>CM059278.1:20739705-20837205 GCA_030347295.1 Setipinna tenuifilis | reverse complement strand
CACACAAACAGTCACACACAATAAATATACAATCTTAACAAATTTGGCAACAGTCTGATGTGTCCCAGCCTGTGCAACCTCTCAAACCTCTTATTCTCCTATTGTGTGTTCCCTTTTTTACCTACCCTTCTTCATATCTATTGGTTATTAGCTTTTATTTATTATTACCTGATTGGTTGATCTGAGGTCATCATAGTGACCAGGTAAAATGTCACTTACTATAATGCTATAATGTTACACTGAGGATAGTAAGAACACAAATACCTCACAGTACTACGTATTGTCTTGTCTTGCCCTGCACTTTAATGTTTAATGTCTAATGTCCTGACCTGCACTTTCAATGTTTAATGTTTAATGTCTTTCTTTAATGTTGTGCTGTCTCGTCTACGCATGGGACAGTAAGACACGTAATTTCAATTCCTTGTATGTCTAGCACATGTAAAGAATGAACAACAAAGATGACTTGACTTGACAATTATCTCTCTCTAAGTTACACTTGCTACATGGCTATACAAATCAATGATGTTAAAAGTGAGAGACTATCAACATACTACACAGAGAGACATCACAGAAAGACCCTCACACACATACACACACACACCCTTACACACACACTCACACACCACACACACAGAGATAGGCCCAAGGGGACCTGGGGGGAGGGGGGGGGTCTGGTGCCACCCATCTCCTTCTCCAAAAAAAAAAAAAAAACCTCTGCACACACACACACACACACACACACACACACACACACACACACGTCACCACGTCTCTAAACATGGCCACCTTGTCACCATCCTGTATGACAGAACGCATGGGTCACGCCCCCACGCCATCACGGTCATGACAAATGATGACACCCCCCCCCCCCCAAGAGTGATCCTCACCAGCTTCAAGCCTCACGTGTGGTTAAAAAGAGCAACTCTGCCTCGCCAAGCAGGAACCCAACCTTCCCCAAGAGCGGATACCATATTCCTTTTTTTGTATATTGACGAAAAGAAAAAAAAATAGCAGAAACTAGATCACTGAGAAAACGCAGCCGCAACCCAACCCAGAGATCTGAGCCAAAAAAAGTATTTAGGTCAGGGTCAGGAGGACAGGTCCCCTGGTGATTCTTTCTGGGGGAGGGGATGCAGTGTCTCTCAAAAACACACACACATATATACCCTCACACACACTCACACACTCACTCACTCACACACACTCATGCACACACATGACAGTCAAGTCACATGCGACACATCTGAAGTGCACACAACGTGGAATATGAACGAACGATGCTGTCTCACTGGGGGTCACGACCCCAGAAGTTTTATCTAACAGGGCCCTGTCTCAGCTTTTTTAGCATGAACACATGAGCCATACCTGAGCCATACCGTATCTCAACTGACAGCAAACCTGCCTCAGCCAATACACACTGAAATAGACTTGTTGTTATCTGCTTCAAGTTATGTGAAGGGACCTTCAATACAAGGCTTTGACAAGTCAATACAAGTACAAAGAGCTGATACAGACTGATGACCAAAGGCCATACTGCCTCCACCTCTGATAATATTGGACATATTGTGCGTCCCTAGTTTAAAACTTTCAAAAATGACAGACACAGCAATAGAAAGTTGAGAAATCAATGCTTTGTTGTATTATCAGGATGGGCTGGGTACATTTTAAAGAAAACACAAGATACTTGTGCACTTACTGTAGTAGGAGCACCTTTGGAAGAAGACATTTAAGCCTTTCTGGCTATAAACCATAGCCCATAAACCATTGCCTGATGAAGACCTGAGGGTCGAAACGTTGCTCTCTAGTAAAAAACACCACTAATGACACGCAGTGCTGCGGACTTTATTTCTTCTTTTATAAACCATACCCTAACACATCACTGTCTGGGAGAACACTTCACACTTTAGGTTTTAATTGTTATTAATCTATTATTTCCTGAGTTCGGAGTCAACCATCCTGTTGTTGGGTTTGCTTGTTAAGTTGCAGGGTCTACACTTCATTAGTTATGCACCTAAGGATCTATGGGTGTTTCAGACCTTTAGTCACTATACTCCCTCCTCTGAGGTGGACTCGCTTAAGGTGATCAATCCTTAGCGTGTGTCCAGTATCCAATAAGTCGATATTATCGTATAATGTAAATTTGGGTAATAGTCTGTACAAAAATGAAAACTAACTTTCACTTCATTTTTCTATGCCCCATTCAGTTAAGTGTTAGCTACTAGTTTATTATTCGGTCTATGTTGCATCAAATGTTCTCATTCATATCTGGATTAACATATCATTCCAGCTGCTGTTATGTCCATGTATAATTAATACAAGTAACAGTGGTATTCATGTCAGGTTTATTCACATCCTGGGGCTTAATTTATAACATTTCTATCCTAAGACTTTGTATAAGCTTTATGGCACACCCTTTTAAGTGCAGAATTTTCCTATAAATCTTGACATTTGTGGCGAAAAATAAAATGCATATGCATATTCCATCGCTGTTTAGGCAGATTTTCTGTGCATAATGACCTTAGTACTATAAATAATGTCCCTAGTCGTAAGACTTCCACTGCTCGTTTCAATCCACTGATAAGTACTCCATTGTGATCTTCTATGTCTGAGCTAAAGGAACACAATACTTCCATCACGATAGATCCATGGCATTTCCAGTAGCATAACAGGGCCACTGGGCTATCAATGATAATGGGAGCCTGTAGGTCAGCCAAAAGTACTCTCCTTCACACCCATAATAGCATTTGGTAAGAGGAGACGTTTGTCATCAACATGGTGGATTAACATGGAGATTCGCATTAAACTTACTGTTGCTAAGCAATTCAGTTTAACCTTCGATACAAATCAAACTAACAGCATATGCAAAATAGTCTCTGAATACTGTTTTGTATGAGATGTTGAAATAGCAGTGAAAACTGGTGCTTTCTTTTATTTCATTCATTTTTTTCCCCCTTTGAATTAAATCACCCACACGGACATTTTAATGATTATTTGCTAGCTATGCCACCGGTTTAAGGACAGGTGACTGAACTGCAGTATACAGTAGTTCTCCAATGCACAATCCGTGTTTTTCTTGTACACTGTGTGTGTGTGGTTCCAAAAACGTCAGTCGTACATGCCAGCCCCACCTCCCAAAATCTGCAGCACATGCAAGAAAGTAGAATTAAGACCCCCGACTTAACACAACTTACGACCGTAACGCCTTTTACACCACAAACGGAGTAACCTTCAGAGAAAAGGAGCCTGCACACAAGCCTTTCTGACAATGTTGCTTCTTTTTAAGGACTTTAAGACTTTTATTGTCATTTAACAGTTGCCTGTACAACTAAATGAAACAGTAAACCCACTAAGGTGCAAGATAAAAGTCACAAAGTGACGAGTACAAAAAGTAAAAAGTGTTAGGTACAAGACAAAAGAGCAAAGAGAACAAGGAAGAAGGTAGTATGTACAAGAGAATAACAAAAATAATAAAAAAAACTAGTTGGTGAAAGGGGCTAAGTGCAGACTAGTACAGTAGTGAGAATATAATATAAATATCTTGCACTTGTGTATACAGAGCTGTGCAGCAACAGAGCCTCCTGGACCTCCTCCCCGCTTACATGATAGAGCCAGCTGTGACCATAACAAGGAAAAGGCTGCTCATTTCTTTGTTATGAAAGCGTGTTGGTAAAACAGCTCCTTGCCTGTAAAGGTTAAGGAGCTCTGGGCTTTCTCCTGTGGACACTGGCCTGAGGGCAATATGGGGCCCCCTAACCCAGGGGTTTGGGGCAGCATGGCCCTGTGTGCCTGCACAGGGTGTCAGTAACACAAGAGGCGTAATCTTATGTCCAGTAGTGAAGACTTACAGGCTAAAAATGTGCCGGCCAGCCAGCCTCAGCTGGCCCCCCAGGCTCCTGTTACACACACACACACACACACAGATACACAGACACACAAAAACATACGCACCCCTCCCAAAAATGGGCATGGCCACAGCTGCCCTCATCACATGCTTCTCTATTTGTAGACCCTGAAGAGATGCATATATGTACACACACCCACACACACACACCCCCACAGCCACACACACACACACAAGTCACAAGTTGCATAGACACAGCCATAGTGCACTGCCTGTGTAAGCAAACACAGTGTTTCAGGATGTTCTTTCAGTCTCATCAATCTCCAATTAATCCACTCTCCATGCACACTCTGTTTAGATTTCCTTAATAAGCCTTAATAAACATGCACAAAAGGGAGACTCGACCTGTCCAATGTAGAGGCGTTTTAAAAACTCTAAAAAAGTCAAAGCAAACCATCCCTGCCCATGTCTGATCTGGGGTTATACTGTAGGTGCATTGTCAGTATTACATTCGCAAAAAGACAAACACATTTCGCCACCATTTGCTGCAATGTCGCAATGGCAATTAAAATGACCCAAGGCAAAGACTTATTTCAGCAATAAGTAGTAGCCTAAGAAACGCCTGCCAGAACATTTGTCCTTTGTCCCTTTTTAAATCTCTAAGGCATACACGAAGAAAAGCCAAAGCAAAAACCTTTTGTTCACAAACAGTCCAGAAACACTGAAATGTTTGAACACACTTTGAAGAACTTTTTTTCCTTTTCCACTATTTTGTACACTGTAGAATAACACTGAAGCATCAAAACTATAAAACCACATGAATGCATTTATGTAAAAAGTACAAGAGTATTTGAAAAGATAAACATCTTATATTTATGATTCTTCAAAATACATAATTTGCTTTGGTGACAGATTTAGACACTCTCTAACCCAGCCTCACAAGGTAGTCACCTGGGGCCTCATTTATCAAACGAACATAGAAACAAGCGCAAATCTGAGCAGAGAGATCAATTTACAACAGGGCTCACGTAAGATTTACAAAACATGTGTATCAGTCCAATCCCAGCGTAAGCATGAAGGGCTGTTGATAAATGTGGTGCCTGGAAAAAAAAAATCACGCCTCAAATATATTATACCTCTCAGAAGCCCTGCCCATAGAATTTAGGATATGATGGTGCATAGTATATGGAAAACAGACTTTTTCCCCTAGAACTGAGATAGCCACCATGATGTCGCAGGCCCAGCTGGTTTGTTTTGACATGTTGCACTAAGGAAATAGGAAACATTTTCTGACACAAGATGACAATGTCAAATAGTATCATTACAAAATACCGCACCCTTTGCAAATGCTCATGAAAACACACACAGCATGCAATGTTGTGCTTTTAGATAATGAACTATTTATCAATTTGAATTAGCTTAGTCAACACAATCCTGGATACATGATTAAACATGGCAATACCAATACCGTAGGCTAGATTATGGGAAGGTGGTAAACTGGTCAGAGGAAGGGTTGTCCAATATAAGCTCCTACATTTTATAAATAAATAAGACTTTATGACTTTAGAGTTATCTGACAGGAATACTGCACTGTGCTGCAGGCCCCAAGTCTCCAAAACTGCGTACACAAACACGAATTGCGTTTAAATTAATAAATACCATGCCATACCATAAAATATTACATAATCATAATAAATTGAATATCATTTTAAATACATTTCCCATTATGACTGCCAGACATGCATGCTGAGTGTGACTTTGATGTATCTGCGCATAAAGTGACTGTCTCACCTCTCTCTTTCTGTCTCTCTCTCTCTCTCCCTTTCTGTCTCTCTCTCTCTCTCTCTCGCTCTCTCTCTCTCACCTCTCTCTCTCTGACACCCTCTCACAACCTCTTCACCACCCTAAATCTCTCTTTCTCCCTCTCCATCTCTGACGTCATTCTCTTCCCCCCTCTTTCCCCTACATCTCTTCCTCAACACCCTCTTTCCTTCCCTCTTCAGTCTTGAACCTTGACACCTTGCGTGGGGTGCTAACCCATATTATAAAACCAGCTCTTATGCAAGAGCCACCTGGCCCTATGAAAATATAAACACGTCCCTCAACAGCTAGTTTGGAAATGTGAGAGCTCCAGCAACACCCCCCCCCCCCCCACCACCACCACCATCACCTGATGGCTGCTCCGAAGTCAATCACTCTTCCCCCTCCCTGCTGAAATGTGTCCCGATCAAAATAAAAATGTCACACCGTGTGACTTCTTCTGGACACGATGACCATGACTGACATTTTCAAGTCTGTGACTGCAACTTCATCATCTTCTAACACATCCCATACAGCAGGATTTTTCTAGAATAACTAACGCCCTCAACACTGTGTGTGTATGTGTGTGTGTGTGTTTGTGTGCAGGCAAACACAGGTCAAGAGACAGAAGTAGGTCAGATAGAAGAGATATGGATAACATGTGGACCATCCATCAAATGAGACAGGTGTGTGTGTGTGTGTGTGTGTGTGTGTGTGTGTGTGTGTGTGTGTGTGTGTGTGTGTGTGTGAAGGTGGACGGTAGCAGAAGAGGGGTTGGGCACAGGGGGGTGGGTTTTGGGGGCTTGAGGTAACCTGTTGTGCATCGCCAGCGGGGGTGTGTGTGTGTGTGTGGGGGGGGGGGGTGAATATGTTCACCATGTGGCCTCGGTGTCGTTTCTAACCTCAGCATCGTGTACCCGACACCAAAACAGAGCGATGACATTTCAGCCAGCTCTTCCAAGAATGTGCAGACTCCTGGCACCTGGCTTATTTGTACACACACACATTTGCCAGGGCAAGGGGATAGAAATTAACTTTACAACATGTGAACTTTTACCTGCCACTGACAAATAAATGGTAAAATTCACCAGTCACTCACTGGTAAATGATGATTTTATTTCCGGAACCTACCACCATTTTTGGATATTTTACCAGCATTTGACTGGTAGCTGATGGCAATTTTCATATTTCGGTGTGTGGGGGGGTGGGAGCTATGGAGGGGTATGACAGGGGATTTAAGTGGCAGCATACTGACAATTTTTGGGGTTAGGTCCCACTGCTGTCTGGGTCATTTCCTGATCCCTGTCTCGACTCGAATTTCTGTTCCACTCACTTCCTGTCTCTGTCTCTGTCTCTCTCCCTCTCTCTCTCCCTCCTCTCCAAGAGCCCTCAAAATAAACTAAACTAAACACCCACAAATACATGAATAATTACTAGCTCATGGTAATAAAACACACTATAAAATACTGTTACAGATCAAATGAAATGATACAGACAGACAACAGACTTTGCTGCCGTTTACTCTCAACGGCCGATCTAGGAAAACCAGCCAGTCTCTGGGATGTTTCACTAATAGCACCCCCCCCCCACCCCCATTCCCATTCCCACCCCCCCCCACCCCCCCTCCCCTGCTGAGCTAAATTTAGCACCCATATGACTGCGTGGGCGTCTGGTGTTTCCTCTCTGCTGACGCAACAGACTTTGTACGTGTGGGTTTACATGTGTGAGTGCGTATGTGTTTGTGTGTGTGTATACACACATGCATGCTTTTGTAAGGCAAAGGAATGTCTCACCCCATGGCCATTAAGAGGATCTCATGGCAGTGCTGTGTGCGTGTGTGTGTGTGTGTGTGTGTGTGTACATGTGTGCGTGGGTGGACTGCTAAGCATCCTGGTGGTCTGGGCTCCCCGGGGCTTCAGGCTACGGGTTAAGGCCAGGCCAGTGGAAGAGCCCTGGGGAATGGGGGTGTGGTGCATATCCATGTGCACTATATGTGCATCTTGGATGCCAACGTGCACATGGTGTGTGTGTGTGTGGTGTGCCTAGGTGTGTGTGTGTGTGTGTATCTGTCTGTATGTCTGTCTGTGCTTGCATGTGTGTGTATATGTTTGTGTCTGTGCATGCTGCTTGCATGTGTGTGTGTGGGTGGATGGGTGTGTGTGTGTCTGTCTGCTTGCATATGTGTGTGTGTACTTGTTGCTTGCATGTGTGTGTATGTTTTCGTGAGCTATTTCACAAATGCCCCAGCACAGGGAAAGAAGACACTTGCTGACCGTCGATTCTGAGGATGGAGTACACTGGAACTATGCTGGCAGTGGTTCCCTTTTCTATGGATTTTCTGTGGTGATTTTCACTGACGTGGCAAATCCAGCTCAGTGTGATTAACCATACCCATTACAAAGCATGTTCATTTTTGTGGACTTAAACGTCTGAACTTGGTGTGCGAGTGTGCGAGTGTGTGTGTGTGTGTGTATGTGTGTGTGTGTGTGTGTGTGTGTGTGTGTGTGTGTGTGTGTGTGTGTGAGTGTGTGTGTGTGTGTGTGTGTGTGTTTCAAGTTGAATTTAAAAGCATAAATGGCTTTGGTGTACAGATGATTTTCTAGGAAACTGAACTTGTTAGTATGTCCATGCTTGAATGCATGAATGTGTTTGAGTGCATGTGTGTGTTCCATGTTAAAAGTGTGTACAGTGTGTGATTGATTTTCTCAGAAATATGAACTTATTAGTATGTGCATGTATGTGTGTCTGTCTCTGTACTCACCAAGCTGACTGAGGTCCAGTGTATGCTTGAGTGTGAGTGAGTGTGTGTGTGCGTGCATGCATGTGTGTGCATGAGTGCATCTATTGTAGCAAAGGGGAGAGAAGCATGCATGTGCGTGTCTGTGTGCATCTATTGTAGCAAAGGGGAGAGAAGTCACCCCACCCGACTTCAAACCCAGATCTCTGGTGTACCAAACATGCACTTTGACTGCAACGGTAAAGACCCAGGCTCATTGGTATGGCAGTCAGAGCACACCCACAACCCTAGTGATGGCACACTGCCTTCGCCTTCGGGAAGCGCACCCATGCGCTTCACACACACTCAGCCATCTCCCACCACACATTACATTATATTACACTTAGCTGACGCTCTTATCCAGAGCAATTTACAGTTACTTAGGTAGAGGGTTCCAGTTACAGTCCCTGGAGCAATGTGGGCTTAGATGCCTTGCTCAAAGAGGGTGCAGGAAAGCACTAGTTGTTTACTCCCCCACCCCCATTCTTCCTACTGGAACGGGATTCAAACCTGCGACCCTCCGATCCCAAGACCACTAGGCCACAGCTGCATCCAGGGTGCCCCACATACTCATTCTTCACCCAGTGAACTGGAGCAAACTGCTAGTTCAATTAGCCAGTGACTCTGCTAACCCCACCAAAAGACACCACTTCTCAGTGCATAAATCTCCACACATTTTAAAGCTTTCTGCAAGTTTTCCCTACCATAACCATTTAGCCGCATAAATCTTGGGGGACAGCCAAACACAGTGAAGAGGGGGTGCAAATAAGCTGCATTATCCTCTGTCTGTGTGTGTGTGTGTGTGTGTGTGTGTGTGTCAGGAGTGTAGGCAGAAATCATAAGATGGTTGGGCCCAGAAAAAAAAAACATCAGGTGGGCCTAGCCCAAAACACATAGGTTATTTTTCTTACTAAAACAGTCAATCAAACTTATAGAGCCTTCTGACTGGATGGGCCTGACTGGCAAATGGTTAAGCACAGGCCCACCCCAGCCCACCCATGGCTACTCTTATGGTGTGTGTGTGTGTGTGTGTGTGTGTGTGTGTGTGTGTGTGTGTGTGTGTGTGTCTCTACACTCACCAAGCTGACTGAGGTCCAGCAGCATCCAGTGCATGCCGATGGGGCAGCTCATACTGAGAGGGCGGATGTGGACGCGTCCGTGGTGGTCCAGGCCCCACAGGGCGTCATGGCAGGCCGACAGGTGCACCATCTCTGTGTCGGGGGGCAGCTGGACCGTGGAGGGCCGCAGCTGGGCATCCCCGTCCCAAATACAGAACAGGTCCTTCCTGCTCTGGCCCAGCCACAGGAAACTCCCTGGACACACACACACACACACATACAGGCACACACGACACACATACACACATACACACACACACACACACACATGCCACATGCATGCACGCACACACACGCACACACACGACACATGTATGCACGCACACACACACAAACACACACAAACACAGGATCACAGCATCAGCATCAGCCATGGCCATCCGCATACACATGTATGTCTCAATAAATTAGAATATTGTGGAAAGCTTCATTTATTTCATTTCAATGCATTTTAAAACGTTTAACTCATAATATTGATTTGTTATTCAATATTTCAAGAAACTTGTTTTAATTATGACAATTACAGCTTACAGCTAATATATCATACACAATAACATTATACACAGTATTCTGGTATATTAAAATTTACCGGCATCATTTTTAAAGTAATTTTGTTTTGGCATCTTTCCATGTTTATAGGATAGGACAGTGAGCGAATGACAGCAAATGAGTGTGAGAGAGATGGGGGTGTTCATTTCAAGAGGTGACTCATGTTGGATTTGAACCAGGGTCCCTGTGGGCACTCACAGACTTGCTGAGCCATCACAATCCCCACGCTGGCCTCTTGTCAGCATATGTGCTGTGTGTGTGTGTGTGTGTATGTGTGTGTGTGTGTGTGTGTGCGTGTGTGCGCGTGTGTGTGAAAGAGAAAGAGAAAGAGAAAAAGAAGGAGAGACAAAGAACAACAATAACTTTCACAGAAATAGTACTGTATACTGTGGGATGGCTTGGCTTTACAGCGAAACAAAACTATGAGAGTTGCCAGTTGAGGATTTCCAGACCTCGTGTTCAGAGCTCCAACAAGCACCAATAACTGCCCAATCAATGATGAGGTATCCAGCTAAGGGGCTGCTCACACTGCGATGCCTTTTTCCGCCTCCACATTTTTTTGAGGAGCACCACTAGTATTCCAAAATTCCAGTGCTTAAAAAGTGTTTGCTGGAGATTTCAAGGTCATTCACTGTTACATAAGATCCTCTGTTTTTTTTTTTACTGTTTCACTCTAGCTACACAAAAAAAACATGTTCCAAAAGTTAAACAGATTTTAACTTTGAGCGCCTCACTTTTTTTTTTTTTTTGTAAGTCTTGCTGTTTTTTGAGCGAGGCCCAGGTAGAAAAAGCAGCAAGGTTTGTTGCGACTGTCAAACCGCTTGTCGGCCACATGGTACCATAGGTAAACATTTCAATTCGAGCGCTTGGCCCGAGAAAAAAAAAGCATCACAGTCTGAATGGGTCCTTATGGCTCCAACCTATCTCTTGATGAATTACACCATCATCTTGACTTAATGCTGCTCAGTTGCTCTATTTGGCCGTATAACAGGCTACTTTCCTTGTTGGGCCAGCCAAAATGCCAAACAAACTGCTCAATGACAATTTACACACACAATTTACTTAAAGCTCAGGTCAACCAATGTTGCCTTTGTCTTAGAATACAGAAAGTAATTCCACAGGCTAAGCAGGTTTTCTGTTTCTGTTCTGTGAAATGAAACTGTATCTAAATCTGTTTCTGTTCTGTGAAATGAAACTGTATCATCTATAATGTATAATCCATGTGGCAACCATGTGAGTACACACTTACAAATAAGACCAGCCTGCTTTAGTACTGCATAGGTTCACAGCAGAACTGTAAAACTCACAACTGTACTCCCACATATCAACCATTCCAGGTGAGGGAGAGGCTTTGACAAAAAGGTAATAGCAGGAAAAATGAGGGTGTGACAAGGGAGTGTGTGTATGTGTGTGTGTTTAGTAACTGGTTGGTAAGGGGGGGGGCATATGCCTTTGTGTGCAGGTGAGGTGTGATAGGGTGTGGGTGCAGTCTGACCTTCTTTAGAGGGCACTGTGGAGGAAAAGACAAACGCCCACTTAGTTGCAGATGCTGTGCCCCTGGGCACCACACTCCTCCAGTAGGTGCCTGTAGACACACACATACACACACACACACACACACACACACACACAAAGTCAGAAAAACAGATGGTTGTCTTTTGTTGTTGTCTATGGTCCAAAGGTGGGAAGAGAGAGTATTTAACTTAAGCAGACAAAAGCGTTCCACATCAGTAGGAACTGGCTTATTCTGAAGAAAGAAAATGGTGCGTAAATGTTGCGTCAGCAAGGCTGTTCGTCAGTGAATTATTTCACAAGCACATAAACATCTACAATCTTTTGACTAAGAAGTTTCAACACCATTATTACAACATTTGCCAAATACGGCTTAAGCTGTGACTGGGCCAATGCTTGGACTAAAGTGCGACTGCCTAGCAACCTATCAAAGTGTGATTTGATTGGTTAGGCCTGAGCTAGGTTAGTTATCCCCTAACTGACCTATGAGGCTGCCTTTGGCCACGTGAAAGTCGTTGCGTCCGGAGGCGATCCAGACGCCGCTGGCGTTGGTGCTGATGAGGCTGGGCTGGCACTGCGAGTGCTGCGACAGGAAGGCCACGCGCAGGCACTCTGCCACGCGCTCCACGGGCGCCCGCGTCGCCGTGGTGATGCTCTGGGTGGCGTGGATGAGCGTCTGGAAGAGGCTGCCCTGGTCGAACACCACGTAGTCTGTGATGTTCACCTGCAAGAAGAAAATAATAATACAAGTAGTAAAATTATTATTATTATTATTATTAATAATAATAATAATAATAATAATAATAATAATAGCAATCATAATTACCATAATTACCATAATAATAACAATAATAATAATACTATTTTTTATTTATAAGTGCCTTTCAGAACTCCCAAGGACAATTTACAGAGATGATGATAATAGGGTTACACTTTATTTTAACGGTGCCTGTTACAGTTTGTCTAATCATGAAGTACACACAAAGTGTGTAACAACATGACACATTATGTACACTTAGCCTATACCTTAGCATATCGATTAGTGTTAGTGTACAATGTAAGTAAATAACGTTACATGTTACATGTACAATAAAGGGTGATACTTTATTTACGATTCCTGTCACATCAATGACATACAGTGTAACAAAAATGTAACAATATGTAACACTATGTACGTACACTGTTCCACAGGGTTAGTGTAAGTTATGTACAGGCTATGTTCATAATATCACCTGTTGTGACATGTAGATACACGAAAAAAGGTACTGTAAAATAAATTGTTACCAAATAAAGTGTAACCAAAAAGAAGGTTGGAGAAGGTGGGGGGACTGAAGTATGGGTCATTTGCAGTTGGTAACTCTAAAGCGCTGACTCGAAGCATTTGGCTCCTTTGCTTTTCATTGTGGTAGCACACCACACAGTCCTACTTGCAGCTATATCTCTTTTAAAGAATTTGTGATTTACGCGACCTTGAATTTTAAGACAACCAGACTTGCCCTCAAATACAGCAGTATATCATTGCCCAGAAGGGTCTGCATGTCCTGGAAAAGCATTGATCGGTGGTACAAGGATGAAAGCAGTAGGCTCAAAGAGGCCCATGAGCTGTAATCAATAAAGTGTCTGACTTCTAACTGGAGCAGGAATAGAAGAAAAACACATTCCTTTTGCTAAAAATTCTGCCTCTTCACCTGAGTCTACGTTTGAGAAATGCTCTGTAGGATTTGATCCACTTCCTTAAATAAGTGCATCTGAAGTGGCAAAGAGATTAACAAATGACTATTATTGTTTTCATAGGAGGACTAACATACCACTATGTTCACCAGCACACTCACTAACTGACGATCTAGCCACATACAATAATGAAGACCATCGGTGTGTCCGAAATTGGCAGGTATCTAACCTGCTGACTCGCTGCCTTCAAAATCAGGCAAAACAAAGGTACCTTAGAAGTCCGAATTTCATGCATTTTTTGGGTTGGGACATGTCTTGATGCCTTTCACTCAGAAGGCAGCATATTGTCAGTTTCTGTTCACAGTTCTCAAAAAAATAAAAAATAAATAAAAATAAGCTCTCTTATACGAGATGTATATTTAGTGTGTAGATTTGAGGAATCCTAGGCATGTGGGAGGGTGTGTGTTCCCAACAGTCACCTGCCACCAGTGTTGGTCTTCCCCCTGTGGTAGTTTGGTGGAGATTCCCGTCCTGAACCACAGGCTTCCATTGGTGTCCAACGCCCACAGAGTATTATTCTCCCCCAGCGCTATGCACATGGGCTCCAATGTCTGGTTCTCACTACTCTCACAGAAATGCACACACACACACACACACACACGTAGGCACACATGTAAGCATGTATACAAACACACACACACACACACACACACACATTAACACACATGCACATACCCACCCACTCACGTATGCACACATACCAACAGACATACAGAAACAGACAGACACCTAACCTGAGGATTGTGTCCGTTTGTGTGCGGCTACTTGTGTGTGTGTCTGTCTGTATGTTAGGTACACAGGTACACACAGGTAGACATACACAAATGGACAGATCCCTCAGGTCTGTTTGTGTGTGTCTACCTGTGCGTGTCTGTCTGTGTGTTTGTATGTGTGCCTACGTGAGTGGTTGTGTATGTGCATGGGTGTGTTTACAGCAAACAAAGTCTGATTTCAAAAAGAGCATTTGCTGAGCAAAAAATGCAAACACACACACACTCACACACACACACACCTGATTTTATCGTTTTTCCAGACTTCTCCCTCGGGGCAGTAGGCGCTGAGCCCCTCCCTGTAGAAGAGCCCGCGCTGCTCGCTCAGTGCCCACACCACGCCACCCCTGGCACACAGCTGCGACAGCGGGCACGGGCACTCCACCTTCACCGAGCGCGCACACGGCCTGTCCACACTCAGCCCTGCACACACACACACACACACAGACACACAGACACACAGACACACAGACAGACACACACACTCTAGTGAGTACACAGTAAATATAAAGTACATTAAGTCCATACAAAGTGCAGTAAATATGCACTCAATACAAAGTGCAGTACTTACTCCATATAAAGTACAGTAAGTACATATTTCCATACAGACGTACATTAACCACACACACACATAAACAGTTTATGGAATATTACAGACCATGTAGTGCAAATAAATGTAATCCAAACAAATACTGTCCTGCATAGATGTTATAAACATAGCCCCACAGCTTAATAAACGCACATATCACATATAAATCTACTATAGTCCATTATGCACAACATAAAAAAGGGAATATACTGTGCAGCTCCAGCAACATATACACAAATACCTGAATCAACTCAAGACATGCGCATTATCAATGTTTCATGGCAAACAGTCAGGATGTAACACTGGGTACCTATGTTTCAATGAATTCCTGCACGGCAAAGTCACATATCTCATATATCATATATCTTTTGTCTCATTCTTTTCTTTTAGTGAGCACCCTGTAGTTTTCTTAACTACGATGTCTGAGAGGATTACTGGATGTTGACATTGGAAGTCTGAAGTATGTTTGAGTGCTGAAGCAGTGGTGGTTTTGGTGGTTAAGGTAGCAGACTTAAAACCAGAGGGTCACAGATTCGAATGACCCAGGTAAGGTAAACCTTACCTGTGACCGGAGGGTCGTAGGTCAAATCCACCAACTGCCAGAAGAAGTGTTACTGAGGTATCCTAAAGTGACCTGATGGTACCATGGTACCTACCACCCCCCCGACACACACAACCCTCTGGACGCCATTGTCATGGCTGGCCCCTGCTCATACATGCGATGGGTTAAAAAGCAGAGGTTGAATTTCATTGTGTGCACAGGGTACTGTGCTGTGTGATCACAATGACAAATGGGAATTACTGTTCTTCTTTTTGTTGGCCTGTGACCTTTTCCCCTGTGTGTGTTTGTCCAGCTGGCTGCACTTGTGACCTCTACGGTGTGCAAGTGTGAGCATCTGAGGGACAGAGAGAGTGTGTGTGTGTCGGACTGTCAGCCAGCTGGCTGTGTGTGTGTGTATGACCTCTGCGCTGCTTCGTTCATTTGCCCGGTTGATATGTGTGCTAGCCAACACGTGAGTGACCTTTACCTAACGTTGTACTGGTGAGGGTGAATAGCTGTGTGTATGTGTGTGTGTGTGTGTGTGTGTGTGTGTGTGTGTGTGTGTTTGTAAGCGTGTGCCAACAGCCTCCAATCTTGAGCTCAGGCTAGTTATGTAATATTTAAGCAGTTAGCTCTCACCACTGCAGCAGCTTGCCTGTATACAGTCACACACACACACACACACACACACACACACACACACACACACACACAGCACATTCCCTCACACACACTCACACGCACACACACCGCACATTCCCTCACACACACACACACACACACACTCATTGTCGCTCGGAGTCTCTCCCCCCTGTCACCCTCAAAAAAGTAGCCAGTAGCTCAACACAGTCATTTGCTAAGCCATCTTTTATAACCTGTTAAAGGATTAGCTTACCCTTGCTGGTGAAAGGTACACGAAAGCTTTCTTCTGCCCTTACTTAACTACATTTAAAAAGGTCAATACAAATATTAGCCCGACAATATATGAAATGTATCAACAAAAAAGACAATGCAATGATGTCAACAGCACAGGGCAGCTTAGGTAAACATTTTACAGAATACACTATGAATGAATAAAAGGATTATTACTGTCAAACAGGTTGGAAACTGAGAGGAATATCTGAATTGTTGGCGCCATCAAGTGGAGACAGGTGTAACTGTCACAGAAAGAAAGCCGGTTAGCCCACGGTGGCTAATGCAGGCATTGTACAATAAAAGTCTTGCCATGCAGTGCTTTCAGCTGTGCACTGAACACAGGTAATCTCCCTAATTAGCTTACCTATCTGGTTGACATGTACTTGCCAGTACTATGATAATACAGAACTGGCTGGTTCTGTAAATGTCTGAAAAAATATGTGGTGAGAATGAAACTTCCTCACCCGCCTTTCCTAGATTCTACTGGAGTTCTGTTAGTGTTTTTCCATGTCTGTCCATGCCTGACCAGTCTGAGTCTGTTGCAGTCTGTGGCATGTCATTCCAAGAATTTCGTCTGCATGTGAAGGTTATCATCTGAATATGTTCAGATCTGTGTGTGCTTGCATACACAGACACAGACACACAGAGGAGAGCGTTTGGCCGCTTACCTGTCTGCAGGTAAAGGTCTCCGTTGGTGCGAATGATCCAAGCGGTGTCCTCGCTGAGGGCCACACAGGCGGTCTCCGTCAAGGCCTTGTACCAGTGCCTCTTCCCTTTGATGGTGACCTTACCACAGGCATATGCCGTCATCGTCTTCTGCTCCACCTTCCATAACAGCGAACCTGGGGGAAAAAAACGCAGCTCATTTGAGTCCTCACACACTCAGAATCTGCACAGAATCTATCCTTGACCTTGACCTAGGTCCACCCATACTGGTTGTAATGCTACATTGAACGTTTCACGTTGAAGTCAGTCTGGCCAACCTGCCTATTCTTGGCTGTTCCTTTCCCCCCAAAAAATGGACACCAATGAAAAACAAACTCGCTATCGGAATCAGTGGTCTGATTGGTTGTAGCTCTGTCCAGCAGTACAGTAGAGGCATTCAAAAGATGCCTGTTGATCCCACCTCTGAGAACTTCCTGTCTCTGGAAGGTTTGCTAGACCAAGCTCGGTCTACAAGCTTGGTGTGACAGCCAGGCTATCCTTGACCGTGTGCCGGCGATCCACTTTTCATGTCACAACTTCATGTATGACCTTCTTTTAATTAGAAAGCAGAATTACTTAAGACTACTTGATTTTCATAATAAAGAAATAATAAATAACTTCACATTTAAATCTATCTGAATGAACCTGAGAAACTAGCCAGTGTCAGAGTGACTATAAGTGAATAACCTCTTTTTCTTGGCAGCTAATGAATGAGTTTAGTTGAGATTTTTATCAGTGGTCCAGTGGTCCCCTGACTATCGTGGTAGTTATGTTCCAGAATCCCCTGCTATATGTGAAAATCCGCGATATAGTGAGACCATATAGAAAACATTTTATCCCACATACTGTTTTAATACATTTACAATAATACATTTGTATGTATTATTGAATTATTACTGCATTTTGATCAACATTTACACATTTGGTTCCAGTATAGTCATCATAAATTATAATACTGTTCTAATGAATATTTCTTAAGCATGCATAGTGACACAGTATATATTAATGGAAACAAAAACAAAAAAACGGTGAACCGCAATATGGTGGGGGGGGGGGGGGGGGGAGGCAGCTGGTCTTTTATGTAATTTAGTATCATACAAAATGTCTCAGTGCTGCACTGCACTCTAACTGATGGCATCCTCTCTGCTTTCACTAATAATGTTTCCCATTCCTATGGGAAACAACGTTCCAGGATTCAGGAAAAAAAAAAGTAAATCACATCACATATTTAAGTGTTAATTTCCTGCCTTCCTGCTTCCACCTCTTCTTTTTTAGCTCCCTGCTAGGGAGTACAAATGGAACTATCTTGTCTGGCTAAATACATAAAACATTTACATGACGTATTTATAAGCACATTAAATGACGTAAACTGTCCCTTTAAAATAACCATGCAGAAGGCAAGTAAGACTACAGCGATGGAGGACCAGTGATATATATTTCTTATAGGTTTCATCTGAACCTTCGTCTGTCCTTCACACTTTTTGCCTACGTGGCAGCAGCAGCGAAATGCAGTCGTGTGTGTTTTTTTCGGACCTGAGGGGGAGATCGCCATCTGCTGGACGTTCTCCTCAAACTTCTGCCAGGTGAGCCCGCCGTTGGGCAGGGGGCTGCAGTAGAGGCCACCTTTGAAGTCCAGACACCACACGTGCCGGTCGGTCACCACCAGGCTCAGGATGCCACAGCCGGGCCCAGAGTAGCCCATCCAGCTCTCTGCAAGCTGCAGGATGGGGGAGGGAGGGGGAGTTGGGAAAACAGGGGGGAGAAAAGATACCGTGAAGTGATTCACATTTGTCATTGTGATCACACAGCACAAAACTCGACACGGTGCACACAACAAAATGCAGTGTTTCCCACACATAGACCAATTTGTGGCGGGCCGCCACACATTGAAATCCCCCCGCCACACATTGATTCCGGTATTTATTTATTTTTCCAGACGCGATTTTTATATAAAACGTTCCGTTAATTTAAACCTCGGATCAGTCTCTGCTTTACTGTCATTCGCTTTCCCACACACGCACGCATGGGTCCAAACGCACTGACATCTGATTCGCCCGCTCCTCTCCATGGCAACGTCTGACGCCGCAGCCGAAGCTGGATAGCAAGAAAGCAGAATTGCACTGAGGAGAGAGTCGGCGAAACCTGGCTGTTCACAAAAGGTTTGTATGCTACTGTGCTCAAAACACACATGCACAGAATTATTGTCCAGAAAAGTTATATTGGCATAGTGAGCTAAAAGTTGTCAACGTTAGCAAAGGAACATCCCACGCCCTAATTCAACATATAAAGCTGGTAACGCAGCAGCCCCGTAAAGCCCAAGACATTCCGCCCAGGGCACGACCATAGCGTTCTTGATGCATTTAGCTAGAAAGTGACCATAGCGTTCTTGCTGCATTTAGCTAGAAAGTGTTGAGGGAGTCAGATTTGAAGCAGACACGATGTACAACGTTCTGATTGTAAAAGAAATGCACTGGCATCGGTCTACGTCTACACTAGTCAACTATGGTTCTCAATCGCATCCTGGCATAGTCCCACCCTCCCTTGTGACTCTCTTTGATTAACTGCTGTAGGTCCATTTATAAACTGGATTACAGTAGCCTAATTCAGCGATTCAGGTGAAATGTGTTTATGGCAGTGGCGGATGCTGGTATTCCAAAGAGGGGAAGCTCACTGCCAACTTAATCATAAAATGTGTCCATTTACTTACACGTTAATTCTACCCTTCGTTCCTTCTCTAGAAAATGGTCTGCCATAGTGCTCTCCTAGCGGGCTAGTGCAGGTGCTAGTTCACGAGAGCTAGTGGGCTAGTTAAGTAGCACTAGCGCCAACCTACCTCACAGTATCATTCTAACGAAACGAAATTAAAAACGAACAAGAAAAATGTAATAAACCAAACCGGAAATAAGTGTGAGTGTGATTTATATACAGTGTAAGAAATGAACAAGCATTTTCGCTGAGGAAATGCTAACAAATTGCTCACTGCTTGTCTTTCAATGCATGCAACATCCGCGATGGGACTGAGCTCCAGCAGCCAAGTGACAGCCTATGTATCAAAAACGCCAGCCAATCAAAACTGGATTCAGAGGTTCACCAATCAACACGGGGACTGCTTGAAGTCCGGACCAGCAAAACCCCGCCCACCATTCCATTCACCCCCAGAGACGCTCAGCGTCCGGGGGCGGGAGAAAAAAAATGGCATTTCTCCAATGACCATCCAGTTTCCATGCATAGAAAATGAGGGGTCCGTGCTGGCCCATTGAAGTGCATTGACGCTGGACATCTATGAGAAAATGCGTTGGCCATATGCCATGAGAACAAAGTATGCTAAGTTCCAACTCAGTTGATTTGTGATGATGGGCCTATTATTAACAAACTGGTGTTTGAAATGGACATGTTTTAAGGCATTTTGTAAACATTTGACCATTACATTTTTTTTTTACAGAGCTTCCCTTGCAGTCTTAGAGAAATCTCCTCTGGTTTATGGATAAAGCTATGTCCATTGTCAAATTAAGAATAAAGCAACATATTTTGGCTATTTTTTTTTCACTCTGACTCTGAATGTTTGTTGTTTTAATTCAGATGAGTATTGAGAAATATTTCTTCAAAAAAAGGCCTTGTGCAGAGGAGAGAGAGCAGCTGGAGGTATCATTTTGTTTTATGCCAGTTTTTTTGGTAAGAAGTTAACAAAATGGAACTTAATTAAAATCAAGTTCAATTTCAATCTGGTGATGGGTCTTCCATACAAAGTCCAGGTATTTGTATGAGCATACAAATTTTATTGGCCTGTCCAGTAATGTATGTTTAGGTAGAGGAAGGTCCATACAGGATTCTAGTAGGGTTCTTATCAGTCAGAAACTAAGATTAAACCTAATAATTTAAAAATGTATTTTAAATACTAATGTACATTCAACTTAAAGCAGCTTCAGAAAGAATACTGCCTTCTGCTCGCATTTTACATAAACCCCAATGACCGACTACGCCGACCGCCGTGACTTCGCGACGCCGTGACACTATCCCGGTGCGCAGACCCACCACAAATTGCCACCTGATCTGTGGGAAACACTGAAATGTAACCTCTGCATGTAACCCAGGACATGGTGCACACAACAAAATTGAACCTCTGCATTTAACCCATCACATGGGTGAGCAGGGCGCAGCCATGACAACGCTCCCTGGGAGCAGTGTGTGGGGACGGCAGCACCTCAGTCACAGGGGAGGATGGAGGACAGCGCTGGTCATTCACTCCCCCCCCCCCCAACCAACTGTCTCTGTGTGGAATTGAACATGTGACCCTTTGGCTGCAAGTCCAACTTTAACCTTAACCGCTAACCTCTGACCTGTGAACCTGTACAGGCTTACCATCTTCAAAATGTAGCGACTACCCAAACAAAATGGAGTGAGAAAAGCATTTTCTTACCAGGGAGTGAAAGTAAATGAAACCACAATTCATCATTAAATTATTGACTAAAGTGACATTTAAGGCACTTGTAACGTAGGCTGACCAATAAAATGGACTGACATTAGGCATGCAATGTGTACAAGGCTGGTCACAACTGCAGGAAACCTGTTTTTGTTTAACTACAGGCCAGCAACTACATCAGCTTCTCCTATTTAGGACTAACTGGACCCATCAGAGATCATAGATGGTGCCTAACCTGATCTTTATGAAGCCTGGCCTCTTCTTGTGCTTGTTGCTTGGTCCCCTGCAAGTGAAGAGCGTCCAGGCCGTCTCTCAGTCGGTCACTGGAGGCTGAGGCAGGCATCCCGTGGCCATATATGTCCTCCTCATCACTAGAGGGCGACGGAGAGGGCTCGGGTGAAGGGGAGTACCCCAGCGGCCTGATGGGGAGCTCCAGGTCGAGGTCCCCTGTGTGCTGTCGGTCCGCTGGGTTTGAGGAGTTGCCGTTGTCGGCAGCATCTGTGAAAACGGAACTCGCTTCCTCCATGGGCTCGGGGTCGGGCTGGGGTTCGGCCTCAGGGGGCTCCTCGGACGCCTGCATGTAGGAGAAGGTGCACTCCAGCAGCAGATCCACATCCGGCGTCCGCACCTCGGCCACTCTGGGCTTCGTGGCCTCACTCTTTCCATCCCGGTTCTCCCCTGCAGCAGCAGCTGCCGAATCACGATCGACACCGGCCTGGCACTCCATGTCCTGGGAGGAACCGGAGGGAACGGCGATCTGTGCAAGGGGGTCCGCGGCGAGATTGGAGTCAGCGGTCGTGGGGGTGCTCTCCTGATCGGGCGACACGTTGCTCTGGAGGTCCAGGCTGCTGTACAGGAGGCTGGTGGAGTCGGGCGGGGGTTCGCTCAGAGGGGTGCTGAGGGCCTCGCTGCTCTCCCCGCCGCACCCCTCCCCCACAAACATGCTCTCCGACCAACTGCTGCGCTCCAGCACGCGATTGCCACGGCTGCCGCTCTCTGTGTGGGGATGGGAACACGTAACGAAAATGTGCTTACTTCTAACCAACAAAGTTGGGATCAGTGGGATCATTTTTAGGCTGTCTGTTTCAGGAAAGGTGGTTAAACTGCATGCATGTTGCCTAAAATTGAAGCATGAAAATACACCTTAATGACCTTAACAGAAAAACAGAGAGAGAGAGAGAAAGAGACAGACAGATGAAAAAGCGCGACAAAGAGAAAGAAATACCTATGCAGAAGTTCCTCAAACAAAGCATGGCATTACTAGCCTGGGTTAGTGCCTGTGGCGCAACATTTAATTTCGCGTTTAAGTCAGTCTGGTCAACCTGCCTATTCTCAGTTGTTCCTGGTCCAGAAAAATTCGTCTATGAGCTTGGTGTGACAGCCAGCCTATGAAATTACACCTTAGTTTAACAAACGCACACATATGTACAAACGCAAAAACAAACACACACGAAGAGCACCTTGCCGTCTCCTCTTGCCCCTCTTCTTCACCCTGATGGCCTTCACCACCAGCTCCTGCTGCAGCTCCTCGGGTGTCAGCGTGCTGTAGCGGCTGCTGGAGAGGTCAGAGGTCGAGTACTCGTAGGTGCCCGGCATGCTGTCCCACGACGTCACCGAGCTGCTGCGGCTCCGGGACTCGCCGGTGAACAATAGGCTACTCTTCAGCGCCAGCAGCTCGGCCATCTCCAGACGCTCCGTGGCCCCCACGCCCCGGGACGGCGTATCCGTGTCCGCCGAGGCACTGTCCTCGTGGGCCTCCTCCACCTGCTCCACCCCTTCGCCATTGTCGTGTCTCCCCTCCTCCTCCTCCTCCTCGGGCTCGGCGATGATGGCCATCGTCCTGATTGGCTGAGCCGTTTCCACTGCGCCGTTGGGCGGGAGCAAGATGGAGGGCGTGGACAGAGGGGAGGTGAGACGCATGGAGAGCTCCGACACTGATAAAAAGGAGGGATCGAAGAAGAGGACCAGAGAGAGGAGTGGGCCAAGGGGGAAAGTTTGAAGCACAAACTGCACACACAGGATGCAGCAAAGCCACAACAACTCAAAGCTGACATCACAACTCCAAATAATCCATAAGGCATTTAATGTTATTGTCATCTGGTTCTATTCTGATTTGTTTTGTTTGATTTATGTAACTTATTTATTTTTAATTAATAGGGACCTGCCAGTCGACCTGCCAAAGGGACAAAAGATGGAAACTAATGGCTACAATCTACAATCAAATGATTTACATTGCTTTTTAATGTTTATTAGCATATGCAGTCACTGTTTTAATTCATTACACTTCAGACTTCAAGCCATTAGAAAAGGCAGTTTCTTACATCTACAGGTCGCTAAAAGATTCTCAGTTTTATTAGTTTTTACAAAGAACAATCTTTTGCTGTCGACAGCATCAACATCATGAATAAATAATCAGTCCACTCACAGTTGGAGGACAGACCCTCAGGGCAGTTGGAGATGCGGACGATGTCCCGATCACCTTTCAGGATGAAGATCTCATTTTCCGTGCAGGACACGGATACAATGTCCCCACAGCTCTCCAGCCCACCAATGATTACCTGAAACGACCCCAAATGTTCTATATTTAAATGATTGGATTAGTAGATTATATTATATTTAGAACAAGAACACTTTCCCATCAAAACATTCCGGTATTTTTTAAATTAGGTTTACAAAAATTCTTCTGCTATCAGGTTAATGCATGACTGAGGTTTATACATGGGGATGTGGGGCTAATACGCGATTGATTTTTAAAAAGTTTCGTTTTATCACATCCTGTGTCTAATATGTGGGAAATTACGGTAGTTACTTTGACATTATTTCAAAGTTATTTGGTTTGATTGAATGATTTTCAGAAAAAGAATGTAACTACTTTTTTTGCATTAATAAAACATTTCCCCCAATCCTTTTAAACATCTAAAATTAAAACTACCATTAGCAGGTGTTCAGAAATATTATTTAAACATATTTTCTGGAACTGTCACGATATTCTGACATGAAACATACAAATACATGTACATGAAAGTACAAGTACATTCAAATAAACAGCTAAGGAGCAAGTATGACCCCATTTGACCCTGGTTCGATTTTGAAGACCTACCAATGGTAGCTTCAAAGATAAACCATTAAAAACTGTATTGTTTGAGATATTTAACAAATGTTTTGTGCAATACAGCGACACAACCAGACAGACTGACCAGACAGATTCAAACCACAGGCTGGCCCTGATTGGGGTGAAGTTTCTGGGTTACCTGGTTGGTGCAATCCAAGATGTAGACGCTGTACTCATTCCAGCTCAGCACCCAGCCCTCCTTCAGGAAGCAGGTGACCAGGCCTAGCTGCCGGTCCGGGGGCCTGTAGCCCCCCGTGGGCCCTGGGCGTGGGAAGAGCTGGAAGTGGGGCACCTCCTGGTTGAAGAGGGGCCGGAGCACGTGCGTGTCCTCCACGCGGCCCCTCACATCGGTGCGCCACAGACGCAGGCCGGGCCGCGCTGCGTACACCAGCAGGTCACTCTGCTTGCACAGGGCGGGCTGGAAGCAGGCCCCAAACTTGCCGTTACTGAAAGAGAGAGAGAGACAGAGAGAGACAAAGAGAGAGAGAAAGAGAGAGAGAAAGAGAGAGAGAGACAGAGAGAGAGAGACAAAGAGAAAGAGAGAGAGAGACAGAGACAGAGAGAAAGATAGATGGATAGATGGATATAGATAGATGGATAGATGGATGGATAGATGGATAGATTGATAGATGAATAGATGAATGGATGGATGGATGGATGGAGATTAAGAATAAACAGACAGAAAGAATTGAAGACAGTGGGGACACAATTGACAAATGGAACAATGGAAATGACACAAGCACAGAAAAGACAAACAGAAAGGACAAAAAAGTCAGCTTAATATTAGTTGTTATTACAAACATGACGTTACAATTTGGTTACCATCAACCTCAAAATGATAAACAGTCATAAGGACAGTGAGAATCTAAATGGAACACAGAGCTCATATAACTGAGTGCATTTGCACTAGGACGTATTACAGAAGTATTATTTAGGGCCCAAGCACCAGAGGTAGGTGTGTTGGGCTCACCAAAACGACCAACTTTCGTATATAGATTGCATTAGCCAAGCCCTACAGGAAGTAAAGCAACTGGGGTTATAGGCGTTTGGACACATCATCAATTTTAACATACTCTTTGATTCATATCAGATTTGGCACATATAATGCCAAGATGTTGCTGATGTTAGGTTGCGAAGGGCATAGCACCACCAACTGGCAATAAAGTGGTATTTTTCCCCCAATTTTGCTGAATTTACTAGATGAATTCAGGTTAGGTGTATGCAGCATTCTAAGTGTCCTGACTTCACACTTCAACACAGACACACAGACACAGACACACAGCCTGTCATACACACAATGGAAATCCCATCTAATAAACTGGTAATGTGGCAGAAATTCATAATTCCTGAAATATCATAGGTTGTGGAACTGGAGGTGCGAGTGCCCATCATCGCTGCTTGCAGCTATATTTATTGTTTTAACATTTCTTGTCTGGCTGTCCTGTTATTCTTGTCTGGCTGTCCATGTGTTTGGCTTTAAGTCTTGTGATAATGCCGTCCTTGAGATACCACACTAAATATCGTTGTAGGCTTTACAATGACAAAAAGTGTTATGCTCATAATGTCACATGGCAAGAACCAATGACAGTGGTGAATACTAATGACAGTGGTGAGTATTCAGAAAGCGAGATAGAAACACCCAGCCGGTGACAAGCGGTGAGCCTTCTCACTGTCCTTTGTTTCCCGTGTGGCTGCAGAGTAAACAGTGTGTGGAGCGTATTGACATTAAGCATACAGTACAGATTGAAGGAGAAAGGAGAAAATCTGGGCTTGCTGATGGCACTTTGCAAAGGTTATCTACAGTCTATGGTTGTACACCCTATTCCCAACTTTACTGTTGACGGGCAACACTACTTCATAAAAAATGCCGCAATATCATAATGTTTTATGTGGCAACACATGAGATATGATAAAACGAATTAAAATTCTTTATTGTATGTTTGAAAAATAAAGTGCTGCATCATCATGACTGCTTGATGCAAAAACAGAACCAAAGGTTTTCCTCCAACTGTTATGATTATGTACAAAAAATATTTCCTTTAACTTTCTAAAACATGACTTAAAGTGAAAAGACTTAACATTAACAACTTGCAGCAATGTAATAATAAAGGACTCATGGTGCCATCAGTCCTAATGACAAAGAAGTGCTGTAATATGCATTAGATTAGTTGCCCCTGGTGACCAATAAGTAAAGAGATGGTTGCATTGGTGGCCATTTTAGTTGTTTCTGGAGCCCTGAAAATGTCAGCTTTTTTATTCTCCCTAGGAAGTGTTACTACAGATGAAATTTTAAAACAGTAAGGCAAGTGGTGGACACAGTGCAACGACTTCAACTTCAGTGCAACAGTAAGTACAGGAACTTGCTTGTCTAATTTTGTCTGACGATAATAAACCAAGATAATAACCTAGCAGAAAAAGCTACATGATAGAGGGCATGTGGTGTGCTACCTTTTGCGTGGTTTGGTGCCCAGCTGTTGCTTCGTCTGGTCTTGGGTGTAGAAGAGCAGAGATCTGTGGTAGGTGGAGACCAACAGCACCCGCTGACTGTAGTCCAGCTGTACGATGGCTGAAGGCTCCTCAAGTAACAGCACTGGGTTGCACACACCCTGAGCCACACACACACACACAAACACACCCATTGTAAAACAGAGAACATTACTTCTCTTTTTCATTTGTCATCTTGAATGTATTATTGTTTAAAATAAAAGCTTTCCTGTGTGTATAACATAGGAGCAGGGCTACCATCACCTGCCACAAAACACTGTCACAGCCAAGAGCGTTAATCTCATATATGACCATACTAAGGTCTAATTTACTCCTGCCTTCTGACAAGGGAATGAAAATATTAGCACAAAATTTTTAGGCTAAAGACTGACACTACTAATAAGCCCTCTCAGCTTATAAACTCTCATTGTTAGTGGCAACTTTGAGTGTGTGTGTGAAGCTGCACTGCTGTCAACTGTGAAACGGTCCAAACACTTGGTCATACAGTGCAGCTGGGCTGTCACCTGATCCAGGTCGATGGCAGAGAACACCACTTTGCCCTTGTCGTCCCCGGAGAACAGCTTCATGCCGTTGGCGCTCCAAGCCAGCGACGTGACTGTACTCTTGTGAAGCCCGACTACATCGAAGCGCCTCAGCTGTGTGAAGGGAAGAGAAGCATGCTAATCAGCGCTGACCTACTCTCACAATGTGACATTAATTACCATGCATGCTTGTCATGGAAGAACTGCTGGGTGGGTTTTTGGTGTAGAACTGGAGAGATTCATACCCAGAAATATTACAGTTCTGCAGGTGCTCCATGCTACACAAAGGAGCTATACACTGCATAGATTGCATGAGAACTACTAAGTGATTGTGTACGGATTCTTCATATGACCACATACTGGACTATCATAACAAATTGTAAGATATCAAAAGTACCACGGTGTTTCTTTAATGTTCTTTTTATGTTTTCACAATAAAGCCAACTGCTTTGAAATAAAATAAACATGAGCATGCAGAAACTGAGCAAGGTTTCTTCTCTAAATACTACATTTTAAGTCAACAGATGTTTGACGAAACAGAAGATTAAAAAAAAGCTGTCTGGACAAACCATTTCTCATAGTTCACAATTTATATGTGTTGTTTGGTCAATTCAAACTTAATATATCATGCAAAAAGACACACATTACGAAACAGGAGAGCATAAAAAGTATGAAAGATCAGACACTTAATATAAGACTACAATGGGTTAAGTGCCAATATGCAAGTCAAACAGGAAGATTTGCAATCCAGCACGATCAAATGTCTTTTTTACTTACACTAAACTCACACAATTCAGAAACACTGTACTGAAGTTACAGGCACAGACCTTAACCTGCTTACCTGCTTGTTTCTGCCAGGCAGTTGGGAGACCAGTTGAAAAAGAGTGACACGGCCCGATGCTGTCCCGACTGCCACCAGATCATCAAAACAGCTTAGGAGCTTTACTGCTGTAATCACCTCAGACTTCCCCTGAACAATAAGAAAAAATCAGAACATAAAGCAGAAAACCCATTCCAGAGGATATAGCTGAAAAGGTTTTGCACTGAAGCACTAAAGTGCTATACTGAGACAAAGATGTCCCTCAGCCTCTTTATTCTCAACAGGAATGGCATTCCCTTCCGAGGGCTGTAGTATTCTCACCTCAAGATTGTATTTGTTCATCTGGCTGACTCGCCTACAGTACAGGTACAGCATGCTGATACTGCTCCCCACTGCAATGTAATCACTGTTACTGTCCAGGGCCGTCAGGTAGACGAGCACTGAACGAAAACCCTTCTGGACTTTGGCAGGGATGGCATTGAGCAGGTAGTACAGAGGACAGAACTCCTTTAGTGGTGCAGTGGGACTTGGTGTTGCCATGGCGGCTACAAAAGTGTCCGCTTCTGTGACAAAAAAAAAAAAATACACATTTATTTTCAGACTTTTTTACAGTATGAATTATAGTGGAACGATACAAGCAGCTATGAACATGGTGAAACATTCAACAAGTTGTGTTCAGGTTGTGTGCAAGTTGTGTTCTGGTTCTGTACAGTCTCCCCCTGGCCCATTAGAGGACGAGGATGCTGCACGTTGTTGATGCCGACTTCCTGTTCACTCATATGATCCATGCCGCAATATGTGCCTCTGTTAGCGACCAGCAGCACTCTCAGGAGATGTGAGAGTAGGCAGACACAGGTGCAGACAAAGAACACCACTGTTTACTATTAAGGCGACGAGGCCAATACTTTCAAAACGTACGTGCGTGAACAGCTACTTGGGAACATTAAGCTAGCCTGTATGTTAGCTTAGCTGGCTACAGCACACGCCCTGACACCAGAACACTGCTGTGATGAATAATCAACAGCAAGGTTCACAAGACAACACATCTGAAAATGTTAACATTATTCTTTTCTATGCAACCGCAAAACAACAACACTTCGTGCGATTTATCACTGCTCATTTTCAACAACTGGCCATTACTGTAACCGTCAACAGACTTAACAGGCTTAACGCTGTATTAAGTCTAACGTTGTACACGCGATACATAAATCAATAAAACAATATATCAACAGTTCCCATATAACGACTGGGTTGACATAATCTTATGGTTCTACTATCAATGTATACACATATGTAACTAAATAAAATAAAAGCAGTTAAATTACACAACGTTTTAGTTTCATACAACCGATTCATAAAAGACTGTTATCAAGAGTACAACCCAGCTGTTAGCCCAGGGACAGCATAACGTTAGCAAGTTAGCGAACGTTGGGACTTGCTTAGCTTATGTTTCAAGATCCAAAAATCACGGACTGCATATATCAACGTTAACTACAAACTTACGATGTGAAAATCTTTTGTCCTTCTAAGCCACGTACATTGATGCCAGTAACAGAACAAGTTGATAGCGTTGTCAGATGACATTAAAGGTGCATTGTTGACAATCCCTAGCATACTGTCTATCAACAACAAATGCACGTACAGTCTCCTCGATCCAAAACATAGGACATGAAGGCGAAGGCGCAGTCTGCCCAATACTGCCGCCAAGTGTGCTGGATGATGAAATGCGAATGCATCTCGACTAATTAATGCAAAAAAATATGCGTGGTCACATATTTCTTAGCTGCTATTCAACTGCAGTGTCAAACAGCCACCTGATCTGATCTACCTGTGCATCAGATGTCAGCTGATATGGAGAGACCACAGGGAGATGCTTTCAGATACCCTCTCTACATCAATCCCCCAATTCTACATCACCTTTTAGTTTGGGGCCAGCTGCTTTGCTTCCTTATCATGTAGAGCTATCACAAATCACCTGTTCCCAACCTGCACCAGACTTTAAACGTCCGATGCTCAAGTAGCAGAAACTAGAGAGAAAAAGGAGCAGAAACTATTATAGGCCTAAGAGACGAAAGGATGAGAAGTGGAGGAGAAAATTAAACAGGTAAAGCAAGAACAAAGGAAAACCCTGAAAGAAGAAAAGAAGTGAGTTGCTGAAATGAATACGAACAAGAAAGGCTGCGATTTCTTAAGATGCACGAAAAAGGTTTGGCAAAAAAGAAGAAAAGCGAACGCTTGGCTGTTGAAGCAAAAAGTTTGAGAAAGAAGGGAAGCCAAATAGGCTCATGCGTCTAATCATGGACAGGGACAGCAACAAAGTGGTAACAATTGATAGGGCTGTGCAGAAAGACAACCTTAACATGAGAGTAACGAGAACATCTGATTGATTTATACTGTAAGCAAAAGTGAGATCTGTGCTGAGCCTAGCTCATAATTGCTCAGTTGCTATAGCCCTATACCTAAAAACAACAGCAATAAATTACCATTTGTCATCACATAACGTTAATAAACTCAAATGTCAGTGAGGCATTTGAGTGTGTTAAAGTGGTGCTGTTTCTGATCCTGTCACACGGCTAATGTATTAAGAACGTGTCTAGGGCTATATTACTGTCTTTTATACATGTGGTGAAACATAGCCTAGTTCAACTACATTTCCAATGTTTCTACCGCAGGTTTCTATCCATCTGTTTGACAGCTCAGCGCGCGTTAATTCACCTCAGAAGTGGGCGTACAGGAAACGGAAATGCGTCATATTTCACCCAGCGTTTAGTTGTGTATTTTTTCTGGAAGCCAGTTATATGGAAACTTCTAATATGCTCTGGTGTCTACCAAAATATCTAGAGGTTTATGTGTCTGCATATTTTAGTGAGCGGATAGCACAAATAATGCTGTTGTTATCCTATCCGTGTTTCTGAGTGACAAGACAGCGTTGGATTATATTTTTACTGCATGAAAATTTAACGTTAGCTATCACCAGTCAAAATGGCGGACAACGACGAAGAGAGCAATAACATGTCAAACGATACAGTAGCTGTAGACAGTGATAACAGCTCGCAAGTTCAGTCTGTTTCTGAGGTGACACTTGGCGAGCGGTCGACTGTGTCTCTCACTAATTTAGGCAGTCATGTCGCAGTAAGTAACCAATGTGTTATTGCAGCGAATGCTGCTGGAGAGGCAACCGATACGGACGGCTTAGATGATTTTTTCCACAGTACAGAAGACTCATCCAAGGAGGATAAGGACTGTCAAGTGGTCACCCAGTTCGTGGACAGTGATGGTTTGGCTGAACAGAATGTTGTAACGTCCTTCGTAACAAAAACTGAGAATTCAGAGCCAGCGGTTACAGCCGATGCTGAAAGCGTGGCCGTTACTACGGATTTGGTAAACGCTATAACGCCAACCACCACTATAATTTACGTCCAACCGGATGGTAGTTTTGTTGAGGGCTCTGGGCTGACAGCAGAGGAGCAGAAGCAGTTAGTCGAACAGCTCGCGAAGCAGCAGCTTGTTCAGGTATCGGAGAGTGAGGCTGCTCGCATATTAGAACAGAGCCAGGCTCCCAAACCGCTGCCTGCTGCTCAACAGCATCACCATACTGGTTCCTTGGTGCCAGTTGATCTTCAGCAAGTGATCGACCATGTCAACAAATCTCCACAAGCTGTTGTCCAGTTGCAACCGACTCATGTGATATCCCCCAAAGTACTACCCAGAGTCGTAAATGAGCAAGGCACGTCTTACATTACTCTCGATGCGGGCAGCCTGTTAACTGCTGGGCAAGTTGCAGGGCAAGTTGTGACAACACGCCCCCAGTCTCTCACTATCATTCAGAATGCTTCTCAGCGGCTACAGAGCGTAGCGAAACATGTAGCTCTTCAGCAGTCACAGAATGGCACCCGCCTCATCCAGCAAAAGGTAATGGCTTTCATTTGGTTATCACACTGGACTAATTGGCCTTCTTTATTTAGCGCAGTGTGTAGTATAATAAGGTACTGTCATTACAGTAACGTTGTGTAGTTGCTACCCCACCACCACCACTTCACACAATTGTGTTGTTTTTTAACCATTAAGGCTCGAGAGGTTAATCGTCTTATCCATGTAATTGTCTGATTTTCCTATTTATTTGTTAAAAGTTCCCATATTCCTGAGCACTTTTGTCTGTTTCAGCAGCCTGTGGAAACCATCCACATGCAGGTGCAGATGCCCCAGAAAACAGAGACCAAGGAGCAAACGGTCACGTTTCTTCAACCCAAACCGGTGGCCGTGGCTCCCATCCGGGGGAAAGTCACCACGGCCTCCGTTGTCAGCAGCCCGCAGGTCATCCACATCACCCCTCTGCCCGGCCAGCAGCAGTACATCCTGCAGAACCCAGGAGAGCCGCCCATTCAGCTTCTCCTGCAGCAGCCCACTCCGGTGGTGACCAGCGCGGCCCCAGTTCTGCACAAACCCCTTGTCCAGATACCCATCAGCAGCTCACCGGTACGGCCATCTGCCTCCAAAGTCACCCCAGTGGTTGTGTCTACTTCTGTAGCCACGGCCCCGGCAGCGACCAAGGCCTCATCTGGTCCCACCACTAAGGCAGGTGTTGCACCACGTCCTGCTGCTGCTCCTCCTGCTCCCCCACCCACGACCGTCCCTGCGGCAGGTAAGGAGAAAGAGAGGCCACGGGGGAGGAAACGGGCCAAGAAGCCCCAGAAGATCCAGACACGCTCTGGAAGGGTGTCCCGTCCACCGAAGCACAAGGCGCGGGACTACAAATTCATCAAGACGGAGGACCTGGCGGACAGCCACCAGTCCGACTCGGACGACTACTCGGAGATCAGCGTGGAGGACGAGGACGAAGAGCGCAAGAAGAAGGACGAGGACGTCAACCTTAACTTTGCGTCGAAAGCGCATAAGTGTGACTCTTGTGATAAGTCCTATGTAGGGCTGGGAGGTTTGTCAAGACACTACAAACTAAACCCCTCTCATGGCACTAGTCCTGCCCCCACCCAGGCCACTGGGGGTGCAACTGACCCCGTGGCTGAAAACAACTCAGCAGCAACTGCAGTAAAGGTAAGACATACTTTAAAATACTGTCAAAATGTTGGGACAGTTTGTCATTGCGTATGTCAGCATTATACATTTTTTGTTATTTTATGCTAGTCTGCTAGCCTAGCTGTCACATAGTTTTCTTTAGTGTTGGAGACTAGGCATCATTTTTTTTTTAGCGATTACCCTTGATAGACTCTCTCCCATGAAGTGTCGTTTATGAAATGCCTTATCTTCTCATGAAACCTTACGGAGAGGTCTTGCTAGTACTTTGTGGACATCTATTCAATGTCAGGATGGCTGTTTTTAAGAAAAAAGAAACTCAGGCTTTTCAATATACAACAAAAAACTAATAACTTTCCATAGATTGCTTAGACAAACTTTAAAAGTATATTGCTGGTAACCATTTCAATCTGATGTCTTTTATTTGCTGCTAAAATACAGTTAGAAATTCCTGGAAGGTTGAATAACTAACTGGTCATGAAGTCTACCATGTTGTTGGATGGCTGTTGATATAGTTGCAATGAAGAAAGACTAAATGTTCAGATGAGGTAAAACATCAGTCATGCCTTGTCTGACAATCCACTTGGCTCTTTTTACGATACAGGGCAGGACCTCCAGTTACAGATCCACCAACATTGGCATTATACAGACTCCTTCAGTGATTTGTCCCCGTCCTCTGTGATGTCCCTGGTTAAACCCATGTGAGCGTTACCTTATTTGCAGGCCGAGGTGGTGTCTGCTAAGCAGCAGCCGCAGCAGCAGTCCCGGGGCCCAGGCAGGCCCAGAGGGCCAGGCAGACCGGGAAGACCCCGCCTTGTGGGAAGGCCTCCCAAGAAGGGTCGGCCCGGTCGCCCTCCTAGGATCCCGCCACCAAACCTGGCCGAACAGCAAGCACAGAGACGGAAGGCCAAGCTGAGAGAGGTATGGGCATCGGGCACCATGGCACATGGATATAGAGGCAAACAACGGGTTCTTGGTATAAAAAAGGGTCGACCAACACCTGGAAAAATATGTAATTATTTTTGTCCCATGGCAAAGCTAGACCCGTTCTCTCTTAAAATCTCGTTTAGCTTTGCAATGGATGACATTGATGCTATGTAGTGTACACCAATAAAGCTTTAATGTCCTTCACATAGGATGGACTTAGAGTTTATGCACTACAACAAGCAGACAAAGACCTTACTATGCTAGATAGTAATGTCTTGTCTACAAATATACTAGGCATGTTCCCAGCAGCATTTTTTAACCAAACAGTGCTGTATTTTGGTGAGTCATATTTTCTGCTGTAGTGTGGTTTAGTGGGCTCAGACGATGGATGAAGACTACAGCTTGTTATCATTTACGAACCCCCTGCTGCCCAGAGGTTTCATACATGCTAGTGAAGGTGGAGGTTGCCCGGGTTGGAGCGGGGTTATTATTGTTGAGAAATATGGGGTGGGACAACCAACAACCATCTACCTGTAAAAATAGTATAATCTTTGATAGTATATGAAACTCCTGTAATAAATGTAGTACATGCATTTAGTACTATATGTCATTTTTTAAATCCAAGATGCTGTCATTTCAAATGTGAACTATATTTAGGGGCCACCCTGTTTATCACTCCAAAATTATTCATATTAGTCCTTTGCATTGTGTTTGTTTTAAGCTTTTTCAGTTAGTGTGAATGAAAGGCAATTCATGAATTGTGTATTGTCATACATATTCCTGTAGTTTAATCACCTAATTTTAAGGCGAAGTCTAAATGTTGGTGTGCTATTGGGACAACTTAGTCCGGGTGGCAAGGATGTGTTGTTAGGGTTGCTGCCTTAACACTAAAGCACTAGGGGTGGAGACACTGCAATAGCAGGTGGTCCCTATCGGTAAAATTGGATACAATGCCGTGCTGTCTCATACAGGTGCTGGAACAGTGCGATGAAGAGGACCTGATTGATGTTGTGGTTCCACGCCTCTCAAAGGTCATGACAGTGTGGGAGTTTATACTGATGAAGGTAATTCCTTTATGGTGCAAGCCTGTGTTCACAAAACATGACCAGTGATCAGTACATGTATTCATAGCGGTACTTTTTTTGGTTTGGGAATGATCTACAAACAGGTGTTTATCACTACTAGTTTGCTCATATGTATTTACAGCAACTCTACAGGCTTGTCTGTTACAGTAGGAGTCACAACTAACTACAGTCACTTAAGTGCTACTTAAATGCTCAAGAACTCAGGCCAAGTCCTAAAATCTTTACCAGTCTTTTGCACCTTTATGCTAAACCAGATCATTGACAATTAAATTAAATATGGCTGATCTCCTTTCCATGGCAAAATGGAAATGTTGAAGCCATCAAGAAGGCAGATCCAGTTGTTAACCCTATACAGTACCAAAATATATATTACTGAATTTTAGAAAAAGGTGGCATTAAAATAATAACTACATTCTACACAAATACCTTGTTTATTCTGTGCATCCAAGTCAACTGTCAGTTACTTCCAGGAATTATTTCAATTGTATGTGAACCAAATGACCAACCACCACATTTTTGGACCAGAGTAGGGCTGAACGATTTGGACAAAATTGCATAAATCTTGATATTTATGCCAGATATCTCGATACGATACGACTATGGGTTAAACTAAAACTATGAGTATACAAAAACACACAAAAATACCGAAGGATGTGCAAGTGCAAGTTGTATTGATCAGAACTGACCAATCACTGCCAGTCAATACTAATAGAAAGGCACCAATAAATTAATTGGATCCAGTGCCCCATTACAATGCTTGTAATAGGCTGACTGCAGCTGTCAATCAACAGGAAGTTAAAATGAGAATTGTGGTTGGCTGGCCTTAACTGTATGTTAAGGGTAAAGTGGAAAAGGATGTTTGTGATTGGCTAAGCTGTATATGCAGGCCAAGTGGGGGAAACTATACTGTCAATATTGCCATCTTTTACAATATTAATATGGTCAAATCTCAATATATATACAATAACCGTATGTCGATAAAAATACGGTAACCTAGACCGAAGTTGTCGCAACTCTCTGTCTATACGGCTCTGCGAGAACCCATCCCATCATTCTGAGCTTAGCAGTAATGTACTGACACCCATGCTGCAGGTGGAGAGGGGGCGGGCGACCAAGCCCCAGTTCTCAGACGTGTACCGCGAGTTTGAGCAGCTTCACAGCCAGGTAAAGAAGATGGCCCAACACCACCCGGCCGGCCAGCCCCTGGAAGTGCACAACATGGAGGTGTGTGTGTGTGTGTGTGTGTGTGTGTGTGTGTGTGTGTGTGTGTGTGTGTGTGTGTGTGTGTGTGTGTGTGTGTGTGTGTGTGTGTGTGTGTGTGTGTGTGTGTGTGTGTGTGTGTGTGTGTGTGTGTGTGTGTGTGTGTGTGTGTGTGTGTGTGTGTGTGTGTGTGTGTGTCTTTAAATGCCTGGAGTAGATGGAGTGGTTAGGGTGTGGAATTACATTATAGTGCGTGATCAGCAGAACCCATTGCACAGGAACTCGAGAGTTCATCCTCTATTCACTTAGGTGTTGAGGTCCCTTGGAATCTCGGATCGTCCTGGTCATGCAAAACCTCTCGCCTCCACCCCAACATTATCACCTACCATTGCCACAGGGCCTCAGGAGGGTATGGCCAACAAGAACATCAGACACATGGAGGTAAGATGTCTTGTCCTGCTTTGAAATGCAAATTAACCATTATACTGTGTGTGTGTGTGTGTGTGTGTGTCTGTCTGTCTGTCTGTCTGTCTGACTGTCTGTCTGTCTGTGTCTGTCTGTCTGTCTGTCTCTGTTTGTGGTGGGATAGTGAAATTGTGATATATTACTACACTAAAATCAGATCCTGATCACTACCACTAATTCCATCCACCCTCATATCAATGGTTCTTGGCAGAGCTCTCTTGAGCTCTCTCCCTTACTTGCAACTTGTCTGCAGGCTGACACAAAGTACCTCTCTGCATGAGTACTTTAAATTTCGTTGTACCTGTGACCAGCAGGATGCACTTTAAATTTACAATGGTCTGGCATTCGCTTGCCTATGATGAAATCAGCGGTTTTATGTGGCATGTATAAATCCGGAGTAGGTTTTCAGTACAGAGGATTTATGTGCAGATTAACCTACAGCTTAACTAACATTTATGAATGAAACCCTTAACATTTATGAACGAGTGTTTGTATTTATAACTCTTTGAATTTCTACCACTTGCAGACTTGAGTCTTTATACATTTGTCAAATTTCTAAACGTTCTAACCTGCCTACTGGTGTGTTTGTTTTTCAGAACACCAAAATGCTGCCGCCCGCCAAAAGGTTCAAAATGGAGAACCGCTGTGGAGACACTAATGGGTTCCAAATTAGCCAGAATGGTCTTCAGAAGCCACAGGTGGATGAGGACTCCAAGAAAGGTTAGTTGAGACGCATCTTGGCATGCTAACAGTATCACCTGTGAAGACTGAAAATTGCTGACACTTGGAATCAAAAAGCCTGATGGGCAGCTTTTGTTGCTGGACTTCAGTATGGTCAATGTACACAATAGAGGTAAGATCAGGCCTAAAAAATCCAGCCCGACCCGACCCAGGCCCGCGGGATTAAAGCCTGAGCCGACCCGAGCCCGACCAATTAACTTGATTTGCAGGCCCGAGCCCGAAGCAAACCCGAAATTTCATATTTTATTTGTGAGGACTCGGGAGGAGGAGGGGTGATTTATGATAACAAATTAAAGCATGTCTTTTGTAACGAAATCTAAGTTAAACAAGACTGTATGAACATTTACATCTTTTATAAGAGTTGATGAAAAATTTAAGGCCGTCTGTCATTTTGACGGGTTGAAAATTGGTTCATAAACCACAGCAGCAGTACGTCCTTACGAATCTAGCACGGCACTTTAAGAGAGAGAGAGGCTGAGAGACAAAGAAGAACACTGACGGGTGGATAATAGACAGAGACATGAAGGAGTTTTTTGAATTGTCATTGCAAGAGTTTAGTACAGTACGTGTTGTGATGAGGCGACGAATGATAATATAGATGTTTGACGATCATCACTTTTGCCAGTACAGCTGTTTAAATGCCTGCTCAGCGTCGGGGTGCCAGTCTTTTTGCTCTCGTATGAAAGCAAAGCGCCACATAAACTACACTCAGCAAAGCCAACGCAAGTTTCTGTAGCATTTTTAACAATCAATTTGAAGCTTTTCCACACCTCACTCTTACCGGTGCGTGTTTGCCTTTTCAGTTCCCCTGTCTTTAGTTTATCCTTGACTTCTTGCTGCTCCATATCAGAGATACCAGGTCAAAATAGATGCGGACTTGCGGAGGGGAAGATTATAAAGAGGGCGGCGTTCACCTGCGCAGAGCATGCTCTGGCTCTGCGGCTCCTGTTTAGTAGTTAAATAGCAATTACCTTACAGCGCCTTCTCTGTTTTATCCCAATTATTTATTTTATAACAAGTATTCCTTAGTTTAGTATCCACACATCGTTTTAGTATACAGTTTTATAAACATATATTTATTTTTTTTTTAAAAATTCAGCGAGAGAGAAGACCGACCCGACCCGAACGTAATGACTGACATTTAAGCCCGACCCGACCCGACCCGAACCTAATGACTGACATTTTAGCTCGGGCTTGAGCTTAAGATCTTACCTCTAGTACACAAGGATGAAATTTCATTTTGAGAGGCTAGTCAGTCAATGTAGGTTGTAGTAGTAATTATATTGTAAGATGTTCATCCTAAATATGGGAGGATGGGAAAGAATCCCCTCCCTTGCCTTGTTTTTTTTTTTTTGCCGTATAGCATCACAATCAACACTGCCTGTGGTGAAAATATTGTATTGGATTGAAAATATTGTGTTGGATTGTATTGGTTACAAATACAATGTTCATTTCCATTAATTGGAAAAATCTCCTTCTCCTGTTTTGACAAATCGCAACCTGAAAGTAATAGTACTTTATCCGCATTGACTTCTGTGTATTTCTGTTGATCTCCCAGAGGACAGCGCTGTGCAGGGTGGCACCGCAGTACCACTGAAGGAGCCCCAGGCACAGCCACAGCCACAGCAGCAACAGCAGCCCCAGGCTGGGCTTTCCTCTTCGGCCTCTGACACAGTACTGGCAGCTGCTGTGGCTGAGCCCATGGAGACTGAGAGCGGCGCCACCCCGCTGGTGCCCGAGCTGATGGAGTCTTCGGGCGGGGAGCTGTCTGAGCTCTCCCAGGACGAGGGCAGCGTGGCCGTGGACATCGCCGAGCAGATGCAGGAGCTGGAGCAGGCGCTCCAGCGCTCAGAGCCGGCGCAGACCGACAGCCGAAGCGCAAAGGAGACCCAGCAACAGGGGGAGCAGGGCGGCGGCGGTGGTAACGGTGGTGGGCGTCAGGTTCTAGACCACCGCGTCTACGTCCAGCCAGAGGGTGGGGAGATCCTCGTGCAGCACAATCCACCACTGTCTTCAGAGGGAGTCGTGACTGCGAGCATGCCCGATGTAGTTCCTACCACCACGACCACCGCCACCCCCACCACACACATCCCGGCAGCACAGGGCGTCACCCCAGAGAATGCACAGGCTCCGCCGGCCACCGAGGGAGGTGGTGGCGAAAAAGAGGAAAGTGTAGATGCACCGGTCAGTGGACTACAGCGCTGAGCTGAAAAAAACACACACTCATGCACAAATACATGCAGTCACACCATATCCCACCCCTTCCCAGTGTGTCCGATGATTTCAAGCAGGACTGTCTCTCTCCCCCGCTTTCTCGTATGGCAATCGGCCATCCTTCCATGTGCAAATTGGATTTTTCACATTGTAATCCAGTTCTCTGTGTTCAGTTTTACCAGTTCAATGTAGACTGATTTAGCTCGAGAGATCTAAGATGAATGTTTCACGAGGTACACCAGCAAACATAACCTCAGTGTTATGATTACAGATGGTTTTTTTTTTTGTGCATCGTCAAAGGGAAGCATTAAGCTGTGAAATGGTTAACCTTGTATAATAACCCCTTTAGAAAACATCTCTCAGACTTCAATCATAACTGAACGAGATGTGCAACAGCAGCAGATGTTGCAAAGTTGAATTGAAGTTTGAAGTGGGATTATAAGGTTGAATTTGGGCAAATTGAACAAGAAGCCAGCAGATGCAATGGGCGGGAATAAATAAATACTTTGAAAACTTTGGTTTAATCTTCAGGTGTGTAGCTTTGTAGGACTCCCTGATGTGTAGTGTACTGGTTTCAATTTTGCGTTCCCAAACGTCCATTTCAGTTATAGTTTGAGTGCGTGTGGATGTGAGTGAGTCGGTGTGTGTGTGTGTGTATGTGTGTGTGTGTGCATGAGTAAGCTTGAAGCAGAGAGCGCACATATTGACAGTTCACTGGCCACCTCTGCAGTGTATTATAGTTTTGTTTGTATGTTGTTTTCTTAAATACATTGTTTTGTAAGCATGTTTACCCCCCCCCCAGAAAAAAAGAAAAGAAAACAATAAGAGCTCTCTTCCGTGTTTTTTGTTCCTTTGTATAGATTTGTAGCTCTTTGTTGATTAAATTTGTCTGTGACATGTTTATATGTAGATACGTGTCCTGTTTGAAGGCAGTCTTTGAAGTTGTTGCACTATTTTATTACTTTTTTAATATAAATATTCCACTGTAACGTGTTTTTCTTTCAATCATAATATGTTTGAAATATCAAGAGGGACATATGTAAAAGGGGAGAATTAAACCATGTCTCCAGGAAACTCAGTGGTGTTTCTTCCCCCCACCCCACCCCCCCACACACACACATTCTACACTGGTGCTTCTACTCTCAAATGCATTTTATGCAGCAAAGCAACAATGCTTCCTCATCAATTAGTGAAGTTCATTTAATAGTATTTTGCAAAGACACTCAATGCACAGCCCAGCATTTATCAGGGTGCCATTACCCAGGACTAAATACAATTCAAAGCCATCCTGATGACTCTCCCACTCATCACTGGTGTCATGTCACTTGCAACAACTGCATCAGTTCTGGCTTTCCATTGGAAGTGCAGTTTGTAGCCAAAACTCTATTTCCAGGACTTAAAAGTCACCCAAATGGCAGTATATCCTTGCGCAATGTATTTTTTTGCAGCTGAAATCCGTCCTGAGGTACAATCATTCAAGAAGGATATGAAATATATGAAAAATATGTGAGTGGGGTGGTGGATATACAGATGTTAGTGACCAGTATAATTTCCAGAAAGTGCAGTGTCCAAAATCCAGTGGATTTTTTCCGCAAAATGTTGGGCCTTGGGAACCGACGCACATGTAAGTGGGCTGTGGGGTGGTTTCCTAGGTCCTGTGCCCTGTTTCAAGAAGCAGACTCTCCAGCAGCAGTTTGGTCTGGTCGTCTATGTAAGGCTGGTACAGCCAGACCGAAAGGTAGACCATGGAGAGCTGGGGGTCAGAGGTGTGGGCCAGCTGCCCAAGGATGAGCTGTTTTAGGGCCAGTTCCTGCCTGTAGCACCTGTACAGCCTGCTGGACACGTCCACTAGGGAACCAGAAGGAGTATTGTTAGTCAGGTCACATAGGGTTTATTGTCATTTCAGCCATGTACATAGTACACAGTGAAAATAAACAACGTTTCACTGGGAACAACTGGTGTACAGAGTACAGTGCGCACACACACTATTAACAGCACCCCCCAACACATACAGCACATACATACACAAGCGGGTGTGTCATCGGTAGATGACTGGCTAAAGCCACACCATGGCTAGTGGGACCAATATAACAGTGAGAAGGTGCGCATATCCAAAAATAATCTTACAGCAAAGGCAGCAAATTACAAGACAGGAGATCTGTCGCCTGTATATGCTCAAATGTTTATTAAACAGACAAAAAAAAACAAGGCAACATTTTGAGCACAGGGACTTTGTCAGGCAATAGTGTGATCAATATGCCAATGCAAACATGGGGCTGCATCCAGTTGCAGTGTGTTTTTACAATCCATCTAGGCATCTTCTGTCTTATTAGTCAATACGTTATGACACCGTTGCCTTTAAGTTCTCCGTTCCTTACCAAACTGAGTTGTGGGCCATGTAAGGAAGAGTGGACAGTCTCTTCCTTTAGCTCCAAACTGAAATGTCTCCAGTTCGCAAATACCTTTCTCTGACAAGACATTTTTTTCCATTTTTGAGACAATGTGCGCCTGGATAAAACACATAATTCCAAAGTTAGGCATCCACGTATAGAGCAAACTACATCTGACAAAGTGAAAATGACATGCGCAAAAAATGCTGTTACCATTTTCTCCACAATCTCCTGCAATTTAGTGCACTCCTCTTCAAGATCTCTGAGGAGCTCAAGGGGAGATGGAGGCAAAGACCTCAGTGTCTCAGCTCCAGCTGGACCTGTGACTGACTGGTTTGTGTCCATCCCTGAAAACAGACTGGTCTCCTTTACTGGCCTAAAAGGATGAAAATCACAGCATGTTGCTGTTAAACTAAACACAGCACAACAAGTCAGGTAATCTTGCCTCATGCCTCGCCTCTTTGGCCTTTTTGGCTGGGACCTCTGAATGGGACATTTCATGCGGCAAGTTATCTTTTACACAGAGATGGAAATCAGCTTCAGAAGGTTTAAAACCCTTCCACATATTTAATCCAACCATTTCCTGAACGCTCTCATCCTAATAAGCACACAAATCATCAGGTGTGTAGATCAGAAAGAACCCATCAAGTAAAATTACCCATGTTTAGTGTTCAGGGCTGAAGGAATAGAAGGCAGGGTTTTTACTTTGACACTGGGATCTCCAATTCTGCTCATGGCCATATTAGTGGTTAATCTGCCATTATGTAGTCAGGACTCCTTAACTCATATTGAAGAAATAGGCCTACTTACTCTTTACTTATCACCAGGTTGACTATTTTGGTTGCATGGGCACATCCTTCATCGTTCAGCCGCTCCCACTTCAAAATAAAGTTGTGCCAATCTGCAGCATTGTCCTTAAGTTTTCTTGCACTTCCAGTCAGGTTACCCTTTCTCCCAGGGGTTAAGTTATCTGGCCAGGACAAAGTTAAGACTATGAAAATATGCCCGCCCATCGCTCTCGCTTGTCATAATAAAAGAAGACCAAACTGTCAACTAAAGCTAATATGTTTTAAAAGGACACAATTTTAATGCCTTTGAACAAAAAGGTATATTACATACCAGAAATACTTAGAAGCTGTCCCTACTACAGTCATCTCATAACTTACCATCCATGCTATGCCTTGCTTGCCAACACTGCTTCCCAAGCCTGCTTGCGACAATCTAATCGAACACGTTAATTGTAGCACAATTAGCCTATTCCTTTAATGCAAGTGTCTGCACATAAACACACCGTCAATCATTTTTACCAAGTTAGTGTCAGTTTAAGTGTTTAAGGGGTCTCTTCCTTGTACTGTCTACGGTCCCTTCTAATAAAAACATGTACACTGCTGTAACATGCTTCATCTTTGGTATGGTGTGTTGAGCGAGACAATGTAACATAATGCCTGCACTGCCACCTACTGTTTGGATGTCATTGCAGAGACGTAAGACAAATGCCAAAATAAAACTTTTCAGTTTCAGTATCTTATCAAATCTGGTGAGATTTGCATGCCAATCTCAAGAACTTCAAATGTATTCAAGAAGTCTAAGTTATATCTTTGTTTTTAGGCCAATGTGTTTGGCAGCTTTATGTGCTTAAAAGCTGGCTCTATAAACACAGAGAAAAAAGTGCTAATTCAGGAAGGCAGCAGGTGACACACCTGTTTTAACATAAATGTTAACTGCGGCTTAAAGTTTCTGGAGTCCCAATCTTTGACCCATAACATGTCTAGTTTGAACAGGCTCATCAGCATCTCTTCCTAAAATGAAGAAATGCAACTATTTTAGTATGGTGATAGTGATGCACTTCAAAGTCAACACTGAGCAGATACACCACAAGAAAAGACTACAGAAAGAGCAAATCTGCCCTACAAATAGGCCTACAGCAATCCCACTTCAAGAGAAAGGGGTGTCTGACACACATAGGAATCCTCAAGGATTCCTCACACAACACTCAGAGACTTTGACTTCCTGCTTTCTATAGGGTGCCCATTTGTACTGCCAATTAGGTTAAATGTAATATAATACTTCTCACAAACTCAAACAACACAATTTTTATTAATAATAACTTTATTGTTAAAGCGAAGCTACAAGCAGGCTAAATCACCAAATTAAACACAAAATTTAAAAGAAAAGGACAGGGCCTTTATATTTGTTAACATTAGCAACATGTTACCTTAACACACATGCCATTATTACATTAAGCAAACATGTTAGGGCTAAGTAAATGTTGCAGGTACACAAACCCATCATTTCAATGCCCCCTTATGTGTTTTTATATTCTTGTTTGAGATGCTTTCTGATCTGCAAAGCCAGAACCATTTATCCTACATCTAACCATTTAACACTGCATATTTAGCCAAATATTTCCTGAATTTTGCTGAAAGCAGCTTCAAAATATTCATTCCAGTTGGTGAACATATCTGCCACCTCATTTCTGATAGTCTCGACTTCGACTTGTCTCACCTCATCTTTCCCAATATATTTATCCCTCGCAAACGGATCTACATAAGCCTCCTCCAGATTCATGACACGTACAATGCGAGACACCTCACCAGCCCTTTCCTGGGTTCGTGCTGCCATCCAATCTGTAAGCGCCTGCTTCAGTACTTGACTGTACTCACCATATATCAGTGCATTAGCATTGATGTACAGGTCGTCTGTACTAATCTTCACCATCATTTTATTTTGAATTGCATCTTTTGTGTTGTTATCAAGGGGACAATCCATACCAAGTGTGTTTGGCATTTGGTAGGTCTGCCTCATGAAAGCATCTACAACCTTGTGGTAAATTTTAACAACATTATTGTTGATAACATGCTCTCCCTTTCCGGACCTTTCATGGGTATCCTCAAGAGGATTGTTGAACCTAAAATTCTGGTTGATGAGTAGGATCTTTCGTAGAGTCTCTGTTTGAATCTCTTTCACTTTCTTTTGGTCAGTCCTAGATTGCACTGGTGGCTTCCCTGCCTGCTTGCCTTTTTTCCCCACCACTTCTCTGATGTAGTCCATCAGGTTCGTATCGGGAACACCTGACATAAATAATAGAAACAGCGTAGAATCAGACATACTGCATAACCGAAGAAAACTAAGAGCAAAATGTAAATGGGCATAACACATCTGTAACTGGTCATTTCAGGCAAACATACTTGCCACATGCATTGCAGCCTGACCAGCTTCCTTAGCAATTGGTGCAGATCTTTTGCCTAGGGAGGATGATGAGCTGTCAGAGGAATATCCTGATGAAGTCTTTGATGACTCATCGTATTTGCTCTTCTTTCCAAGTCTTTCATTGATGACTTGAAGTTTCTCCTTTGCCAGAGCCAAGTTATCTTCAGCGACAGCCTGAACCCACTCCACAGCCTCTTTCACAGAGCCCACCACTGGAAGGACATCATCTATGAAGCCCACCCAGACCAGGTTTCCAGCAGTAGCCATTGCAGGACGTATTCACCAACTGACCTTTAAAAGAGAAAAATACTTAGTTTTAGTTTTCTTTTTGCTTTGCATAATTTATATAAGTTAGCCAATATAGCCAATCCTCCCTCCCAACTCCAACTGCACTTTATTCACTTTACTCCCCCTCACCATGCACAGTTTTAGATAAACAATCACTAATTTCACTTCATGTCCTACTCTACCCAGTATGTCTATGCATGTGACACTAAAACATCCTTGTGTCCTTGCAACAGTGTCTGGGGAAAAATGTACGCACAGTGCTGGCAGTACCCTTAGTGTTACACTCATGCCTACCCTACAGAAGCAGAGCCCAAATCCAAAATATTTACTCGTTCGCTATAGGCATACATAATGTAATATGTAGGGAAAACAGTGCCCTCACTACAAAGCGAATGAGTCTTTTTAGTTACAGTCTTGCTGACAAAATGTAACGAAATGCAATCAGTAATATGTGCTGAATACTATTCTTACCAAAAACAGCGAGCACAAGAGAGAGCGTTCAGAGACTTTTGAGGAAAGTCACAGTTGTGCTAGCATTAGAGAAAATGTCCCTTTTTATTGAACAGGCGCCGCCTTACAATTCTAAGAAGAAGAATTCTTCCTCTGTCCCACACACCAACCACACCTGTTTCATAAGACTTTGGGTGTATGTTTGACGTTTATTTTTCTTATCACTCAACTGGTGGTGCAACGTGTTAAAAAGACAAGTTGAGACTTGTAAATCTACCAAATAAAAACTCTAATGTAAACAATTTATGCTAATTCTAATGCAAGTGTATACAGTCATGATATTGTGTGGTAATGTAGCCTAACGTTTTAAAAATCACATACAGACAGAAATGGACCTAAATTTGACAGTCTTTTTCTTTGCTTGATGGTCATTGATGTCCTTGTGATTAGGGTAAAACTTATAAACATGACACAACTGCCCTAACCTATCAAGAGAAGCACAGTGAGAGCAAGGGTGTTGCCACCTTTTATAGATATACACTACCGGTTACAAGTTTTAGAACACCCTAATTTTTCCAGTTATTTATTGCAATTCAAGTAGTGAAAGTTCAATGAATACCCTGAAATGGTACAAAGGTGAGTACTGAACAGGCAGAGGTAAAAGAAAATTGGTTACCTATAACTGAAAAATAGTGTACATTTCAGAATTATACAAAACGCCTTTTTCAGGGAACACAAAGTGGGTTACCCAGTAGCGGTTTTAGGCACGGGCGAACCGGGCAGCCGCCCGGGGCGCCATTTCGTGGGGGGCGCCACGAGCGCTTGGGGAAAAAAAATAAAATAAAAAGCTCCGTTTGTCATATCGCTGCAATCGGCACATTGGCGCCCCCTGTAATGCTGCAATCGGCACAATGGCGAACTGCAGGCGCCCTTGCTTCCTGAGAAGGTGGCATGCACAGAAGCAGCGTGTCTCTCTGTCTCGGCAGTGCCGTAGCTCCGCACACGCACATAACGCAGAGTGCGTAGGGCACCAAGTGCTTGTGGGGGCACCACCAAAAAAATTGGCTCGTGAAAAAATCATCACAATAGGCTAGGTACGTGCTAGTAAGGATATTTTAAAAATGTGCAAAGCATGTTCATATTTATTTTAAGCAATACAAAAGCAACATAGGTCAATTTGCTCCTCTCCTTCTCCATTCTCCTCCTGGTGCCCTCCTCCCCCACCTTTCAGTGGTCTGGTCGATTATTGCTCAGTCTTAGTTTAAGTTTGGCAGACAAATGTTTGGACAGGGCATTGAAAAGATATCTAAAGTCGGGAGCGGAAAAAAGAATAGAAAGCGAGATGAATCTCACGCTTGCAGATAAGACAGTGTTTTAAATAAATAAATCATAATAATAGACAGTTAATTTTGTAGCCCTTGCTCCTTACCGTCAACAAACTTTGTAACGTTAGCTCCCAGGCTAGCAATGTTCAGACTGTGTTAACAAGTGTTGCAAATAATTAAAGTTGTAAATGATTGATGCTGGCTAGCTAGTTTAGGTTGTGGATATAAATATGGATATGGATATTTGAAAGCAATTCATCATGGTCACTCGACTGTTTTCAGTTAACGTTCGGATAAGACTAGCACTTTCTTCCTTAGGTTGCTAGCTAGATATGCTGCGGTTGCCCTCAGTCACAAGTACATAGTTCTCGTCGGTTTGCAGGTTCATAGGCCAAGGGCAACATCTGCTGGTGAAACTATGAAAAGAAACAATCTTACTGTTACGTAGATTTTCCCTCTTCCTATTTATTTCAAACTCTGTACACAATGTTTTTGTTCTCCCATATGAAACCTTTCTAAATGTAAAATAGAGTGAATTTTAAATGTACCAGTGATTTACACGTAGGCCTACATAAACCTAAGTTATATATGCAGTTTTTTTGTACTAAGTTCAAAACTGCATTTCAGTAGAATTCCTATATATTTTGTCTTTTAATTCTGAATGTAGAGCCGTCTGCAGTCATTGCACAAATCTTTGTTTAATAGGTTAATGGTAATGGTATTTATTTATTAACCATTTTAAATAATGTATTTTTTTAACTTTAATGTTTGGTGTATTTGTTTCGGGGGGGGGGGGGGGGGGGGGGGGGGGGGGTGCTGAGAGGTGGTCTCGCCCGGGGCGTAAAACACTACAGAACCGCCACTGGGGTTACCTGCTCAGCAGCAATGAAGGTTCAATCAGCCTTGACAGCTAATGCTACTAATTCCTATAGGTATTCCAACTTTTCTTGATTACTTACAACACCCAATGTTGGTATAAAAGCAGTGATGAAACACACACTGTGGTACCAGACCCTCAGGAGCATCAGGTGAACAGTATTGTACTGCAGAAAGTAGTGTAATGCTACAAAAATGGCAAGAAAAAGGCAATTAACATTGGGAGAGAGACAGACCATCATAAACCTTAAAAGTGTTAGTCTTTCCTACAGGAAAATTGCAAAAGAAAGACAAGGTGTCAGTGAGTACAGTTTTCTTCACCATCAAAAGGCACTGAAAAACTGGGGGAAACTGACAGGAAGTGGTCTGGCAGACCCAAAGCCACAACTGAATCAGAGAACACATTTCTAAGAGTTAACAACTTGTGTGATAGGCAGCTCACAGGACAACAACTTTAGGCACAGCTTAATAGTGGTCGTAGTAAGCAAGTCTCAGTTTCAACTGTTAAGAGAAGACTTCAAGCTGCAGGTTTGACAGGACGAGTTGCAGCAAGAAAGCCATTGCTAAGACATCAGAATAAGGCAAAGAGGCTCTCCTGGGCCATGAAACACAGCCATTGGACTACTGAAGCCTGGAAGAAGGTATTATGGACTGATGAATCAAAATGTCAAATCTTTGGTTGATCATGCAGGACCTCTGTACGCCATTGAGTAGGCGAGAGGATGGTTTCACAGTGTATGACACCAACTTTCAAACATGGAGGAGGAAGTGTTATGGTCTGGGGCTGTTTTGCTGAATCAAGGCTTGGTGACTTGTACAGAGTGAGCGGCGTCCTAAACCAACATGGCTACCACAGCATTCTGCAGCGCCATGCAATACCCTCTGGTTTGCGCCTAGTTGGTCAGAGGTTCATCCTACAGCAAGAAAATGACCCAAAACACTACCTCAGGAAAAAAGAACAAGATGGTAAGTGGCCAGCACAATCTGCACACTTAAACTCCATCGAGCTGGTTTGGGATGAACTAGACAGAAGAGTGAAAGTCAAGCAACCTACAAGTGCCACACATTTATGGGAACTTCTGCAACAAACTTTGGAAGAACTTTCTGAAGAATATTTGATTTCTCTTGCAGAAAGAATGACACGCGTATGCTCAGCTGCTATATCTGCCAAAGGTGGCTACTTTGATAAATCAAAAGTTTAGAATACATTTTGGTTCATAAATTGATTTCATGATTTTTTTTCAACTTAAATTGCTTATTTTTTTCTGTGTTTTCATTTTAAAGCGCAATGACACAATAAACTGAATGAATTTCAGTAAAAAAACTGGAAAAAGTGTGGTGTTCTAAAAGTTTTGACCGGTAGTGTGTGTGTGTGTGTATATATATATACGTATATACATGTATGAATTGACCTTAAAATGTACTGTACACTGTACAGTAACATTTCTTGCAGAAAACAGCTTTAACATACCAAATGATACATTCAAATTTAGAAACAATACACTTCTGTGTTGTGTCCAAATAGTAGGCTATTAACAGCCTTAAGAAAGAGTGTTGCCAAATAAGTGACCAGAATTGTTTGACAGCTAGCATTCCAAGAAAAGCCTTTTTGCATAATTCGGTGATGTTGTGAGATACAGATAAACAGGAAGACATATTACTTCTTGTTGGTTGGGCAATAATAAAAATGATCAAAAAGTGAATTGATGTTGTTACGAGAGCTATTTATCTTGTAAAACGAATAAACACATATTGGATACAGCCCTCACTTCTCCCACCCTCACCCCCTAATAGCATGAAGGACACAACCCTCACCCCCCAGCCATCGTATTTGTTCCCACACACACATCCCTAGCCCCCCCGCCCCAACATGCCACCTCATGGCCACACGCATTTTCCCATTCCCACCTCAGCACTCCTTCCCTCCCATGCACACAGGTCATCATCGGCCACCAAAGCCAATCCTCCCTCCCAACCCCAACAGCACCCTCTAAAACAACTGGGCTGTTTGTTTTGTTTATGGATTGTGCATTTCAGCCAATGTAACTTTGTATGAACTGACAATGAGCACCTTAAATGTCATGATATGAGAGTTTTATTGAGGCACAGTGATACAGATACAGAACTATTTTTTAATTATGTAATGTATGGTGATGCCTGATGGTGATGGTGATGTTGAATTCATTCAGCAGAGGATATTTTTTTTACAAACAATGGAGAGATTATTGGAGAGCATTATTCTTCGGAACTTCCCTAGGTGACAGATATGTTAACTAGCACCAGTTGCTGGGCTCTAAAAGGCACAAGAGGCTCTAAATAAGGGCCTGTTTGTTTAACTTTAGTATGGTGATAGTGATGCACTTCGAAGTCAACACTGAGCAGATACACCACAGGAAAAGACTACAGAAAGAGTAAATCTGCTCCACAAATAGCAATCGCACTTCAAGAGAAAGGGGTGTCTGACGCACATAAGAATCCTCAAGGATTCCTCACACAACACTCAGAGACTTTGACTTCCTGCTCTCTATAGGGTGCCCTATTGTACTGGCAATTAAGTTAAATCTAATATAATGTACTTCTCACAAAACCAAACAACTCAATTTTTATTAATTGCAACTATATTGTCAAAGTGAAGCTACAAGCAGGCTAAATCACCAAATTATACACACATTTTAAAAGAAAAGGACAGGGCCTCTATATTTGTTAACATTAGCAACACGTGTTTCCTTAACATACACTGCAATATTACATTAAGCAAACAAGTTAGGGCTAAATAAATGTTGCCGGTACACAAACCCATAATTTCCATGCCCCTTTATGTATTTTATATTATTGTTTGAGATGCTTTCTGGTCTGCAAAGCCAGAACCATTTATCCTATTCCCTATTTATCAATGAGCTCAGGCAGTTTCACACTGCACACTGCATATTTAGCCAAATATTTCCTGAATTTTGCTGAAAGCAGCTTCAAAATATTCATTCCAGTTGGTGAACATAGTTGCCACCTGATCTCTGATAGTCTGAAATCGTGTTAGTCTCACCCTCTGATTCCCAATATATTTATCCCTCGCAAACGGATCTACATAAGCCTCCTCCTCATTCATGACACGTACAATGTTAGACACCATACCAGCCCTTTCCTGGCTTCGTGCTGCCATCCACTCTGTAAGCGCCTGCTTCAGTACTCGACTGTACTCACCATATATCAGTGCATTAGCATTGATGTACAGTTCATCTTCACTAAAGTGCACCACCAATTCGTTTTGAATTGCATCTCTTGTGTTGTTATCAAGGGGACAATCAATACCAAGTGTGTTTGGCCGATAGGTCTGCTTCATGAAATCATCTACAGCCTTGTGGTAAAATGTAATGACATCATTGTTAATAACATGCTCTCCCCTTCTGGACCTTACATGGGCATCCTCAAGAGGATTGTTGAACTGAAAATTCTGGTTGATGCGTTGGATCTTTCGTAGTGTCATATCTCGAATCTCTTGCACTTTCTTTTGGTCAGTCCTAGATTGCACTGGCGGCTTCCCTGCCTGCTTGCCTTTTTTTCCCATCACTTCTCTGATGTAGGCCATCAGGTTTGCATCGGGAACACCTGACATAAACAATAGAAACAGCATAGAATCAGACATACAGCACATAACCGAAGAAAACTAAGAGCAAAATGTAAATGGGCATAACACATCTATAACTGGTCCTTTGAGGCAAACATACTTGCCACATGCATTGGAGCCTGACCACCTGATTCCTTAACAAGTGGTGCAGATCTTTTGCCTAGGGAAGATGATGAGCTGTCAGAGGAATATCCCGCCCAGGTGCTGTCAGAGGAATATCCCGATGAACCCCTAGGGGACTCATCGTATTTGCTCTTCTTTCCAAGTCTTCCATTGATGACTTGAAGTTTCTCCTTTGCCAGAGCCAAGTCGTCTTCAGCGACAGCCTGAACCCACTCCACAGCCTCTTTCACAGAGCCCACAACTGGCAGGACATCTATGAAGCCCACCCACACCAGGTTTCCAGCACTAGCCATTGCCGGATGTATTCACCAACTGACCTTTAAAAGAGGAAAATACTTAGTTTTAGTTTTCTTAGTTTTCTTTTTTAAACTCACAAATCCCTGCTACTTTTTACATGCATTATAGCTTATCTTACAGCCTCTTTAACAGTGAACAGCTATATCCTGTTGGTGTTGATGGTTAGCTTCTTTACAAGGATAATTCTGTTATCAACTATTGTCATAAGAAGCCTACCTGTCTCCTTGCCAGCTCCCTTAAATACCCCACTGAATAAATGGCATCTGAGATAAGGTCGGCGAGCTATAGAATTGGTGTTATCATTAATTGGCTCATTGCACTGATAGGAGGTTTTATTGATGATGTGATCAGGACTGTGAGAGCACTGTTATGCAGTCAACATTACCTCACTTCTTTAGTTTGACCATAAGATAAAGTGATCAGAGAGGCAGGAAGTGAAGAGAAAAGAATAATGTGGGGTGCAAGTTGAACCAACATAAACAAACACAACTCACACTCAATCACCATTAAGGTCAAAAAGCCAAAACCAGTGTCTTTGAGGCGGGTAAGCTCCTTGCAATGCGAATGTGATATGATAATGTTATTATGTTCAATGTTAATGTAATACTAACAAAAAGCCAACAGGTAACAGTGCATTGCCTTACATTAACTGTAGGCTAACAATGCAATATGCTACTAATGTAAACCACTGTTTATGAGCACAGGTTGGTGAATATAAGACAACACTGTTGCATTCTGAGGAATACAGATAGGCTACAGTTTATTTTCCAAATGAATTTTCACTACTGTGGCGTTTCAGATATAACCCATCGAATAGCAATAGCACTACAGCAACAGTGCGGTGTTGAAGGGTATGCAGTGCAGTTAGTTTTAGTTTCTTTCTTACGTTTCATGCGGATAACAGCTTCAACTTACCAAATGATACATTTAGATTTAAAATTTACTGTACACTGTACAGGGACGTTTATTGCAGATAACAGCTTTAATATACCAAATGATACGTTCAAATTTAGAAACAATACACTTCCGCGTTGTGTCCAAATAGGCTATTAACAGCCTTAAGAAAGGGTGTTGCCAATGAGTGACCGGAATTGTTCGACAGCTAGCATTCCAACAAAAGCCTTTTTGCATAATTTGGTGATGTGAGATACAGATAAACAGGAAGACATATTACTTCTTGTTGTTTGGGCAATAATAAAAAGGGTCAAAAAGTGATCTGATGTTGTTACGAGAGCTATTTATCTTGTAAAACGTATGAACAGTGCCTGGGGAAAAATGTACGCACAGTGCTGGCAGCACCCCACTCATGCCTATCCTGCAGAAGCAGAGTCAAAATCCGATATTTATACTTGTTCGCTATAGGCTTACATAATGTAATATGTAGGGAAAATAGTGCACTCACTACAAAGTGAATGAGGGAACATTTTGCATTTTGGTTGGTAAAAAGTACAATTCTTCACAGTGGACACCACTCTTGTCTTTTTAGTTACAGTCTTTACGGACAAAATGTAACGAAATGCAATCAGTGATATGTGCTGAATATTATTCTTACCAAAAACTGCGAGCACAAGAGAGAGCGTTCAGAGACTTTTGAGGAAGGTCACAAGCTGTGCTAGCACTAGAGGAAATGTTCCTTTTTACTGAGCAGACGCCGCCTTACAATTCTAAGAAGAATTCTTCCTGTCCCACACACCAACCACACCTGTTTCATAAGACTTTGGGTGTATGTTTGACGTTTATTTTTCTTATCACTCAACTGGTGGTGCGACGTGTTAAAAAGACAGGTTGAGACTTGTACATCTACCAAATAAAAACTCTAATGTAAACAATTTATGTTAATTCTAATGCAAGTGTATACAGTCATGATATCGTGTGGTAATGTAGCCTACCGTTTTAAAAATCACATCCAGACAGAAATGGACCTAAATTTGACACTTTTTCTTTGCTTGATGGTCATTGATGTCCTTGTGATTAGGGTAAAACTAATAAACATGACACAACTGCCCTAACCTATCTAGAGAAGCACAGTGAGAGCAAAAGGGTGGCAACACCTTTATATATATGAATTGACCTTAAAATACAGGCAACTGTACACTGTACAGAAACATTTCTTGCAGATAACAGCATTAACATAGCCTACCAAATGATACATTCAAATTTAGGAACTTCCATGTTGTGTCCAAATAGTAGGCTATTAACAGCTTTAAGAAAGGGTGTTGCTAAATGAGTGACCGGACTTGTTTGACGATAGCATTCCAAGAAAAGCCTTTTTGCATAATTCGGTGATGTTGTGAGATACAGATAAACAGGAAGACATATTGCTTCTTGTTGTTTGGGCAATGATAAAAAGGATCAAAACGTGATCTGATGTTGTTACGAGAGCTCTTTATCTTGTAAAACGTATAAACACATATTGGACACTCACTTCTGCCACCCTCACCCCCTAATAGCATGAAGGACACAGCCCAGCCGCCCCCCACACACATGAAAGCCCCTGTCACTGGATGTCACTGGAGCGCCCCATACCCCAACAAGCCACCTCATCCCCACACCCATTTCCCCATCCCCACCTCAGCACTCCTTTCCTTTATGCACGTTACGCATTCTATGCACTTTAGCCTACTCCCCTCTCCCCATGCACAGTTTTAGGCAAACAACCATTAATTTCACTTCAGATCCTACTCTACCCAGTATGTCTATGCATGTGACACTAAAACATCCTTGTGTCCTTGCAACAGTGTCTGGGGAAAAATGTACGCACAGTGCTGGCGGTACCCTTAGTGTTACACTCATGCCTATCCTACAGAAGCAGAGCCCAAATCCAAAATATTGACTTGTTCGCTATAGGCATACATAATGTAATATGTACAGAAAACAGTGCCCTCACTACAAAGCGAATGAGTCTTTTTAGTTACAGTCTTTACTGACAAATGTAAGAAAATGCAATCAGTGATATGTCATTAATATTATTCTTACAAAAAACGGCGAGCACAAGGGAGAGCGTTCAGAGAGTTTTGAGGAAGGTCACAGTTGTGCAATTAGAGAAAATGTCCCTTTTTACTGAACAGACGCCTCCTTACAATTCTAAGAAAAGTAATTCTTCCTCTGTCCCACACACCAACCACACCTGTTTCATAAGACTTTGTTTGGGTGTATGTTTGACAGGTATTTTTCTTATGACTCAACTGGTGGTGCAACGTGTTAAAAAGACAAGTTGAACTTGAGACTTGTAAATCTGCCAAATAAAAATTAATATAAACACTTTAATGTAATCAATGTATGCTAATTCTAATGGAAGTGTATAGTCATGATATAGTGTGGTAATGTAGCCTAACGTTTTAAAAATCACATCCAGACAGAAATGGACCTGAATTTGACACTTTTTCTTTGCTTGATGGTCATTGATGTCCTTGTGATTAGGGTAAAACTAATAAACATGACACAACTGCCCTAACCTATCTAGAGAAGCACAGTGAGAGCAAAAGGGTGGCAACACCTTTTATGTATATAAATATGAATTGACCTTAAAATATACTGTACACTGTACAGAAACATTTCTTGCAGATAACAGCATCAACATACCAAATGATACGTTCAAAATTAGCAAAATGAGAAAAGGTCATGTGTAACGACCAGACAACAGATGATCACTGCTCTTGGTGTCACCATGAGGGGGCTCATTCACGGATCTGTGGGCCCCAGTGTCAATCACCAACCCTAAAACATCAGTAACTGTAGTTTTATGTTGTCCATGTGTTTCCCTTGATAGCTTGATTGGGTGGTTTCACATTGATGAGCTGTCACCATAAGCTGCAGAGATGAGAGTTGAGCTGGGAGGGAATATCATCAGACTTACATTAAGTCACAAAAGTGAGTAGACCCCTAACATTTTTGTACATTTTTATTATATCTTTCCATGGGAGAAGTCTAAAGATATAACACTTTTACGATGTAAAGTAGGCAGTGTACAGCTTACATCTACTTTACATTGTATCAAAGTGTTATATCTTCAGACTTCTCACAGAGAAAGATATAATTAAAAAATGTACAGAAATGTGTAAGGGATAATGTAGTGTCCACGGGCGACTATAGGAAAATATTTCCCGACAGGGGCGAACAGCACCCCGACGCCGAAGGTGGAGGGGTATTGTTCCGCCCCTGAAGGGAAATATTTTCCTATAGTCGCCTGTGGACAGTACATTATCCCGCTTATTCTACGGCTTATTGCAGCTTATTACTTCTTATTTTGAGAAAAGACAGACAATTGTTTACCAAAATAATTAAGAATGCATTCATATACACGTTGGCTTCTGTGGAGAAAAAGTAGGTTATCAAAAAATATCCGCCCGTAGAACGCTGGGAAAGTCCATTCAAAGTGAATGGGAGCTGTCACAACATTCTAGAGGGCCGTAGAATAAGAGGGGTGTAATCACTTTTGTGACATACTGTAAGTGAGAGCCAATTTACATGAACAATTTGTACAAGTGTGCTGGCAGTAATATTAATACAACAATTTACACTTTTCTCTCTACCATGCCACTCAAATCTTATAAGAAGAAATGCTGTTGGAAACATGGAAATGGGTTTGGTGGTTTCAGTTCTTCATTTGGTTTTGCACTGTGCACATCTGTTTCACACTGTATGCAAATGGATTTTTATATTTTCTAAGTCTCGGTATTATATGTGTTCATGAAGTGGTTTTTTTCACCTCAGACCAAGACAAACCCCTAAAACAATTGGGCTGTTTGTTTTGTTTATGGATTGTGCATTTCAGCCAATGTAACTTTGTATGAACTGACAATGAGTAAAAATGTCATGATATGAGAGTTTTATTGAAGCACAGGGATACAGACACAGAGCTATTTTTTAAATTATGTTATGTATGGTAATGCCTAAAAACTATAAACACCACTCTCCGTAGCCACACTTTTAAACAGTTAAGTGTTCACCAACATGCAGAAAAACATTCTTGTTTGAGAAATGAAAGGTTTGAAGAATGCATGCAGGGAGAAAGAGCAAATGTCGGAGCATTGGTGAGTGTCCCGATCCCCTCTAGCTGCACTGTCCGTGGGCCACGCTCCTGCTCAGAGGCCTGGAGAGGGCGGAGTGGCTCAGCTGACAGGTGTAGGTGTGTCCAGAGCGCCAGCGTTGCGGCTGCACCGTCAGGACGCTGCTGAGGGAGAAGGTGCCATCAGACTGGCGCTGAGACTGGCCCGTCTGGAAGTCAGTGCCCGCCACATCTTTGCCCCCCTCTGACCAGCTCAGGGTGGCACCATCAGGGTAGAAGCCCTGAGCCAGGCACACCACAGTAGCCCTGTCCCCAGAGGAGAGGGCCTGGGAGGGGGCCAGCAACACCAGCTCAGGGGGAGATGGGTGACGGGGCGTTTCTGTTAAATAAACACAAAATGTGTCCTCAGTGCGTAAAGGAAATATTAATATAAATATGTAATGTATGGACCATTGCACCATCATTGCATGCATGATATTATTATTAAACTGTATTTTTTAGTTCTTGTTAATATTTTAAACACTGAAACATCTTTCTAAAAAAGGTACTGACTGCTCGTTATTTCATCCTAAATCGTTTCATCCTGAATCAGCTTCTTTGGTATTCACACAAAAAATATTCAGTTTGCCATTTAAGAACATATCTCTGTCTATATTAGGTAAAATATTATATTATATTATATTATATTATATTATATTATATTATATTATATTATATTATTTCAACAGCTTCTTTGGTATTCACAAAAAATATTCAGTTTGCCATTTAAGAAGACATCTCAGTCTATATTATTTGAAATATTATATTATATTATATTATATTATATTATATTATATTATATTATATTATATTATATTATATTATATTATATTATATTATTTCAATACAGGTTTTCCATTTGTATTTGTCATGCAACGGTCTTCATTAATTTATTCAATATTTTAATTCTAGCAAGCACAATTAGTAAGCAAAAGTGTATGGACTTTTACTTTTCAGTTTAAATATTAAATGTAACACAGTGTACTGTATTTGTTCAATAGGCCTACAGTAATTTTAAATGAATGTAACTGAAGTTGATATACACAAAGAACTTTTACAATAAAAGGCTAAATGAGTTGCTACTAAATTTGTAAAAACCTACAATGCCATTCAAAACAGCACTAATTTATAACGTAACAACTAAAAAAACAGATGATAATGTAAATCCATTCATTTTACTTACCAACAACCAGCTTAGTACCACTTCCAAGAACGATGTATCACAGTGTTACAGCACTGTACAAAAACCCCTCAGATGCACTTCACTGTCTGCAATGAGACTTCATGCATCAGTGGATTTGGAGACATGGGTCAAACAATGGTAATAGTTGAAGATGGCCATCTTTTAGAATAAATTGATACATATCTTTTTTAAGAATGACGTGTACTGTAGGTGCTTTGAGAGTTTGTAGGGGGACTGTTTGTTTTAAGTCCACATTTGGGTAAACATAGAGGACCTTGTGTTTTTGTGCAAGCTGTCTATGAGCGTGGAGGTCTGTGGGATGTTCTAGAATCACAGCCACCATGACAGGCACAGTAATAAGTGGCTTCATCGTCAGCAGTTAATCCATTGATGTGCAGATACTCTTGACTCCCAGATCCAGAATAACTGAATCTGCTGGGTAGTCCACTGGCTCTGGTGCTGTCTACTAATAAGAACTTCACACCATCATCCTTCTGTTGGTACCATGCCAATTTCCAGTCGCCTGTGCTTGGTGAACAGAGGATCTTCACATTCTGCCCCAGTTGAGCTGTTACAGATTTCTCCTGGGTCAAGACCAGAGCCTCCAGACCTAAAGACACCATTCAAACAAGATCAATGAAGGAGTTAATCCTGTAAAACAAAAATATGATGCACACAATGTTTTTTTAAATCCTGAGTAAGATTTAACAAGAGCTACACAGTCTCCTACCACAGAGAGTAAAAGCAAGAGCAGTGAGAGTAGCTGTGTTGAGGATCATTGTGTTCAGTTGTGTGGCAGTTACACACAGAGACTTTGTGTTCCCTTCTAAGTGTGAAGAAACCTTCCCCACTCTTCCTTATAAAGAGCTCCTCAACACCACTGCCCCCCCCCTCACCTCCCACCCTCTCGAGCCACTTACACACAGGTTTACATTCACACATACAGTCTGTTTTTCATACTATAGTAATAGAATTATTTCACACTCTATTTTAATTTGCATGTATTTGACAGATTAGGAAAAATCTTCAGCCTCTCAACATATCTAACATCCAGCTATAAGCCTTGCTCAACAGTCATCCATAATCATTTACTGATCAAATACTATTTGGATATTTTAAAGAGGACAGCAAAATGTGTCTTTAAGTCAATGCTGATTAGATATTTTCATGTGAATATTTTAGAAGTATGCTTTAGGTTATGCTGACTCCATGTGAGCAATGTTGTTACATGACAATGATTCCACTGCAGCACTAGGAAAGGGCAATAAAGCAAAAAAGAAAGAGGTTTCAGTTCTTTCTGAATTCTTTTTTTTCAGCCTCTGTTCCAGCTCATGTAAATGATGGGGTCTACGGTTGTTAAAAGATTTAAATTCTGTCCCTTGGCAGGAAGCAGGTTTAGTTCTGAGAAAAGTCTGCTATCCAGACGGCTGCACCTCACTTGAACTGGTGGCCAAACCGACTTAAGAGAATCCTATGATATATACAGGTGCTGGTCATATAATTAGAATATCATAAGAAAGTTGATTTACTTTAGTGATTCCATTCAAAAAGTGAAACTTACATAATGTATATATTCATTTCACACAGACTGGCATATTTCAAGTGTTTTTTTTAACATTGATTATGGTTATAACTGACACCCAATGAATACCCCAAATTGAGTATCTCAGAAAATTAGAATATCATGGAAAGGTTCAATATTGAAGACAGCTGGTGCCACACTCTAATCAGCTAATTAACTCAAAACACCTGCAAAGGCCTTTAAATGGTCTCTCAGCCAGGTTCTGTAGCCTACACAATCATGGGGAAGACTGCTGATCTGACAGTTGTCCAAAATACCAAGACCATGGTTGCTGAAAGAAGCATGTGGTCAAGAAAAATACACAAAAGGTTTAGTGGTAGTTTGAAACTGGTCAAGAAACTACATAAAAGTAAAGGTGTTACTAGCAGATGCTTGTAGTAGCATGGCCCTAATAGAAATGGAGCATGGAGGTTTAGGATGCAGGTGGGTTTTATTCTACCATGGCACCAGCAGATGGCAATGGTAAGCTGTACGAGACACCTATTAAGAGTGCAGAAATGCAGTTACAGTGAAGAAGAAATGGTGTTGAAGTAGTATAAAAAAGTAGTTATCCATATTTGGCTGCCCACAGTTTTTACAGTAACTTACTCAGCAAATAGGAGAGAGAATATATGTTCCACTACTTCATTTCCTATTTGTCAAAGGTGAAATGGGAATGCTCTGTGTGACTGTGAATGTATGAACATGTGAATGTGTGCCCACAATATTGGTAGCTGAGAAAGTGTTTGTGTGTGTGAGTGTGTGTGTGTGTGTGTGTGTGTGTGCAGGGAACGGCAAAATTACATTGAAATAAAATACCAAATACCCAACTCAAAAATTTATCAAAATAAGGTACAAAATACACACCCACATACATACATACATATTTCAAAAAACTCAAAATACATTTTTTCTATGTAGTGATTCTTCGATCCCTAGTTCTTCACATATTAAACAATATATATTTAGGATGCGACTAACTAAAATCCATTCCCTGCTGTTGCTGTAAAGTACCAAATATGTATAGCAGGGCCTTAAGCTTTTGTCTGTACCAGTAGGAAAAAATGTGCTAGTTGAACACAGATGCATTCACCGGTTTACAGTACATGCAAGCTTTCACCAGTTCAAAGCTCTCATACCTTCATTATCTCCATCATGCTCACTCATACTCTCCAATCAAGTTCTGAATCACTTCATTTGGCTAACAAAACCAGAAGAGTGAGTTTAAGGCGGCATGTACATTAATTATTGTCAATACAGTAAATACTGCTAGCTCACACGTAACATTTATTCATTCTTTCTTTATTGCAGACTATGCCACTTATAACGTATAATGACAAATGCTATTTGAAACAAGATGGAAATGGCTGTGGTGGTTTCAGTTCTTCATTTGGAGTTAAACTGCGCACATCTGTTTCACACAGTATGCAAATGGATTTTTGTATTTTTTAATCTCTGTTTCATCTGTGTTCATGTGCTGAAGTGGCTTTTCCTTCATCAAACAAAGTAAAACCCCTAAAACAATTCTAATGTTTCTCTCATTTATGGATTGTAGATTTGGGACAATGTAACTGTATATGAACTCATAATAAAGAAATGAAAATTGCAATGACATTTATCGAGAGATTTATTGACAAACATTAGTACAGAGATCGTATGAGTGATGTCATTTATGGTGATGCAAAAAAACACCACTCAACACCACTCAACATAGCCACACTTTTAAGCAGTGAAGTATTCACCAACATGCAAAGAAACATTCTTGTTTGAGAAATAAAAAGGTTTGAAGAATGCATGCAGGGAGAAAGAGCAAATGTCGGAGCATTGGTGAGTGTCCCGATCTCCTCTAGCTGCACTGTCCGTGGGCCACGCTCCTGCTCAGAGGCCTGGAGAGGGCGGAGTGGCTCAGCTGACAGGTGTAGGTGTGTCCAGAGCGCCAGCGTTGCGGCTGCACCGTCAGGACGCTGCTGAGGGAGAAGGTGCCATCAGACTGGCGCTGAGACTGGCCCGTCTGGAAGTCAGTGCCCGCCACATCTTTGCCCCCCTCTGACCAGCTCAGGGTGGCACCATCAGGGTAGAAGCCCTGAGCCAGGCACACCACAGTAGCCCTGTCCCCAGAGGAGAGGGCCTGGGAGGGGGCCAGCAGCACCAGCTCAGGGGGAGATGGGGGACGGGGCGTTTCTGTTAAATAACCACAAAATGTGTCCTCAGTGCATAAAGGAAACATTAATATAAACATGTAATGTATGGACCATTGCACCATCATTGCATGCATGATATTATTATTAAAATATATTTTTTAGTTCTTGTCAATATTTTCAACACTGAAACATCTTTCTAAAAAAGGTTTGACTGCTTGTTATTTCATCGTTAATCATTTCATCCTGAATCAGCTTCTTTGGTATTCACAAAAAAATATTCAGTTTGCCATTTAAGGGGGTCCTTCCGTCAAAAAACACTTTTAGTAGTTCTATTTACAATGTGGTGGGTCACAACAAGCAGTATATGCATGCAGCATTCCAAGACGTGAAATTCGATCCTCATGGTTTTACTGGTCATTGAAGGGTCAAGCTAACCAAAACGAGCGGATCAGAGCAGGCTAAACCTATCTACGTCACTAGGTCGTAAGCCCCGCCCAGAGCCATGTATGGCACGCCAACATCCCAGAGGAAGAACAGTGGACAGAAGCTAGGTGAGCGAAAGACAGCGAATTTGACACGTCATGGATATTCACTTGGGGCACCGGAAAAGCCAGTCGTTCAACCACTAGACCTGTTCTAGCTTACAGAAAACAGCGTCAAACAAGAGTACTAGGACATAATTTTTCACAGAAATGACGCACAATGCATTCAACCATAGTGGCGACACAGAAATATGAATAAAAATAACGATGGAAGGACCCCTTTAAGAACAAATCTCTGTCTATATTATTTAAAAAATTATATTATATATATATATATTATATTATATTATTTCAACAGCTTCTTTGGTATTCACAGTAAAATATTCAGTTTGCCATTTAAGAAGAAATCTCTGTTTATATTGTTTGAAATATTATATTATATTATATTATATTATATTATATTATATTATATTATTTCAATACAGGTTTTCCATTTGTATTTGTCATGCAACTGTCTTCATTAATATATTCAATATTTTAATTCTAGCAAGCACAATTAGTAAGCAAAAGTATATGGACTTTTACTTTTCAGTTTAAATATTAAATGTAACACAGTATACAGTATTTGTTCAATAGGCCTACAGTAATTTTAAATGAATGTAACTGAAGTTGATACACACAAAGAACTTCTACAATAAAAGGCTAAATTAGTTGCTACTAAATTTGTAAAAACCTACAATGCCATTCAAAACAGCACTAATTTATAACGTAACAACTAAAGAAACAGATAATAATGTAAATCCATTCATTTTACTTACCAACAACCAGCTTAGTACCACTTCCAAGAACGATGTATCACAGCGTTACAGCACTGTACAAAAACCCCTCAGATGCACTTCACTGTCTGCAATGAGACTTCATGCATCAGTGGATTTGGAGACAGGGGTCAAACAATGGTAATAGTTGAAGATGGCCATCTTTTAGAATAAATTGATACATATCTTTTTTAAGAATGAAGTGTACTGTAGGTGCTTTGAGAGTTTGTAGGGGGACTGTTTGTTTTAAGTCCACATTTGGGTAAACATAGAGGACCTTGTGTTTTTGTGCCAGCTGCCTATGAGCGTGAACGTCTGTGGGATGTTCTAGAATCACAGAGATTACCATGACAGGCACAGTAATAAGTAGCTTCATCGTCAGCAGTTACTCCATTGATGTGCAGATACTCTTGACTGCCAGATCCAGAATAACTGAATCTGCTGGGTAGTCCACTGGCTCTGGTGCTGTCTACTAATAAGAACTTCACACCATCATCCTTCTGTTGGTACCATGCCAATCCCCAGTCGCCTGTGCTTGGTGAACAGAGGATCTTCACATTCTGCCCCAGTTGAGCTGTTGCAGATTTCTCCTGGGTCAAGACCAGAGCCTCCAGACCTAAAGACAACATTCAAACAAGATCAATGAAGGAGTTAATCCTGTAAAACAAAAATATGATGCACACAATGTTTTTTTTAATCCTGAGTAAGATTTAACAAGAGCTACATAGTCTCCTACCACAGAGAGTAAAAGCAAGAGCAGTGAGAGTAGCTGTGTTGAGGATCATTGTGTTCAGTTGTGTGGCAGTTACACACAGAGACTTTGTGTTCCCTTCTAAGTGTGAAGAAACCTTCCCCACTCTTCCTTATAAAGAGCTCCTCAACACCACTGCCCCCCCCTCCCTCACCTCCCACCCTCTCGAGCCACTTACACACAGGTTTACATTCACACATACAGTGTGTTTTTCATACTATAGTAATGGAATTATTTCACACCCTATTTTAATTTGCATGTATTTGACAGATTAGGAAAAATCTTCAGCCTCTCAACATATCTAACATCCAGCTATAAGCCTTGCTCAACAGTCATCCATAATCATTTATTGATCAAATACTATTTGGATATTTTAAAGAGGACAGCAAAATGTGTCTTTAAGTCAATGCTGATTAGATATTTTTATGTGAATATTTTAGAAGTATGCTTAAGGTTATGCTGACTCCATGTGAGCAATGTTGTTACATGACAATGATTCCACTGCAGCACTAGGAAAGGGCAATAAAGCAAAAAAGAAAGAGGTTTCAGTTCTTTCTGAATTCTTTTTTTTTCAGCCTCTGTTCCAGCTCATGTAAATGATGGGGTCTACGGTTGTTAAAAGATTTAAATTCTATCCCTTGGCAGGAAGCAGGTTTAGTTCTGAGAAAAGTCTGCTATCCAGACGGCTGCACCTCACTTGAACTGGTGGCCAAACCGACTTAAGAGAATCCTATGATATATACAGGTGCTGGTCATATACTTAGAATATCATAAAAAAGTTGATTTACTTTAGTGATTCCATTCAAAAAGTGAAACTTGCATAATGTATATATTCATTTCACACAGACTGGCATATTTCAAGTGTTTTTTTTAACATTGATTATGGTTATAACTGACACCCAATGAAAACCCCAAATTGAGTATCTCAGAAAATTGGAATATCATGCAAAGGTTCAATATTGAAGACAGCTGGTGACACACTCTAATCAGCTAATTAACTCAAAACACCTGCAAAGGCCTTTAAATGGTCTCTCAGCCAAGTTCTGTAGCCTACACAATCATGGGGAAGACTGCTGATCTGACAGTTGTCCAAAAGACCAAGACCATGGTTGCTGAAAGAAGCATGTGGTCAAGAAAAATACACAAAAGGTTTAGTGGTAGTTTGAAACTGGTCAAGAAACTACATAAAAGTAAACTTGGTGTTACTAACAGATGTAGTAGAATGGCTCTAATAGAAATGGGGCATGGAGGTTTAGGATGCAGGTGGGTTTTATTCTACCATGGCACCAGCAGATGGCAATGGTAAGCTATACGAGACACCTATTAAGAGTGCAGAAATGCAGTTACAGTGAAGAAGAAATGGTGTTGAAGTAGTATAAAAAAGTAGTTATCCATATTTGGCTGCCCACAGTTTTTACAGTAACTTACTCAGCAAATAGGAGAGAGAATATATGTTCCACTACTTCATTTCCTATTTGTCAAAGGTGAAATGGGAATGCTCTGTGTGACTGTGAATGTATGAACATGTGAATGTGTGCCCACAATATTGGTAGCTGAGAAAGTGTTTGTGTGTGTGAGTGTGTGTGTGTGTGTGTGTGTGTGTGCAGGGAACGGCAAAATTACATTGAAATAAAATACCAAATACCCAACTCAAAAATTTATCAAAATAAGGTACAAAATACACACCCACATACATACATACATATTTCAAAAAACTCAAAATACATTTTTTCTATGTAGTGATTCTTCGATCCCTAGTTCTTCACATATTAAACAATATATATTTAGGATGCGAGTAACTAAAATCCATTCCCTGCTGTTGCTGTAAAGTACCAAATATGTATAGCAGGGCCTTAAGCTTTTGTCTGTACCAGTAGGAAAAAATGTGCTAGTTGAACACAGATGCATTCACCGGTTTACAGTACATGCAAGCTTTCACCAGTTCAAAGCTCTCATACCTTCATTATCTCCATCATGCTCACTCATACTCTCCAATCAAGTTCTGAATCACTTCATTTGGCTAACAAAACCAGAAGAGTGAGTTTAAGGCGGCATGTACATTAATTATTGTCAATACAGTAAATACTGCTAGCTCACACGTAACATTTATTCATTCTTTCTTTATTGCAGACTATGCCACTTATAACGTATAATGACAAATGCTATTTGAAACAAGATGGAAATGGCTGTGGTGGTTTCAGTTCTTCATTTGGAGTTAAACTGCGCACATCTGTTTCACACAGTATGCAAATGGATTTTTGTATTTTTTAATCTCTGTTTCATCTGTGTTCATGTGCTGAAGTGGCTTTTCCTTCATCAAACAAAGTAAAACCCCTAAAACAATTCTAATGTTTCTCTCATTTATGGATTGTAGATTTGGGACAATGTAACTGTATATGAACTCATAATAAAGAAATGAAAATTGCAATGACATTTATCGAGAGATTTATTGACAAACATTAGTACAGAGATCGTATGAGTGATGTCATTTATGGTGATGCAAAAAAACACCACTCAACACCACTCAACATAGCCACACTTTTAAGCAGTGAAGTATTCACCAACATGCAAAGAAACATTCTTGTTTGAGAAATAAAAAGGTTTGAAGAATGCATGCAGGGAGAAAGAGCAAATGTCGGAGCATTGGTGAGTGTCCCGATCCCCTCTAGCTGCACTGTCCGTGGGCCACGCTCCTGCTCAGAGGCCTGGAGAGGGCGGAGTGGCTCAGCTGACAGGTGTAGGTGTGTCCAGAGCGCCAGCGTTGCGGCTGCACCGTCAGGACGCTGCTGAGGGAGAAGGTGCCATCAGACTGGCGCTGAGACTGGCCCGTCTGGAAGTCAGTGCCCGCCACATCTTTGCCCCCCTCTGACCAGCTCAGGGTGGCACCATCAGGGTAGAAGCCCTGAGCCAGGCACACCACAGTAGCCCTGTCCCCAGAGGAGAGGGCCTGGGAGGGGGCCAGCAGCACCAGCTCAGGGGGAGATGGGGGACGGGGCGTTTCTGTTAAATAACCACAAAATGTGTCCTCAGTGCATAAAGGAAACATTAATATAAATATTTAATGTATGGACCATTGCACCATCATTGCATGCATGATATTATTATTAAAATATATTTTTTAGTTCTTGTCAATATTTTTAACACTGAAACATCTTTCTAAAAAAGGTACTGACTGCTCGTTATTTCATCCTAAATCGTTTCATCCTGAATCAGCTTCTTTGGTATTCACACAAAAATATTCAGTTTGCCATTTAAGACCATATCTCTGTCTATATTATTTAAAATATAATATAATATAATATAATATAATATTATATTATATTATATTATATTATATTATATTATATTATATTATATTATATTATATTATATTATATTATATTATTTCAACAGCTTCTTTGGTATTCACAGAAAAATATTCAGTTTGCCATTTAAGAAGAAATCTCTGTCTACATTATTTAAAAAATTATATTATATTATATTATATTATATTATATTATATTATATTATATTATATTATATTATATTATAGGCCTATTATTTCAACAGCTTCTTTGGTATTCACAAAAAATATTCAGTTTGCCATTTAAGAAGACATCTCGGTCTATATTATTTGAAATATTATATTAGGCTATATTATATTATTTCAATACAGGTTTTCCATTTGTATTTGTCATGCAATGGTTTTCATTAATTTATTCAATATTTTAATTCTAGCAAGCACAATTAGTAAGCAAAAGTGTATGGACTTTTACTTTTCAGTTTAAATATTAAATGTAACACAGTATACAGTATTTGTTCAATAGGCCTACAGTAATTTTAAATGAATGTAACTGAAGTTGATACACACAAAGAACTTCCACAAAAAAAGGCTAAATGAGTTGCTACTAAATTTGTAAAAACCTACAGTGCCATTCAAAACAGCACTAATTTATAATGTAACAACTAAAGAAACAGATGATAATGTAAATCCATTCATTTTACTTAACAACAACCAGCTTAGTACCACTTCCAAGAACGATGTATCACAGTGTTACAGCACTGTACAAAAACCCCTCAGATGCACTTTACTGTCTGCAATGAGACTTCATGCATCAGTGGATTTGGAGACAGGGGTCAAACAACGGTAATAGTTGAAGATGGCCATTTTTTAGAATAAATTGATACATATCTTTTTAAAGGATGAAGTGTACTGTAGGTGCTTTGAGAGTTTGTAGGGGGACTGTTTGTTTTAAGTCCACATTTGGGTAAACATAGAGGACCTTGTGTTTTTGTGCCAGCTGCCTATGAGCGTGAAGGTCTGTGGGATGTTCTAGAATCACAGCGACTACCATGACAGGCACAGTAATAAGTGGCTTCATCGTCAGCAGTTACTCCATTGATGTGCAGATACTCTTGACTGCCAGATCCAGAATAACTGAATCTGCTGGGTAGTCCACTGGCTCTGGTGCTGCCTACTAATAAGAACTTCACACCACCATCCTTCTGTTGGTACCATGCCAATGTCCAGTCGCCTGTGCTTGGTGAACAGAGGATCTTCACATTCTGCCCCAGTTGAGCTGTTACAGATTTCTCCTGGGTCAAGACCAGGGCCTCCAGACCTAAAGACACCATTCAAACAAGATCAATGAAGGATTTAATCCTGTAAAACAAAAATATGATGCACACAATGTTTTTTTAAATCCTGAGTAAGATTTAACAAGAGCTACATAGTCTCCTACCACAGAGAGTAAAAGCAAGAGCAGTGAGAGTAGCTGTGTTGAGGATCATTGTGTTCAGTTGTGTGGCAGTTACAGACAGAGACTTTGTGTTCCCTTCTAAGTGTGAAGAAACCTTCCCCACTCTTCCTTATAAAGAGCTCCTCAACACCACTGCCCCCCCCCCCTCCCCCCTCCCTCACCTCCCACCCTCTCGAGCCACTTACACACAGGTTTACATTCACACATACAGTGTGTTTTTCATACTATAGTAATAGAATTATTTCACACCCTATTTTAATTTGCATGTATTTGACAGATTAGGAAAAATCTTCAGCCTCTCAACATATCTAACATCCAGCTATAAGCCTTGCTCAACAGTCATCCATAATCATTTACTGATAAAATACTATTTGGATATTTTAAAGAGGACAGCAAAATGTGTCTTTAAGTCAATGCTGATTAGATATTTTCATGTGAATATTTTAGAAGTATGCTTTAGGTTATGCTGACTCCATGTGAGCAATGTTGTTACATGACAATGATTCCACTGCAGCACTAGGAAAGGGCAATAAAGCAAAAAAGAAAGAGGTTTCAGTTCTTCCTAAATTCGTTTTTTTTTTTAGCCTCTGTTCCAGCTCATGTAAATGATGGGGTCTACGGTTGTTAAAAGATTTAAATTCTGTCCCTTGGCAGGAAGCAGGTTTAGTTCTGAGAAAAGTCTGCTATCCAGACGGCTGCACCTCACTTGAACTGGTGGCCAAACCGACTTAAGAGAATCCTATATGATATATACATGTGCTGGTCATATAATTAGAATATCATAAAAAAGTTGATTTACTTTAGTGATTCCAGTCAAAAAGTGAAACTTGCATAATGTATATATTCATTTCACACAGACTGGCATATTTCAAGTGTTTTTTTTTAACATTGATTATGGTTATAACTGACACCTAATGAAAACCCCAAATTGAGTATCTCAGAAAATTGGAATATCATGCAAAGGTTCAATATTGAAGACAGCTGGTGACACACTCTAATCAGCTAATTAACTCAAAACACATGCAAAGGCCTTTAAATGGTCCCTCAGCCAAGTTCTGTAGCCTACACAATCATGGGGAAGACTGCTGATCTGACAGTTGTCGAAAAGACCAAGACCATGGTTGCTAAAAAGAAGCATGTGGTCAAGAAAAATATACAAAAGGTTTAGTGGTAGTTTGAAACTGGTCAAGAAACTACATAAAAGTAAACTTGGTGTTACTAACAGATGTAGTAGAATGGCTCTAATAGAAATGGGGCATGGAGGTTTAGGATGCAGGTGGGTTTTATTCTACCATGGCTCCAGCAGATGGCAATGGTAAGCTATACGAGACACCCATTAAGAGTGCAGAAATGCAGTTACAGTGAACAAATGGTGTTGAAGTAGTATAAAAAAGTAGTTGTCCATATTTGGCTGCCCACAGTTTTGACAGCAACTTACTCAGCAAATAGGAGAGAGAATATATGTTCCACTACTTGATTTCCTATTTGTCAAAGGTGAAATGGAAATGCTCTGTGTGACTGTGAATGTATAAGCATGTGAATATGTGCCCACAATATTGGTAGCTGAGAAAGTGTTTGTGTGTGTGTGTGTGTGTGTGTGTGTGTGTGTGCAGGGAACGGCAAAATTACATTGAAATAAAATACCAAATACCCAACTCAAAAATGTATCAAAATAAGGTACAAAATACACACCCACATACATACATACATATTTAAAAAAAACTCAAAATACATTTTTTCTATGTAGTGATTCTTCGATCCCTTGTTCTTCACATATTAAACAATATATATTTAGGATGCGACTAACTAAAATCCATTCCCTGCTGTTGCTGTAAAGTACCAAATATGTATAGCAGCCAGGGCCTTAAGCTTTTGTCTGTACCAGTAAGAAAAAATGTGTTAGTTGAAGACAGATGCATTTGTTGTCCAAAAATTTGTTATCAACAAAGTAGAGACAAAGCCAAGCCAAGTAGTGGTAAATGACAAAACCCTCAAGGTTTATTGTAACGAATCCGGGAGCTCAATACGGTGCACCTAAGGCCGTCACCATACAAACTCAATTATACAGGGCACACCGCCCTCCTTATATACAGGTGTGACGCCTTTGTTTCGTGTGGCGGGAGATCCGGGAGATCTGGTTGGGGGTTGGGATACGCGTTGTAGCGGAAACACGTTTTAACACACACGTATCTTTGATTTTTTTACTACACATTCACCGGTTCACAGTACATGCAAGCTTTCACCAGTTCAAAGCTCTCATACCTTCATTATCTCCATCATGCTCACTCATACTCTCCAATCAAGTTCTGAATCACTTCGTTTGACTAGCAAAACCAAGAGAATGAGTTTAAGGCAGCGTGTACATTAATTATTGTCAATACAGTAAATACTGCAAGCTCACAAATACCATTTATTCATTCATTCTTTATTGCAGACTATGCCACTTATACCTTTTAATGACAAATGCCATTGGACACAACATGTAAATGGCTGTGGTGGTTTCAGTTCTTCATTTGGTGTTAAACTGCGCACATCTGTTTCACACTGTATGCAAATGTTTTTTGTATTTTTTAATCTCTGTTTCATCTGTGTTCATGTGCTGAAGTGTTTTTTCTTTCATCAAACAAAGTAAAACCCCTAAAACAATTCTGATGTTTCTCTCATTTATGGATTGTATATTTGGGACAATGTAACTGTATATGAACTCATAATAAAGAAATGAAAATTTGCAATGACATAAGAGATTTATTGACAAACATTAGTACAGAGATAGTATTAGTGATGTCATTTATGGTGATGCAAAAAAACACCACTCAACACCACTCAACATAGCCACACTTTTAAGCAGTGAAGTGTTCACCAACATGCATAAAAACATTCTTGTTTGAGAAATGAAAGGTTTGAAGAATGCATGCAGGGAGAAAGAGCAAATGTCGGAGCATTCATGAGTGTCCCGATCCCCTCTAGCTGCACTGTCCGTGGGCCACGCTCCTGCTCAGAGGCCTGGAGAGGGCGGAGTGGCTCAGCTGACAGGTGTAGGTGTGTCCAGAGCGCCAGCGTTGCGGCTGCACCGTCAGGACGCTGCTGAGGGAGAAGGTGCCATCAGACTGGCGCTGAGACTGGCCCGTCTGGAAGTCAGTGCCCGCCACATCTTTGCCCCCCTCTGACCAGCTCAGGGTGGCACCATCAGGGTAGAAGCCCTGAGCCAGGCACACCACAGTAGCCCTGTCCCCAGAGGAGAGGGCCTGGGAGGGGGCCAGCAGCACCAGCTCAGGGGGAGATGGGGGTTGGGCTGCAAGTAAACATACAGGTTATACGAAGAGAGTAACATAACTGTTATTTTAATGTCATCCCACCATTGAATCAACACACAGATTCTATTGTTTGAATCTGAATATTAGGTCCATTAATAAGGAATTAACTATCCAATATTCTCTGCACATGCAGATACTCTAATGAAAAAAATATTAGCAGTATCTTTTCTTTGTCAATCTAAATGAAACATTAACATTTTCACTTCTGTTGTTACTTTTAAACAACAGGATCAAATTGCATGCTAGAAATGTCAATCATTTCAATAAATAGATGTCGTAAATGCTATGAAATTTACTCCACTGGAAATGGAATTTATTGAAATGATTTGTCTATGCTTACATGAAAATATCAAAATAGATGCCCATATTTATTTGGAGAAAATCCATAGCTTATTTTAAACTTACTACAGAAACAAGTGTAAACAAATGTTAATAATAATTACAGTTGAACTTGTATTTAAATTGGTGTATTTACCTTTATCAAAGTATGATGTTCCATACACTAACTAAGGTCAGACTATCAATGCTGTATCTTGTAATATTTTCATTTAAAATTTCTAAAAAAAATGTTTGACAAATAGAAATATAACAAAATTGGTGTAAAAATTGATTTATAAAAATATCAGTTAATAAAAGCACTCCATATGCATTTTTTTTTTCAGGAACAACATTTTACTCACCGTCAGTCAGTGTCAGTTTTGTGCCTCCTCCAAAGTAGCTAGTCGTCCACAGTGACACATGCTCGTACAAAAACCTCTGAGCTGCACACCGCTGTGTGTAATGGGGCTTCATGCTTCAGTGGTCATCAGCACAGATATTACACCTGGTCAATAAGGGGAAATGGTCATTGTCTGGTCAAGGTTGTTTTCATTACTAACAATCTGCTTACTGTCACGCCACTCATCATGATGCCTTTGGGTTTTGGGGTGTTTTATTTCTTATGTTTTACTGAGGATTGAGGGCAGGGAGGTTTTTGTACAAGTCTTTGATTGGATTGGAGCACTGTGAGGCGAGCCAACACCAGCACAATAGTAAACAGCTTCATCATCAGCCGTCACCCCGTTGATGTTCAGGTACTCTGTATAGCCATTATCAGTGTAGGTGAATCTGCTGGCCAAACCAGTTGCCCTGTAGCTGTCAGCAAGCAAGAACTTTGGAGCACTGCCTGGCTTCTGCTGGTACCAGGATATTCTCCAGCCACTGCTGTCACTTGTGCATTTAATCTGTACATTTTGACCCAGTGTTGAAGTTAGGGTTTTCTCCTGGGTCAGCACAAGTGCCTCCAGACCTGCAAATAATGCAAGAGATCGTTTTTGAATACTTTTAAACAGTCAAAAAGGTGTTCAATAAAATCAACTGATTTATTTGTAGGGTGACGTCAGGTAATTTGAGCCACATTTTGGTTAATTTCTAATAAAAATAATATAATACAATATATGACACTGGTTTGTGTTTATTTTAGTTAATTAATGCCATCTTAATTCAACAGTGTTGAATTTTTGTATAAAATTTATTTATTAAGGTTTTACAGCTTATAAACCATCAGCTGATCAACATTTTTCTGATGATCACAATTCAGCTAAAATGAGCCATCCGGTCAGCTAAAATGAGCCACTAGTCAGCTGAAATGTAAAAAAAAGACCTACATGCACAGTCTAAATGCATGTTGTATAAGAATTAGTCACATATGATTCTGAATTTGTGTTTAGGTAAACTATTTTTCATAAAATAACATTTTTTGGTGGTGGCTCAATATACCTTTTTTGAACAACTTATCAACCTTGTCTGCCAGTCCACTTACTTCACGGTTCTCCTCAGCAGTCTTGAAGTGTTGCATTGCCCTGCCCACCATGTCAACCATACACCAATCAAATGTATTATTTTATGTCAAGTACAGTTGTAACATTCCTTTGAAATAATTTGCAGTCATTGGCTGCCAATATTTAAAGAACTAGGATGCTCGAACCTTAAATGGCTCATTTTAGCTGATGGCTCAAATGACCTGACGTCACCCTAGATGTTAGTAAGTGAGAAATTATCTTACCAGAAATAGTCATCATGAAGACTGTCAGAAAAGCAATCTTACAAATCATGGTGATAAGATCTAATAACAAACAAAAAAGCTGGAAGCAGTGTCTCTGTGTTCCCTTAAGTGGAGAAAAGCAAGCACCTCATGGTTCCTAATATAGAACAGCTGTCACTCCCACACCCTCCCCCTTCTGCACACTAAGGGGAACCATTCATGCTACATTTGATCCACGCCCACTGTTGGGAATCCCCAAACATTATTCAAAAGAGGGGGTGCAAGTAGTTTTGTGTTTCATAATATATGTCAAAAGAAGCAATAGTTGCTTCAGTTCAAGTGGTTTCTTAACTAGATACGTAAAACAAAATAATATTAAGATAGCCTACATTTAATAACAGTGAAGAGAGCCACTGGGATGCTAAAACTGTAAAATTAAACATTATTCTGAGGACACTCCATATGAAAAATTGCCTCACCGAACTTACAGTCATAAACATGCTTTTTTATTGTGATCATGACTGAATATGCAGTGACTGTTAAATATCACCATTAGTCATTATAAATTATCTACAATACGTAGCTCAGAGGTGTAGAACTGCATAAGAAGGCTGCCATCACCAGGAGTGCCACTAGGTTTATCTGGTTTGCTCTCATATGTACAAAAGCAAGGTAGCATGAAGAAACCAAACATGTGAGAGGCAGACAGAACTTGTTGAGCATGACAAAGAATACACATCATACATTTTCTTTGCACAAATTTTCTTAACCAATTTTCATGCAGATTTTTTAGCTTGTTCCCTCCTTTTTCTCTGGCGACAAATATCAATTTCTGTTGTTGTTTCTCTCTTGTCGTGGTCTGCTCGGCTAAGCAGGAGCACTGCAGTTCTTGGTGTCACCATGAGGGGGCTCAGTCAAGGACCTGTGGGCCCCAGTGTCCATTCACTAACCCTAAAACATCAGCAACCGTTTCCCCTGGACAGCACTGAGTGATGCTGCACCCCTCTGCTTTTCAGCTCTTGGCTTTGACTTCAAATGTACTTCATGTTGTTTGTGTGTTTGTCTTGATTGGTTTCTTGGTTGGCTTCACATTGGTGAGCTGTCATGATAAGTTACAGAGATGAGAGTTCAGCTGAATGTTGTGAAGCTCATTGAACTTAAATGAGATGGTGAGGACTGATGTTAAGGCAACAATGTACAATGTGTAGAAGAAGGCTAAGATATTCTTAAAGTAATATGTATGTCACTCAAATCTTATAACAAATGCCGTAGGAAACAACATTTAAAAGGCTGTGGTGGTTTCAGTTCTTCATTTGGTTTTACACTGTGCACATCTGTTTCACACTTTATGCAAATGGGTTTTGTATATTTTATTTCTGTTTCATCAGTATTCATGTCATTAAGTGGCTTTTTATGAAATAAAACCCGTAAAACAATTCTGGTGCTTATGTAATCTATGGATTGTGTGTTTGAGCCAATGTAACTGTATATGAACTGATAATAAACAAATGAAAAATGTCATGATATAAGAGATTTATTGACAAACATTAGCACAGAGATGTAATTTATGTTGATGCAAAAAATGATAAACACCACTCTCCGTAGCCACACTTTTAAACAGTTAAGTGTTCACCAACATGCATAAAAACATTCTAGTTTGAGAAATGAAAGGTTTGAAGAATGCATGCAGGGAGAAAGAGCAAATGTCGGAGCATTCGTGAGTGTCCCGATCCCCTCTAGCTGCACTGTCCGTGGGCCACGCTCCTGCTCAGAGGCCTGGAGAGGGCGGAGTGGCTCAGCTGACAGGTGTAGGTGTGTCCAGAGCGCCAGCGTTGCGGCTGCACCGTCAGGACGCTGCTGAGGGAGAAGGTGCCATCAGACTGGCGCTGAGACTGGCCCGTCTGGAAGTCAGTGCCCGCCACATCTTTGCCCCCCTCTGACCAGCTCAGGGTGGCACCATCAGGGTAGAAGCCCTGAGCCAGGCACACCACAGTAGCCCTGTCCCCAGAGGAGAGGGCCTGGGAGGGGGCCAGCAGCACCAGCTCAGGGGGAGATGGGGGACGGGGCGTTTCTGTTAAATAACCACAAAATGTGTCCTCAGTGCATAAAGGAAACATTAATATAAACATGTAATGTATGGACCATTGCACCATCATTGCATGCATGATATTACTATTAAAATATATTTTTTAGTTCTTGTCAATATTTTAAACACTGAAACATCTTTCTAAAAAAGGTACTGACTGCTCGTTATTTCATCCTAAATCGTTTCATCCTGAATCAGCTTCTTTGGTATTCACACAAAAATATTCAGTTTGCCATTTAAGAAGAAATCTCTGTCTATATTATTTAAAAAATTACATTATATTATATTATATTATATTATATTATATTATATTATATTATATTATATTATAGTATTTCAACAGCTTCTTTGGTATTCACAAAAAAATATTCAGTTTGCCATTTAAGAAGCCATCTCGGTCTATATTATTTGAAATATTATATTATATTATATTATATTATATTATATTATATTATATTATATTATATTATATTATGTATTTTTTATTTTGTAGTTTTTCATTTGTATTTGTCATGCAACTGTCTTCATTCATTTATTCAATATTATAATTCTAGCACAATTAGTAAGCACAAGTATAAGGACTTTTACTTTTCAGTTTAAATATTTAATGTAACACAGTATACAGTATTTGTTTAATACAGTAATTTTAAATGAATGTAACTGCAGTTGATACACACAAAGAACTTCTACAATAAAAGGCTAAATGAGTTGCTACTAAATTTGTAAAAACCTACAATGCCATTCAAAACAGCTAAACAACTAAAGAAACACATAATAATGTAAATCCATTCATTTTACTTACCAACAACCAGCTTAGTACCACTTCCAAGAACGATGTATCACAGTGTTACAGCACTGTACAAAAACCCCTCAGCTGCACTTCACTGTCTGCAATGAGACTTCATGCATCAGTGGATTTGGAGACAGGGGTCAAACAACGGTAATAGTTGAAGATGGCCATCTTTTAGAATAAATTGATACATATCTTTTTTAAGAATGAAGTGTACTGTAGGTGCTTTGAGAGTTTGTAGGGGGACTGTTTGTTTTAAGTCCACATTTGGGTAAACATAGAGGACCTTGTGTTTTTGTGCCAGCTGCCTATGAGCGTGAAGGTCTGTGGGATGTAGAATCACAGCCATGACAGGCACAGTAATAAGTAGCTTCATCGTCAGCAGTTACTCCATTGATGTGCAGATACTCTTGATTGCCAGACTCAGAATAAGTGAATCTACTGGGTAGTCCACTAGCTCTGGTGCTTTCTACTAATAAGAACTTCACACCATCATCCTTCTGTTGGTACCATGCCAATGCCCAGCCACCTGTGCTTGTTGAACAGAGGATCTTCACATTCTGCCCCAGTTGAGTTGTTACAGATTTCTCCTGAGTCAAGACCAGGGCCTCCAGACCTAAAGACACAATTCAATAAATTAGATAAATGAAAGTGCCAATCCCCTAAACACAAATATGATACACACAATGTTTTTTTTTCTCCTGAGTAACATTAAAACAAGAGCTAAATAGTCTAATAGACTTAACAAGAGCTACACAGTCTCCTACCACAGAGAGTAAAAGCAAGAGCAGTGAGAGTAGCTGTGTTGAGGAGCATTGTGTTCAGTTGTGTGGCAGTTACACACAGAGACTTTGTGTTCCCTTCTAAGTGTGAAGAAACCTTCCCCACGTTTCCTTATAAAGAGCAACTCAACACCACTGCCCCCCCCCCTCCCTCACCTCCCGCCCTCTCGAGCCACTTACACACAGGTTTACATTCACACATACAGTGTGTTTTTCTTACTATAGTAATATAATTATTTCACACCCTATTTTAATTTGCATGTATTTGACAGATTAGGAAAAATCTTCAGCCTCTCAACATATCTAACATCCAGCTATAAGCCTTGCTCAACAGTCATCCATAATCATTTACTGATCAAATACTATTTGGATATTTTAAAGAGGACAGCAAAATGTGTTTTTAAGTCAATGCTGATTAGATATTTTCATGTGAATATTTTAGAAGTATGCTTTAGGTTATGCTGACTCCATGTGAGCAATGTTGTTACATGACAATGATTCCACTGCAGCACTAGGAAAGGGAAATAAAGCAAAAAAGAAAGAGGTTTCAGTTCTTCCTAAATTCGTTTTTTTTAGCCTCTGTTCCAGCTCATGTAAATGATGGGGTCTACGGTTGTTAAAAGATTTAAATTCTGTCCCTTGGCAGGAAGCAGGTTTAGTTCTGAGAAAAGTCTGCTATCCAGACGGCTGCACCTCACTTGAACTGGTGGCCAAACCGACTTAAGAGAATCCTATGATATATACAGGTGCTGGTCATATAATTAGAATATCATAGAAAGTTGATTTATTTGAGTAATTCCATTCAAAAACATGAAACTTGTATAATGTATACAAAACATTGTTTTTTTTTACATTGATTATGGTTATAACTGACACCTAATGAAAACCCCAAATTGGGTATCTCAGAAAATTAGAATATCATGGAAAGGTTCAATATTGAAGACAGCTGGTACCACACTCTAATCAGCTAATTAACTCAAAACACCTGCAAAGGCCTTTAAATGGTCTCTCTGTCAAGTTCTGTAGCCTACACAATCATGTGGAAGACTGCTGATCTGACAGTTGTCCAAAAGACCAAGACCAAGACCAAGACCAAGACCAAGACCAAGACCAAGACCAAGACCAAGACCAAGACCAAGACCAATACCATGGCCTACAGTTGTTAAAAGATTTAAATTCTGTCCCTTAGCAGGAAGCAGGTTCAGTTCTGAGAAAAGTCTGCTATCCAGATGGCTGCACCTCACTTGAACTGGTGGCCAAATTGACTTGAGAGAATCCTATACAAGCTAAAAGAAGCATGTAGTCATGAAAAATACACAAAAGGTTAAGTGGTAGTTTGAAACGGGTCAAGAAACACATAAAAGTAAACTTGGAGTTAGCAGATGCTTGTAGTAGCATGGCTGTAATAGAAATGGGGCATTGGGGGTCATTCATTCAAAACCCACATCCATGCCCACTTCCAGCAAATCATTTCCACACAAACTCTCACCTCACAACACTGACCTACCACAAACTCATCATACCTGCAGTTCCCACACTTGAATACACATACCATGTACCGCTATGCGGTACATCTAGTTCTACCATGGCACCAGCAGATGGCAATGGTAGGCTAAGCTATACGAGACACCCATTAAGAGTGCAGAAATGCAGTTACAGTGAAGAAATTGTGTAGAAGTAGTATAAAAAAGTAGTTGTCCATATTTGGCTACCCACAGTCTTGACAGTAACTCACTCAGCAAATATCAGAGAGAATATATATTCCACTACTTGATTTCCTATTTGTCAAAGGTGAAATGGGAATGCTCTGTGTGACTGTGAATGTATGAGCATGTGAATGTGTGCCCACAATATTGGTAGCTGAGAAAGTGTTTTTGTGTGTGTTTGTGTGTGTGTGTGTGTGTGTGTGTGTGTGTGTGTGTGTGTGTGTGTGTGTGTGTGTGTGTGTGTGTGTGGCCTACATTGAAATAAAATACCAAATACTCAACTCAAAAATGTATCAAAATAAGGTAAAAAAATACACAGCTACTACATGTATCAAAATGAAATACTGCCTTTTTGTAATTTTAAAACACTCAAAATACATTTTTTCTGTGTACTGATTCTTCGATCCCTAATTCTGCACATATGAAACAATATATTTTTGATGCGACTAACTAAAATCCATTGCCTAATGCTCCTGTAAAGTACCAAATATCTATAGCATGGCCTAAAGCTTTTGTCTGTACAAGTCGGAGAAAAAGTGTTATACTTCAACTTATAACGTGTAATGAGAAATGCCATTTGAAACAACAGGTAAATGGCTGTGGTGGTTTCAGTTCTTCATTTGGTGTTAAACTGCGCACATCTGTTTCACACTGTATGCAAATGGTTTTTGTATTTTTTAATCTCTGTTTCATCTGTGTTCATGTGCTGAAGTGGCTTTTCCTTCATCAAACAAAGTAAAACCCCTAAAACAATTCTAATGTTTCTCTCATTTATGGATTGTAGATTTGGGACAATGTAACTGTATATGAACTCATAATAAAGAAATGAAAATTGCAATGACATTTATCGAGAGATTTATTGACAAACATTAGTACAGAGATCGTATGAGTGATGACATTTATGGTGATGCAACTCAACACCACTCAACACCACTCAACATAGCCACACTTTTAAGCAGTGAAGTGTTCACCAACATGCAAAGAAACATTCTTGTTTGGGAAATGAAAGGTTTGAAGAATGCATGCAGGGAGAAAGAGCAAATGTCGGAGCATTGGTGAGTGTCCCGATCCCCTCTAGCTGCACTGTCCGTGGGCCACGCTCCTGCTCAGAGGCCTGGAGAGGGCGGAGTGGCTCAGCTGACAGGTGTAGGTGTGTCCAGAGCGCCAGCGTTGCGGCTGCACCGTCAGGACGCTGCTGAGGGAGAAGGTGCCATCAGACTGGCGCTGAGACTGGCCCGTCTGGAAGTCAGTGCCCGCCACATCTTTGCCCCCCTCTGACCAGCTCAGGGTGGCACCATCAGGGTAGAAGCCCTGAGCCAGGCACACCACAGTAGCCCTGTCCCCAGAGGAGAGGGCCTGGGAGGGGGCCAGCAGCACCAGCTCAGGGGGAGATGGGGGACGGGGCGTTTCTGTTAAATAACCACAAAATGTGTCCTCAGTGCATAAAGGAAACATTAATATAAACATGTAATGTATGGACCATTGCACCATCATTGCATGCATGATATTATTATTAAAATGTATTTTTTAGTTCTTGTCAATATTTTAAACACTGAAACATCTTTCTAAAAAAGGTACTGACTGCTCGTTATTTCATCCTAAATCGTTTCATCCTGAATCAGCTTCTTTGGTATTCACAAAAAAATATTCAGTTTGCCATTTAAAGGGGTCCTTCCGTCAAAAAACACTTTTAGTAGCTCTATTTACAATGTGGTGGGTCACAACAAGCAGTATATGCATGCAGCATTACAAGACGTGAAATTCGATCCTCACGGTTTTACTGGTCATTGAAGGGTCAAGCTAACCAAAACGAGCTGATCAGAGCAGGCTAAACCTATCTACGTCACTAGGTCGTAAGCCCCGCCCAGAGCCATGTATGGCACGCCAACATCCCAGAGGAAGAACAGTGGACAGAAGCTAGGTGAGCGAAAGACAGCGAATTTGACACGTCATGGATATTCACTTGAGACACAATGCATTCAACCATAGTGGCGACACAGAAATATGAATAAAAATAACGATGGAAGGACCCCTTTAAGAACAAATCTCTGTCTATATTATTTAAAAAATTATATTATATATATTATATTATATTATTTCAACAGCTTCTTTGGTATTCACAGTAAAATATTCAGTTTGCCATTTAAGAAGAAATCTCTGTTTATATTGTTTGAAATATTATATTATATTATATTATATTATATTATATTATATTATATTATTTCAATACAGGTTTTCCATTTGTATTTGTCATGCAACTGTCTTCATTAATTTATTCAATATTTTAATTCTAGCAAGCACAATTAGTAAGCAAAAGTATATGGACTTTTACTTTTCAGTTTAAATATTAAATGTAACACAGTATACAGTATTTGTTCAATAGGCCTACAGTAATTTTAAATGAATGTAACTGCAGTTGATACACACAAAGAACTTTTACAATAAAAGGCTAAATGAGTTGCTACTAAATTTGTAAAAACCTACAATGGCATTCAAAACAGCACTAATTTATAATGTAACAACTAAAGAAACAGATAATAATGTAAATCCATTCATTTTACTTACCAACAACCAGCTTAGTACCACTTCCAAGAACGATGTATCACAGTGTTACAGCACTGTACAAAAACCCCTCAGCTGCACTTCACTGTCTGCAATGAGACTTCATGCATCAGTGGATTTGGAGACAGGGGTCAAACAACATTAATAGTTGAAGATGGCCATTTTTTTAGAATAAATTGATACATATCTTTTTTAAGAATGAAGTGTACTGTAGGTGCTTTGAGAGTTTGTAGGGGGACTGTTTGTTTTAAGTCCACATTTGGGTAAACATAGAGGACCTTGTGTTTTTGTGCCAGCTGCCTATGAGCGTGAAGGTCTGTGGGATGTTCTAGAATCACAGCGACTACCATGACAGGCACAGTAATAAGTAGCTTCATCGTCAGCAGTTACTCCATTGATGTGCAGATACTCTTGATTGCCAGACTCAGAATAAGTGAATCTACTGGGTAGTCCACTAGCTCTGGTGCTTTCTACTAATAAGAACTTCACACCATCATCCTTCTGTTGGTACCATGCCAATGCCCAGCCACCTGTGCTTGTTGAACAGAGGATCTTCACATTCTGCCCCAGTTGAGTTGTTACAGATTTCTCCTGAGTCAAGACCAGGGCCTCCAGACCTAAAGACACAATTCAATAAATTAGATAAATGAAAGTGCCAATCCCCTAAACACAAATATGATACACACAATGTTTTTTTTTCTCCTGAGTAACATTAAAACAAGAGCTAAATAGTCTAATAGACTTAACAAGAGCTACACAGTCTCCTACCACAGAGAGTAAAAGCAAGAGCAGTGAGAGTAGCTGTGTTGAGGAGCATTGTGTTCAGTTGTGTGGCAGTTACACACAGAGACTTTGTGTTCCCTTCTAAGTGTGAAGAAACCTTCCCCACGTTTCCTTATAAAGAGCAACTCAACACCACTGCCCCCCCCCCCTCCCTCACCTCCCGCCCTCTCGAGCCACTTACACACAGGTTTACATTCACACATACAGTGTGTTTTTCTTACTATAGTAATATAATTATTTCACACCCTATTTTAATTTGCATGTATTTGACAGATTAGGAAAAATCTTCAGCCTCTCAACATATCTAACATCCAGCTATAAGCCTTGCTCAACAGTCATCCATAATCATTTACTGATCAAATACTATTTGGATATTTTAAAGAGGACAGCAAAATGTGTTTTTAAGTCAATGCTGATTAGATATTTTCATGTGAATATTTTAGAAGTATGCTTTAGGTTATGCTGACTCCATGTGAGCAATGTTGTTACATGACAATGATTCCACTGCAGCACTAGGAAAGGGAAATAAAGCAAAAAAGAAAGAGGTTTCAGTTCTTCCTAAATTCGTTTTTTTTAGCCTCTGTTCCAGCTCATGTAAATGATGGGGTCTACGGTTGTTAAAAGATTTAAATTCTGTCCCTTGGCAGGAAGCAGGTTTAGTTCTGAGAAAAGTCTGCTATCCAGACGGCTGCACCTCACTTGAACTGGTGGCCAAACCGACTTAAGAGAATCCTATGATATATACAGGTGCTGGTCATATAATTAGAATATCATAGAAAGTTGATTTATTTGAGTAATTCCATTCAAAAACATGAAACTTGTATAATGTATACAAAACATTGTTTTTTTTTACATTGATTATGGTTATAACTGACACCTAATGAAAACCCCAAATTGGGTATCTCAGAAAATTAGAATATCATGGAAAGGTTCAATATTGAAGACAGCTGGTACCACACTCTAATCAGCTAATTAACTCAAAACACCTGCAAAGGCCTTTAAATGGTCTCTCTGTCAAGTTCTGTAGCCTACACAATCATGTGGAAGACTGCTGATCTGACAGTTGTCCAAAAGACCAAGACCAAGACCAAGACCAAGACCAAGACCAAGACCAAGACCAAGACCAAGACCAATACCATGGCCTACAGTTGTTAAAAGATTTAAATTCTGTCCCTTAGCAGGAAGCAGGTTCAGTTCTGAGAAAAGTCTGCTATCCAGATGGCTGCACCTCACTTGAACTGGTGGCCAAATTGACTTGAGAGAATCCTATACAAGCTAAAAGAAGCATGTAGTCATGAAAAATACACAAAAGGTTAAGTGGTAGTTTGAAACGGGTCAAGAAACACATAAAAGTAAACTTGGAGTTAGCAGATGCTTGTAGTAGCATGGCTGTAATAGAAATGGGGCATTGGGGGTCATTCATTCAAAACCCACATCCATGCCCACTTCCAGCAAATCATTTCCACACAAACTCTCACCTCACAACACTGACCTACCACAAACTCATCATACCTGCAGTTCCCACACTTGAATACACATACCATGTACCGCTATGCGGTACATCTAGTTCTACCATGGCACCAGCAGATGGCAATGGTAGGCTAAGCTATACGAGACACCCATTAAGAGTGCAGAAATGCAGTTACAGTGAAGAAATTGTGTAGAAGTAGTATAAAAAAGTAGTTGTCCATATTTGGCTACCCACAGTCTTGACAGTAACTCACTCAGCAAATATCAGAGAGAATATATATTCCACTACTTGATTTCCTATTTGTCAAAGGTGAAATGGGAATGCTCTGTGTGACTGTGAATGTATGAGCATGTGAATGTGTGCCCACAATATTGGTAGCTGAGAAAGTGTTTTTGTGTGTGTTTGTGTGTGTGTGTGTGTGTGTGTGTGTGTGTGTGTGTGTGTGTGTGTGTGTGTGTGTGTGTGTGGCCTACATTGAAATAAAATACCAAATACTCAACTCAAAAATGTATCAAAATAAGGTAAAAAAATACACAGCTACTACATGTATCAAAATGAAATACTGCCTTTTTGTAATTTTAAAACACTCAAAATACATTTTTTCTGTGTACTGATTCTTCGATCCCTAATTCTGCACATATGAAACAATATATTTTTGATGCGACTAACTAAAATCCATTGCCTAATGCTCCTGTAAAGTACCAAATATCTATAGCATGGCCTAAAGCTTTTGTCTGTACAAGTCGGAGAAAAAGTGTTATACTTCAACTTATAACGTATAATGACAAATGCCATTTGAAACAACAGGTAAATGGCTGTGGTGGTTTCAGTTCTTCATTTGGTGTTAAACTGCGCACATCTGTTTCACACTGTATGCAAATGGTTTTTGTATTTTTTAATCTCCGTTTCATCTGTGTTCATGTGCTGAAGTGGCTTTTCTTTCATCAAACAAAGTAAAACCCCTAAAACAATTCTAATGTTTCTCTCATTTATGGATTGTACATTTGGGACAATGTAACTGTATATGAACTCATAATAAAGAAATTAAAAATTGCAATGCCATTTAATGAGAGATTTATTGACAAACATTAGTACAGAGATCGTATGAGTGATGTCATTTATGGTGATGCAAAAAAACACCACTCAACATAGCCACACTTTTAAGCAGTGAAGTATTCACCAACATGCAAAGAAACATTCTAGTTTGGGAAATGAAAGGTTTGAAGAATGCATTCAGGGAGAAAGAGCAAATGTCGGAGCATTGGTGAGTGTCCCGATCCCCTCTAGCTGCACTGTCCGTGGGCCACGCTCCTGCTCAGAGGCCTGGGGAGGGCGGAGTGGCTCAGCTGACAGGTGTAGGTGTGTCCAGAGCGCCAGCGTTGCGGCTGCACCGTCAGGACGCTGCTGAGGGAGAAGGTGCCATCAGACTGGCGCTGAGACTGGCCCGTCTGGAAGTCAGTGCCCGCCACATCTTTGCCCCCCTCTGACCAGCTCAGGGTGGCACCATCAGGGTAGAAGCCCTGAGCCAGGCACACCACAGTAGCCCTGTCCCCAGAGGAGAGGGCCTGGGAGGGGGCCAGCAGCACCAGCTCAGGGGGAGATGGGGGACGGGGCGTTTCTGTTAAATAACCACAAAATGTGTCCTCAGTGCATAAAGGAAACATTAATTTAAACATGTAATGTATGGACCATTGCACCATCATTGCATGCATGATATTATTATTAAAATGTATTTTTTAGTTCTTGTCAATATTTTAAACACTGAAACATCTTTCTAAAAAAGGTACTGACTGCTCGTTATTTCATCCTAAATCGTTTCATCCTGAATCAGCTTCTTTGGTATTCACACAAAAATATTCAGTTTGCCATTTAAGAAGAAATCTCTGTCTATATTATTTGAAAAAATTATATTATATTATATTATATTATATTATATTATTTCAACAGCTTCTTTGGTATTCACAAAAAATATTCAGTTTGCCATTTAAGAAGACATCTCGGTCTATATTATTTGAAATATTATATTATATTATATTATATTATATTATATTATATTATAGTATGTATTTTTTATTTTGTAGTTTTTCATTTGTATTTGTCATGCAACTGTCTTCATTCATTTATTCAATATTATAATTCTAGCAAGCACAATTAGTAAGCACAAGTATAAGGACTTTTACTTTTCAGTTTAAATATTTAATGTAACACAGTATACAGTATTTGTTTAATACAGTAATTTTAAATGAATGTAACTGCAGTTGATACACACAAAGAACTTTTACAATAAAAGGCTAAATGAGTTGCTACTAAATTTGTAAAAACCTACAGTGCCATTCAAAACAGCACTAATTCATCATGTAACAACTAAAGAAACAGATGATAATGTAAATCCATTCATTTTACTTACCAACAACCAGCTTAGTACCACTTCCAAGAACGATGTATCACAGTGTTACAGCACTGTACAAAAACCCCTCAGCTGCACTTCACTGTCTGCAATGAGACTTCATGCATCAGTGGATTTGGAGACAGGGGTCAAACAATGGTAATAGTTGAAGATGGCCATCTTTTAGAATAAATTGATACATATCTTTTTTAAGGATGAAGTGTACTGTAGGTGCTTTGAGAGTTTGTAGGGGGACTGTTTGTTTTAAGTCCACATTTGGGTAAACATAGAGGACCTTGTGTTTTTGTGCCAGCTGTCTATGAGCGTGAACGTCTGTGGGATGTTTTAGAATCACAGCCAGCACCATGACAGGCACAGTAATAAGTAGCTTCATCGTCAGCAGTTAATCCATTGATGTGCAGATACTCTTGACTGCCAGACTCAGAATAACTGAATCTGCTGGGTAGTCCACTGGCTCTTTTGCTGTGTTTTAATAAGAACTTCACACCATCATCCTTCTGTTGGTACCATGTCAATACCCAGTCGCTGGTGCTTGGTGAGCAGAGGATCTTCACATTCTGCCCCAGTTGAGCTGTTAGAGATTTTTCCTGGGTCAAGACCAGAGCCTCCAGACCTAAAGACACCATTCAAACAAGATCAATGAAGGAGTTAATCCTGTAAAACAAAAACATGATGCACACAATGTTTTTTTAAACCCTGAGTAAGATTTAACAAGAGCTACATAGTCTCCTACCACAGAGAGTAAAAGCAAGAGCAGTGAGAGTAGCTGTGTTGAGGATCATTGTGTTCAGTTGTGTGGCAGTTACACACAGAGACTTTGTATTCCCTTCTGAGTGTGAAGAAACCTTCCCCACTTTTCCTTATAAAGAGCAACTCAACACCACTGTCCACTGCAGCACTAGGAAAGGGCAATAAAGCAAAAAAGAAAGAGGTTTCAGTTCTTCCTAAATTCATTTTTTTCAGCCTCTGTTCCAGCTCATGTAAATGATGGGGTCTACGGTTGTTAAAAGATTTAAATTCTATCCCTTGGCAGGAAGCAGGTTCAGTTCTGAGAAAAGTCTGTTATGCAGATGGCTGCACTTCACTTGAACTGGTCGCCTAACTGACTTGAGAGAATCCTATGATATATACAGGTGCTGGTCATATAATTAGAATATCATAAAAAAGTTGATTTACTTTAGTGATTCCATTCAAAAAGTGAAACTTGCATAATGTATATATTCATTTCACACAGATTGGCATATTTCAAGTGTTTTTTTAACATTGATTATGGTTATAACTGACACCTAATGAAAACCCCAAATTGAGTATCTCAGAAAATTAGAATATCATGGAAAGGTTCAATATTGAAGACAGCTGGTGACACACTCTAATCAGCTAATTAACTCAAAACACCTGCAAAGGCCTTTAAATGGTCTCTCAGCCAAGTTCTGTAGCCTACACAATCATGGGGAAGACTGCTGATCTGACAGTTGTCCAAAAGACCAAGACCAAGACCAAGACCAAGACCAAGACCAAGACCAAGACCAAGACCAAGACCAAGACCAAGACCAAGATCAAGACCAAGACCATGGTCTACAGTTGTTTAAAGATTAAAATTCTGTCCCTTGGCAGGAAGCAGGTTCAGTTCTGAGAAAAGTCTGCTATCCAGATGGCTGCACCTCACTTTAACCTGTGGCCAAATTGACTTGAGAGAATCCTATAGAAGCGGAAAGAAGCATGCGATCCTGAAAAATACACAAAAAGGTTTAGTGGTAGTTTGAAACTAGTCCAGAAACTACATAAAAGTAAACTTGGTGTTTAGTAAACTAGCAGATGCTTGTAGTAGCATGGCTCTAATAGAAATGGGGCAGGGAGGTTTAGGATGCAGGTGGGTTTTATTCTACCATGGCACCAGCAGATGGCAATAGTAAGCTATACGAGACACCTATTACAGTTTTTTTCAGTTGCTAACAAGCGTTCACCACTCATTTGGCACATTTTCAAAACTCTTCACACAATCACCACACCACCACACTTTTGTGGCCATACCATTCAGACGTTTTATGACATTTTCACACAATTTGCAGTCAGTAAACACATTTCCTCATTGCTTACATTTTCATAACAGACAAGATGTGCCTCTTAACAAAATGATAGACTATTTTTGTATTATTTACAATTGTTAACACACAACTTCCCAAAATAGCAAAAACAATATTCCAAACTATAGATACAGCATAAATACAATTCCCTCAGCAATGATATCAGTCCAAAAACTATTGAATAATTGACGGCAGATATTTATTGGATAGAGGAATTCTTCTCGGCATGAAGGTGGAATGTGTATGACCATCGGCCACATGATCAAATGACCCTCCTGGATGCAGTAGATGCTGGCTGTAGGGACATAACAGCGGAAGACTGCCAAGGCTGGATCCGTCACTCAAAGCGTTTTTACCCTAAGTGTATTGCCTTGGAAGACATAAGATGTGATGTAGATGAAAACGTGGCCAAATCCAGATGATAGAAGAGATTAGAGGCAGATTTTTTTGCTGTATTGTTGGATTGTTTCTCTGCTTTACGTATCTGGGCATTTTTATTTGGAGGTATTGATCTTTTGTGTTATTTTTTGTTTGTTTTTTTTTTTCTGTTCTGTCACAGTATTTCAAATGTGCCTACTGAAGTAGGTACTGTAAACAGTAAAGGAAAAAAATCTATTTGCTTTTTACTGAAATTCTTTTGAATGTGACTATTACATGTCAACATACAAGATATTTGGGGTAAAACAGTGGATTGTATTTTTGCATGCAAATACAGTACATTTACGTAAAACTGAAACAGAAAAGTCTATGCACTTTTTGTAATGTCAACAGTATTTTGAAACCTGGTGTACTTTGATAGACTCCATGTAACTTGTGAAGTGAAAACAAATGTTATTGTTTGACATAAGTATTTGATTTTGAGTCAGAATTCTTGTGTTTTGGGGAAGTTAGTATGTACAGAAAAAGATTTGCTCTATTTTGAAAAGAATCTTTGGTATATATTTAACAGTATGTGCTTTTGAAAAGAAAATTAACCATTTGGCCAATTGTGTGCCGTAGGTGTCAGTCTGTGTTAAGAGTTTAGAAAAAGTATGGGTAAGTATGGGTAAACGCTTGTTAGCAATTGGAAAAAACTGTAAGAGTGCAGAAATGCAGTTACAGTGAAGAAATGGTGTAGAAGTAGTATAAAGTAGTTGTCCATATTTCGCTACCCACAGTTTTGACAATAACTTACTCAGCAAATAGCAGAGAGAATATATGTTCCACTACTTGATTTCCTATTTGTCAAAGGTGAAATGGGAATGCTCTGTGTGGCTGTGGTGGTTTCAGTTCTTCATTTGGTGTTAAACTGCGCACATCTGTTTCACACTGTATGCAAATGGATTTTGTATTTTTTAATCTCTGTTTCATCTGTGTTCATGTGCTGAAGTGGCTTTTCTTTCATCAAACAAAATAAAACCCCTAAAACAATTCAAATGTTTCTCTCATTTATGGATTGTACATTTGAGACAATGTAACTGTATATGAACTCATAATAAAGAAATGAAAAATTGCAATGGCATAAGAGATTTATTGACAAACATTAGTACAGAGATCGTATGAGTGATGTCATTTATGGTAATGAAAAAAAAACACCACTCAACACCACTCAACATAGCCACATTTTTAAACAGTGAAGTATTCACCAACATGCATAAAAACATTCTTGTTTGAGAAATAAAAAGGTTTGAAGAATGCATGCAGGGAGAAAGAGCAAATGGCGGAGCATTCGTGAGTGTCCCGATCCCCTCTAGCTGCACTGTCCGTGGGCCACGCTCCTGCTCAGAGGCCTGGAGAGGGCGGAGTGGCTCAGCTGACAGGTGTAGGTGTGTCCAGAGCGCCAGCGTTGCGGCTGCACCGTCAGGACGCTGCTGAGGGAGAAGGTGCCATCAGACTGGCGCTGAGACTGGCCCGTCTGGAAGTCAGTGCCCGCCACATCTTTGCCCCCCTCTGACCAGCTCAGGGTGGCACCATCAGGGTAGAAGCCCTGAGCCAGGCACACCACAGTAGCCCTGTCCCCAGAGGAGAGGGCCTGGGAGGGGGCCAGCAGCACCAGCTCAGGGGGAGACTGGGGACGGGCTGGGAAATGGGTGAGAGGTAAACATTTTGCAATATTTGACAAAATAGGATTATATTATAAAAGGATAAAAAGAAACATAAACTTCAAAGATTGTTTTCTAAATGCTTATTTTTTTTTACAACATCACAAAATGAAGTGCGCATTCCACAATTCAATAAGAAATCTTTAGTTCAATGCAAAAATAGTAGCACACATGTAAAAGTATTTGTTGAGAATTCTTTGCCGGGGAAATTAAAATTTTTAACATTTACAACAGATCAAATATATCAGAATTGCTAGTTGTTCACTGTCAGTGGTGCCAACATACTAAAGAAATTTTTTAAATTCTGACCTAACTTAAAAAATTGTGTAATATTTTGGTCAGAAAGACATTATCGTGTTTTACCTTTAATTACACATTTTACATGACATTTGAATACATTCCCCTGACATAAAGCACAATAAGTCATAAACTAAGTTTCTAGAATAAGATTTACATTCAATATAATTTTTAACAACTCAGTTTTACAGACATTTCAATTTCATTTTCAATCTTCGAGTCCCTGAAAAGCTAGACAACTTGAAATGCTGAATTAAAGTTTGAAGGTTAATGGTGTAAAAAGCAGTGTCAAAAGTTATATTAACACATCAGTGAAACCAGATCAAATGCTGTATTATTAGCCAATTCAATGACTTAATCAGACATTACTCACCATTAGTAATGATTAACTGTGTGCCTTCACCAATGCTGCCGTGGCACAGTGATTCACCGCCGTACAAAAACCCCTCATCTCCAGTGCACTGTTTGTAATGAGACGCCATGCTTCACTGCTCCTGGGCTTCAGGGATCAGACAGGCTGAATGACAGGAAGTTGGGTCCCAGTCATCACCTGACCCAGCCTGAGTGGCACACTGACATGGGATGAGTCTGTCTGAGGTCTTATCCATGTTAAGGCCTGTCAGTGGCTATAGGAGGTTTACTGTACCAGGGTCTTATTGCAGTGTCACACTGTGGTGATCCTGACAAATAATGCACCCACAGTAGTACACTGCCTCATCATCAGCCGTCACCCCGTTGATGTTCAGGTACTCTGTATAGCCATTATCAGTGTAGGTGAATCTGCTGGCCAAACCAGTTGCCCTGTAGCTGTCAGCAAGCAAGAACTTTGGAGCACTGCCTGGCTTCTGCTGGTACCAACTTATTGTATAGCTGCTGCTGCTCGCTACACAGGAAATCTGGACGCTTTGACCAAGCTGAGCAGATTTAGATTTCTCCTGAGTTAAGGTGACAATTGCCTCCAATCCTAAAAAAAAGAGAAATTGTTGTCTCACAGTCTACGTCTTTATAATAATCAATAATCAAAAGCAGTAGAGGATATTTCCTTAATATATGAATATAGCAATAAATTTGTCATTCAAACTTAAACAGACATTCCATTCCTGTACATTTATGTTTTGACGCATGCTCTTACCAGAGAGAGTGAGTATGGTAGCAGTGAGAGAAGCAACACTGAACATCATGATGACCATCTCTGTTGTGGTGTGAGATCAAAAGAATAGAGTGTTTCCCCCCCAAGTGTTGGACACAAACACAAGGCTTTTCCTTATAAAGCATTAGACTGTCCAGAGCTGGCACAATACCATTGCTCCACCCCTCTCCCCCCCCACCGTCAACCACACCCCGTCCCTTCTACCACCACCCCCTGCAGCAAGAATCAACTTTCAGTCATGACATGAGACACAAAAGCATTGTGGACACTAGTGATTTGTAACATTAGTTACTTTGACACTAGTAAAACATGCAAGAGCTTTGTGGATTGTTATTATTATTATTATTATTATTATTATTAATAAAACAAAACACCATTCAAAGAGAATTGTGTACTTGCTATGTTTTCGGTCTTTTTTGAAAGAAGAGGAAGGAGAGAGAGATTGAGAGAGAGAGAGAGAGAGAGAGAGAGAGACAGACAGACAGACAGACAGAGACAGAGAGAGAGCATTTTCAGATCCTCTTTCTGTACCTCAAAATTTCTGTGCAGCTGTGCAGGGGACATTCCCTACCACCAACCCTAAAAATAGCTGCAGTCACTACATGGTCACCGACTACATACACTAAATGGACAAAAGTATTTGGCCACCTGTCATTCCACACACATGGACTCTTATGACATTGAACTTTAAATATATAAGGTGCTTTAACTACGCGAGGTACTTTAAATGCATAAGGTACTGCAGATATAAGTTATTTGTAATACAAGAACAGAGCTTCCACTCTCCTTGGAATGATTTCCTCAAGATTTTGGAGTCTTTTCCCATTTATTCTGAGGGGAATTTATGGTGCCAAGTGCTGACGTTGGATAAGAAGGCCTGGCTCGCAATCTCTGTTCCAGTTTATCCCAAAAAGGCCTTAATGAGGTTAAGATTAGGACTCTGTGTAGTCCAGTTGAGTTTTGCCACATCAAACTTATCAAACTATGACTTCATAGTACATGCTTTGTACACTGGGGTTAGGAGTAAGTATATTGTAGTGTATCTATCTCATCCCTTCTCTGTTGGGTGCAATCAAGGACAATTTTGAGTGACATGAAAGACATATTAAACTCCTGTGTGTTGCAAGCCTGCCCACCAAAATGTTTTACATTAATTTGTGGAACTACACGTTGTGATGTCATGAGAGGCTAGCAATGTTCAGCAGGACAGTTCAATGAGTGCAGAGACACAATATTTCCAAATAAAGTCTTTCTTTTAATGATGTTCAAGAATTACAACAAAAAGGCACGTCAGGTGCAAAAGGTTAACTAAGGATTCTTCTTTTCCGAGTTTATAATGAACAACAAAAAGTCTCTAAGGGAACTTAAAAGTCTTTCTTCAAGTGCAGTTCACTTGGCAAACACAAACAATTGTCCTTTCCTTCTCAGTAAATCCCTTGGTTCTTAGCCCCACAGTACCTCCACACAGTGCAGCCGGCAAAAAGTAATCCAACACCAAAAAAGTGAGTAATCCAACGCAAAGGGTATAATCCAACACAAAAGTCTTCTTCTTATCAGGTTTTTCGAAGCAAACTCCACCAGACCAGAGACTCCAGCTTCTCTCCTACTCACCACACTCTACTGCGAGCTTCTGGTGGCTTAAAAGCCCTGCAGTTCCACTGCAGGGGATTGGCTACAGGTGTGCCTCATCAGGCAATCAGCACTCCATGGTTTGGAGTGCGGTGGTGGAGTTCCTGGCTCCACCAGCAGATGGGGCCGTGCCAGGGTACTGCTGTAGCCATCTCCTGGGGATGTAGCGCCCCTCCAGCACCCGGCCTCTCGTGACGTCACAACGTACATTAAACATTATATCAAAACATTAATTTGTGGTGCTACAAGTCAAATATCAATAAAACTGCAAGTATACATGAAGCTTACCAGGAATTGGTCATCATCCTGACAAAAAAAAATCAGTATCACATCTGTCATCTGGGTCCTCCAGAGCAGTCTGAGGCTGGAGAGAGAACGTTTGAGGCCAAGACCTGTGTGAAACCTCCTCCCTGTATTGATGTTTATTTGTGTTTAAGCGTTCATGAATCTGCAGCACAACATCACTGCGCTCATCACTGAAGCCTATTTTGCCCCAGGTTATTGCTCAGCCTCTAGCCCTGTTGTCTCCAGGTCTGTTCTGTAATGATTTGTCACAGACATGCAGGCATTTACTCATATTCTCTCTCTCTCTCTCTCTCCCTATCCCCCGCCCCCCTCTCTCTCTCTCACACACACACACACACAGACACACACACACACACACACACACACACACACACAGACACACACACACACAGACACACACACATACATACACGCAGAAACACGCGCACGCACATGTACACATGCTCGCACGCAAACACACACACACATACACACTCAAGCATACACAGAGACACACACATACATGTACAGGTACATACATGCATGTACACACACTTGTTAAAAATATTTCACAATTTGTCATTATATTAAGTACTACTCATTATCTAAGGACTACTGATTGAGGTGAAGACATACAGTGTAACGATGTAGTGAAGGACTGTACTATCCCTTCTCTCCACTAGATGGCAGCAAGCACATAGTTGTCATTGTGGGTGCTCACTGTTTTAATGAATTCACCCTCAATAAATCTGAACATCTGGATGGACAATAAAGCATATATCATTCGCTTTATTTTTTTCCTTCAGTCTCTTTTCTGCCTGTCAGACACACACGCACACACACACACACACACACACACACACACACACACACACACACACACACACATGTGGGAAAAGGGACATGCCCTCATTGACCCATGACTGGATATTGATTATTCAGTTGTTTAACATTTTAAAGTATATTGATTATTGGATGCAGCATAAATATATAAGTGTATGTGACTCCAACCTTTGACTTGTGTATGTGTGTGTGTGTGTGTGTGCGTGTGTGTGTGAGAGAGAGAGAGAGTGTGTGTGTGTGAGAATATGTCTGAGTGTAAGAGTGTGCATGTGTGTGTGTGTGTGTGTGCATGCGTGACCTGACCTATGAACCCTGTTTCCATAGTGTTTTAGTCTAAATTGTCTCCCTTTTACACTGATCCCAGGTCACACCTGCATAAGCAGGAACAGGTCGGATGTTGTTCATGTTGTGGGCAAATGGAAAACAGTGTCTGATCCACAACTAACTCTAGTTGGTAACACTTCCTATAAAGCTTGCATTCACAAGGCTGTATAAACACATTCATGAAGGCTTATCATGCATTCATAAAGCATATAAACTATTCATAACTGTGTATACTAACACATGACTGTACACCTAGGACATTATAATGCTATGTCAGCATCTTGACTGACCAATCAGTGAACAGAGGGAGTCACGAGCAGATGTTAGCGATTGGGAACTTTAGCACAGTCTACACCTCCAGAAAGAAACTGTTCGGTGATTGGTCAGGCATGACGCTGCCTGAGACAACCATGTCAATGAAACCACAGCCAGATTCTCTGTACAAAAAAGTATGAGTACTAATTTAAACCATTATTGAGCTTTATAACAGCTTTTTAAACCCTTTTTGGGTGTGTTTATAGGATTTTATGAGTAGAGGCTTCATGAACAGTGTTACTGTACCCTGTGGTTCTCTACAGAGGAACTCTTTTGTCATCGCCATCAGTGGAACTTAAAGGGGTCCTTCCGTCAAAAAACACTTTTAGTAGCTCTATTTACAATGTGGTGGGTCACAACAAGCAGTATATGCACGCAACATTCCAAGACGTAAAAATTCGACCCTCATGGTTTTACTGGTCATTAAAGGGTTGATCTAACCAAAACGAGCGGATCAGAGCATGCTAAACCTATCTACGTCACTAGGTCGTAAGCCCCGCCCAGAGCCATGTATGGCAAGCCCACATCCCAAAGGATTGGTGGACAGAAGCTAGGTGAGCAAAAGACAGCGAATTTGCCCAATCAGAAGTGCCTTATTGACACGTCATGGATATTCACGAGGCACACTGGAAAAGCCAGTCGTTCAACCACTAGACCTGTTATAGCTTACAGAAAACAGCGTGAAACAAGAGATCTAAGACATAATTTTTCACAGAAATGACACACAATGCATTCAACCATAGTGGCGACACAGAAATATGAATAAAAATAACGATGGAAGTTCCCCTTTAAGTGGAACCTAGTGAAGACTCCTCCTTATCTTAGAACCAACCTTTTACAAAGCCTTAGTATTTCATCAAAGGAGAGTTGCGACATTTCCAGGTATTTCATACTACATATTTCAACAGAACCCATGGAGAACTCTTTGATACACATCATTGCAAAGTTATGCATACTCTGTGCTTATAAATATGACTAACTTGTTACCTATTTTGCTTCTGTGAATTCATATTTTTAGCTATGCGTACTTGTGATAAATGCACTTACCATGTAATCTGGACACATATCTGGAAATACACTTACAGAAATTTGGATATAAAAAAAAAACAACCTCCTGAACATCCAGCCATTTCACCCACCATCATCTTTTTTGCTCATTGTTAATAAAAAGATCTTTAGATTTCCTCTTATACTTACACGTTGTGCTGTGCTGAGAGGAACTGCTTTCACAGTTCCAGATACAGAACTTCAGGACCTTGGACAGCTATCTTGGCTACCATACCATCTGTGCTTACTTAAGTGTGTGTGTGTGTGTGTGTGTTTGTGTGTGTGTGTGTGTGTGTATGCCGCATGTGTGTGAGTGAGGATGTGTGTGTCTGT
>CM059278.1:20709705-20737205 GCA_030347295.1 Setipinna tenuifilis | reverse complement strand
CCTAGTCGTAGAAGAAATCCGTCTTTGGTCTTTCACAACATGTTGAGCGCCAACGTTGTAAGATGGAGTTCATGATTGCGGAGCTCGCTTTAGGACCCGGTTTCTGTCTCTCCGCGCGCGTCTTCTATCAACGAACACGTCCACCCAGCTACACTTGATGTTGCTTCTGGTACGAGCTGGCACACATCTCTCTGCGCGACGCTGAACTACCTACAGGTGAATGGAGTGAGAGAAACGGAGATATCTAATGTTTCCATAAGAAGGCTGCGGGTCGAGTACCGGATGTTACCAGTGGTATTACGCACAGTTTTTGTATGGGTTATCTCTTTCTTTGGAATTCATTAGGACTTTTATCATCATCTTGGAGTGTCACGAAAGTGGTGGCAGACCTACATACTGGCCACTTGGTGAGAAACAGTTACGAATTGTATTCTCTGACGTGGTGAAGAGGACTTTACCTCTCTTTCCTTTCATTTGGACGCGTGATCAGGCGCCAAACGGCGCAGGTAAGGCTCATGCACACACAGCCGCAACTCTTCCGACTCTTTGGGAACATGGAAAACTTGAGTCTAGGATTTTTTCCCAGTCACATTTCATTGCGCTTTGGGCTCGCCGTATGTAACAAAGACAGAACTAGATGCTTTCTTCTTAAAAAACAGAGCCATTACTTCCAAATCATAGTTTCATCGGTAAGCTAGCCTCTCTTAAAAATAAAGATACAGTCACATGAATTGCAATAACTACCTGTGTGAGCGGGGCAAACAGATCAAAATGTCATCAAATGTTCAAAAACGTTTAAGGCAGGGATATTTACCTTTTCTTCTAATCCTTGAAATCTTTATTCTCTTTATTTTGATGGTGAAGACGCGCGTCAGCCATGGGCGAGCAGTGGTGTTTCCCGCGTGGTGCTCTGGCTTGGCTCTTCACGCTCATGCTCTGGCTCGCGAGGTTCTGCGACACAAACTGCACAGGGTATTGTTTTTGTCTGTGGTTCTGTGATCCATATGTCACTACATATAGAGCTGTTAAGATTTTTTTTCCAGGTCTTGGTGTCCCTGAGTAGCATGAAAGAAGAAAAATGTTGTGATGGTGAATCTTACATTCTTGAAATAATGGCTACTTTAGTACTTCATATCATTCATAAAAGTTTTGCAAGACCTCTAGTGTGGTTCCAGATCTTCAATACATCCGAAGAGGCACACATTTTAAGATGTTAACCTGCCTTTAGGAAGGGATTCACTGTAATTGCTTTTCATATGACTCATATGAAATCTGTTCTACGTGTATGGTGTTTGTTTGTGTGCTGATGTTTCGTGTACCAGGTGGGACTCTGTGTATGTTTTTTGTTTGTATGTGTTTGTGTATGTTTGTGTGTGTGTGTGTGTGTGTGTGTGTGTCCGTGTGTGTCTGTGTGTGTGCGTGCACGTCTGCGTGTCCATGTGTGTGTGTGTTCTGTGAAGTTGTGACATTCCTAACTCTTTTGTGGAAGAATCAGGTCTATATGATCATAGACCCTGAGCAACCAATCTAGAATACCTCCAAATCATTAACCGATCTAGAACATTAATTACAATTATTTTGAAGATGCATTCTTTAAACTAAACTGGTTGTGAGAATTAAGTGGCAATTTAGGTGTTGTCCATAAAATGTGACATATTTATTCTATTTTCCTCCACCCTCATTCTTGGATTTGTGTGAAGAAAAGCATTTGCTTTAACTTTTATTTTTTTCTAATCTGTCATTAGATAGATTGGGGTTTTAAATGAAGGTACGGTCAGATATATATCAACCATTTCTCATGTTTAAAAACCCCCTCTCTACTATGCTAATTTGCAAAGTATGCAAATTGTGTTAAAATGTAAACATGTAAAGACACTCAAAGTAACTGATAACTAACACAGATGCTTTTCCTGCCTGTTTTTCTCTGGCCATCAGGTCTGTGGTGAGTGAAACGGAAAACGATTCAGGTCAGAACATCATAACGTTCACAAAGATCCTGGACACGCTGCTGGACGGCTATGACAACAGATTGAGACCTGGCTTGGGAGGTAAGGACCCAAAGTATCACAGCATATCTATAGTGTTAAATCAGAGAGAGAGAGGGAGAGAGAGAGAGAGAGAGAGAGAGAGAGAGAGAGAGAGAGAGAGTTTCAACACTATGCCAGTGTTTATTTTGTCCCAATCTTTGTAGGTGTTAATTTAACACTCATTTCTTACATATTTGAGTCCTTTACAGTTACAGGTAAATCAACTTTTTGCCAATGTAATTTCAACTCTTAATTTTACACTTAGACTCTTAAATTAACACTTAACACCTACAGTACTGAGCTCGTTGATTTCGTCTTGCTGTTTGCTCAGTGTGCAAGAAGGACGCAGCTTACGGGTGAGAGTGTTGCATTTGGTCAAGTCAAATCATGTCTGGGCTTGTTGTAAAACAAAATAAGACTCAATCTTTTTTTTCTGTCCATAGACATAAGAAAGATGCTAATTTGTGAATGAGTCTGTGTCAACAGAACTTTAGAATAAATGAATAATCACCGAGATCATGCCAAAAATCATATCGCCCTAACCATTTCAATCAACTTAGAGCAGCTATCCATGTTCTTTATTGGGGCTTCAAAATTGAGCTACAGAGACAAGATCTGTTTACACATTCATGTATATGGTGCATGTGCGTTTAATGTGCACTAGAGAGTGTGGTAAAATGTCTATTTTATTCATGGCACAGAGGGTCTGGTGAATCCTCTCTGACAGTTTCAGTCAGTTTATTCTCATCTTGCATGCCTTATTGCTCCCTTTTTCTATCTCTGTTTCCCTCTCTCTCTCTCTCTCTCTCTCTCTCTCTGTCTCTCTCTCTCACACACACACACACACACACACACACACACACACACACACACACACACACACACACATTCTCTCTCACCCTCCTCTTGTCTCCTACTGTGTGTCTACATGTATGTTGTCATCCTGACCTGTTTACCGGCACACACTCAACACACAAAGACATTAAAAGTTAACAGAAAAAAGGCAGAGGCATTTGAAAGTGTGTGTTTGTGAGTGTGTTTATCGGTGTACTTGTGTGTTTGTGTTTGTGTTTGTGTATGTGCGTGCACACGTGTATGTGTGTGTGTGTATGACAGGGTCGATGTTGTTGTGCGCCTATGATTGTATACACAAACTGAAAGTGCAAACATAACATGAAGCAGCCTATAAGGATAAAATATACAACCCCTTTCAAAAACACTATGATTTGGTCCTTCACAAAAAGGGGCTCGACTGAACATAAATGCTACGTACAATAGAACAAAACTCACAGTCTAGCTCTCTCTTTCTCTCTCAGTCTGTCTTTTTCTCTCTCACACACACACACACACACACACACACGGGCGCGCACGCACACACTTACACATGCACGTACACTTCACACACACACACACACACACACACACACACACACACACACACACTCAATACACCCAGCCACAGTCCTGAGTCAGAGGTAGATGGATGAATGAATCCGAATGCAGGCATCACGGACAAGCAGTTGCCCGGGCAACGTTTGTCGTCCAAGTTTAATGCTGAGATGAAGTGATTCAGTGTGATTCAACACGACCAATTTAGAGCGGAGAGGCAGCCTTGACGTCTCTGTGCCTCTCCTGCCTCTCTCCTCCTCTCTCCTCTTCTCTCCTTCTCTGTCCTTTTCTCTCCTCCTCTCCCCTGTGAGCCTCCTCTGAGTCCTTCCTCATCTCTCCTCCTCTCTCCTCTTCTCTCCTTCTCTGTCCTTTTCTCTCCTCCTCTCCCCTGTGAGCCTCCACCGAGTCTTTCCTCATCTCTCCTCCTCTCTCCTTCTCTCTCCTTTTTTCTCCTCCTCTCCCCTGTGAGCCTCCACCGAGTCTTTCCTCATCTCTCCTCCTCTCTCCTCTTCTCTCCTTCTCTCTCCTTTTTTCTCCTCCTCTCCCCTGTGAGTCTCCACTGCCTCTCCTCATCTCTCCTCCTCTCGCCTCTGTGTGCTAGGCCATCATCATGTCTGATTTTCCCTCTTTTTTTCTCCCACAGATCGAGTCACGGAGGTGAAGACTGACATTTATGTCACCAGCTTTGGCCCAGTGTCAGATGCAGATATGGTGAGAGTGATTAATTGATTGGTTGATTGGTTGATTGGTTGATTGGTTGATTGGTTGATTGATTGATTGATTGATTGATTGATTGATTGATTGATTGATTGATTGATTGATTGATTGACTGGTTGATTGATGGTAGGGGTGGGCAATTAATTGCTCACATAAATCGTGATTGTAATAAAATTCAGGTCAATCACGATGATCAGCCTTGGGCATATATATATATATATATAATAGATCACATGACAGTTTACTTCCTCCTGCCATTTGTGAGTTGCTGGGGAAGAAAAGGCTACAAAAGAGCAGAATGAGCAAAAGTGCAGTCGGGGATAGCAAAAGAAATGCTGGACACGACTTGGAGTTATCCCCCAAAGCTGATGTGGTTGTTGACAAGAAAGGTCACACATCAGGTCATCAGTTGTGGGGTGATGGTTTGTTTATGGCCAAAGGGACATGGCGCAAATAAAGCCAGTATATGTGAGATATGTCGACGCCTTTAAAGACAGGTTTCAATCCAGATGCTCTCAAACTGTCATTGTCAGGAGGAAAAAAATGTGATAAAAGTAGGTATCGGACGATATGGGAAGATATATCGGGATCGTTTTTTTTTTGTCCAGTTCTTGTTACTGGATTAAGTGATTGATTTGATTTATGTAACAGAGAAATAAAGGTCCAAGGGATGACAGTAAAAGCGAGTAAAAACACTTTTTTTTCCAAAATGGTCACAGGACAGCACAACTTGTGTACCATTTGATATTTCACCCCCTGTTTTACGATCCACACTTTGTCCAAAATCCACCAAAAAGTGTAATATTGGTGGCGAACATTTTTTTTTTGCTCTGTTTTTGCAGTTACTTGTCTGTCGTTTTATCTCTCTCTCTCCCCCATCTGTCTTTAATGTCCTCTCTTTCTCAGCTGTCTATTCTTAGCGTGGGCACCCTAAAAGCTTTTCTCAGTTCATCTCCTTCACTCTCAGATATGCACTCCTCCTGTGCTCAAATATTTAAAAATAAAGAAGAAGAAAAATGCTCCACCACAAGGCCAAGATGGAGCTCATATTTAATGTATCCTCTTTCTGTACCGTGTTGGTCACTGTCAGACCATTTGTGGACCTCTTCACTCTCTCTTTCCCTCTCTTTCTTTCTTTCTCGTTCTCTTTCTCTCTTTATTTTTTCTGGTGTTCCCCATTTCTCTCTGTCACCTCTACGCTACTTCTGTTTTCGGTCGTTTATCTGCCGTGCCCCTTACATGCACCTGTGCCGTCCCTGCCCGTAACGAGTCTTGGTTGCCAGGTGACCTGAGCGTCTCAGTCTCAGTGTGGTCTACTGCAAACTCTGTGTAAAAGCCTTTAAAAGTTCGTCTGAACATCTTTTTGTTTAGTATCTTACTTTGGCAATAAAAGCTGCCCTACATTGCTAGTAAGGATTAGAGAAGGTCAGGCTAGCACAATAATACAGAGAGTAAAATGACATTCTTTGGTAGGTTGGTGTGAAATATGCTAATTAGCATGTGCTCTCACTAGAGCTTACATCTCACTAGAGCAAACATGATAACAACATAGCTTTGATGTCTGAACAACCATTAACTTTTTACATTGTTCTCCAGCTGTACGGGGCTACGTGCATTCATTTACACATGGGAACAGATTGCTTTGATGTTAGTACACTAACCAACTACTGATCCTGTACCGGTGCATATGTTAAAGAGAAATTATATAGAACACATAGTTATGTGGAAATTTACAGATGCTAGGTAAACTGTCATTTAAAAGTGTTCAGTTCACACACATGCATACATACAAACAGAAATACCTACATTAGCCGAATCTTTTTTTTGGCTTTTGTTTGTACATTTTTTACATAAAGAACAGTAGACTGTAAGATTTATTTAAAGCTTGAATATGAAATGTGATAATTTGTGTTATTGTGGATAACAAGGATATTGTGTTTCTTAGTCTTTTTTTTAGATGTTTTAGATTTCTTTGGCTAGGCTAATCATCCACACATGCATAGCTGATGGATTTTACAGTAGCGTGACAGCTAAAAATGGCTAAAACTATTTGCCCGTTGCCTCAACAGCCCCTCCTACTGGCCAGCTGGGGCCATAGTAACAGGAGATGGATGAACGCAGGGGTCAGATGAATGCAAGGCTCTCTGCACACATTAGGGCTCCCCGTAGAGGTCGTCCACTACTAGCCAGTGTCCGTGTGGATCAGAGGAGTCCTGTGGAGACAGGCAGGGGCTTAGCACCGTCTCTGACTGCTGTGGGAGCGGTGAGGGGACGAGAGACGGAACAGAACAGAGCAGAGCACTCGCGATTACAAACAGCTGGTGTTTGTTAGAGCCAAATCATAGGGAAATATTTTTTGGTTAATAGTTTGAATGTAAATGATTGTTGATGCATATTTAGTTAGGTGTAAGACTTGTCATCGTTGAAAAATGTGCATTAATGCTTTATTATCGATGCTGAATTTCTATTGGTTATTGTTTTGGATCCTGTGCTGTGCATGTGGTTGTGGAATGATCAGAATGTAGAGTAGAAGTAACATGTGTTAGACAGTTGACATGTGTACAGCTTGGAAGCGAATAGCTTTTTGACCGTTATCTGTGGTCAGCGTTACATGATCCACATTGCTATTTCATTTTTCGAACAGACCTTCTGAAAGGTCTAAGCTTATTCCCGACTGCATATGCGGTCCTGTTCATTTGATGACGACTGCATTTGAAAGTAAAAGAAATCAACGGTTATTAGGAATTGGTCTGTGAGGAAGCTACATAATGTATATGTATACAAGTCAGAAGCTACCTAGGCTCCTTACATTAAGAAGTGGTCAAATATATTAAACATGTAACTGCCTCTACAACTGGATAGGCAAAAAGGGGGAAAGAATTCAACACCATTACTGTATTGTTTTCCATTTAGTTCTTTGTTATTTAATGAGGATACCCTTGATATGATACAGCTTTTGAATGGCACAGACATGTATCTTTGCAGTACACACTTCACAGATTCGTAAAAGGTGTTAAATTAAATTATGATAGATTGTTCTTCATAATTTGTGGCAAGAAAAATCTGTTTTCCAACGTCGTGATATACAGGTTGATATACATGTGTTTTGGAGACATGAGCACTGCCTGTGACACTTCCACACATTTTCTGTGGTCTGTACAAAATTTACAAAATGGCCGCTAGCCTTCATTGTGAAATCTCCTTTTTTGGACATGCTTGTGTGTTCAGGTGTTAGCTGAAAAAACAGACAGTTCTTGCCTTTCAGACCCATTAGGCTGGCACAGTAGTCTGACTCTTCTCTCAGAAGATGGTAGTCAATGTTTTTTTTTGTGTGTGTGTGTGTGTCTGCCTGTGTGATTGTACATGTGTGAGAGTGTATAAGTGAGTGCATTTGTGTGTGTGTGTGTGTGTGTGTGTGTGTGTGTGTATGTGTGTGTGTATTTATTGGCGTATTCACTCAGTGTTAGATTTTTATGTTTTGGTGCACCAGAGAGCATTCAGCTCCTGGAGGTTTCTATGGAAACTTTCCCTCTAGCCCACCCGCCCCCGCCCGAAGGCTGGCAGAGCTGGGGGGTAGGGAGGGGGGCTGCATGGGGCAGGTCCCCAGGGGACGGTGGCATAGGTGATGACACGAAGCTAGTCTGACAGTGGCCAGAGGGAAGACCCGTCAGGCACACACACACACACACACACACACACACACACACACATACACACACACACACAAAGCACAAAGCACAAAACACAAATAAATAGACATAAAGGCTCACAGTCACACAGACCTCAACCTCTATTTAGCCTTTCCTCGTGACACACATCACACAAATACACACACACACACACACACACACACACACACACACACACACACACACACACACACACACACACACACACACACACACACACACAAACACACACACATTGTTACTCTTTAACCCCTTGTTATCTTTTTTTAAAAACATACCCTTTCTCTCTCTCCTTCTCTCTTAGACACATACAGTGTACTGTCACATGTACACACACACACATGCACACACACCCACACACACACACCATAGTTGCCAACATTCCCCTTTTTGCCCTGTTTGTCCCGTATTTCAGACCAAATGCATCTCCTGCCGCCACCTATTTTGTCATTACTCCTGGTAATCTCCCATAATTTACAAGGTCCAAAACGTCAAATAATAATTCTAAAGACACCACTAATGAAGCCATTTTGGCTGATGTTCTCCGGTTGCCAGAGATCATGTATGAAATGTAATTTGGTCTTACAGGATAAATACCCTGTATTTCTAAACAATTTGTGAACGACCTGGCAACGCATGATCTCTGCGCAAGCCACAGACGCACAGGATAGCGGAAAGTAAACAGAACATTAGCGCTGTGGGTGAGAAATGGTTAAAGGCAATGGTGGTGCAGCTAAGAAGGTCAAATATATCTGCCGCTTTCAGTCAAGTAATAATGTATAAATGTTGCCGCCTAAAAGGTCTTCTGGATTTTGCTATACTCAAATGTTGGTAACAAAAGGGACACATTGCCTTCAGTCTTCTATTCAGACGGGGGAAATCCCTTCCACACACACACACACACACACACATGCACAAATACATACATACATATACACTTGCAAATACAGATAAATATAATGCATTTGCTCAACTTTAGCATCTGTCAAATAAGCCGAATGTCAAATGTACAAAATCGCACTTCCCTTCCACACATAGTACCAAAGCATGTGCAGACTCCTACACTAATACACCACAGGTACACACCATACACACATATGCACTCAAATAAAGGCACAAAGTTAAAAAAAACATATTTGCACAAAACTTATTTGGCAGCAGCTTGCACAAAATTCCATGCACAACCAACATACACGCACATGAACTCAAACGCACACAGACACACACACAGACACAGACACACACACACACACACTCGGCTGCTTCTGCTGGTGTTTGTCCTGTCTGCTCTAGTGCGGCTCACAGGTGAAACGGCGTGAGGTGTGTCACTGGCGGCCCCCCGACTGTCACTTCGGGTCAGACACCAGCTGTGCAGCGAGCGCGTCGCCCACAGAGACGCAGACATTACAGGCATTACCCACAGACAGCTGCCGGGACCAGTGAGCACAGTGGGGCTTTCCATCACTGGGGCGTACAGTAGCCAAGATATCTCAGCGTGTGTGTCAGTGAGAGAATTATATATATATATATATATATATATATATATATATATATATAAATATATAGTCCCCTATATATATATATATATATATATATATATATATATATATCAGAGCTGTATAAAGTAGAAGTAGAAGTACTGTTTTGGATGTCATTACAACACTGGTAGTATGGTATTATGCAGTTGCAACTGCGTCGTACCGTACTACTTGTGTTGTAATTACATCCAAAACAGTACTTCTACTTTATACAACTCTGATATATATATATATATATATATATATATATATATATATATATATAGGGGACTCCAGGTTAGCTGCCTACAGGTCTAGACTGAGAGAACAAGTGATTTAGAAATAGACGAAGACGACGAAAAATGGTACATTGTAGCATCACAACTACACTAAGTGGGTGTACAGTAGTGAGACATCTCAGCGAGTGTGTCAGTTGGAGAATTGTTTACATTAACAAACGTGGATAGCGGATTGCCTACAAGTCGAGACTCTCATTTTTAAACTGGAGTAATTTATGGAAAACTGTCGTAGCATCGCAAGGGTACTAAAAGTACTTGTATTTTGTAAAAAAGGTTTGGTAGGACCCCAAAAAAACTGATAGATGGCTCTATTTATGGCTTCTATTTACGTTTCTAGGAGACTTCTCCTTGGTATCTCCTAAACTGCCCACTACATCACTACACCTACTCCTTAGTGTCCCAAAGCACTCACTACAGTGGTCCCCCGCTATATAGTGGTTCACCTTTCATAGTCCCACTATATCACCCATTTTTAAAATTAATATATGCATGCTGTGTCACTTTGCATGCTAAAAAAATGTTACAATATTTATGTAAAATGTTACAATAATACAACAATATTATAATTTTTGATAATGTACTGTAACATATTAATGTTGTTTCGAATGCGGTAATAATTCAATAATACACACAATAAATGTATTAAAATGGTGTGTGGGAGGTGTACTTTAAGGCTTCTATATAGTCTTGCTATATGGTGGATTTTTACTTGTTCTGGAATGTACCTCTCGCGATAGATGGGGGATCATCGAATTTCCCTCCATTTCACTAGTATCTCCACTGTCACATTTCCCCATATTCATAGACAGTGTCAGCAGACATTGTTTACATACACTCTCCACTCTAAACATCCTAGGACCATGGACATACACCTGACAATTCCCTACATCAAACATTCTAGTGGGTGAATCCGTGAGAAACTAATTTAAAAAATGATAAATCCAAGAGAAGAGGAAGATATTCCATTTCCAGAAAGTAAAAGTCCCTGCCAGAGATTTGTTCCCATCCTTCACTAAACCAGCTGCTTCTAAGCAGTGGAACTCTTCAGCCAGGTAGATCAGCAAATGGGGGGTATTAGCTGTGATAATTGCGCCAACAGATGGAATAAATATCAATGCTTACTTTCTGAAGTTTCTCTAGTTTCTTTAATACCTAGTATACATTATTAGCACCAAGGGCGTAACTTTATGCTGACAATTGGGGGGGGTCAAGATTTCTATCTAAATTAATTAAATGGCTATGGTTATGACCCCCGTAACCCCCGTGTAAATTACGCCCCTGCACAAGTGTCAATTGAAGCTTCAGAAAGTAAAAAGACCTGCCACATATTTGATCAAACCATTTTCTAAACCAGCCGATCCTAATACGCACACATATCTTCAGACAGGTAGATGCGCTAATAAGTGAAATCTCTTCTGGTAGGTGCACAAGCAAAATGAACACATCGCAGGATTTTGACTTTCTCAAGCTGGGTTTGACACCTCTAATAATAAGCAATATTAGTCATTATTAGTATTGAATATTTTACACATATTAGAATCGCACTATGGTCCATAAGTCATACAATGATTATCCATATCATACCAAGCACTTGTGACCCTGACGTTGTGTGTGTGTGGTTGACACAGGAGTACACCGTGGATGTGTTCTTCAGGCAGAGCTGGTGGGATGACCGGCTAAAGTTCCACGGACCCATGAACATCCTGCGCCTGAACAACCTCATGGCCAGCAAGATCTGGACGCCGGACACCTTCTTTCACAACGGCAAGAAGTCGGTGGCTCACAACATGACCATGCCCAACAAGCTCCTGCGAATCATGGAGAACGGAACTCTGCTCTACACCATGCGGTAAAAACCTCAATCAATCAGTAGTACTTTTAATTATAATGACAGATTGTGAAATGTTTTTAACAAGTGTGTGTACATGCATGCGTGTGTACATGCATGTGTACCTGTACATGTATGTGTGTGTCTGTGTGTGTATGTGTATGTGTGTGTGTGTGTGTGTGTGTGCTTGTCTGGAATTGTGTGGCCTGTGTTTGTGTAAACTGACTGAACACTAGTATAAAATACATATTGTAAACAAGCTAAAGTTAGCATAATTGCTGCATTTTTATTTGTAGTTCCTATGTTTATGGGCATTTGAGTGTTGTGTGCGTGACATGAGAGAGTTTGAGGTCATATCTGCTGCTGCATCCACTCAGTCTTTTATAATCAAATGCCAAAATATAATTGTATATATGAGATTGGGCACTTTTGTCAGTATTAAATAGCACATTACCCAGCCCCTTTGGCACAGGTCCCACCCGTGACATACGTCTGTAACGGTTATAACTAAGCCCATGGCATCTGTCTTAGTGGATTTCTGAGAAGTTGCCAATTGTCCCTTCTACCGAATTAGGGATTCTACTCTACACCACACCACTCTCTCCCCTCTTAAGAGCTAAAATACGGACTGACAAGGGCATGATGGCTAGTTTTGCAGTAATACATTAGTCATGGCATTTGGGGTTTTTCAAACAAATGGATTCTTTAGAGTGTGGTCGTGACCTTATTCCTGTGAGGGCAAAATTAGAGAATGTAGATGAGCTGTTTTTTTTTTCAGGCAAAGGCAAAGCAAGGGTGACCTATCTTAAGTATGTTTTGTCATGTTGTCTATATAGAGAGACAACATGACAAAACATACTTAAGATATAAGGTAGATGGCCCTTGGGCATACTTCAGGCAACTCTAGCAATGAGCCAAGGATAGTTCATTTAAAAACCCTTTATTGGATATGGGGCATAGTAAAAAACGCCAACCGGTTTCAACCACACCGGGTCTTCTTCAGGGCACTATCCTTGGCTCATTGCTAGAGTTGCCTGAAGTATGCCCAAGGGCCATCTACCTTAGTTGAACGGACTTCAGTCTATATAACTTCAAGAGCACCAGCAATTTGGAGACTACTTGTGATCAAAGGAGAGCGCTCAGTTTTTTATCTTCTCAGGTATACTTAAGATATGTTCCTATAAGTCTTGTGTTCTGTTTTGAAATTTAAGACAGTTTAGTAAAGTGGGTAAATATATCATTAGGAAAGCGGACTCTCCTAACTCAATGTGTTAGTTGGTCACTCGGCCAAATTAAAGCTCTGTTAAGTGTTTAAAATATAACACATAGGAAATCAATCCAAATTCATAAGACTTTCTGAGCATCATTTTGCAAAACTTAAATACTTGAATTCTCACTCTTTCTCTCTCTCTCTCTCTGAATGTCTTTCTGTCTCGTTGTCTCCTCTCTCTCCCTGTGTGTGAGTGTGTGTGTGTGTGTGTGTGTGTGTGTGTGTGTGTGTGTGTGTTGGTGTGTATACCTGTGTGTGTATGTATGTATATATATATATGTGTGTGTGTGTGTGGCTTTCAGACTTACAGTCCAAGCTGAGTGTCCAATGCATCTGGAGGATTTCCCCATGGACTCGCACTCCTGCCCTCTGAAGTTTGGCAGCTGTGAGTTACTGTACACACTTACTGCTTCAAACACTGTTTCTGGCTGTTTCTTAGCACCTTATGGTCTCCCGCAACAGTGCACAAGTACAAGCAACCCACAAAGGCCCTGTACACACTAAGCCGGATAAATATGAATATGCTTATCCGTAGTTAAAACGATCAACGTCCACATTATCGTTTTTATACCGTTTTCAGATTTTTTTACATTTTTGTTGTGTCTGTTACGTCACTCCCGACTCCCGCCGTGCAAGCTGTTTGATTACAGGCGCACAACAAGTTATCACTTCAACGAACGTCATCATATTTCAAACTCTCCGTTTTCGCCGTACACACTACAACGCCAAGCCGGAGTTTTCAGATGTATCCACTTTAGCGATCGTTTTCAAAAAGCATCGTTTTCGGTGTTGGAATACGGCGTATTAGTGTGTACGGAAGGGGCTAACCGGATAAATTATTATGCATATTCAGATTTATCCGGCTTAGTGTGTACAGGGCCAAAGTCTCCAATTTTGCCACTTGGACACAGGCGAGATTTGATCACCTCGGTCGGGTCACCTAGAGGAGGGTGTCTGTTGCAAGACCCGAAACACCCAGTGATTCTAGGATACAACACTGATGATGTGTCCAAGTCTGTGCATCAGTAGATGTTTTGTTGACCAACCCACAAGGTCTTCACTATGGATTTTAGTTAACTGAAACATCATGGGGAGAATTTATTTAACTTCATCCCCCGTTTCCATAGAATTACTTTACTGCGACATGTTATCTACTACTATGACTGTTATCACTTCTTTAGATGCTAATCTTACTTACAGTAGTCTTTAATCTTTCTTTCAGAGAAAAATAATTAATTTAATTTCTGGAAGAAATTGTAGTATTCTAAAAAAAACAACTCCAGCTCTTCTGAACATGGAATGATTAAAGTTAAGGCTGTGTGGTATAGAACATTATCTGGACGGTTAGGACTTTATAAAAAAACTCTTTCAATATTTCTGACCTATTTTAAAAATAGCCTGCTCATCACCCTTTGATGATTTTGTGCTGTGTGCTTTTGTTAGACCATGTATGTTTTGTTGGAACATACAGTATACCAACTAAAATTCACTTTTGTCTTAATGTGACTACCCTGGTTAAAATTATATGTTAGAAAGATAATAAATGGTTAGATGTAGATGCTCTTTTTTGTATTAATTCAGTTTTTTTTACAGCAACAAAGGATGCATGGCACCAGCTTGGTTTTAATTTAGTTTCATTTCACCGTCATAAAAAAAAAGAAATCTTGTTCTCATTTCTTGCTGGTTATTGGGCTGCATCTCTGTAGTCTCACGGCTGTCTCATGTGCTCTGAATGATTGCACACACAGATGCATACACCACCTCAGAGGTCACCTATATTTGGACACGAAACCCCTCGGACTCAGTTCAGGTGGCACCAGACGGATCCAGACTCAATCAGTACGACCTGTTGGGCCAAACTGTCAACAAGGAGACCATCAAATCCAGCACTGGTGAGGAATGGCATGCACGGGAATGGCACATAGTACACTCACACATACACACACACACACACACACACACACACACAGACAGACACAGACACAGGTACAGATATAGACACACACACACACATACACACACACACAGAAACAGACACAGACACAAGTACAGACACAGACACACATATACATACACGCACACACACTCACACACACTACACACAGACACACACACACACACACACAGATCACAACTACACTCAGAGTGTAATTTGGGCCAGAGGCCTCCGGAGCTCAGGTCCACCTCTGCAACACAGCCAGCTGGAGCTGAGCTTCCTCTGCTACAGTATTTATTATAGTAATACAATACAGGGAGATATTGACCACTGTGAGTAAAGAAGGGCTCGCCCCTACTTACAAAACCCAATTTAACCATTGACGACACTTACATAGACATATGCATCAAACCCTAACCCCAGCACACAAAACACACACACACACACACACACACACACACACACACACACAGAATGTGTTGTCATGATGTATGTGATGGTGTTGTTGGTAGTTCCTATCGCCAGCTCATTTAAAATTATGACCGAGCAGCACTTGAAAAATTAAGTGAACTTGAGGTTAATCATGTTTTAATAATACTCCTCTGTCTCTGCACCACACTATACTGCTGCCTTATAAAAGTGGGGGGATTGGGGGGGCATTACAGCCATAGCCAGAAATCTAGTCTGGCATTCACAGAGCAGCTCAAGTCATCCGCAGGAGGGAGAGTAGCCTGGGCATTTTCCATTTTCCCTCCCCTACAGCAGCTTGAAATGCTTAATGTCATTAGATTTCTGTCACGGAAAAAAACTCTTTATTCACTGCCGATCAGTGACAACAAGGCCACTTTTTTTTGGAATTGCAGCATTTGGATGCTTTTAATCAGATGTTTTGTCAACTGAGTTAGCAAATAGCAAAAAAGCTTGTCTGTTTTTTTTTTGGATGAAGATGAAGTTGCCTATAGAGCTTATCGAGTCTGATTTACTAGCTCCTTCTTCATAGACTTGCTCTATGTGAGCTCAGTGCTACAGGCTGTTTGAGCTACGTGAGGGATGATCCAATCATTTTGGATCAGTGCCCACTGTACATACACCCATTAGACCCACAATTGAAATACAATATAATGTCCCAAGACCCCCCCACAGAATGTGATTATGGTAAATTTCAACTGTTACTTGCCTTGGGAGGGGAAAAAAACAAAAAAGCAAAAAGAAACAATGTCCCATTGTCTCTACCAATATAGTCTCTCTTCCTGGCCTTTCAAAATGAACTCATTTGTTTAATCTGGATGATGTACAGTATATCACAAAAGTAAGTACACCCTTCAAAAAAAAAATTATTATATCTTTCCATGTGAGAAGTCTGAAGATATAACACTTCAATACAATGTAAAGTAGGTAAGTAAGCTGTACACTGCCTACTTTACATTGTAAAAGTGTTATATCTTTAGACTTCTCCCATGTTAAGATATAATAAAAAAGTACAAAAATGTTAGGGGTGTACTCACTTTTGTGGCATACTGTATTTGGCTGGCAAGCACAGGTAGATGGTCGCTGGCCGTGGTGCTGAAGTGTGTATAATATGCAGTGTCTGCAAACAGCAGCACTGTAGGTTTACATCGATCCATTACATTACATTACATTACATGGCATTTGGCAGACGCTTTTATCCAAAGCGACTTACAAATAAGGATCCATGAGTTGGACAACTGGAATGAGAAAGGGGGCGAAGGGCTGATGTTTGTTGTATTGTAGCTCTAAATCTGTGACAAATTAAAAAAGTGGGGCGTGCTGTTTGACAGCTGCCAATCATTCTCGTGATCATTTATCTACAGTACATAGTCCTGAATGGTTTGCCTTCACAGAAACCTCTGTAGTTTTAGTTTTAGAGAGAGAAGTTATCATCATTGGAGTAGCCATTCATGGTGACTGATGAAAAAGCATGAAGGGACGCAATGTTTCAATGTGCTTGGGGTAACAAAGAGAGATTGAAATGTTATCTAAAGCCAAATTAAACATCATATAGGGATGAAATTTAGAGATATCTCTGTGGCATGAAACATGAAAGTGCAGTGGTTTGCAGTGTTCTTGAAATGTACAGTGTTATCTGAAGAGAAACACTTACCCCTACATATCTTTTTAACCATCTAGGACACATATTGGAGCTCTTTTCTGCCATGCAAAGCCAAAACACAATGACGACATATTTTGTTAAAATTGAGTTTATACTGGATATTGACACCTCTTTCGTCTTGTGACTAAATGCTTTGCTTCTTCCTATTAAAAAAAGTACATAAAGGCATCACAGCTATTACACCCACCACGCATTTAACTGGGAAGTATGACAACTTTGAAAGCATTTTGTCTTTGTTTCAGTGTTTGCGTAGTTACTGCACTTTGCCTTTGTAGGGCAGTTCTAGTCCCTGTTGATATGTGGGATACATGCTAACACTAATAGTGGAGTCCTATTCTGGTCACTGTGCGTGCCATTGTAAGGGATAGCGGATGACACAACATTGCTGTAGCAGAAGTTAATGCACATTTAAGGTGGTATTGTGGCCTCGATGCAAAGAGTAGCCTAGCTTAGCAAAATTACTTCCTTAAAAAAATTACTGTCTAAACCGAGCATGTAGGCCCTAAAATTCATCTCCAGACACTTCTAACATCTTGCTACTCTGTGTACTTCAATCTGGCACTCCAATCTGTTCATCATTTGGTAAAGCTATCACAACTCTATGGATCATTTAAAGTCCACCACAAAGTATGATTGATTCCCAAGTTGAGTCGACTTTCTAAACAGACAAACATTGCAATGGGAAGTTCAACCAAACTATGGTATATATATTGATTTTTATAATACGTCATCATTGTCATCACCTTTATGTCTTGTATCATCTCACACATCACTGTACATGATTCCTGCTGAAGATTGCGCGTCGAATTCAGAGCAAAGTCACACCCGAAAACAAATGAATGAAGAGGCTGTAATTTGTTTAAAAGCTTGGTGGCTCACTCAGTCTAATCAAGGCTATTGTCATGCTAACAACAGGGATGTCATGCGCTTATCATTCAGCTTCCCCCTTACCATTCCCTGCCTCAATACTCTTTCCTCTCGTCTTTGTTGTCTTTTCTTTTCTGTTTTCTTTCCCCAATTTCCACTCCCCCCCTCCCCCACTGGTCTCTCTCTATTTCTCATGGTGTCCTTCTTCCTCTCTTACATTCTCTCTTTCCCTGTCTCTCACTTTCTTTTTTTGTTTTCCTCCCGTTCTCTCTTGCTCTCTCTCTCTCTCTCTCTCTCTCTCTTATTTTCTTTCTCTTTCTACCTCTTTCTTGTTCTCCCTCCCTCCCCGTCTCTCTCTCTCTCTCTCTTATTTTCTTTCTCTTTCTACCTCTTTCTTGTTCTCCCTCCCTCCCTCCCCGTCTCTGTCTCTCTCTCTCTCTCTCTCTCTCTCTCTCTCGCTCTCTCTCCTGCTTTGCTGTCTGTTTCAGGGGAGTACACTGTGATGATGGCCCACTTCCACCTGAAAAGGAAGATTGGTTATTTTGTGATTCAGACGTACCTGCCCTGCATCATGACCGTCATCCTGTCCCAAGTGTCCTTCTGGCTTAACCGGGAATCGGTTCCTGCCAGGACTGTTTTCGGTGAGCACTGCGCTCCCGCCCGTTTTGTGTGTGTACCTGCTTTTTACTGCTGTGTGGTTGTTAAAGTGTTGGGAGTATATGTTGGTATGGGCGATATGCATGTGATATGTATTTGTATTCATGACAGACAGTGTTTGTTTGTATTCATATGCATATCTGTATGTGTTTGTGTTTGTGTTGGTTGTGTTATCAAGTTATTTGTTTGTGTCTGTGCCTGTCTGCCTTCCTCTCTCTCTTTCTCTTTCTCTCTCTCCCTCTCCCCCTTTGTGTGTGTGTGTGTATGTGTGTGTGTGTGTGTGTGTGCACCCATCTTTCCTTTTTTATGATGTGCTCCTTCTATCACTGAGGGGCCACTTTTACACAGCAGGAGGCGGAATTTATGCTTGGAGTGCAACACACACACACACACACACACACACACACACACACTCTTCCACTCTCTCTCTGTTTCTCTCTCTCTCTCTCTTTCTCTCTCTCTCTTTCTCACACACACACACACACACACACACACACACACACACACACACACACACACACACTCTTCCACTCTCTCTCTCTCTCTCTCTCTCTCTCTCACACACACACACACACACACACACACACACACACAAACTGGAACATTTTTACTAGTGGCAATGTGTACACATTTTCTCTGCTGGTCTTGATCTGTGAGTGCTTGAAATTTCAAAATGTAAATGTCCACTGCCTAACAGGCACTGTGGGATCCGCGACTAAAGGTATTATTATCATTTGATCCTGTGAAAGGCCAAATGAACAGTCCTCCATCATTACTGCATTTGAGCCATTGAACTACGCATCGCTCACCCACTGTAGGAGGGGGACACCTACAGAGACCACAGCTTTCTCCCAGGGGTGATGAACTAATGTGTTGATGCTAGTCTCTCATTAAAAACTCTGTTTTTTTTTCTTTGGCTTACATGAGGGGAGAACTAAGAGTCAGCTACATTGCAGCCTTTTCTAAAGTGACACTCAGAAATTTAGTTGACAGACTTTTTATGACCTAAGAGTGTGGCAAAGGCACTTACACACAAATGTGACCCAATCTGGCAAACCAAGTCACAGTGACCCAAAACTCAAACTTGAGATGTCCGTACCGGTGAAAAGAGACATAGATAATACACTTTAAAATGATTTTTTGGTCCAAGACATCCCTTGTCAAGATATAGCCATTTCAAATGACATACCACGATGTTTTTAAAATTCAAAACCTGAGCAAATCATATATATATTGGACATTTTGGTAATATTAACCTTTAACCTTAACATAGTTCTCCTCACGATGAAAAGTGGAGAGATGTTTTTTGAACACCTTTTGTTTCATAAAAGAGCAAAAAATAGGTTTTCAACCAAAATTGGCCTGTACCTTAAAATTACAATTTGGACTTCAGAGTCATTTTGCCACATTGGGTTTTTTTAATATAAAATTTTACATTTAGTAGTAAGGCAAACTAGCTTGTCATTTTTTTTTATGCAGCTGCTTTTGAAAGCACACGCCTATAGTGGAATATTGACGTATATATGACATTCAATCAATAAGGTGTTTTAATATCTTTTTAAATTAATTACTCATATTAATTAACGTCTGCAATAATCAGTTGAATCAGACATTTAATCTTCTTCTCCTTCTTTACGCAGGTGTGACAACAGTGCTCACCATGACAACCTTGAGTATCAGCGCACGCAACTCGCTGCCTAAGGTTGCCTACGCGACGGCCATGGACTGGTTCATAGCTGTGTGCTATGCCTTTGTGTTCTCGGCTCTCATCGAGTTCGCCACCGTCAACTACTTCACCAAGAGAGGCTGGGCTTGGGACGGCAAGAGCGTTGTCAACGACAAGGTAACCATGGAGACATGGTGGGGGGTGCGGAGAGGGAGGGGGTGGTGTGTGTGGGACTAAATTGACCTGCTGGTGAACTGTTGACAAACACGTGCACATGCAGCCTTTCTCTCTCTCTTTTTTTTTTTAAATGTGTATGTGCGGGCATGCGTGCACTCGCGCGTGCACACACACACACAGACACACACACAGACACACACACAGACACACACACACACACACTGACGCACACACACACACATACATACATAAGTAGGAACACATATACAGCTCAATCACAGACAGTCTCTTATCAAATGACCAAAAGATGAAAGAGCAAAGATAAGAAAAGTGGAGAAGATGACGGAGAAGAAAGCAATACCGATAGAGAGAGAGAGAGAAAGAGGGGGAAAGGGAGAGGGAGGGTGAGAGGAAGTTAGAGAGGCACAAAGAGAGAAAGAGGACAGAGAGTGAAACAGAGAGAGACACAGAAAGAGAGAGAAAGAAAGAGAGGGGGGAGAAGAAAAGATGGAGAAGAAATGTAAAAAAAAGGGGGTGAGAGCGGGGTTATAGGATCATGAGAAAGGCAGAGGGAGGGGCATGAAAAAAAAAACAACAAAGAAAAAAGGGGAACGGTGAAACACAATTATACACTAGAGCTGAACATCCCCTGAACACACACATACACACACGCATACACACGCACACACACACACACGCAAGCACACACACACACACACACACACACACACACACACACACACACACACACACACACACACACATTACACTGGCCTCTTTCGCACTGTTATTCTTCCTCCTATCCTCCCATCTCCCCTCCTTAGCCTGGCCCATCCTCTCTCCTGCCCCCTCACTCCCTCTCGGGGGGAGATTTTTTTTTTTTACATCAAACCTGTCAGAATATTCAGAAACGTCTCTTTGAATCCAGATCTCTGAGTCGCAGACGGAGGTGGAAAAAAAATACACACACACACACACCAAGAAATTGAATTATTAATATTCGACCAAAGTGCATCTGGTGCTTGGGTGGGACATTACCCCGAGCAGACAGCTTAGACTCCCCCACTGCTGTCTTAGCCTAAATCACTTATATAGACTATGTCATATATGCCATATATGTCATATCAGTTCCCATTTAGACTGCCATGTGTCATCATCTGCCATAAGTGCAGACTGGAGCCATTTCCTTACATTACATTACATTACATTACACTTAGCAGGCGCTTTTTATCCAAAGTGACTTACAATAGAGGACATAAACAAACTTACTTGCAGCTGTTCTAACTGCAAGCGAGCGTTAGTCACAAAATAAGTTTGATTAGTTTATTTTCGATTGGAATGTCGCTAACTGAATGCGATGCAAAGCAGTGCTGACAATGCTTTAAAAAGCACTTTTGTCACTCGCCTTGTTTCTATTTTTAATTCCTGTCACTTGCGATACAGTAAAAAAGAATCTGTCTGAAAGAATCTGAGGAAAGTCACCTATAGTTAAAATGAGGAGGTTGAGTGTACGTGACGCAATAATTAAGGTAAATGTAATGTTTTTAGTGTAGACAGGGAGGGACACGTTGATGCTACTGTCAGTTGTGTCATATGCAGTTAGGGCTTAGTACTTAAATACTAAACAGTGTGTTGTTACTCATGTACTACTTTTTCTAGTACCAATAGGTGTGAGGCTTATGATGTATGTGCTGACTCAGGCACTAAAAGGTGTGAGGTTGTTGATGGGGTTGGTTGGGTGCTGTTCAGATGCTTGAGTTTAACATTAGATAAAATGTCTGGTAAAAGAAAGTTTCTTCACTCATGCAGTTGGAAGGCAGTAGTTTAAGTGGTCTTTTTAAATAATAGTAAAAAAACTTTTTAAAACATTGTTGTCTAATGATGGAATACTGAACAGAAAATCAGAGGGAATTATTCAGTATGGTCAATATTCTGATAAGAGTATGATACATAGACAGCTCACTCAGTAAATGAGTCTTGTATTTAGTATTTATTATTTTGTTCATTATGGTGACATTACAATACATTACACCCACAGCATGTATATATATATATATATATATATATATATATATATATATATATATATATATATATATATATATATATATATATATATGGTATGTTGTTAATGCAAGAAAATATATCCACTCTCTAGATACTGTTTGTGTATTATTACCAGTCTTTAAAAGATACTTGGACCCCAAATGTGTGATTGGGTTTGTAGTACACTGTCCTGCATTTTTATCGATTGCACTTTGGATAATGAATGTCTCACACTCGTCAATATTTCACTATCATGTCAAAGTAATGTAATTTCAGTGTAGGTAAACATGCTTGTTGTGACATTATTCAGATGCAACTTTGCCCTTGACATAAACAATATATGATCACTTGAATGGCCATGCTGTTCTTCAATTTGGCCCAATGAAAGGAAAGGAGGGGATTGCAAGATTTAGTTTCACTTAGTTTAGATATTCCACAAAACTAAATAAAACAAGCACTCTTTTCTCATCATTTTTTAAAACCTAGAAAAAAAAACACATCCCTAAAAAGTGACTGTCATCTCGGAATGATTTTTAACTAGAACATTCCCTGAAGGAGGACATTTAAGCTCTGCTCCTTATTATAAGGTGGTATTTGAGGTAGCCATCTGTGGGCATAAGCTGCAGACACAGACTTAGTAGTGCAAGCTCAACATGGATTCACTTGACCAGGAAGGTACAGTACAGGACTGTAGTTGTAGCGATTTTAATTCACCAAGTCCTAGTATTCATGTACTGTGAAAAAACCATTAGAGTCAGACATACATATATCCTTCTACATTTCGACTATTCGACCATTTTTGAACTAGGTTGTGAGAAATATGATCACATTTGGTTTCACTAGAATTTAAAATAACCACATGAATATATTAACATTTTAAAAATGTTTCCTTTGGACATCTTAGGTTAACTGATTGTACAGTATACCAACCAGAGAGTTGGACCCAGTCAATTAAGTGGGAAACATAGCTGTGTTTACGTATTTATTTATTTATTCATCTATTTTGTCGGCAGAAAAAGGAGGCCTCAATCATGAAGAAAAACAATGCCTACGCTGTAGCAGTAGCCAACTACGCCCCCAAAGATTCGACGCTGCCGACGGTCTCCAAAAGCGCCGGCACAGAACCAGGGAAGACCCGCACCGAGGCCAAAGTGGAGGTCAAGAAGACCTTCAACAGCGTGAGCAAAATCGACCGCATGTCACGCATAATCTTCCCCGTGCTCTTCGGAATCTTCAACATGGTGTACTGGGCTACCTACCTGAACAGAGAACCTGTTATTAGAGACATGGTGCCCTCCACATAAATATTCATGCATCTCTTTCCATTCCCATGCACACACACACACACACACACACACACGCATGCACATGCACATTGCACATGCACACACTCGCATGCACACAGCCACACTCAGGCCCACACAAAAAAACATATATATTTCCGTTTTTGGACACACATACTGTGAAAAAGAGCTGACCTGATTTGAAAAATAAAAAGTGTTTGTTTATATATTTATATAATGGTTATTCATGAAACATTTCATTTTCAGGAATATGGATTTTTACATTTATTTTTATATTTTCTTTATGCATTTTTACTTTTACTTTTTTTTTTCTTTTGTTGTCTTCGACTACTTCAAACCAGTTGATCTGCATAAACCTGCAAACAGAACACACCCAGACGGGCACTTTGTAAGACACACACATGTACACCAACACAGCACCCTGAAACTATCTGAAAGGATGCCTTCTCTTTTCTGTCCTCTAATTAATGCTTTCAGCCCCACAGTTTTCTTCTCTGAGCTTGTGTGTTGACACTTTAATTATGGGCACTAAATTTAACGTTCTCCGGTAGAGGGCAACTTTAAAGCACTCCTTACCGCCAATTCCAGCTCTTTCGCATGTCCTGCAAGGGCGCTTTTCACAACTTTCTTTAACTCTGGCAGCATAGTCACAAAGCACTGTTTTTACCATGTAGCAATGTAGCATTTCTAGAAGCTTTACTATAAAAAAAGACACATCTTTTTTCCTACATTTGTACTGTTGGTATCTCGTAAAATGTGTTACTTAGTGTCAATCTGTCCTGTTGCTAATTTCTTGTGATTTGTATTTTATTGGGAAGTGTGGCGCCAGTCATAAGAGTCACAGCAGCTGTTGCATTGGTCACAGTTTGGTTACATAAAAAAAAAAAACGGTATGTTATTGCTTGTAAAGACTTTTTAAGTGGTGCAGAGAGATTCACCTCATCACGGCTTGTGATGTGTACACACATAGAAAATGCGTTCTGTGATGTTTGTATAGAAAAAACAGATGTTTTACGCGAGGAGCAAAGCGTGTCTTTGTGCAAATGTAACTCACCAGTGATGTGGCTTAACCACTGCCCTTACCTGCTCATACTCAAACAAGATCCCCGAGACTACTGCAAGAAGGACTTTTTGGTAAAAAAAACAGTGCTTGTTTTATTTAGTTTTGTGGACAAACTGAATATTAACTCTGAGAACATTTTATAAGAACTCAACGAGCACTTTGAAGTTTTTTGTCTTTATAGAAGTGTCTGTGTGTGTGCGTGCGTGTGTGTGTGTGTGTGTGTGTGTGTGTGTGTGTGTGAGTGTGTGTGTGTGTGAGTGTTTGTGTGTGTGTGTGTGTGTGTGTGTGTGTGTGTGTGTGTGTGTGTGTGTATGTGTGTGTGTGTATTGGGGGGGTGAGAGAGATAGACAGGGGGTGTGTATCGTGTCATCACTGTTTGATGAATCCACCTCATAATACATACAGTATTGTGAGAGGTTTGGTAGAGTACCCTTCTCTCCATCTCCGTCTGGTGGGAAACATGCTGTTACGGTAATGCTAGCCTAGTTTGTCAAGCCTTGACATTTTTCTGGAGCCCACAAATTTCCTTCTCTCATGCCTCCACTTTGATTTGTGTACATTGGAAGTATCGGAAACAGCTGTCTTCATAGAGTGATGGATTGGAGGATAAAAGGAGAGAGAGAGAGAGAGAGAGGGAGCGAGACAAAGATAGAGTGAGAAAAAGAGATATAGGGAGAGAGGAAGTAAGAGAGAGAGAGAGACAGAGAGAGGAGAGAGGGAGGGGGAAGGAGGGAGAGGGAGAGAGGGAGGGGGGAAGGAGGGAGAGGGAGAGAGAGAAAGAGAAAATGAGTGAGGTGGCTTGAAGGTGTTAGGATGTTATAAATTGTGGAGGTGAACTTGTTAGAGTGCACAAGCGACAAATGAGTAATGCATTACGAGCAAACGACATTCAGAAAGAGCGCACAGTGGTGCAGAGAAGTAAGAAATACACTTATTGAGTGATGGAAACACAAATTGCATTGAAATAGACAAATTGATGCAGATGAGGCGAGAGATTGAATGGAGAGAAATAGAGACTCTGCGGCTGAATCAGCATTGAGATATATCATTTAAAATTGTGAAGGACAATAATTGCAAGCGAGATATACTCGGCATAACTGAGTAGTGAGTCCAAAGAGAATGATGCAGGGAGAGAGATAGAGAGAGAGACAGACAGAGAGAAAGAGAGAGAGACCGAGAAAGTCAGAAAGAGAGAGAGAGAGAGAATGGGAGAGAGGGAACAGAGAAAGAGAGATATATGTGAAGGGAGGTAGAGAGGGAGTCGCACTCGTTTTCATCCAGCCCTTCTGTCTTTTATATGCGCCCCACACACCCTCCCTGGAGAGAAAGCATGAGAGAGCAAGTCGGAAAAGCTAATCAGGCACTTTGCCACCACATGCTATTAAGCTGGCAGGCTAATAATCCAGTCCAACAAAGCATACAATGAGTCACCAGTTAAGGGCACAATGAGGAGCACAGTGGAGGGGGACATGCGTGTAATACAGAGTAGGAGATCGTGAGCGAACGTACGTGCCTGTAAAAAAAAAAGGCGATACCTTAGCCATCTATCATTAGCTCTCAGGGCCCACGTAAGCCAGGATAGCGCGTTTTAGCTCAATAAACAAGAACGAGATGAGCCATATCCAGGAACAGCTTATACCCGTGGCAACAGACATACAGGAATGGCTATGTTTAGAGAATATTTTGGGCATGGTGCAACAAAAAAAAAAAAACCCTATCCAGCCAAAGGTCAGTTTCTACTGAATAAATGACCTTATAAATTGGCTCAACTTCTGCTTCGAAAAAATCATTACCTGTAAGCGGTTTGTGCACCTGGCTTTCTCACTGGGGTGCCAAGGCTTTACCTCAGCAGCGATCGTTCCCACTGTGCTTCAGCTGCTGTCTCTGGGCCTAAAAGGCACCGGCTTTGACATTATTGGGGCGCACTTTTGAATTTAACCCAAACTTCGTTTGCCCCAGCACGCTGACTTCACAGGGAACATCATGAGGTTTCCATCTAAGGCCGTTATCATCAACAATGGATTTCATTGGAGCAGCACTGACAAAAATAGGGAATCGAATCATAATCAATATGCTTTATACAGCATATTTTGATGCTGGTGGGGTTATTTAAAATGATGCAATCTAAACGAATAGAATGTCGTAAGAAGAATGTCACACCAGGAACAGCAATGATAACGAGAACTACACCCACAATGATATTAGCGTCCATACTGACATCTGAACGACAGGATTCTCATCAGTGTACATAACTAAAAGAATGTGATGTCTTATAAATTCTAAAGAATTCTGATTAGTTGTCAATGATTTATAGGTCAGAAAATCGGGCTGAAAATGATCCCAACGATATCATTCAGCCTGTCGTTGTCATTATAGTTGATATGCGAACAGCACCACTCACTACATCAAGAAGGATGTTTTAAAAACCCACCCAGTGCTGACTTCCCAAAACTGAATCTGGGATTCAGCTCAGCCATTTCTCTGTTGTTGTTTCAATAGACCTGCTCCAAGACACTGAACACAATTTCCTTTTTCTGTTAGTCAGTCTGCAGAAACACATCCCACATCCTCTGGGTGGTCCAAGGGGGAGGTCTTCTAAACCTTTACAGGGAGATGTGCATAGATCACAGACAAGATTCAGGAAAAACACCCTTAGCTGCTCTTACTTTTATAAAAGTCTAATCAAAAGGGCACAGATCAGCTCCTAAATTAAAATACTTACTTCAGGTGATATTGTGGGTGGGTGGGGGGGGGGGGGGGCAACACATGGTAGCAGACTTGTAGATTCTGAACCTGAAGGATTTTTTTCTGCATTTGTGTGTGTGTGGCCATACTGTTCGATGCAGCGTTCGAAGCAGAAATCTGCCCTCTGGCCCTTTCTACCTGAGCAATGCTAATGTGGTCTATGTCCTGGCAG
>CM059278.1:20679705-20702205 GCA_030347295.1 Setipinna tenuifilis | reverse complement strand
TAGTGTTTGATCAACCTTTTCCTCCCTCCCTCCCTTCCTTTTCCCCCCTCTCTCTCTACTTTGAATGTGTTTTTTTCTTCTCTTCCTTCTTGCTGTTCTGCTGGTCTCTGTTGGGTTTTATTTTTTAGACCTTTTGTTTGTCTCTCTCTCTTTTATCACTACATGCATGTATGTGGTATGTGTAAACCCCCAGTTTACTTCCTGTGATGGGCTAAACAGACACATGGTGAATTTCCCATGAACCTTGGTGCGTATATACTTTGTAATTGTTTACAGTGTGCAGTGTTGCAAAATATATGAATGTAGGTGACATCCATTACCATGACTTTTAACATGAAAATTATTACTTATGTCTCACAAAATTCAGAATGCTTTCCTTCTGTGGACAAAAGAATTATGAAATGAATTCGTAGATAAAACAAGGCTTTGATCAATTGGCTTCATGGGAAAAGGCATTTATAGAATGATGACACCATTTGGTTGGTGCAAAAGGCATGCAAAAGGCATTTACAGAATGATGAAACCATTTGGTTGACAAAATAAGGCTGTATTAGAATTACAGAATCCATTTTGTACACAAAAGCATTTACAGAATCCCAAAAAGCATTTATTAAATAGCCTAAATAAGGCTTCAATTAACATTTTTTGAAAGAAACATGTTTACTGAATCACAAAATGCTTTTTGTATACAAAATGTATTTATAAAATTACAAAATGCATTTCTTGGACAAAAAAAGGCTTTTGTAAAATCAAAAAATGAATATTATGTACAAAAGACGTTATCAGTTTGGTGACCTGTTTGCACCTTTTCAATTACCAGAAGGCTTTTGTCTGTATCTCTCACTCTCATGGCTACAAAATATATACAAAAATATGCATTGGCCATCAAGAGACACCCCCCACCCAGGTCTCTGAACAAAAAGTCTGACCCAACCTGACATTAAAGTCAGTTTCTCCATTAAAGATCCTTCAGAGGGCAAATATCAGTTGTCTCATTACTTCTGGAGTAGTCACAACTGTCCCATCTATTACAATCTGTTGCGTTTTCACCTGAATCTCCATTAGCAGTCAGGTTCAATGAGATACCACGGGCAGGAGAAACATCAACATTCACCACACACAGTGCTTCTGGTTCAGGTCTGTGGCCCTCAGGGATTTGCATATGTATTTAAGTCAACGCCGGTTGTCTTGCATGGCTACGGCTGGCTGACTAATTAGGAAATGTAACCCTGATTGGGCATTGATTGTGGTTGACTGGGAGCTGTGGGTGCTCAGTCACCATGGAGGCCCAGTCATGCTGGTTGTACTCATGGAAGTGCTGCCTCTCAAAAGGCCCAGTGGGACAGGACAGGAGGGAGGCTGGGCTCCTGGAGACTCCAATCATGCATACAGTACAGTTTATCAGCACTTTTGCAAAGAGATTTTAAAAAACACAGCGCTAATGTACCTGGACATACAATAATCACATTCATATGATTTGAAAGTGTGAAATAATCACATTATCACATTCAATCTCATAATCACACTCCACTTAGACACAAAACATTCAAAAGGAAAAATTCCTGCCTTCCAAAATGTCTTTCCTTAGTTTAGTGAGGTCTCGTTGATGTGTCACTAATTTAGATCTCAAAAAAATCTCTGTCCATCCAATTACCCAAACTAACCACCTATGTAGTAAGCAAAAATGAGGAAACCAAAACCTAGTATGTCCGAACACCTTAGCAGGTGTTAGAGCCATGATTAATATTTAGGATAATTAATAATTCATTTGTAATAATATGTTGAAAGGAATAACAGAATTATTATATTTAGTATTTTATAATTTCTAGTTTACTTATTTCATGTAAGAGATGGTTACTGTAAGAAAGCGGGAATTTAATAGTGACGTAGATTGGGACATTTAATTTGATTGCTTAACTTTGGAATAACGTAAGGATGACGCATATGCTTAACTGAAGCCACGGAAGAAGAAGGGAACAGAAATTTAGAACAGCACGGATGTATATAGTTTTTTGACCGTGCTTGCTGTGTAACTTAAAACCAAAGAAATTGTATTTGAATGAAGACTTTTTGTTAACCATTTTTATTAGATAAAGGATTTTTGTTTGATCAAGAACACAGTTTGCTCGCGTCCATTCTTTTCAAATGTGCTGAGAACCGAACGACACAGGTATTGGATCTGCTGCCGTAACATTAGTCAAAAAACTTCTCCGAGAGGAAAGGACGGACAAACAGCTGTGCAAAAGGATCAGAATTGGAACAAACTTGAATGATGGTGAGAGGAGCCATTCTCAAGATCGCTGATGCTTTGTAAGTACAGTTTCCTGTCAAAATTATGGATAGAAGCTACCATTCAAACGGAGCTAAAAGGAGAAGCATTGGAAAAGTAATTCATGCCTAAGATGTCTAAATGGATCGTTTTGGAAGTTAATTCAATTTTGGTTTATATGTGTGGACTTGTAAGAAGACTACTGAAGTTCGTTTTTGAGTTTATTGAATCTCAGAAGATAATAATGAGTGTTTGAAAGATCGCTGGAAATTATTGCTAAGTTGCTAAACACGTTACAAAGATGGCGGATGAACATTCGGTAAATGTAGCCAAAGGCGCAAATCTTTCTTCCCGCCAGAAGAGGGAGCCAAAGTACACACAAAGGGCTCTAGAAGAGAAGCTCCATAGGCTCATTAGTCACAGAAAAGCTAAAATGGCTCAGATTACAGCCAAAATGAAGGAAATAGGCAACATGAAAAATAATGAAAAGCATTTTAGTAATGTTGAATCAGAAATACTGCCACACTTTGTAACACTGTATGAAGAGTTAATCATGCTCAATGAGAGTGTTGTGAAGATGTTATCAACTGATGAAGCAACTTCAAATCAGTTAGATTGGTATGAGCCCAGGGCAGCTGCCATTAGGGAATTTATCCTAGACACTGAAAGGTGGATTAAAGAACAAAGGAGTAAAGAAATGGATGATGGTGTTTCACCAAATGACAGTGTCTCAATGATATCACGGCGCAACAGAAGCAGCAGGAGTAAAGCTGACTCGAATAGGTCGTCTTCAGTTGTATCCTGTACTAGCTCAGTGGTGCGCATGAAGGAAGAAGCTAAAAGAGCAGGGCTTTTAGCCCAAGCAGAGTCACTGAAAAAGAAGCAAGCCATACAGCTACAAGAGGCACATTTAAAGGCAGAAATGGAGCAGTTAGAATTGGACACTGCTATTGCAGCCTCTACAGCTAAGCTGAAGGTATTTGTAGATCACGAAAGCCCACGTGACGCCATGAATGACTATGTAGCAACCAGATTGCAAACCCAAGATGTGCACAGCCGCGCACAAAGCTCAAATGTTTCTCAGATTGGGTCCATTGCATATGTTCTTAGAAGTCAAGTTGGGTCTGAAGCTCATACGGTGTCCGTAGCTGATGATGAAGAGAATGTCGAAGAGGAGGAAGATAACATTCCTATCACTACTGCACGAGATGTGGAACGTCCACCTCCTGCACATTCCCATCACTATGTGTCTACATCCAGAGCCTCAAATGACAATCTTGCCCAGTCCATGACCTCAAGTGACAGAATTTATGAAGTGATGCAGCGCCAAAACAAAATTACAGAGCTGTTGGTTAAGCAGCAAGATCTGTCTCTGCTACCAAAAAGGGACATCCCTGTCTTCTCTGGTGATCCGCTCACATACAGATCTTTTCTCAGAGCGTTTGATAATGCTATTGACAGTAAGACACAGAATGCTAGAGACAAACTCTTCTTTCTGGAACAATATACAAGTGGAGAGCCACAAGATCTAGTGAGAAGCTGTGAACACATGACACCAGCGAAAGGCTACGGAGAAGCTAGGCTATTACTTGATCAGCAATATGGCAATGAGCTGAAAATAGCAATGGCTTACATTGAGAAGGCCTTGAGTTGGCCACAGATTAAGACAGATGATGCAAAGGGCTTGAATGAATACGCTCTCTTTTTGATTGGCTGCAAAAACACTATGAAGGATGTTGATTACATGGAAGAAATGGATAACCCGATGAATATGAGAGCCATACTGTCAAAACTGCCTTACAAACTAAGGGAGAAATGGAGACTAGTGGCTTACGAAATGCTGGAAAACAAAAAGAAAAGACCGAGGTTTGGAGACTTAGTGAGTTTCGTAGACAAACAAGCCAAAATAGTAACTCATCCTTTATTTGGCGATCTGCAAGGAACCAGTGCTGCAACTGGACAAAAGGAAAAAGGCACACTGGTTAAGAAAATCAAAGCAAACACCACAAAGAGTAGCAGCTTTGCTACAAGTGTTGACACACAAAAAACGAAACAAATACAGTCTGCACCAAAGAACCAAAGTGCTAAACCCGATCAGGTCAAACAGAAGACAGAGTCGTGTGTGTTCTGTGAAAAGAGCCATAACATGGAAAATTGTGAGAAGTTCAAGAAGCAAGCTCACACTGACAAGATTGAGTTTCTGAAGTCTAAAGGCCTTTGCTTTGGATGCCTTGTGCCAGGCCACTTGAGCAAAGATTGCTCCAGGAAGCTCTCTTGCCAGATATGTTCTAAGAAACACCCAAGTGTTCTGCATGTTATGCACAAGGATGAAACAGTAACAAACAAGAACAACTCGTCAGAGTCACAGGCCACAAGTGGTGTAGAACAAGAAACCTGTGCGTATACCGGGGCCGGAAACAGCCAGGGAGTGTTGGCCATAGTTCCAGTTCGACTGAAGTCCAAGAAAGGTACAAAGACAATGGAGACATATGCCTTCATCGACCCAGGCAGTTCGGCGACGTTTTGTACAGAGGCAGTAATGTCAAAACTGAACCTTAAAGGCAGGAAGACGGAGATTTTGCTCCGAACAATGGGACAGGAGAAGCTTGTCCATAGCCATATCCTGCCTGACCTGGAAATTTGTGGAATTGAGGATGACAGCTACACTGACTTACCTTCGGTGTTTACACAGCCCGAGATCCCTGTGAAAAAGGAGGACATACCTCGTCAAGAGGACATCCAGAGGTGGTCTTACCTGGGGGAAGTACGCCTTCCAAGTATCGAAGCTGAGATCGGTCTGTTGATTGGCGCCAATGCTCACAAAGCCATTGAGCCATGGCAAGTCATTAGTAGCCAAGATGATGGTCCATACGCCCTAAGAACAGCAATTGGATGGATCGTCAATGGTCCCATCAGACAAGATCCCCTTCGAGACTCAGATGAAGAATTGGAGAGTGTTACTGCGAACAGGATTTCTGTAGAGAACATTGAAGAGCTGTTAATCCAGCAATTCAACGCTGACTTCTCAGAACGGAGCTGTGAAGACAGAACAGAGATGTCACAGGAGGACCGACGGTTCATGAAGGAAGTTGAACAGTCTTGCCAGCTCAGTGAGGGTCATTACTGTATCAGTCTTCCCTTTAAGGACAAGTCTGTGAAGATGCCCAATAATCGCAGTCTTGCAGAACAAAGAGCAATCAACCTCAAAAGGAAGCTCGACAAGAACCCAGAGTTCTTCACTGACTACAAGCACTTCATGGATGATATCATAGCTAAGGGCTATGCGGAAAAAGTACCTGAGGAAGGTCAAGAGGTCAAGGAAGGAGAGGTGTTTTACATCCCACACCACGGGGTGTACCATCCCAAAAAGAAGAAAATTAGAGTCGTCTTCGACTGTACAGCTATGTACCAAGGCGTCTCCTTGAACAACCAACTACTCCAAGGACCTGACCTCACGAGTACCTTAATTGGAGTGCTGACAAGGTTCCGAGAGGAGTCAGTTGCGATGATGGCCGATATAGAGGCAATGTTTTACCAGGTCAGGGTCCCGCCCAAAGACTCTGACCTCCTGCGTTTCCTCTGGTGGCCAGAGGGAAACTTGAATGGACCTCTAGAGCAGTACCGAATGAATGTACACATTTTCGGGGCTACTTCGTCTCCAAGCTGCGCTTGTTTTGCGTTGAGAAGGACAGCGGAAGACGGAAAAGACAAGTGCTCAGCTGAAGCTGTGAAAACAGTTGAGAGGAACTTTTACATGGACGACTGTTTAATCTCGGTGACTTCTGAAGAACAGGCCATAGCACTTGCACAGTCTCTGAAGGCTTTATGCCTAAGTGGTGGATTTAACCTAACGAAATGGGTTAGCAACAGCAGGCGTGTTCTGTCTTGCATCCCAGCCAATGAGAGAGCCGCAGAGGTGAAAGACCTTGACCTGAGCAAAGACACCCTACCAACAGAGAGAGCCTTAGGGGTTCACTGGTGCACAAACACAGACACCTTCAGGTTCAGAGTGAACGTACCAGAAAGACCAACCACAAGAAGAGGGATTCTCTCAATAGTCAGTTCAGTCTATGACCCTCTTGGTCTAGTTGCTCCATGTATCCTCCCAGCCAAGCTGATCCTGAGAGAGCTCTGTCAACAGAAGTTGAGCTGGGATGAGGAGATAGATGAGAAGCAATCACGAAGGTGGCACCAGTGGATGTCTGAGCTGCAGGAGCTATCTAACTTCCAAGTGGACAGATGTATCAAGCCAGCTACCTTTGGTCCCACTCTTAAGGCTCAGATACACAACTTTTCAGATGCAAGTGAGAGCGGTTACGGTACAGTGTCATACATTCTGCTCACCAGTGAAGATGGAAAGAAGGTCTGCTCGTTGCTGATGGCAAAGTCTAGGGTGGCACCTCTTAAGAAAGTAACAGTCCCCAGAATGGAATTGACCGCCGCAGTCATTGCCGTGAAGGTGGACAAGATGTTAAGACAGGAAATGGAGACCCCGCTTGAAGAATCCGTATTCTGGACGGACAGCCTCACTGTACTTAAGTACATTGAAAATGATGCGTCACGCTTCAAGACTTTTGTGGCCAATCGAGTTTCGTTCATTCGAGAAGCTACTTCACCGTCACAGTGGAGATATGTGAATAGCTCACTCAATCCTGCGGACGTAGCTTCACGAGGGGTGAAGTTTACCTCACTCATCAACAATGACCATTGGATACACGGACCACAGTTCCTTTGCCAGAGTGAAAGTGAGTGGCCCAAAAGACCTGACATTTGCAACACCGTGGAAGATCATAGCGAGCTCAAGTCAACCCTGGTCAGTCTCGTCAGCACTACCAAGGTCACAGGCCTGACAACACTGGTAGAACACTACTCAGACTGGCATAGGCTGAAAAAGGCTGTTGCATGGATGTTACACTTCAAAGACTTGCTTCGCTTCTTGGCAAGGAAGAGAAAGGAATATGTGGCTGATGTTACTTTGAAAGAGGTGGATGAAAGAAAGAAAGACCTAAAGGTGGAAGAAGAAATGAGGAGATTGAGACAGACAGTAGACAAGAAAGCATTGACAGTACAGGATTTGGAAGATGCAGAAACTGTGCTGATACGCTACAGTCAAAGGGAGATGTTTCCAGAAGAGTTGGCCTCACTCCAAGAGAAAGATTCTCCAGTAAAGAAGTCTAGTCCACTCTACAGCCTGGATCCTGTTCTGCTTGATGGTGTCATCAGAGTGGGTGGTCGGTTGAACAAGTCCGCCCTTCCAGAGGAATCCAGAAACCCAGCCGTACTACACAAGGATCACCACATTGCAAAGCTGATTCTAAGACACATCCACCTACAGAATGGTCACTGTGGAAGAAATCAAGTGATTGCAAAGGTGAGGCAGCGTTACTGGATTCCAGGACTGAACAGAGCGACCCGCACAATGTTGTCCCACTGTATTGCATGCAGGAAGCTGCACGCAAGGCCAGCAGAACAGAAGATGGCAGACTTAATTGAGGAACGGGTGGTCCCAGACCAGCCTCCCTTTACGCATGTGGGTGTGGACTATTTTGGACCGTTTGAGGTCAGAAGGGCACGCAGTACAGTGAAACGCTATGGCGTCCTATTCACATGCCTCGCCCTTAGAGCAGTTCACATAGAGGTTGCTCATTCCTTAGATACCTCATCATGTATCAACGCTATAAGAAGATTTATCAGTCGAAGGGGTCAAGTGACTACGATGCGCTCTGATAATGGCACAAATTTCATAGGTGCCGAGCGGGAACTTAGAGAGGCTTTAGAGGAGCTTGATCATTCCCAGATCAGAGACAACCTGATGCAAAAAGGCATCACCTGGATTTTTAACACACCAACTGCCTCCCACCAAGGTGGAATTTGGGAGCGACAGATTCGCACTGTCAGAAAGGTGTTGAGTTCTGTTTTGACACAGCGGGTGTTAGATGATGAGGGCCTTCACACTCTGCTATGTGAGGTCGAAGCAATCATCAATGACCGTCCCTTGACTGCTGCTTCTACAGATCCTAGTGAAGTAGAGGTCTTGACACCAAATCATCTTCTGCTATTGAAAAAACAACCAGCCCTTCCAGCAGGTCTGTTCGACAGCGATGATGTATACTCCCGTAGAAGATGGCGTCAAGTACAGTACATGGCCAACTTGTTTTGGTCAAGATGGACCCAGGAATACCTCCCGTTGCTACAGGAGCGACACAAGTGGCATGCCAAAAGGAGAAACTTCACTCCTGGAGACCTGGTGCTCATTGTGGACAGTTCCGCCCCAAGGAACACCTGGTTGACAGGAAGAGTCCGGCAGACTTACCCAGATGCAAGCGGAGCCGTCAGAAGAGTTCAAGTTCAAACCAAATCCAGCTTATTAGATAGGCCAACTAACAAGCTTTGTCTTTTGCAGGAGGCGGAATGAGTCCAAGAAGACCGCTGGCCGATGGACATTAGAATTTGAAGTTTAATTGATCGAGTAATTGACATTTACAGTACAGTAAATGTGAACTTGTTAGATCTATGGCTCTATTTGTAGTTGTAATTGTTATGCATCCTGCCTATACAATTAGGGGCCGGAGTGTTAGAGCCATGATTAATATTTAGGATAATTAATAATTCATTTGTAATAATATGTTGAAAGGAATAACAGAATTATTATATTTAGTATTTTATAATTTCTAGTTTACTTATTTCATGTAAGAGATGGTTACTGTAAGAAAGCGGGAATTTAATAGTGACGTAGATTGGGACATTTAATTTGATTGCTTAACTTTGGAATAACGTAAGGATGACGCATATGCTTAACTGAAGCCACGGAAGAAGAAGGGAACAGAAATTTAGAACAGCACGGATGTATATAGTTTTTTGACCGTGCTTGCTGTGTAACTTAAAACCAAAGAAATTGTATTTGAATGAAGACTTTTTGTTAACCATTTTTATTAGATAAAGGATTTTTGTTTGATCAAGAACACAGTTTGCTCGCGTCCATTCTTTTCAAATGTGCTGAGAACCGAACGACACAGGTATTGGATCTGCTGCCGTAACAGCAGGCTTTAAGCAGAAGGTGAAAGGTACCTGGATGGCTTGTTATTTCTGGCAGAATTTTGCAGTCTGCAAGCGAACCACACCATGCTAATCCATTAGCCACCGTGTGGTTCGAAAACGCTTACAAAAATGTACAATGTCAAAAACTTCCAGGTCAAAGGACAGGCAAGATGGGGGTGTTGTAGTATGTTTGAATTGTATCTGCTAATAGCTAGCTTAACATGTACAAGCTACTACAGCAACAGCTGAGAGGTAGGCACTGACTAGAAAGCAGTGCCTACTGAGTATTCGGATGCAGCCTCTAGCTTTGCTTTCAATTTACTCTCATGTTATTTCTCCTTAGGGGCCTTTAGGATATAAGAGGCCATTATGGCCTCATTTCAAATTTTGTCTTTCGCAAAGGAAAATGCCTTGTCTTGAAAATGTCTCATGGGAAATAAATCCACAATCATTAACTTCTCACCTGTGGCTCCTGGTAGGCCCTTTAGGAGAAATAAGGTGAGGTGAGAATACATAAAGAAGAAAAATAGAGCATGTTTAGATCCTAAATTGAACTTAAAATTGGACTTGGCTCCCATATGAGAAATAAAGATGACAAGCCTGAGAAGATGATGAGAAATTTTACTTTTCTAACAGGTTTGTATGGAATCACGCCAAATATTGTGCTGTTTGGGTGTATGTTCATTTCTTGAATTGCAACTGTACACCAAATTCCCTTTTTTAAAGAATAAATAAAGTTAAAAGTTAACAAATGTTGTACTAAAGTACTATACTGCCATGTGGCAATAAAGCCAAAATACTATAGAGTGATTTAACAACATTTAAGCTTTAGTGTTAGCTTTATTCTGCCATACAGTGTTTTTTGCATAAGTCTCGATGAGCAGTAATAACGTTGCTGAGATCTAAATATAGCATTTGATTGTGTACGTGCGGTTTTGGCAGCCATCTTGGTTGTATGATTGGCACTGATTAACATGGCACCACGACGCTCTAATGAGCCCATTGTCAGAAATGTCAGAGAAGGAGGCTCAGCTGTCGATCTGTAGAGAGTTGATTGAAATGGAGAAGGGAAAATAAACACATTGGTGGCCTCAGTGTGGGCTCTGGCATGTATTAACATGTCAAATACAAGACATACAATATGCTAAAAGGTCGAAAATGACAAAAGATTCAATTAAGACTCAGTTTTTGCTAGTAGGCCTATACTTAGGTCTAGCTGTGTCAGAATATCCCTGCAAAATGTAATGATGTTTTATCTGATAAGGTGTTCCTGGTGTTGAGGTCGCATACTCTAAAGAAATTCTGGACCTTGGTGACCCTGGTGACCTTGGTGAAAAAGGGCCAGTCAAAAATGGACTGTTGCTAAGCTACACTGAAGGGTTGCAGTCCCATGTGGCATGATAATTTAAAAAAAAAAATTAAAACTGTCTTCGTAACAAAAATAGACTGGTAACTATATTTGTTCCAACCTAAAAGGTGAATTTGTTCTGTGAACCAGGTATGCTATGTGTTTAGTTAAAAAGTATATAATCTCATCTTTCTGACGGTATAATGGCTGTAAAGAACTTCATATTATCCTTATATCCATTTATTATTTTTCAAACACACTCTGTCTAATTTTCAATGATCACATTAAAGGCCGATTTATGAAAAGAAGAAAGATGGAGCTGTCTGTCTCATTATACAGATGGGAAAATTAATTACAAAAATCTAATATGAGACACAGCAGTCCCCCCTCTTGTCTTTGTGCATATAAGAGAAAAAGAAGAAACAGAGAGAGATGGAGAGAGAGAGAGAGAGAGAGAGAGAGAGAGAGAGAGAGAGAGAGAGAGAGATTTGGTTTATCAAAAGGTACAGAAACATTGCACCTTTTAGCACCTCATGAAACAGCTGAACATCTGCCAGCTGACCAACATAAGGAAAGGAGAATTCCCTGTGGAGAGTGTAGTGACAGTTGACTTTTTTCATGTTGCCTGAAAAAAGGGAAGTTTGCATCTGCAGAGCATGTCTTTCAAGGTCAGTAAGGATGCAAACATGAAGACACCCACAGTTCTGCTGTAAACATCCTTTCTTTCTTTCATCTTTCATTCAGCCTTTTCCTCTTGGTGTGTATGTAGATGTGTGTGTGTGTGTGTGTGTGTGTGTGTCAGACAGAGAGATAGATAGAGAGAGGGGGCGGCGGGGGGGTACTTTCAATTTCTTGTTGAGGTAATGAGGAGATTCCCGAGCATTGTGGGATTAAGGTTTAAATGTGGATCACAAATATGTGCTTTTGGCAGTTAGTAATAGGATATGTAGACAATCGGATTGCCCTCTGTCTTTAGTCTTTGTCACTTCTAATCTCATTAATAGCGTCAGGAGTCAAACCGGTTCACCTTGTCTTGTTTCGTTATTTTCCCCACCATTAACACCGTCCACAACATGAGATCCGATTGTTTTTATTTGACTTCCGTCCAAGTGACATTTAAATTGTTTCTTTCTTGCCCCACTGAGATCAGCTTCTCCGCTCCACCAGCATATCCTCTTCGCAGTTCCCCCTAGATCTGCTTCGATTCGGTCAGCAGAATGCCAGACAGACCGTGCGCTACAACAGCGCCGCAATCAGCGAAATTCTGCTCAAGCGCGCGCACTCGCACACACACGCACACACACACACACACGCCTTACGCAGTCTCAGAGTACCATATAGCCACATAGTAGCAGTCCACTCTCTCTCCCTCTTCCCTGCCCTCGACGCGTATTTCATTGGAGCACAGTGCTATAGGATAATACACGCGCTCCCACGATACCAGCGCCGATTGGAAGCATCCGCCTCGTTTTGCAATATTTCCCTGCGGTCTCCCTATTCCATAACGTGACCAGCCATAGAATTTAGTTTGAAATTTTAAGTAAGGTTCATTTTGTAACGACCTAAAATATTTAAAATAGAGAAGAGAACCGCGGAATTCCGGTGCATTTCCATTTGCCATGGCTTTGCTGCAGCGGGAGAGGAGAAGATCTCCGTTCGTTTCTCTGTTGCTCGGCTTTCTTGGAGTCTGGTAAGTTTGTGTCCGGACCGGCAGGGCGGGCGAGAACGTAGACATTCAAACGGTGGTCCCGGGCCAGAACCGTCACGGACGGGACAGGGCAACGCGTGAACTAGCAGCTGGGTTATCTTGACATTCTGGATACAGTGACAATGAAGCCCCCTGTTGTTGCTTTGTGTGTGTGTGTGTGTGTGTGTGTGTGTGTGTGTGTGTGTGTTCAAACGGAGGGTGGGCAAGGGGAGTGAGCAAGTGTCTCTTCATATCAACATCGTATTTATTTAACTGCATTGGCCAGCACTTGGAATTGGTGAGAAAAAAACAATCCTTGCGCATATGTCTGACGCCGGCACATAGGACACTGGAATGAAAACAGCCACTGACTTGACTGAGCTACTGACTTTGGACAAACAATGTTTATCAGAGATTTTTTTTTTTACAACGGACACAGAAATAACAATGTGCCAATAACTAACATTTTTTGACAGATTTAGTTTCTGCTAGTCAGCACACTGAACCACAATATTCGACTTGAATTGCATGAACAAAGAAACGGTGACATGCCTGTCGCACTCTGCTGCCTGTCTCCATCAAAGAGCTTATCACCTCATTCATGTTGCGCGGCAAACGTGCTATGCGTGCATTTTAGTAGTAGTGTCCGGGTGTCTCCCTGCAAGTCTGACTCACGGAGCATACATGACCAAGGCGCTTGGTAGTGTCCAGGCTTTTGAGCATGCGACTTATCAGATCTGGCACCATGAGCTGCGTCTGCATGAGTATATATATATCCAAAAGGAGAGCGTTATGTGTAGTAGGCTAAAGTACTATTACAAATGGTCACCACAGCTGGTACCCTTCAATCGTTTCCTTCTGTTATTAGAGACTGTCTTGCTCCAATCCAGGCATAATGAAAAGTTATAAGAAGGCGAAGTCCTCATCCAGAAATCGATGTGTAAGCATGTTACTTCGCTAGCCACTGCTATTGTCTGTCAGAATTCCAATGGCTCGCATCTCATCTCCCAGTGTGATTTCTCTGGGTTTGTGTGGCTTCAGATTCCTCTAGAAGCTTGTGGTTTCACCAGCTAGCAAGGCCTATTAATGTTCTCCCCCCCCCCCCCCCCCCCCCCTCAGGAGAAACTATGAAAAATGAAAGGGAAGCAAATTCCTTCATTATTCAAAAAAATGTTTGATAAACTCTCCTCCCCTGAGACTCGTTCCTTGTAGTCATTTTGCTACCCCAGTCATTAGTCATTTCTACCACACACAGCAATATGTGCAGCAGGGTTGTGTGCATGTGTAAGGTATGTGGATATGTAAGTGTCTGTGTGTATGTACAAAACTCTCTCTCTCTCTCTCTCCCTCCCCCCTTCTCTCTCCCTCTGTACACTACACATGTGTATATTTGGTAGCCTAAAGCTGGCTGCTATAGATTACTGTTATCACATACCCCACTGCTATGAAGAACAAAGCCACTTTAAGACTGGGGCTGATTAACCATACAAGCTAGTGTCTGCAATGTGGCACACTTTATCCCCCCCCCCTTATCCCTATGCCATAGTCAACACACTTTCCCTATATGGACAACTCTCAAAGCTTATTTTTGGGGGAAGCATTTTTGGCCTTTTCTAGTCTTCTACAATTACACACGAAGCAAGTGTGTGTGTGTGTGAGAGAGATACAGAAAGGGTAAAGACAGAGAGAAAGAGAGAAAGACAGAGAGAAAGCTGGTGGGCTCAAGAAATGGCCTTAGGCCAAACGCAAAGCTGGTCTTCACCGTCTAGGCCTGTGTATGGTACGGGACACTTACACAACCGCTGCACCAAACAGCTGCCTCCCTATACACACAGTATAGCGTTGGTGCAGTGACGGTGCCTTAATATCACAAAATTAGCTCACTAAGATCAGAGTCAGCGTTCTTTAATGCAGTATGGCACCATTGTGTATATAAATAGTAGATAGACAGAAGGCTTCTGTTCGATAGCATTAGTTTCACTGTGCAGAGCATGCAAATCTCACTGATGCTACCGAGTCCAGTCCTGAGCCTCAACTTAGGAAACTTTGGTTACATCATGTAGATTGCACACATGAATGGCATTTAAGCTGGAGGCTGTGTTCACTGGCAGATGTTTAACTCAGTGAAGGATAAAGCATGGTCACCTTCTACAGCATATGGCCTATAAGAACACAAAGGGACTTCCTGGACAGATGTCCATACAAAATGGCACGTTCTCAGAGTAGCCATCAACTACAGCAGCATGGTTGCTTAGGTGCATATCAGACAGGTCAAGGTCGATGTCAAGGTCAAGGAGAAAGTGAATAAACACACACACATACACACACACACACACAGACACACACACACACACACACACACACACACACACACACACATACACAGAGAACACAAGAAGACACACATCAATACAATGAGCATTCATTTCACTACATAAGTAACAATCAAGTAACAACCAAGGGACAGCATAGATACTACATACAGTGGAAGTAAAATAGCAAGTAAAAAGGAATTATGGGAAATGGGCATGATTATGGTCCTGTGTGTATCTCTGCATGAGGTGCCACAGCAAATCTTCAACTAAACATTTGAATTATGTTACGCATATGTCTCAAAGCATGTGCAACATAAATGGAACACCATTATGTAGTTGCTTCACCAGGTTTAACAATTTTATTAAAAACTTCAAAGAAAAGAGGTCAGACAGACAGAAGAGGACGCCTAGTCCTCGTGGCTAGGAAACCTTTTGTAAGCCAGGCCCTATTAGCTGGAACCCTCGCCACAGCTGACCACCAATCCACCTGCTAATTAGGGGAGTATGGGAGAACGGGAACAGGGGCGGACTTGGGACAACTCCTGGAATGCTGGCCGGGTCGTAACAATTACGTAACAAGGGGGCATACAGTAGGTCCACGTTGGGCAGCGCGTTCAGTCAGGGCCAGCCAGAGCTCAGTGGACTCCTGCTTGGCAAGGAGGGGAGGCAGAGTGCAAATAGCCCCTAAGCTCCAAGCTTCAAGCTCCAGCTGGGCAGGGGCCACACCGTTACAGAGGACACAGCGGGCCAAATGTGCTCCACAGTGGTTGGCAGTGTCCTCCCCCGGGTATACTTTGGGGCCGGGAGGAGCCAGAGGACAGAGGATGCTCATAGCCAGGAGTCAACCCCCTGGGTTCCCCACCCTCCCTCCCCGCTTTCACCCATGGTCCCTGGGGGGGTGAGATAGGTGTTAGCAAGGTGCCTGTGGAGCTGTGGAGGATAGTGGATGCTTACAGCTAAAGGCCCAAAAGAGCCCCTGGGTCCCCCACCTTTTCCCTCTTGTGTCCAATCCATGATCACTGGGAGAGGGGTGGGGGCATGGGTGTTAGGGACATGTCAGCCAGGTGCCTGTGGAGCTGTGGAGGGGTTGGCGGTAGGGTTGGTGGCAGGGGTGTAATAGCTCAGCCCTGATGGGCCTCCATGGATGAGATTTGTCCCCGTTAAGCTGAGCAGAATGGCGATGCTGTCACTGATTTCACTGTAACTTAATCTGGGAGAGCGGTGGCCTTCACTTGAGTGATCGCTTCAGGTACGCCCAAGTCCCGGTCATGCCCATAGAGATTTGATTGCAAGTCCTTGCTGTGGTACTTTACAGAGAGAGTGAGAGAGAGAGAGAGAGAGAGAGAGATGGGGAAGGGGAGGTTGGAAGATAAACAATATACACTTCCCGGCCAAACAAAAAGTCACCAGCGGGGTTTAAATAAGCCAAAAGGTAGGGCTCTGTGCGAGTAAGTAGGCTACTGCAGAGATTAATAGACATCATTCGTGGCAATAAAATAAGGCTGGCTGACTCGCTCATTATGCTGAATTATAGCTGACATTATGCCGTACTTCAATGGATAGATAGATAGATTGATTCCCAACCTGGGAAATTGAAGAAATATGAGAAGACAATGCCAGGATTTATTGCGAAAGAATGTTTCAGGAACATAAGAAATCATTTTCACATGTGGACTGGACACCACAGTCCTGGCCTGAAGCTTACTGAGCCTTTTGGGGGAAGTGGGGGAAGAACTTCCTCTGTCAGTAAAAGATGTTGGAGAAAAATAATTTATGAATCAGTTGCATTATATGTATTGAACCTTTAAACAAAAATAAAGATAACATTGCAAAGCTTATAGAAACAATGCTTTAACAAATTCATGCTATTATCAAAGCTAAAGATGCTCCAACAAAATGTTTTTCCAGTTAGGCAGTGTATTTAGGAAACAGTTTTTCTCCCTAAAGACACAACAGGACATAGGGGATTCTGGCCCAGATTTGAAGCTCAGTTTGATTCTTTGGTTTTTATTCTTTTGCCCTCAGGTCTGCTTGCTCCCCACAACACATCCCTGGCTGCATCTGTCAACCGTAACAAACTAGGCTTCTGCCACTCTCTCTCTTTCTCTGTCTTTCTTTTATTTTTTCTTTCTTTCTTTCTTTCTTTCTTTCTTTCTTTCTTTCTTTCGTTCTTTCTGAAGTAGATGCCTTAACCAGAGATGTTGACCTGGATACTGAAGATGGCTCTTGCTTGGCGTCTGCTGTGTTAACTTTAGTGTGTCATTTGTTATCTTAATGAGTCTGGACTCACTGGTGTCCGGAGGGAAGACATTTAGCGTGGCAGATGTCATGAAAGTGCTCTAGTGAGACGTGCCTGTGGCGTCAGGCCCTGTGGCAGGATGGGTGGGTGGGTGGGTGGGCGAGCAAGCGAGAGGCCGGACACCAGGCCCAGAGGGAGCCGTTATGCCAGCATGGACATCCCATTTAAGGGTAACGTGATTATACAATACTGACTTGACGTCCGGCCTTCTCTGCAGTTTACCGTTTGAACTCGACAAGTCTTGTCATCTGATGCTGCAGTCTGTGACTGTAGCAAATGGGTGTGGATATTTGAGCTCAACAGCCAATGAAATGAAGCCAGCCATTTCTTTGCCATGTTCCTGAAACTTTCTGCTGATTTGGCTGCAGTTGTTAATGGGTCAGTCTTGACATTATGATGGTTACCCTTTTAAAAATGCCAAGATGTTTTGTTGAGGACATACACAGCTCGAGGACTCCATAAACTCTTTTTTCTGAATTTTAAGTGATTAGAATCACAAACTGTGACTTTTAAGGTCTAGTCAGTACAGTACATTACAGTACATGGCCCAGGCAAGTGGAGGACGAGAGCTTCGGTGCCTCGGTGACTTAGGTATCATCACAGAGGGACCATTTTTTTTCACCTTAAATTTCCCATCTGTAAGCCACCCAGCACTTAATATAGATTGGGGTTGTCCAGAAGTGACAACAGTTGAGTTTTATTTAAATCCCCTCGTGCTAAAAGTAAAACCCTGGCTCCATAAAGCCCTGGGCTTGGCACACACAGTGAGATACTAAAGGGAATTAGCCTCTGTAACAAATCACAGCCAGACTGCATGGCTGATGAGAGAGGGAGGGGGAGAAGGAGAGAAAGAGAGAGACAGGGAGAGAGAGCGCGAAAGAGAGTGAGAGTAAAAGTGAAAGAGAGAGAGAAGCAAAGAGAGGAAGAGAGAAAGAGACAGAGACAGAGAGGGTCAGGCAAAGACAGACAGACAGAGAGAGAGAGAGAGAGAATGACAGGGAGGGAAAGTGAAAAGTGACAGAGCGAGTGAGCGAGCAAGCGAGCGAGCAAGAGTTGCATTTTTGCAGAGATGCTGAGAACTGCTTGTCAGATGTGGATGGCTGTGTCAAATGTATGCGTGGGGAGGGTGAAGGTGTTTGTTTGTCAAGGACTCAGGACTGGAGAGAAAAATGAACAACACCAACCCATTTAATGAAGGGACTGCTTGCAAAAAAATGTGCATGAACTCTCAAAGCTTTGTCAGCTTTCCTACCTGAAATAAGCAAAAAAAAGTAAAGTGCAAAAGGTTTTAGAGGGTATCTGTCCATTAGGGTGTGTGTGTGTGTGTGTGTGTGTGTGTGTGTGTATCTGTTTAACAATTCTAATGATGAGTATAATAAAGTACACTAACATAAAAGGTAGTAATGCTGTGTCAGCTTTTCTTACCCACACAAATGAAACAATTAAAGCTGCAAAGCACAAAGCATTTGCGCAAGCATACTTTAAACATCAGACTTTAGACTCTATCTATCTATCTATCTATCTATCTATCTATCTATCTATCTATCTATCTATCTATCTATCTATCCATCCATCCATCCATCCATCCATCCATCCATCCATCCATCCATCCATCCCTTAAACTTAGTAATATTATGTGTTGATTTGCCTGCAGTGTTAGATAGAAACCTTGTCTCAGTCTGTTTTCTCCCTGTGGGCATTTAGGTCTGTGTGTGTGTGTGTGTGTGTGTGTGTGTGCGCGTGTGGACGTGTATGTGTGTGAGTGTGTGTGCACCCATGTGTGCGTGTGTGTATCTGTATGGGTGTGTGTGTGTGTGTGTGTGTGTGTGTGTGTGTGTGTATGTGTGTGAGTGTGTGTGCACACATGTATGTGTGTGTATATGTGTGTGTGTGTATGTGTGTGCGTGTGTGTGTGTGTGTTACACGCTCATGTAACCTTCATTGGTTTCCCCTCCGTCTCTGTGCCAAACACAGCTGGATTAATTATCATGAGGTCCTCTGCTTGCTCTCCACATCCCTTGTTCATTCCATCCCCCCCCCCCCACACACACACATACACACACCCAACACGTCCTTGCTCTTCCTCTTCCTCTCCCTCTACCTCTACCTCTCTCCTTTCCTCCTCTCTCCCTCCCTCTCTCCCTCCCTCCCTCCCTCTCCCAACCCAAATTCCTTCATCACAGCTCCTCTCTTTCTTCATCACTTTTCTCTCACTCTGTCTTGTTGGCTCAGTACATTTTCGTTGCCTTTTCTCTTTGATGCTTATCTCTTTTAACACTGTACAGCAGCACCGTCACACTTACATTAGCTGCCTCACTTCATCCCCCTCTCCTATCTTCCTTCTCCCTCCTCCTCCTCCTCCTCCTCCTCCTCCTCCTCCTCCTCGTCCTCCTCCTCCTCCTCGCAAAACTGCAAGCCCATCTGTGCTGTGCACCAGAAGCCTCATACTATTCATCTTTTTCAATTTGTCTGCCTCTATCCCCTTCTCTCTGTCATTTTTCATGCTGTTTTTTTTCCCTCTTTTTCTCTTATTCTTTCTACTCAGCCCCTCTTCATGTCCTACCATATTTACTCTGTCATTACTTCTCCTCTCCTCTCCTCTCCTCTCCTCTCCTCTCCTGTCCTCTCCTCTCCTCTCCTTTCCTCTATTTCTGTCTTCTCTGCTCTTTTCTCTTCTTCTCCTCTCCTCCTCTTTGTCTTTTTATCTTGTTCTCTCCTCTCTTCCTTTTCTTTTCATCCTCTTCTCTCCCATCCTCTCCTGTTTTCTTCTCTCCTTTCCTCCTTTTTTTCTTCTCTTCTCTCCTCTCCTTCTTTCCTCTCCTCTCCTTTTCTCCTGACCTCTTCTTTATCTTCTTTTCCTGTTCTCGCCTGGCCTTCTCTTCTTTCTTCCTCTCATCCCCCTTTCCTCTACTCTCCTCTCTTTTTCTTTCCTTTCCTCTCATCCCCCTTTCCTCTACTCTCCTCTCTTTTTCTTTCCTTTCCTATCATCTCCTGCCCTCTTCTCTCCTATTCTCTCTTTTGCTTTTCTTTCCTTTCCTTTTCCCATGTCTCCTCTCATCTCCTGTCCTCTTCTCTCCTCTCTTTTTCTTTCCTTTCCTCTCATCTCCTGTCCTCTACTCTCGTATCCTCTCTTTTCCTTTCCTTTCTATTTATTTCCTTTACTTTCCTTTCCTTTCCCCATGTCTCCTCTCATCTCCTGTCCTCTGCTTGTTTGTGTCCTCCCAGTCATTATCCCTCTTCCTCTCTCTGTCACACGTCCCTGCTTTTCTGAATTCTGCCTCCTCCTCAGACTGGATTTATGGCTCGGACACTTGGCCACAGTGTTGCCAAAGCAATTATGCAGTCGCAATGACAGGACGGGACAGGACAATGTTTTTTATACAAAGTTGCCAAGATGTTACGATACAAGCAAATGAAAATAAAAATGCTACCGTTAAAAGTGCAAAATTTAACTTAAAAAAAAATGTCATTTAATTTCCCCTTACCCCTCTTACTACCTCTTCCCTTCTTGCTTCTCTCTGTCTCTCTTTCCCCCACTTCCTGGTGTCAAACAGCTTGGCGTTCGCCCCTATTAAGGCCGAAGAGGAGGACTATGAGGACGTTCCCATAAATAAGACCTGGGTTTTATCGCCTAAGGTCGACGAGAGCGACGTCACCACCATCCTAAATAAATTACTGCTAGGCTACGACAACAAACTGCGCCCGGATATCGGAGGCAAGTCACCCTCTGTCCATCTCCACCACCATTTTGGATCAAGGCCCATCCCTATAAAGAGCAGTTTCTCATCCATCCAGCCGTTCATTTTGGAGGCAACTAGACTAAGCACGGTGCAGTGATAGTGATAAAAAAAAAAAACACTCACGCCTCTCGTAAACATGTGGGTACTGTGAGTGTGGGCCATTACCGCCACTTAGCGTGTGGTCTCTGGTTTCTCATGTTAAAGTACTAATGACCCATTAACTTTGTATATTAATACTTTGTTATATTATTAATGTAACACCAGCACTTTCATTGTTGGATTATGTGAAAATAAATGAATTATGCATGCCTAATGAATTCATTAGTTCTCTCTGCACGTTTCCGATGTTCATATTTGCACTGTGTCTGTCTGCACTGTGTGTCTGCATGTCTCTCCTAGAATCTGCAAATAATTTATGTCTAATTGGTATGTTTCAGTGAGACCCACAGTCATCGAAACTGCCGTGTATGTGAACAGCATCGGGCCTGTGGACCCCATTAACATGGTGAGCACAGAAATGGTGTCTCTCTGTCTGTCTGTGTCTGTATCTCTCTCTCTCTCTCTCTCCCTCTCTCTCTATCACTCTCTCTCCCTCTCTCACTCCCTCTCTCTCTGTGCATGTATGTGTGTGTATATGTGTGTCTGCTTGCCTGCACATGTGTGTGTTTGTGTGTGTTCATGTGTGTGTTCATGTGTGTGTGTGTTCATGTGTGTGTGTGTGTGTGTGTGTGTGTGAGTGTGTGAGTGTGTGAGTGTGTGTTCATGTGTATGTGTGGGTGTGTGTGTGTGTGTGTGTGTGGCGGGCCCCTTCCCCAGCTCAGCACAGGCATTATGGCAGACAGTGCGAGATTAAGTCCCTCCTCGACCGGCCACAGCCACCCGTCTCAGTTTTTATTTTCCCATCTAATTCAATATTTATCAGGGCTCCCCTCGGCTCGCTCCTCATCCACGCTGCTCCTCTTGTTCCACGCAGCCATGACATTACGCTGTTCCGCTCCACTGTCACCGCCACCGCTGCCTTGACACGACACGCTCCCAGATTTCATTGCTCCGGAGTTTTTTTTCTCCTGGGCTGGCTGGCTCGCCAACACGCAGACCGTGACCTCCCTCCACAACACATTTCAGAAATTGGCGAAGGCTACGGTCTCACTGATGAAGGAAGGAGCAACGAGGTGGGGTGGGTGGGTGGGGGGGTGGGGGTGGATGGGGGGGACATCTCTAAGTGCTCTTTTGTCCTTATCGCCGCCGTGCCAGAGGAAATTACTGTCGGAGAGAGAGAGAGCCGGGCCTCGACTCGACATCCACGATGGCAGCGGCGGCGGCGGCAGCAGGGAAACGTGTCTTGTTTCTGGTCAGGGTGTAACAGATATATAGGACTGACTGCTTGAAGTGGCGGATTGACAACCTGCTGAGGTCACACGGTCCACTGCTGTCCCTGAGTGTTAGGAATCACAGCGTCAGTGTCATTCAGCTGGTGTCAAAAAGGATTGGCATTGTTGGTTTTGGTGTGTGTGTCTGTGTGTGTGAGAGAGAGTGTGTGTGTATGTGTGTGTGTGTGTGTGTGTGTGTGTGTGTGTGTGTGTGTGTGTGTGTGTGTGTGTGTGTGTGTATGTGTGTGTGTATGTGGTTGTTTGGGTGTTAGTGAGAGTAAGTGTAAAATGCATGCCTGTTATACAGTAATGGGCAACTTGGCCTTAGATGTTGTCCAGTACAAAGTTGTTGTTCTAGCCATTCACTGCATCAGCTGATTCTATCAGCTATATTCTACATTCTATTGTTCAGCTAGATAGGGGAGTTAATTATC
>CM059278.1:20659705-20674705 GCA_030347295.1 Setipinna tenuifilis | reverse complement strand
TGAGAGAGAGAGAGAGAGCAAGAAAGAGAGAGACAGAGAAAGGGAAGGGTAAAATACACGGAATATCATGTAGCTGGATTTATACTCTGTGTGTGGGGTGCTGCCATAGCCATATAATCCTGAGCAAATGGAGAGAAATGATTCATGTGGTTTTCTAAAGGACAGTTAAGTGTAGCTCAATACAAGGCACAAATTCCATTGACCTTGTGCTTTTCATGCTTTTTACTAAAATAAACACATTTTATGGGTGAGAGGCATTTGACTACTGTGCAAGGTTATTACTGCAGCAATTGGTCTCATACCTGCTAAGCATTTAAACCCATCTTTATAGATTTTTGACCTTAGAGTTGAATACCATCATTAAAGTTGAATAAAATCGTTCAGATCAGGTAAAAGAGTTGTAAGCATGCTCCACCATAGAGTATAAACCCCCACATTTATGGTTACACTTTCTAAAGAAATTTTTACTTGATAAGTTATACAATAATTTTGCACTACCATTGACACGACTTGCGAAGTTTGTATTTGCAAGCTGTGCATGAATGATGAAACGTTAATACAGTGACAATTGAAGCAAAAGTATTTGTAATTACCCTATTGTTGCATATTTATTACAAACTAATGTAAAGAAAGTGTAACTACTATTAGTATAAGGGAATGTTTGCTCTTTATAAAGGATTTCCAAGAGGTGCACCATGAAATGTAACACTCAAGTGAAGATAGGTACTTTGATAAAAAAAATGTACATCATTATTTACACAAGCCAAATTTGGAAGTCTGGAAGTTTGAAAGAAGCTTATTATAATCTCTAGATTAGCTGAAGTCCAGGATTTGCAGCCTGGCAAATGTTTATACAGAGCCTTTTGAACCGGATCAAAGAGAGCTTACATCCATAAGTTCAGTGTTCACTTGCCCCTTCTGTAGGGTTTAACAGATTGAGAATCAACTCTGTTATACATCTTGGGTTACATTTTAATTTCACTGTCCCTGGTACATCAGTTAGGTACAGTATAACAAAGTGTGTAACAATATGTGGCATTATGTACTTACACTGTAACAAAGGGATAGGGTTAGTGTTAGGTATGTCCAGTGTAAGTAGATAATACTACATGTTGTTACATGTTGATAAAAGAACATGTTACCCTATCTAGAATAGAGATCCACTTAAGGGTATTTGCTAGATGCTAGATAAATGCAGGATTTACATTTACAGATGAATCTGCATTGTTGCTGAATGCCTTTTCTTTCTCCCCTGTCCCAATTTAGCATGATAGATCTGCCACCCGCAGAGGTGGACTGTCCCCTTTTGTTTTTGTTCCCTCCACTCTGAAAAGCCCTTGATGAGAATATGACCTCCGAGGTGTGTGTGTGTGTGTGTGTGTGAGTCTGTGTGTGCGTGTGATGCAGGGTGGCGGTGGTGTCTGTGTCTGTGTGTGTGTGTGTGTGTGTGTGTGGGTTGGGGGGTGGCTTGGGGCTGGGAGGGGGTGGGTTGTTGGTGACGGGAGGGCAAGGGTTGTCCCCTGCGATTCGCGTACCGAGCAAAAGTGCGGAATAAACAAAATGCTCCGTACCGCTGTTAATCACGGCCAGGGATGTAATCTACCAAACCAAACAAGCAGCGCAGCAAAAGTGCTGGGCTCGTGTAGATGCGAGCGGACAGCTGAGCCATCGTTTCGGCCGTTCCGTCTCTAGTCTCCTTTTTGTAGAAGACCAAATCCTTTGCGGTCACACTCGACGCTTTATTTATACAGCATTTAAAAAAAGAAAACTCTTAAAACTGCACATCTGGTGGACTACCTTGTTGTTTAAAATGTCAAAAATGTGCTTTTTTTTCTGAAAATGATGACAGAATCAATCTGAAGCCATGCTGCATGGACAGAACATAGTTAGAATCTACAGTAGAGGAGGTTTGCCTACTAAAAAAAAGATAGTTTACAACCGAGTAGTAGTAGAGTAGAATAAAGTAGTGTAGAACTGAGTTCTAGTGTAGTCTAGAGAACCAGCACTTAAAAAAAAAAAATCGTAAGCCATCAATGTTTTGAAATATTAAGCCTCCCTTTACAGGGCCAGATACCTGCACAGAGCAACAAACACCAACTTGCCTACTTTGACTGCTTCCACTTAAAAGAAAGGTGATAGGAGAGAGTATATATATATGAGATTTCTATTTAACTCTATATACTTATGTGTAAATAACAAACTGAGATCTGCTATGTAGAATAGAGCGTGTCTACACATGGCACATGAAGCTTTCTGTAGCCTGTTTGGTTTTATGTTCTAGAAAGTTCCTGGAGGTCCTCGACCCACACTGGCGAGAGGATGTCCTCCTCTAACGAAGTGATTCATTCCTCCTCAGAGCGCACACAGCTTCAAGGATGTATGTGTGTGTATATGTGTGTGTGTGTGTGTGTGTGTGTGTGTGTGTGTGTGTGTGTGTGTGTGTGTGTGTGTGTGTGTATGTGTGTGTGTTGGTGTGTGTGTGTGTGTGTTGGTGTGTGTGTGGGTGTGTGTATGTATGTATGTGTGTGTGTGTGTGTCGTGTCTGTCTACACAGGCCTTCTGGGAATTGTGTGTGTTGTCCTGTTTTAAGAGAAAAGACGTTGTACTTCTGTGATGGCTCATGCAAGAGCAAAGTAGCTCTAGGAGAAAGAGAAAGAAAGAAAAAGAAAAAGGGAGAGAGAGAGAGAGAGGGTGAGGGAAGCATGAAAATACTAACATCATGGAACAACAGTGACAGTGTTGGTCAGGATGGATGCATTTACTAACTTTTGTTTGAAAGATTCGAGGTGGTTAGCATTAGGGTAACTCTTGGGGTTATTCAGATGTATGAATGTACATGTGTGTATGTTTGTGAGTCAGTGTGTGTGTGTGTGTGTGTGCTTGTGTGTGCACTGCACTGCGCTTGTGTGTGGGCTCTCACCAGCAGCAGGGGCTATACATTAGCCTAGCATAATGGCTCTTTGCTGCGGCTGCCGACTCAAGCCCCTGGTGAGGCTTTCATCAGGTTCGCCTCGGTACAACAGCATGACTCTGAGAGTCTCTCTGCCTCTCTCAACTCCCCTCTCCTCCCCACTGCCCACCTCTCGGCACCCCCCCCCCCCACCCAACCCCAAGCTCACTCCTTCTCCCACAGGCAGCCACAACATTGTCCACGCTGATCGTACACAAAGATCAGGCAGCCGTTTCGCTCCTGCTCCTTAAGAACACTACCCGTGCCCTAATTTGTGATGACTCCTCACACAGGGGAGCAGAGGCAATTAAAATGATGTTATCTCCTTTTTTTTCCCCGCTTCCTCGGCAGCGGCTGTTGCTTGTTGTTTGTTCCATCGCAGTTGACGCATGTACCTTAAGAGTACAAAAATATCCTCTTTGTACGGGTTTAAAGTAGACCTGTGTGAGGCATTGAGGATTGTGTTGGAGCTGCTGGGGATACTTTTTGAAACCAGTAGACGGTTTCTGTTTTTCATAAATAGGGCTTAAATGGTGATACATCAAAGAGAGACATGTTTCTTTTTTTTTGTCATTGGCATGCTAGATGGATGAACAGATCTTGTTTTTTTTTTTTTATCAGAGACTGTTTTTCCTTCGATGCGCAGACAGTGAAGAACTCTTAGGAAGGGTGAAATAAATAATGCCTCTTAATCTTTTCCCTAAAAAAGACTCCTGTGCAGGGGGGGCATTTCAGGATAGCATTTGGGGGGGGCGGGATTTCTACACTCTCATTCAGGGGGGAGTAAATGCATGCTTTTTTGGGGGGAGTACAATGATTATGAGGGGAGGCTTGATCCTCAACAGTCTAACAACAGTCTTTTAGTTTGTCTGGTCTCAAATCAGTATTTTTTTGTTTTCCCTTTCATGTGGCTGAGGCTTTTTTAAGCAGGTCTGGGTTCACCTCAGGCCCTTTCCCCCTGCCCCTTGTCCTGTTCTTGCCCCAGATATGAAGCGTACTGCAGGTCAAGAAGGCTGATACTTGAATTGAACCACATCTGGGGCTACGTGTGCAAAGAGTGTGGAGTTTTACTATACGGTTGCCCATATCTCTGGTCAACTCAGCCTGCCGTGATCGATTTTCACAGGACTTGTCTCTCAGTGTGTCAAAGCAGGACTTATGTAGCTCTCCTGGCAAATACGTTGTGTTTCAGAAGATGGTTTCATTCACGGTGTGATAAATAGACTGCAAAGCCTGATTTAAAAGCTTGCCTTTAGATCAAAGCGTCAGCCATTAGACAAGCTGAGGGCTCAGATCAAGTAGCTCAGGCGTGCTAATAAACTGCATTTGGTGAAGCATAGGCTTAGATCATATTTGAGGTTTTTACTGTTAACTACCTTGTTTTTTCCCTCGCTTTATCCCCCCCCCCTTCTCTCTCTCTCTCTCTCGCTTTCTCTCTCTCTACCTGTCTCTATATATATCTTTCCCTCTCAACAGGCCTCCAGCTTGATTCCATGCTGTAGTGTCTGTGCTTTTTCTTACTTTTTTTTAGAAAAATATGTGTCCCTGTAGAGAGTAGTTATATGTGATCTATGTTTGTCATGTCACAGAATATGCACACACACACACACACACACACACACACACACACACACACATGTCTATGTGTGTCTATACGTCTATGCTGTGTGCCATGGTTACCATGAAAGTACAGAGACAATGCATTTCAATGCTGCCTCTCTCGGCTGATCTTAACAGAATGGTGTTCAAAGCCTTGTGATGCTTCTGGGAAATGCAGTTGTGTCTCCAACAGAGAACAGGGTCAAATTCTGTACTTGATTGACAAAACAGGGACACGCTATACAGGTCTCAGCTAGCTCAGACCTGAACATGTTTGTATATAAAAGTATGCCAAGAAAGTTTGTCACCCATCTAGCTGGCTATACAGTACATTTTTCAGCAATTCCTCATTGGCTGGTAGATTTGTTAAAGAATTTACTGCGATTGCAGATCGTATCTCATTTCATGTCTGTGTTTTTGGCTGCAGACTCTCATATACAATATCACAAAAGTGAGTACACCCCTAACATTTTTGTACTTTTTTTATTATATCTTTCAATGGGAGAAGTCTAAAGATATAGCACTTTTACAATGTAAAGTAGGCAGTGTACAGCTTACACCTACTTTACATTGTATCAAAGTGTTATATCTTCAGACTTCTGACATGGAAAGATATAATAAAAACATGTATAAAAATGTGAGGGGTGTACTCACTTTTGTGACATACTGTAGCTCTTAGTGTGACCACACACAATGGATTAGAGGCTGATTTATAAATGTGCACTTGACCCTGGTCTGGCCAAGCCACATGCATAATCTGACACTGTTCCGCTCCACTGAAAAGGTGGAAAAATCTTTGACTGCAGTCTATTTTGAGCTGTCCTCTGGCTATGGTTTGTCTCAAGCCCTCCTTGTGTATCCATGTTTAGTAGTGTTAGTGATTCTCTCTCTCTCTTTCTCTCTCTCTCTCTGTCTCTCTTTCTCTCTCGCTCTCTCTCGCTCTCTCTCTCTCCCAGAGCCATAATGTCCTGCTCTTTCAGATGTTTCGTGTTCTGTACAAATGAACTCATAACACTGTGAGCTAATAAAACAGTGCCTGAAAAAAGAATCATGTGTTGCCGGGTGTGTATGTTCATCTTCCCTTCATGTACAGTAATATATAAAACACTGAGTAGGCACATCAGGTTTGGACCAAGAAGCAAGTAACCTATGTTTCATATTTAGTATAGCTTTATTATATTAATATTTATATTGATAGTAATTTAAAAACAATTATATTATATTTTATTCATATTAATATTAATAATTATTAATATGACATGTGGTCCTACCTTGAGTGTAATATACCTTACTCATAAGCTGACCTTTGGTTCTTAAGATTTTTTTCCAACACAAAACCTAAACAAGCTAAGCTATCCTAAAAAACACAATGTAGGAGTAGGTTTCATTTTAATGGCCTCTTAAAATAATAGGATATAATAGCTTAAGAAACACTTATCACCTACAACAGTAGAGATGGCGTGCTGTTTTTACCACCCTTCACTCCTTACCATGATAGATTGCTCTTGGTTACCCTATTATGGAAGATTTCTCTCCCACTCTTCCTCCCTCTTTTTGTTCTTGTCACTTTTATTCGTTTTGCCTCATTCTCTCTTTTGCCAACCCCTGCCTCTCTCTCTCTCTCTCTCTCTCTCTCTCTCTCTCTCTCTCTCTCTCTCTATCTCTCTCTCTCTCTTTCTTACTCACTTGCTTTTCCCTCTTTCGCTGTGCCTCTGAGAAGGAGAGGACAGAGGGCTGGACTCTGTTGGCTGTTGGGGAAGGATGAATTAAAATGGATGGTCCTCCCCTCCTGTGTGTGTGTGTGTGTGTGTGTGTGTGTGTGTGTGTGTGTGTGTGTGTGTGTGTGTGTGAAAGACAGAAAGTGTGTGAGAGGATCATAAAGGCTGCACTTTCTCATAGACACTCAGGACAGATGGAGGTTAATGAGGCGCATCTGGAGGCATAGAACACAAATAAACACACACGCATAAACACACACACACACACTCACACACACACGCACGTACACATACACACGCATACACACACACACGCACGTACACACACACACACACACTCACACAGGCGTGCACACGCACACGCACACACACACGCACACACATACACATACACATACACATACACATACACATACACAGTACAGTACAACCATGCATTACATGCATTACAATTTCAAGGCTATACATGTATGGGAAGTCAAGTGACAAAATGCATCAATGTATTACAAACACAACATTGTAATGTGTTTTGTTCATGGAAAACACATAATATTGCAAATTATAGAATGGTTTCTATCCACAAAAGCATTGATTGATATCTAAGTTTTGCTTTTATGTGAACAAAATGAGCATTCCAAGGCAAAGAACGATCGACTCATTGTACATTGTGTGCTATCACTGTTCTTGAATACCGATAATACTTTGGTTCACAGAGTTGAGATGTGGTTTCATCATTTTGTAGCACAAAATACAAAGCCAAAACGTCAGATCGGTGCCCAATATAAATCATTTGCTTTGCTTTGCTCTGTGCACCACAGAATACTCTCCAAAATGCCATGGGCACAATGCTAATGCATTTGTGTTTTCTGCAGACAAAGGTGTTAGTTTTTGTCAATTTCTCAAAATCTCTTTATTTTCTCTAACTTGATGCCCCATACTCATGTATAGGTAAAACTTTAGGCGCCCCCTGCTCTGGGAAACTCACTTAGGCACATGCATCTCCTTGTATGTATGAAGGTAGTCTGCTTACTTTGTGTTCCTCTACACCTCTGTTAGCTTATGTCCTCCTTTTTGTAAGTCACTTTGGATAAAAGCGTCTGCTAAGTGTAATGTAATGTAATCTAATGTAAAATGTATTGGCCTTCAGATACATTATGTACAGTAAACATACACACAACCTCCACCCTCCATACAGCCATAGTTAAAGACACACTAGCAATACAGGCTCTCCCAGTCCATTCCCTTATCTACCTCCACACCCTCATCCTATTATGATTCACAGTTAGACGTCTGGTAATTGGAATTATTCAGGCAACTACACTGGTTATTTATTCTGCTACATAACACGTGTAATAAAAACTCTCGTTGGAATTTATAGCTTCACAGTAACCACTGCGTGTTGTATGCAGGGTGAATTTGCACACAGATGTTCCTCTGTCAGAATATGGAACTGATCTACAAATCAGACGACCCACAGCTCATAACCTCTGAGTACTGCAATGGCTTAAGCCCCCTAATGTGTAATGTGAGGTCACTGATTAATTGTGACCCATTCTGATAAAATGATTGTTAACTAATTCTAAATTTACAGGCCAATTTTGGTAGAAAACCTTTTCAAGCATTCATGCAAGTTTTTTATTTTCAACAGAGCTTATGTTTTTCCCTCAGTTTGTATTCATGTCAGCCTATCAATACAAACTCGTCACTCTCCCTTTTCTCAAGAAACAAATAACCATCCACCAAACCATCCATCTGTTGGTAGGATATGCATACAGAAATTAAAGACCCTTTGGTGCATCCCACATAATTTTTTCCTCAGTAGTTTTGGTGTGTGTGTGTGTGGGGGGGGGGGGGGGGGGGGGGGGGGCAGCAATGTGTGTGTGTGTGTGTGTGTGTGTGTGTGTATGTGTGTGGGCCAGCAATGTGTGTGTTTGTGTGTTTGTGTGTATCTGTGTGTGTGTGTGTGTACACGCGCATGTGTGTGCACGTGTTTGTGTATGTGCACACACGAGCACACGAGTGTGCTGAAGATTATCAAATGTAAATAACGGCGTGCTTGACTTAATACATATTAATAATTTAATGCGAAGGCAAACAGAGCCACACAGTGAGCACGAATCACCCAGAATCAGGGGCCTGAGATTTAGAGCCTCCTCCACGCTCGTTAAGTCTCCAGATGCGCCACAGGTCTGTAAGGGATTTGATAAATACCATTAGGGGTTTACGCACACTGGAGCTGCAGCCTCCAGATACCAGACATACACTTAGATTGGCAGCCCCTCTTCCTTCTTCACTAATATGGAGGTGGGAGGAAAAAGAGAGAGAAAGAGTGGAAGAAAGAGAATGAGAAAGAGAGAGAGGGGGGAGGGAGGGAGAATGAGAGAGACAGAGAGAGAGAAAAGACAGTACAGTAAGAGGTAGTGAGAGAAAAGACAGGAAAGTAAGTGTGTGTGTGTGTGTGTGTGTGTGAGCGAGAGAGAGAGAGGGAGGAGAGTAAAAGGGAGAAAAGAGAGAGAAAATAGAGAGAGAGAAAGAAGATGATAGTCACAGAATGAGAGATAAAGAAAGAGAGAGAAGGGAGGGAGAGAGAGAGAGAGAGAGAGAGAGACGTTGTTCTATTTGGGTGACTAAAGGAGGCATGGACAAAGACAATGAAAAGGCGGCACTGAAGAGTTCGTGTGTAAGCGAGATGATGGAAATAATGAAATATGGAAATGAGAAGAGGCGGGAAAAGACAAAAGAATGAAAAAAAAAGAGGAAACGCGAGATAAAGGGAGAAAAAAAAGCAAGCGTTCGGTAACCGGGGGTTGTGTGTGTGTGTGTGTGTGTGTGTGTGTGTGTGTGTGTCTGTGTGTGCCGTTGGAGGAGATAGTGAGCTACAAAGAGGCAGATGAGGAGTGTGAAAGTGAGAGGGGTTAGAAGCGCCCTACTGCTCGGCTGTGATGTTGACAGTGACAATCTGGCTGACTGCGCTGGTGATGTTCGGTGGAGAGCAGCTTAAATCTTTCATGTCTAAAAAGGTTGGGTGTGTTTGACCCTGACACAAAGGTGGCTGGCAGTCCATTTGAGGTGTGTGTGTGTGTGTGTGTGCGTGTGTGTGTGTGTGTGTGTGTGTGTGTGTGTTTTGCCACGGATCGGAGAGTAGCTCAGGGAACCGGGGGCCCTCCTGAAAGGGCACTCTGCAAACAGACAGACACACACACATGCATACACAGAGGAATTGTGTGTGTGTTTTGTGTGTGTGTCCGTGTGTCCATGTGTGTATGTGTGTGTGTGTGTGTGTGTGTGTGTGTGTATTCGTGTGTGTGTGTGTGTATTTGTGTGTGTGTGTGTGTGTATTTGTGTGTCTGTGTTTGTGAGTGTGTGTGTGTGTGTGTGTGTGTGTTGTGTGCATGTTTTGTATGTGTGTGTCTGAATGTGTTTTGTATGTGTGTGTGTATATGTGTGTGTGCCTTAGATAGCACTTTAGGTTTGTGTGTGAGAAAAGGATAAATAAATGGAGGGAGGGAGAGAAGCAGGCAGAGCAGGCAGGAGAGAGAGAGAGCGAAAGACAGAGACAGAGAGAGAGAGAGAGAGAGAGAGAGAGAGAGAGATGCAGTGTTCAGCTTTCTGTGGTGATGCTCAGGCATGAATCATGACTTTTGTAATATCAGATAGCACACAGAAGAATTGAGGAGGGTAGTGTGTGTGTGTGTGTGTGTGTGTACACTGGGTGTGTCTGCATTTGTATGCGTACTGTATGTGTGTGTGTGTGTGTGTGTATATGTATATGTGTGTGTGTGTGTGTGTGTTTGTGTGTATTTGTGTATGTGTACAGTTTGTGTGTGTGTAGGGGGATGTCTGTGTGTGTGTGTGTATTTGTGTATGTGTACAGTATGTGTGTGTGTGTGTGTGTGTGTGTGTGTGTGTGTGTGTGTGTGTGTATGTGTACAGTATGTGTGTGTGTATGTGTGTGTGTGTGTGTGTGTGTACAGTATGTGTGTGTGTGTGTGAGTGTTTGTGTGTGTGCGCCCATCTGTGAAAGCGGTGTTCTTCACACACAGCAGTTCTCAGGAGGCCTGCCAGGCATCACACTCCCCCTCTGTTGTGGGTGCCAGCAAACGGCACAAGAAATACGAGCAAAGGAGTGAAGCCATCTTTACCACGGAGGAGAGCATAATGAGCTACTCAGCCTTTCTATTCTCCTCTTTTTTCTCTTTCTCTCTCTCTCTTTCTCTCTATCTTTCTCCGTCTGTCTCTCTCTCCCTGTCTCTTTCTCTCTCTCTGGCTCTCTCTCTGTCCCTCTTTTTCTCTCTCCCTGTCTCTCTATGTCTCTCTTTCGCTCTCTCTTTCTCTCTCTCTCTCTCTCTTTTGCTCTCTTCCTCTCTCTTTCTCTCTCTCTCTCTCTCTCACACACACGCACACACAAACAAACAACAGCAGTAACTTGCAATTCTATAGAGCTTTCTCTCTGTCTCTCCGTCTCTCTCTCTCTCTCTCTATCTCTCTCTCTCTCTCTCTCTCTCTCTCTCACACACACACACACACACACACAAACAAACAACAACAGCACCTTGCAATTCTATAGAGGTTTATTGATGCACCCAAAGCACTTTATGGTGAAGAGGCAACTCACTAACTATACCATCAATGTGTAGCACCCACTTCGGCATTATGTGCCAGGGCTCTTTACAATCACACACACACACAAACACACACACTCACACGTACACACACACACACGTATACACACGTACACACAAGTGTGCACACACAAACACACACACACACACACACACACACACACACACACACACATACACACACAACAAGAACACAGACACCCACACAGAATTTGTGTCCCATTGTGTTAATGTGGTCCTCTTCTCTACTCCTCAGACACACACACACACACACACACACACACACACACACACAATGACAAAGTGACTCCTAGGAGACCTGCTGTTGCCTCTCTGTACAAATCTTCGACTGCATGCATCCACCTCATCTATTCTCAGAATCCGTGTCCCATTGTGTCAATTCTCAGCATCTTAGCCTCACCTAGGACAGACTAGACACATTACAGAAACATCAGTTAGTGTGCTCCTTGTCTCTTCTCCTCCTCCTCACACACACACACACACACACACACACACACACACATGCATGCCAACACACGCACACACATACACACACATACATGCCAACACACACACACCAATACACATGCACACACACACTGACAGACAGACACACACACACACACACACAAACACACATACATACCAACACATACACACACACCAATACACTGACACACACACACACATACACACACACACACACTGACACACACATACACACACACTGACACACACACACTGACACACACACTGCTACTCACATTCACACTCACTCTCACACACACAAACACTGCAGACACTGTTTGGTGTAATGGCAGCAATTTTCAAGGCGACAGCTCTTCTCGTTCCATTTCAGCGGCGTGATGATTTGATGTATGGCTGAACCTCACTCCACACAGCCTCTCACAGAAAACAATGGCCAACTAATGGAGGTCTCAGAGACTCAAGAGTTGCTTTATGAGATTGTTCTTTGGGGTCTTCACCACTGATACGCCTGAGACTGTCACTGTGTGTGTGTGTGTGTGTGTGAAAAACAGAATCACAATGGATGCTTAGCAGACACTTTAGGCTTTATATTGTTTGTAGGTAAAAAACAATATATCACCCAAATTACATCTCGAGAACAAAGTCTACAAGTCTTAGTCTGATTGTGCAAGTGCTAGTGCTTGGTGAAGTATGTGTGTCAAAACTTGTGTGCAATCCGTATGTGTGTACTCGTGTGTGTGTGCGCGTGTGCTTGTGTGTGTGTGTGTGCTCGTGTGTGTGTTTGGGTTAGCTGTGTCTGCGACAGTATACAGTGGCATTTTTCCCGCCTTGTTTTTTTGTGCCATGGCTGCTCGTTTATACGGGTTACGAGTGTCACCATCACAGATTCTGATCATTATTTGTGTGCCACAGGGGGGGGGATAGTTGGGGGGCGGGGGAGACAAGAGCACACTGCCAAGGCCACTGCTGCATTACTCACCCCCTCTCAGCCCTGAACGTCTCCAATGGGTGCAAAGCATGACACAGCAGATAATAGGGTGGGGTGGGGGGAGGGGGACAGATAGGCAGCCTCTCTGCAGAGACAGCTTTTGGATAAAGTGAGTGTCCACAAGTACGGGAACAATGAGCACTATTCATACACAAGCACTTTTATGCCAGTGACATATACAGCTATGGAATACAACAAGAAGTATAACCACATTTGTCTGTGACTAAACTCCCAAGATAAATATATGTATTGATTTTGATTTTAACTACACTTGCTGGTAGTCTGCTACTGAGTTTTGTAGGAGTTTGAGGAGACTTGGGAGATTATGCTGTTTATTGTTGTTGATTAGTTTGTGTTAATTAACAATGACTAGTGCTGTGCCTATTGATGCAGTCATGTTGTGTGACAGAGGGAGTGGCCCAGAGTGACACACAGACAAAAGGCAATTGAATCTTGTTTTACCGATATATTTGTCCTAACAACCTGAAACTTGGCACTGCACTCACTTATGCCATTAGCAAGACACTTACCAAGTTTGAGCTCAGTGGAATTCATGGTTGGAGAATTGTGCATGGAACAGACGGAGTGACACACAAACACAGAGAGAGAGAGAGAGAGAGAGAGAGAGAGAGAGAGAGAGAGAGAGAGATTCTTTGCATTTATACACATAGATGTGGTAAAGTTTTTTTTTATGTAGGGGATATATATTTGTGATGGATGTTTAGTTATTACTGAACGACCCAGGAATGTAAAGCCTTCATCATAAAAAAACAGGCCCTGTAAAGATGGCGAAGGGGCAACTTCTCTTCTCCAGCACTCTTATTTACAGTCTCTCCTGTCATATTTAAATAGTTGGGGGTGTATTTAGTGGTACCTTCACCCTCACTCTTAAGTGAGGACCTTGTTGTTAAACTGTCTATAAATCTACCATCGTAAATAAATCTCACAATTAATATTGTCTTTTCTCAGAAGCCTCCTTTAGCTGAAGTGGACACACTCTTTTTTCTTTTCACTCACCATTTCTTCACAAGGTGATAAAATGTTAGAACATCTAATTTTAAAAAGCTGCTGTTGTTTAAAGGAAGATAAACTACCACACTGACACACACACACACGTGCACGCACGCACACACACACACAAATACATACACACATACAAGGCCAAATTGGAGGGTGCACGAAAATGGAAGATACAGACAGACACACACACAGATACAGACACATGTGCATACACACACACCCACACACACACACACACACACACATGTATACACACACACACAAATATATACTGTACACATACGTTTACACATACACACACACACACACACACACACGTGTACGCATGCAGGTGCACACACACAAATACACACACACACACACACACAAGGCCAAATTGGAGGGTGATGTGCGAAAATGGAAGATTTTTATTTATTTTTCTATTTTTCACCCTTTTAGCAGAACAAAGTGGATGACTTGGAGGACTTTTTCTTCCTCTTTTGTGGAAAAACATCTTTCAGCATCTTTCAGCAAGCCCACTGCAGCAGCAACAGTGGTAGCAGGAGAGACTCTCAAGTATTGAACTAAGAACACTGGCCAGCCATTTCCAGCATCCTCTCCCATCACATCCCAGGCAGCCACCCACCCAAAGCCCTGGCTGGTCGTGATGGACTCCTCTGGTCTTCAGTCTGTGGTGGCAGGCAATCTCACTGGTGGAGTCCCACTGTCCCTCTGTGTGGCAGTCAGTCCCACTGGTGGAGCACAGCCTGTGTTTTGTGCAGAGGGCCCCCATGGGTACTAGACTATACACTGAGTCATGCCTGGCCCAGGAAGGGACTCTCTTGCTATTGTTATGGGCCTAAAAATAACACTATTAAGTAACTTAGAAGAAATGAATCAGGGGGCAGGGAATCAAAATTAGACTGGGCCAAATATTTATGCTGACACTGACTCATAAACATGAGACCAGGCTTACAACAAAAAAAACAGTTTCATGCAACTGGCTGCAGGACTTTCACACAGAGATACAGACAGACACACACACACACACACACAGATACAGACACATGTGTATACACACACACTCACACACACACGTATATATACACACACACACAAATATATACTGTACACATACGTTTACACACACACACACACACACACACACACACACACACACACACACACACACACACACACACACACACACATGTGTACGCACGCATGCACACACACACACACACACACACAAATACACACACACACAAAAGGCCAAATTGGAGGGTGATGCACGAAAATGGAAGATTTTTTTTCTATTTTTCCCCCTTTTAGCAGAACAAAGTGGATGACTTGGAGGACTTTTTCTTCCTCTTTTGTGGAAAACATTCTTTCAGCAAGCCCACTGCAGCAGCAGCAGTAGCAGCAACATCAGCAGCAGGAGAGACTCTAAAGCATTGAACTAAGAACACTGGCCAGCCATTTCCAGCATCCTCTCACATCACATCCCAGGCAGGCAGGCACCCAAAGCCCTGGCTGGTCGTGATGGACTCCTCTGGTCTTCAGTCTGTGGCAGGCAATCTCACTGGTGGAGTCCCACTGTCCCTCTCTCTGGCAGTCAGTCCCACTGGTGGAGCA
>CM059278.1:20639705-20654705 GCA_030347295.1 Setipinna tenuifilis | reverse complement strand
CACCAGAGGGGTCCTCAGCCCAGCCCATCTCCAGCCCAGCCCGGCCCAGCCCGCAGTTCTCCTGCCTGCCCGCAGTTCGCTATCTATCTGGACACACCTGAGTGGAGCTGCTGCAAAACGCTCCTGACTAGCTAAATCGGATGATGAAGCTCAGTGCTAACACGTTCAGTCAGTCATGCAGAGCTAAAATAAGGAGTGGGGATTGGGGGTGGTTAATGTATGTAGCTTAGCTCAGGGGCTAACTGGGGTGGAGGTGTAAAACTGCACAACCCCACAACCCCATTAACCCCCCACCACCATCATCAGCACCACCAGCATCAAATCATTGAACCAACCTGTTCATGAAAAACTGACCCGTGTTTAAGTGTACCCCCCAGAGGTGTGTTAGTGGATTGGTCGGTTCGACCCTCCAACCCATGTCGGCGGGTGTAAAAGCTATGGACGACCCACTATTTTGGGGAAACTCATCCGTGTAAAAGAGACTTCTCCCTTTCCTACGCCCACCCCCACCCTCACCCCCACCATTACCTCCACATCCACCATCACCTCGTTCTCTCCTTGCACCAGTCAGGGATGTGGACACCTCATCAAGCAGTAGGAGGGGATGGGGTGGGTGGGTGGATGGATGCTGTGGGCCCTGGGAGGAGCCTGGAGGGGGGTGGAGGGGGGGAAGGTCACCCCTGACAGGCCGGTGGCTGACAGATGTCGGCCTGTCACAGCTCAAATGGCTGAATCAATGCGGGGGCCTCAAGGAGCCGTTCGTTTCACACACCGCCGCTTGACAGCAGGGACGGAGGGCTCTGTGTAGCCGCTTGGAGATGTATGGCTGCCGTGAAGGTCCTTACTCTGTCATTTATGTACAGTGATAACCAGTCAAGAGGGGACATTTATGACTGTGTGTGTGTGTGTGTGTGTGTGTGTGTGTGTATGTGTGTATGTGTGTGCATGCGTGCCTGTGTGTGTGTATGTATGTATGAGTGAGTGCATTCCAACTCTGAATATAAACCGTGTGTCTGTGGGTTTTCCTTTTATGTGCGTGTGTGTATGTGTGTGTAAGTGCATTCAAACTCTGCGTGTGTGTGTTTTCCTTGTATGTGTGTGTGTGTGTGTGTGTGTGTGTGTGTGTGTGTGCATGCATCCCTGTGTGTGAGTGTGTTCCAACTCTGAATGTAAACTGTATGTGTGTGTATTTTCCTTGTATATATGTGTGTGTGTGTGTGTGTGTCTGTCTGTGTGTGTGCACGCATCTCTGCTCAGTGGAGACCAGGGCTATCATTTTTCCCACTAAACCAAACAACGGATAAGGGACTTGACTCGGTGGAGGAGTGAGGGACTGTGATGTGTCCCAGGGCCGTGAGTGGAAGCTGCGCTCCCCTGTTACCTACTGTTCCCCACCTCACACACCAGCACAGCCTACATGCCCTCTGTCCCATCTGTCAGTCAGCATGAGGTACCTACTCCGTCAGCACAAAACACACTGCTCTCCCCTCCTGACTTATGCAAGTCTTGCCTGACAATGGTAGTACATTGGTAGTGCACACACACACACACACACACATACAGTGACATGCATACACAGGCAAATTCACATGCACACACATGCAAATACACACGCTCACGCACACATACACACACACACATGCATACACATACATATATGCACACACACACACACACACACACAGGAACATGCATGCACAAGCACATTCACATTCACACATGCAAACACACACACACACACACACACACACACATACACACACACACACACACTCACACACACACAGACCTTACTACATGCTGATGTAAGAGATAGATACACACACACAGACACAGACACACACACCCACTCACCCTTCTCCATGTTGTTGAAATAGATGGATACATACACACACACACACACACACACACTAACACACCCTACTCCAGGCTGATGTAAGAGACGGACGGCCCCTTTCAGTTTTTCCTGAAGGGTGAAAGGCGAAGCTAAAGACAGTTTCAGTTGAGCTTGAGGTCGCGCCCCCCCTGATAGCTTCCTCACTAATGAAGGAGAGTGATGGAGGACTGGCCTGAGATGGCCCTGTCTGCTGGGGCAAGGGGATTTAATCATCTCCAGGGGGCACTTTCAGGGCCTTCGTGTCCAGCCATAATGGTAATAATGTCATGGCTTGATATTGTAATTATGTATTAATGTTGCCACTTATGCGTAAGACTACATTTACCTGGAGCTAATGACAGCCCCGCCCTGTTTCAGCACTTTGTCACTGCGGAGAAAGTGACTGATGACTTGTGTGTGTGTGTGTGTGTGTGTGTGTGTGTGTGTGTGTGTTTTTTCCTATGGATTTTAAAACTCTGACGTCATCCTTAGATAACAAAACAAAAAAAATAAAACTTTGAGATTGGCAGCACGTCATTGGGGTTGTTGCAGAAGACATTTTGTCCTAATTTTTTCGCGTTTTTTCCAAAATAAACAGAAATGAAAGCATATATGATACATATGTCAATCTGACAATGACTATTATTATTATTTACATTGGCATTGTATGCACCATTATAAGGCACTGGGCTACATAATATGGCAGGCCTGATTTACTGAAACAATTACAATTTTACACGGCACACACATTTTGGGGTCCTCAGATAAAAAAAATGCCCTCAAGACCTCTGCTTACACAGCTTGACTCTGAAAAGCTAATTAGCTATGAAATTGTAGCTATTGTACACTTCAGGTTTATTATATCATTATGTTTCTGCAAATATAAAAATCTTTATGGTGATTCCAGTAGTAATAAGCAGACTCATTGTTTAAAGAAAAACCAAAAGAATGTCCTCTTGAGGTTTCGATTGATTTTTTTCTCTTTTTCTGTGTTTTATCTTTTCTCTTTTCGCCCAGACCTAGCAGGAGACCATGTTTCCATTCGGTTTTGAATAATTGCAGGAGTTAATCAAGAGGTAAATCAAGGAGGCAGGCCAAGAATAAATTATTCATGCTCCGTCCTGTGAGTGTTTGTCATGAGCGTTTCCCCCCGCTGCCTGCTAAATAGCTGCTTACGTGCATGTTAGCTTTGTTATTAATTTACACTAGTAGCATTTTCTACCACAGAGACATGTAAAATTGCATAACCATATCTGCAGCTTTCCAGCATTTGTTTTTTTTTCCCACTTACACACTTCCTGGACGTAGAACAATGTTCGCTAGCTGGCTCGCAAAAACAAAACCAATTGTGCATGATACGGAAATGTATTGTGCTGAGGTGATATGTGCTGACAAAAGTGTGCGTGCACACACATGCATGTACACACACACACACAAGTTTGGAATTCTATACTTATGGGGTACTCCGATTGACTCCCATTATAATATAACTAAAGAATGCTAAACTGTGCCCAGACGAAACCCACCCCTAACCCTAACCTGTCTTTAAAGCAATGTTTTGGCACTTTTAGTTTTATCGGCAATAACAAAATAGCCAAGAAAAACACCGTGAAACACACACAACTTGTTCCCCACAAATCACGTCTTGTCTGGTTTTCCTATCTTAGTGGGGACATTTCTTCCCCATATGCATAGGTTTGCCTGATGCTCACTGATACACACACACACACACGCACGCACATACCTACAGGCACTTATAGGAATATACACCCATGTAAATCCACAGATGATCATCTTCTAGAGTCTCAGCAAAATGGCACCCACTCAATACAGATCTTCAATTATTCAGATGACACAGCCATTATTGCGATGGCCTCAGAGAATATTCTGTTAAAATACTGTATGTGTGTGTGTGTGTGTGTGTATGTGTGTGTGTGTGTGTGTGTGCACGCCAGTAAGTGTAGTTTCATGGTAAAAGTGCACAGGTATATGTGAGTGTGTGTGTGTGTGTGTGTGCCTTTGTGTGCATTCGGGGATCAGTATATATGTTTCATGGCACAAATATATATGCCTCAGAGGATATTCTGTTAAAGTAAGTGTGTGTGTGTGTGTGTGTGTGTGTGTGTGTAAAAGAGAGAGGGACCTAAAAAGGACTGGTTGGTGTGTGTGTGTGTGTGTGTGTGTGTGTGTGTGTGTGTGTGTGTGTGTGTGTGTAAGGGAAAGAGGTAATGTGTAGTGGTCACAATGGCTCAGATGCATATTGCATGAAGATGGGCCTTTAAATATGAATCCAGACAGATGGGCTTCATCAGCAACTGGATATTTCACCCATTTATCAGAGAGAGAGAGAGAGAGAGAGAGGGAGGGAGAGAGAGAGGGAGGGGGAGGAGAGAGAGAGAGAGAGAGAGAGATGGAGGAATCTACTATATATATAGAAGGCTGTGAACCTGAACTTGGAGAGGGCAGAGAGAACAACTGAAAAATCCAAAAGGTCACGTAGCCAAATACAGAGAGGTAAGGAAAGAATGAAAAAAAAAAAACAGACAGGAAAGGCAACAAAAAAACAAAGAAAGAAAGACAGGAAGCAAGAAAAGAAGAAAGGCTTTTTGTAGTTGGTAGGCAGAGGTTGTGTACAGTTTTGTTTTCTGTGATTCTGTTTACAGAACTGCAGAGCCTCTTACAAATGTAACGGTACTCACAGTTCACACAAAGGCCCAATTAAAGCTTTGAGTTAATTAGATTTTTTTCTCAGTGAAATAAAATACAATATTGTTCATAATACTACAAAAGACCTCCAGACATCACAACTCCAAAATACCCCAAGCCCTGTGTGTGTTTATTTACTACCAATAATGAGATTTGAGACAGAATGGTTGTGTATGTGTGAATTTGTCTGTCTATGGCTCTAACATTACTATTTACTCAAAACCTTTTTTAGAGTTACAGATATTAAATGAGATATACAGACCAGTCAAACACATACACACACACACTCTCTCTCTCTCCGTCACACACACATACACACACACAGAATCATGTACATACATCCATACACACACACACATACACACACACACACACACACACACACACATACACACACACACATACATACACACACAAACACAAACATGTACACACACTCGAGCATGCACACAAACACATACACAGGAACATGTACACACACACACACACACACACACACACACACGCACACACACACAATCAGACGTGTCAGACAGTATCATTATGCGAGGTGTGAATCCCCCATATGTTCCCTCTCCATCGCCATGGTGATGCAGATAACTGTCCATCAAACGTGCTCCCTGGACTCTGCCATTTTAGATGGAGGCCAGCGCAGCACATCTGTCTCGCAGCGCAGCTACGCATTCATGATTCATGCACACTAATTTCATTACCGTCTCAGGCATGCAGGTGAAAGCAATATCCCAATGGCTTCCACTTACACTTCCTGAATCACATTACACACCACCAATGCACAGGAGAGAGAATGAAATAGAATAGATTGATAGATACATAGATAAATAGACAGATAGATAGACAGACAGGCAGAAACTTGGAAATACTGGCTTTTTTGCTATCTTGAGAAACTTGCCACAAAGGTGTGACATTTTAATAGATACACAGAGAGAACTATTCGTCAGCAGGATTGGTGTTCTCTCTTTCTGTGTGTGTGTGTGTGTGTGTGTGTGTGTGTGAGAGAGAGAGAGAACTGTATTTGAAAGGGCCTATCACTGAGACAGAGAAAAACAAACATTGAAAAATAAAGTTTTGACTTGATTCAAAGGAAATTGGTTTCTATAGCAAATACAAAGGGCACTTTTCATAAAGGCATAAACTAAATTATTTTCATTTGCACAAGCACAAAGGATATTACAAAACAGATAATGGTTTGGGGCAACATAGTTATTAGAAGGTTTTGCTGGTAATACTCTCAGGTAATAATTCAAAATATTAAAATATAAATGGAAAGGAAAAAGTAATTTGTGGGCTGACTGAAATAGCCTTGAGAGCAATCGATTGGTGGCTTAATCATATTTACATCACAAACTTGGCGAAAAAAAGAACACACTGTTAGCAAGCGAAAGTAACTTTGTTTCCTTGAAATATTTATATTTCTTGACCCTGATTTCTAAAAACCAACCGCCTTTCGTCTGAGGCTGTGTCATTAGCCTTAGTAATATTAACCACCCAGTACCCGACCCAAACGAGACACAACAAACAGTACATTGACACAAACTGTGAATACGTTATCCTGCCTCTGAAATCAGCCTTAGCATATGCTACAATAGCTGGCCTCCTTAGCCAAAAGGAAAAGGCAGCTCAGCCTAGCATTCATTCAGGCTCTTTTTTCAGAGCACTGTCAGACACACAGTCTTGGTCTAAAAGACCTCGTCTCTGCCTCCACATCAGCTCTTTGATTTAACCCTCATTAAAAGCGTATCTGTAGGCTGCTCCTTAATCACCAAGTCATGAAATATCTCCAATGAACTCACAGAGAAGTTCTGACAGGAAGTCCGAATAAGGGACAAGTTCGTGACCTCCGTCACATTGAGACACAGCACTGTAATGGCTGATAATGGGGCTTCTGCAACATGCCATGAGAGAAAATCTTCGTACACTATGTAATAGATTGGCATTGAACTTAACTCAGAGCAAGTGATCTTTTGTTGACATTTTAATTTGTGCTTGCAGCACTTGAACAGGTCATTGTGTGCTGGGCTCTGACCCAGGAAGTAATCATCTTAATGGGTTATTCCAGTGCAATACAAGGCAACTCACTGTACTGTTATCTTGTGGCTTTTTCTTATTCTTTTTTCTTGTTATTCTTCAATGTGCACCAACCGACATTGCAACCAGCAGGATTTCCCTAGTAACTAAAGCATAGCAACCACCATGACTACCCTAGCAATGCCCCAGGAACCACCTCAGGTTTTGTTTTGTTTTTTGTCCGTGTTGGTAAAGCACACTGTATGAAGAGTTTTTTTTTTTAAAAATGGACATTTTAGACAAGTGTGAAAATGATTGCCAAAAACTGTCACATAATTCCAAGCTACTTGTCTAGTAACTGTGAAAGCTTAATTGATTCACTCTTTGACTGACTGACTGTCTAAACAACTCTCTTCTTCATTCTACAGTTTTTGTTCTATTGTGAATTTGTAAGTGCACTTTTTAAAAAAAAAAAAAAGTTTACTTTGCATGTACCGTGTAATTCCTGGGAATTGCAGATATGGTTTAATGACTGGCTCTCGCTATGTGGTAGAATGCAAGAACTGTTGCTTATTGTGCCCAAATGACCACCAGACGTGAGAGCGTGAGTCATCATGTAAACATAATAAGGGAGGAAGAAGAAATAATTAGTTTGCTGAGTGCCTAGAAAGTATTGTCTGTTTAATATCGGTAATTATCTGAATGGGCAAATGTTCCTGACTTTTATTATCTAAGTATTACTTCCATGGGGAGTAAATAAATGAGAGGTTACTTGCTTGTGTCATTCTGTTGGTCGTGTGTTTGTGTGTATGTGTGTGTGTGTGTGTGTGTGTTGTGTGTGTGTGTATTGTTTGTTTTTTATGCTGTTTTGTCATTAGTTTGCTGCTGAAAGGCATCATTTTCTGAGCACCATGGGGGACTTGGGAGGGGCAAGTAACTGATCGCCATGACAACATGACATCTTAATAAGTGTAATGATACTCTTATGTTGCCACAGCAACACCAGCATGGAGGAACGATGGACGATGGCATGAGCATCTCAAATTAAGAGTGAGACCTGCTGGTCTGTCTTACCTGCATGTGCACTCTATGTGGCATGGGTGCGTAAAACAGAAAGAAACAGACAGAAAAAAAATGAATAAAACAAAAAATAGAATAGAAAGGTAGCAAGAAAGTAGATGATGTACTGTACTGTAGGTTTTGTTTTTAGTGAAAGAGCACACACACTATTCATAAGGTATTCACTGGTAACCCAAAGCTCCAATTCTCCCCACTGCTGTCAGTGCTAGTGTACCACACACAGAACCCCCTAAATGCTGATAGCAGTTGACACACAGTATTTTCTGTGGGGAAAAAAAAGTCCATAGAGAGGCAGTCACGATCCAGGCTGATAAGTGGTGAGTCTCATTTTTCGCATGGCATTTTGTTTCACTGAGCACAGTGACACTTCTCACCTTCTTTCTCTAGTTGTCCCTGGTTTCTCATTATTTCTACTGCAGCTGAAAAGAAGCAGCAAAAAAAACAGTAGTTTCATAAGCACCCTTTATATTGTCTCATGAGTGCTTTGGTCACAATATTAATGACAGTCACAGCCAGGTCAGGGGATGGTATGAAAGAATGTAATAAGCTTGATATCAGACATCTATGCGATGCTATCAGTCTTTGTGTCCCACCAATCTTCTGAGAACAAAATGTCATGACAAAATGTCATGACAAAAAGGGTTCACAGCATCCATTTTATCATCCGTTGCAAATCCCATGCAAACCTTTTTGGTCTGTTTGGCTAAGTGATTAGATAGGGCCCTAAACAAAACAAAAAAAATATTGTAAATAAAAACATTTTCTGTTCACACATCTGCCTGAACAATGTTCCAGTACTTGGTGCCAAAGCACTCCACCACTGAGTACACAAGAATACATTTTGTAATGACAGGTACAGCTCAGCATGACTGTGGAAGGCAAGGGCCCATCTGCTTTTGTGTTTTCTAAAAACATTACATCATTTTATGCATAGCAGAAATCCCAGGATATTTTAAAAACATATTCCTGCAGCCCTAAAAATAACCTTGAGAACAACTATGCAGAAAAAACGAATATTTTACAGGGTGTTGATGATAGACCTCATCGAATGCTGTAGAGTCACTCGATCAACAGGTCAGTTCTCAATCAGCAGGGAGTAATAGGTTTGGGAGACCAGTATGAGTTTTTAGATGAAGGAGACCTGTGGGTGTTTACAGACAACAGCACACAGACAGCCACACACTGTTATGGTCTTCATGCTCCCTGGCTTTTCGAAGCAGACGTCGTAACAGAAGGGGGTGATGGTGTGGTGTGTTGGGGTTGTGATAGTATGGGGTGGGGTGTGTACGTGTGAGATTTACTGTAAGAGAAAGTGGTGTGTTGTGGTGGGGTACTGATGGTGTGTTGGGGTGGTGTGGTGATGGTGGGGTGCTAATAGTGTGTTGGGGTGGGGTACTGATGGTGTGTTGGGGTGGTGTGGTGATGGTGGGGTGCTAATAGTGTGTTGGGGTGGGGTACTGATGGTGTGTTGTGGTGGGTTACTGTTAGGGTGGTATGGTGATGTTGGGGTATGGGGTGCTGATGATGTGTTGGGGTGGTGTGTTGGTGTGGTAATGGTATGGGGTGATGAGAGTGTGTTGGTGTGGTGTGCTGATGGTATGTTGGGGTGGGGTACTGATGCTGTGTTGGGGTGGGGTAGTGATGATGTGCTGGTGTGGTGTGGTGTGGTGTGGTGTGGTGTACTGATGTTGTGTTGTAGTGGAGTTGTGTGGTGTGCTGATGTTGTGTTGGGGTGAGCATTTACAAACAACAGCACACAGACAGCCACACAGTGTTACTGTGTTAATGCTCCCTGCCTCTCAATGTGGACACTGTGACAGAGGGCTTAATGTTGTGTGGGGTTGGTGATGGTGTGAGGTGGTGATAGTGAGGTGGGGTGCTGATGGTGGTGTGGGGGGCTAATGTTGTGCTGATGGTCTCATAGAGATGGGGCACTTCACGCATCAGTCCCTATAATCTTCAGTATCAGGTGCTTCTCAGTAGGACGAGTACACCGTGGGGAGGAAAGACTGGAGCACACTCATATGATGTTCTGTGGGAGGTAAGATTAGGAGCAGCAATGCTGATGATGTGGTGTGGAGGAGTGGTGATGGTGTAATGTAGTATGGAAGAGTGATGATGGAGTAATGTGGGGGGATGCTGATGGTGTGGTGTGGTGTGGTGATGGTAGGGTGTGCTAATGGTGTAGTGTGGTGGGGTTGGTGCTCATGGTGTGGTATGGTGATGGTGTGGTGTGGTGTGGTGGGGTTGGTGCTGATGGTGTGGTGAGGTGTGGTGTGGTGAGGGTTTGTGCTGATGGAGTCATGTGATGTGGTGATGGAGGTCGGATGGCTGCTGATGGTGTGGTGTGGTGTGGGTTTGTGCTGATGGAGTCATGTGATGTGGTGATGGAGGTCGGATGGCTGCTGATGGTGTGGTGTGGTGTGGGTTTGTGCTGATGGAGTCATGGCTGCTGATGATGTGATGTGGTGATGGTGTGGGTGGTCGGGTGGCTGCTGATGGCGTGGTGTGGTGTGGTCTGCTGTCGATGAGAGGGATGATGCTCTGTCCCCATGTGGGAGGTGAGATGGAGGCCAGCAGTGCTGATGATGTGGTGATGGTGTGGGCTGGTGTGGGCTGGAGGGGAGGGGAGGGGTGGTGGTGGTGATGGTGAAGGTGTAGTGTGATGGTGGGGTGTTGATGGCAGGGATGATGCTCTGTCCCCGTGTGGGAGGTGAGATGGAGAGCGCAGGGTCAGAGGTGGAGAGTCAGAGTGTGTGTCGTTTCCATGGAGCCAGCAGTGACCTGCCACTAACACCTACCTGTCACACACACACACACATACACACACACACAAGCACACACACACACATGCACACCCACACACATACACACGCATAGACACACACACATGCACACACACACACACACACACACCTGCTCCCCCGGCTCCTGATCATGCCGATAATGATGGAATAATTGCGTGGCACACACAGCCCAGTGCCTGCACCTCTGCACACCCACCTCCTGAGACTGGCTGGGCTAAGCTCTCACTGGAGAGATACTAGTGTGAGAGGCAGACAGCAAGACAGGCAGGGGGGAGATGGAGTGTGTGTGTGTGTGTGTGTGCGTGCGTGCGTGCGTGTGTGTGTGTATGTATGTATGTGTGTGTGTGTGTGTGTGTGTGTGTGTGTGTGTGTGTGTGTGTGTGTGTGTGTGTGTGTGTTTGGCAGAGAGAGGAGGTATATATGAAACAGAAATGTTGGATAATTGTGTGTGTGTGTCTGTGTGTGTGGTAGTGGGGGGATTGTCATTTGAAACAGAAAGGCTGGATAATTGTGTGTGTGTGTGTGTCTGTGTCTGTGTTGGTGTATGCATGCTTTTGTGCATTTTGTGTGTGTATGTGTGCAAATGTTAATGTTTACACTACACCTTAGTACATATGATGATATGTAGAGTACACCTTAGCACATATTACTACATGTGTAATTGCAAGAGTATAAGTATACATGTCTTTGAAAGAGGGAATGAATGCACAACAAAGCAAGAGAAAGCGAACGAGCGAAAGAAAAGGGGAGCGAGATGCCGAGACAGAAAGCAAGCAGGTGAAAGAAAGAGAAAGAGAGAGAGAGAGAGAGAGAAACAGAGCGACAGAGAGAAAGAGAGAGAGATGAGGATGGGGGCAGAAGAGGGATTTAGAAGAGAGGAAGAGAGGGATGGAGAGAGACAATGAGTGGCAGATAAGTGTTTTGAAACGAGGTGCTCGTCTGTGTGCCCGGAGAGCGTGTTGAGAACCCAGGTAACAGGAGCGCTTCATGAAATATTGATGAAGAGAACAATGAACTGTGGATGAGCTAAATGAAGTAATGATGAGAGGTTTGGAGAGAGTGAAGAGAGAGAGAGAGAGAGAGGCAATAATAGGTAGGCAGAGAGAGAGAAAGAGAGAGAGAGAGATCAAGTGAGAGTGAGAAAGAGATCAAGTGAAAGAGAAATAAAAAGAGATTGCGCGCGCAAGAGAGAGAAAGAGAGAGATAGATAGCGGGATGGACTTCTCATCCCTGGAGGACAGCATGAGAACAGACACAGAGATAGAAATCTCACCCCATTGAGTTGTTACTCTCGGGCTCAATTACTCTTACCTTTAGGACTCAACTGACTGCAGCCCTGCCTGAGCATGGCTAAGTAGGGATACAACTGCTGATATTTTCTACATCTAAAAGAAAACAGGGAAAAAAGGAGCCTAATCCTATTTAGAAATTAATCAATAGATACCAGCATGCCTCGTGAAATGAAATGAATACACACTGCAGGCTACTGCATGCAAACTGTTTGGATAATAATTGGTACTTATATTGATGCCATAATAAATACTCTACTATAACATTTGATATTCATCATGGGTAAGGTTTGTGTAGATGATTATCTTACAATGCGGCTCCAAAATTATATCCTTTTCTTTTGCAAATTGCATGCTGGATTAAGGAAAAAAATATAACACAAAGATGGCTTTGGATATATAGCAATACAAAGATAGCCTCACAATTTTTTACAGATGTAAAGATATGTTCAGACCTAAGAATTTAAGGATGGTTTCAGCATTACACAACGGTCAAGATGTCTTTATATACAAGAATGTAAAGATACCTACCTTCAACTTTACAATAATGTAACGATGCTGAAATACATAAGTATGTAAAGATGCATTAGGATATAGAATATCTTTGTCTAAAGATGCCTTAATACATAACAATGTAAGGTTCCCCTTATACATTAGAGTGTAGAATATGTTTGTCTAAAAATGCCTTAATACATAAGAATGTAAAGGTGCCCTCATGCATTATAATGTAGAGATACCTTCATGTAAACATGCCTAAAACATCTTAAGAAGTTAAAGATGGCACCATAATAATTGATCCTCTCAGCTTTATACCAATTTTAAGATGCTTTCATACTTAAGAATGTAAAGATTCTTAACTCTTCTTAATTCCAAACTGCTTATACACGAGCCTGCTCCGCTGTGAGAGGAGTCTAATTCTTCCCTGACGATGTGGATGAGTGTCTGTGAGCATCTCCTGCAGACTACACTGAGAGCTTATTATCAGGGCGGTGGAGATGAGGAACCTTAGACCACACAGTGATGAATGGCTACATGCTGTGGCACAAGTACACCTCTTGCATTTTACAATTAACACACACGCGCACACACACACACACACACACACACACACATGCGCACACACTCACAGTCATGCGCACTACAGACAGACACACACACACACCCACTCATGCATTCTACAGGCACATACACACACACTCACTCACACACACACTACAGACACACACACACACACACACACACACACACACACACACACACACACACACACTCATGCGCACGCACACTTATTTAACTGAAAAGGCCAATCCCATGAAGCCTCACAAAAGGTCGAGAAAAGCTCTAGGTAACCACATAAAGAAACCCACAAACAAACAAACAAGCACACATACTCACTTACAATCACAAATACATTACTGCTGCGTTGTGTAGGTGGGTGTATTTTGGAGTGTGAAAGTGCACACCATGCTGTCTTGTAAGGAGCCAAGGGAAATTACAAGTGTATTAAATCCATGACTCAGAAATCCCAAATCACATCTCGCAGACAGCCCAATATCTCACGGCTATCACCACACACACATACACACACACACACACACACACACACCATATATATATAGTGAGTATAACACTCGCTGCATGTGAAAAAACTTGACTGTACTTGAAGGCCTTGTATTGTTTGCCGTGAAGGGATGCCTTTGACAAAGAAGGAAAACAAAACACGAGACAAAAAAATGAGGGGGAAAGCAATTGAGGACATTTCTCAAAACACTATGAATAAATATATAATACGGAGGTTTTTTTATGCTTTTACAATGCTTTTTTTGAAGTATCTCCACTTCATTGGGGTGCAGAACGGATGTAGCCAAACATTTGTTTTAAACATGAGCAAGCTAGCTATTACCCACTGCATAAAAGGAGCCTCATTTCCATGCCGTGTTTTTACTGGGACATGGTCTACATTTCTCCTTCCCCCTTTTCTCTGTCATTGTGATTAGTTCAGATTAGCCTGAAGAGTCGCACTGCAGTGGTTAGAAGAAATGTAAACAGAGACATACCACACAGTGCAGCACACAGCCCCAAATTAGCGAATGGCCCAGCTAGTCAGGCCCAGGTGTAGCATTAGCCTATGTGATCTCATGTGATGCCGTAAAATAGCACAGCACTTCTTTTTAAGCATTTTTTGTGTGAATAACATGACTGTAAGACTACAAAATAAAATAACTTGTGGATAAGTTTTAACATTAAAAGACATTGACGAGATGGTAAGGAATAGGATTAGGGTTACAGTTAGGGCTATTAGGTTTGAATGCTTAGACTGCTAACACGTGACATGGCCTAACAAAGTTAACTGTTACGTTCCAGTCAATGAGAAAACTGTAGGATAACTGGCGGCATGAAATCGGCGCGACATGGTACGCCGTTTGATGAGACCAGGCTGTATGAGCAATTATCTGTGCCTGCTCGGTGACAATGTCTAATGCCATTTTGTTCTGACTGGCTAGGAATTGTTATGTGTGTGTCACATATGAGAATGTGGAATGTTCCGGTGTATTTTGAGTTAAGGTTAACCCAATTAAGTAAGTGTGACTTTGGCATTAATTCTGTCTGTCTCAAGTTTTTCTGTTAACAAACTCCACATGGTGTCAGAAAGGGGGTTACGCAGTGCGCAGATCATTTCTACAAAAATGTATTTTCAAAGTATTACTTTCGAAAAATTTGATATAGCGCAGTAATGGCTTAGCCACCGAAATTTTGGGTGTCAAAGGGTGTGAGACAATTTATTTCCCAGGGGCACTTCAGTCCATAATTCGGCACATTCGTGTACACATTGAGCCAGGGTCATGACTCACAACAGAACTTGTATATATACACAGAAAAAAGTATGGGTCATTGTATTGAATGTAAAAGCAATTGTTTGTACAGTAATGCTTATGACGGGGTTATATATGCAGTGTAAAGAACACAGCATGTTGTGCTTAATGCTACAGGCCAATAATAATAATATGATCTGAAGTATATTGAGCACAAATGTACAGTAATTACAATAAAGCTTAGTGATGATAGATATGGAAGGTTCCAGGCTGTGAGCAAATGTGATTGACAGGTGAGTTCATTTGGATTAGTGTATGCTTCAGTGCTTTCTGTGTGTGTGTGTGTGTGTGTGTGTGTGTGTGTGTGTGTGTGTGTGTAAGGCAGAGGGGATTCTCAGCAGCGA
>CM059278.1:20629705-20632205 GCA_030347295.1 Setipinna tenuifilis | reverse complement strand
CCTATGGGCATTCTAGAACAGTCTAACATCAGGCCTTAATGAGATGTGAAGTATGTGTGTTTTAATAAGCTGTGCATTTTTCCCTAGTCAAGCTTATTCCTTCGATCATCCCACATTCCTTTCTTTCTCTTCTTCCTTAACTCTGTCCCTCCTTCGCAAGCTTCACTTTCACCCCAAATATCCAGCCAAGGCGTAATACCAAGTTGGTCATCGAGATGTACTTTAACAGAAAGGGAATACGTTTCATTCAATGAGCTATTATGGATTTCTGTTTCAAGATAAGGAGGAGGCGGCCACAGTACTTGAGTTGTAAACCACATCAACATCACATGGGTCACTAGGTAGCTTACTAAAATATATTTCAGCAAATGGTATTGGTCATGTCCCTTTTTTATGTCTTAGACGACACTACGTGTTCAACAGACCAGACAGAGCGTAGAAAAGAGTCAGTGTTTATTACCATTTCACATAATCATATCTATATCATTTCACACAATCATATACAGTATATCATTTATCTCTCTTAACAATTGAATTGTCATTTCTGATTGGCTGATGGGGTGAGCATTATCTTTCTAGGAACTGACTACCTTTGAAATAGATCTCAAAGGAAAAGTTGAACTGCCGTTCCATTGTCGTTCCAATGCGCATATAAATGGTAACCCTGACAAATCTAATACCCAGATTAATGGTAAAATGACTATTTAACTACTATGAATGTCTATTCCACGTTGTACTTTTGTGTGTGAAAGAAAGAGAGAGTATATGTATGTGTGTGTGTGTGTGTGTGTGTGTGTGTGTGTGTGTGTGTGTGTGTGTGTGTGTGTGTGACTGAGAGTGTGTTTTGTGTGTGTGTGTCCCTTAAAAGAACATTTCATCAAAGGCAGTTTAACCCACATCATATCTTAATGGTGTGTAGCTCAGAAGGTGAAGGTAAAATCATCTAGTTGTCCCAAAGCAGTGCTGGCAATGTGGGACTATAATCGTCTTTCCATCTCCTGTGATATTGTGGATTCCACTGAGGTGTGATAATGTGTGTGTGTGTGTGTGTGTGTGTGTGAGAGAGAGAGAGAGAGAGAGAGAGAGAGAGAGAGACAGAGAGAGAGAGAAAGTTTTTGTGTGGTGTGTGCGAGAGAGTGAGAGTGAGAGTAAAAGTGTGTGTTTGTGTTTGTGTGTGTGTGTGTGTGTGTGTGTATGTATGTGTGTGTGTGTGTGTGTGTGTGTGTGTGTGTGTGTGTGTGTGTGTGTGTGTGTGTGTGTGTATGTGAGGGTGGAGCAGCAGGCGGAGATGAGGGTGCATGTTTACACGGTGTACCATTTCCTGGGAGGCAGGAAAGAGCGGTGCTCAAAACAGGCACAGGGCAGGTACAGCTGAGCTGAAGGGAACCAGTTCTGATTTTGTCTTCGGTGTGTTTGTCTGCCTGTGTTTCTTTGTGTGTGTGTGTGTGTGTGTATGTGTGCTTGTGTGTATGTGTGTGTGTGCTTGTGTGTATGTGTGTGTGTGTGTGTTGGTGTGTGTGTTTGTGTGTGTGTGTGTGTGTGTGTGTGTGTGTGTCCATGTGTGTGTGTCCAACTGTGAGCATGTGCGATTTTGTGTGTGTGTATGTGTATAAGCGAGGAACAGAGGTAGATAGAAAGAGGAAGAGACATGTCTCAGCATATCTAGAAGTGAGTGAATGAGTTCATGTATTTATCTTTGCTCAGAAAAACCATTTACCTCTAAAAATAGTATCTTTAGAGAGGCCTTTATGGATCTTTCAGCTTCAATAAATAATGACTGTATGTTCGCCATCATTTTCACTTTTCCTTAGTCTTGTAGAGTTTGTGTGTGTGTGTGTGTGTGTGTGTGTGTTAATGTTTGTGTGCAAGAAAGAAAAAGCATACAGCCATGGTGGGTTATCAGGTTGAATAAATGGATGCGTTGAAAAACATCATAGCCAACCTGACCTGACAGAAAGACAAGGCGAAGAAGAAGAAAAAAAAAGGAGGAGGAGGAGTGTGTTTGTCATAGTTGAGTTTCAGTATTGCACTTCAAGTTTGGCACGATTTGTTTGGGGTACTTTTGTAATATTTTCCAAAATTGTCTTTACACCCTGATAGCTATGGACACACTAGCTGATCTAACAAAAACAACCAATACAGCACATAGTGTGTGGCAGCCACAGGGCTGCAATAACCTTATCCAGTAATTTTCCATGGACTGAACAAATCCATTCAATGGCCTACCTGCCTTGTATACCTTACCTGACAGAACTTTCCAGACAGCATGCTAATAGCAATTCACACTTCCTCTCTCTTAATTGAGGTCATAACATGCAGAATGGCACGTTACCATGCTGTTTATAATGTGTAGAAGGGGGTTATATGTTCTTCTTGTTGTTATTTTTTTCATTTGGGGAGGGGCTAAACTGTTTTTTATCCTGCCATGTCTAGTAGTGAGCTGCCTGTTTTGTTTTGTCAGGTCTGTTTTCTATGTATGTATGTGAAAGAGAAAGCCCAC
>CM059278.1:20602205-20624705 GCA_030347295.1 Setipinna tenuifilis | reverse complement strand
TGTCTAGCATACAGGCTGCTAGAGGCACCAATCCCAGATTCAGGAAGTGAAAATCCTGCCATATATTCATTCTGCCTGTGCACCTAACACAGGTAATTTCACTAATTAGCTGATCGATGATCTTCCTATCTAATGATTTCTGTGCTCATTTGGACCAGCTGGTTCAGAAAATGGTTGGATCAAATGTGTGGCAGTGCTTTTACTTTCTGAAGCTCTAATGGACACCTCTACAGGCTACATGCTATGATATCAGCCTGCATGTCCCCAGTTAACCTTCATGCTGTGATGGACTGCATGCATCCGGAAGTGTACTATTCCAAATGAACAGCTTTACATGTTCACGTACTGTAGACATGCTTTTGCACTGCCTCGTTGCCTTGAGAGATCTTTGGCCGTGGACATACTCTTTCCAAATTGTTCCCAAGGGCAATGGGGAGACATAAGTTAAGTGTTGCCCCCCCCCCCACCCCCCAATTATGTATGCTTCCAGAACAAAAAGTATATATATCATATATCATCTACCTGATGATGACAATGCCCAATGGGGAGAACGGCTTACTGCCAGGGTAACTGACACATTGCCAATTGCATTTCTGCCCAGTTAGCAGTTTCACACAGTCTCAGATGAAGTTCAAGGCAGTATAATGCCAATATAATGCCGGTATAATGCCAGTGTAAAAGGTGACAGACAGCCAGCGGCCATTGTCAAGATCTTAACTACAGGTCACAGCTCAATCAAGCAAAGATCTCTCAAAAAGGCATCGAGCCAGCTATATATCACAATAAGGCTTTTTGCTGTAGCCCACTTATGTCAATGAGGAGTAGATAACTTCTTGTGTGGGTACATTGTCTGTGTGGAAATGGAGACACAGATTGGGGTTTCTTTTTTAGGATAACAAAAGAGCTGCATCAATTTTATACATATCTGCTGTCAGTTTGACTTAAAAAAAGAAATATACTGTATGAAGTGTTGCATATACATTCATAGTGTTGTTTTTAGGTTTCCCCTTGAAATGAGACATACATAATATAATTTAGCAGGTCTTACTGTCTTACTGTCCCCCCAAAGAACAATACCTTTGACTCAGGGACAACTTAGTGGCTAGGCCACAAATTGAACAGGTGGATGGTAAAACCTGCTACACCCAGGCCTGCCACAACCACACCAATGCTGCACTGGTTAAGTGCAGGATTACCACTCTGGGACCAGCCTCTAAAGATGTCTCAGTACTTATCCTAGAACATTATTCTGGTGGTGATTTATTAACCAGGGACACCCTGATACTGCCCACAGCTAACTTTTCCCAGGAACTGTTGGCTTTCCAAATCTTGTTGTACATCGATAACCAGAGCTAGATGCTGGCTTTGTCTGACTCAACAATGAGCCTCCTAGTGGCTTGGAGAAGCTCTTTGCCCCCTAGCCCAGTAGCTCTCAGAGCAGAGGTATCAGAGGGATTCCACTTTTTAAGGCCTTACATTTGTGGGCCAGATACGTTATAGCATCATGACTAGGGTATCCCACCTCAGGCTCAACAGATGCAGGGTCTTGGTGAGTTATACTGTACACCTTTGATGATCATGTTTTTAGAGATGGTTCTAAGGTCTAATGTGCAGTTGTATGTTTGTGATTGCCTTTGCCAGTATCATATCAAATTCTAACTTGTTCTACAGAATAGATAAGACTCATCATGAATTTCTGCAGAATCCATGAGGGCAGTTCTTCAGCCTAAACCTTTTCTATTCCTTGTGTTAAAGTGGCAACTTCAGACTCTTAGCAGTGCTTTAGACATACCAGTGCTTGTACACATACACGCACACACACACACACATACACACACACACACACACACACACACATTCACATGCCCACAAACACACACACACACACATGGCTGCTGTATGCACTAGCATTTTGGACTCAACATAATTTGAAAGATAGATTTTTAGACAGTTTGTCTGTTCTGAGGTTGCTTGCACTGTAGTTACTTTTTGTTCTCGATTACCCTTTGGAATAAATGCTTCAGGTACATTGGGACTTTAGGTTAACTGCTGGGGTGGCCCATGTGCCAGCCCCCTTATCTGCCCTTTGTGTACAAAACCTGTAGTAAGACATTTTAGTTACTCTGGAGTTCAACTTTCACACAACAAAACTATTGACTTTTAATCATATTCTAACCTCGGCTTTCTGCTCAAGCCCTCTCTTGCCACTCTAATCATCTCCTCCAACTCACCAGCCTCTCACACTTTACTTTCCCCCCTCTGGGTTTGAGCTGATTTTCATGCCAACACATCCTGGATGAGGCTCAATCTTCACTTCACCCGTGGGGAAATGATGAGCAAATCAGCCCGTGCCCAAGAGAGGCTGGAGGACTGGCCGGGTGAGGGAACCAACTGGGACAGGGGCGATTAAGTGCACAGATTGTGATAGCCATACAAATGAGATTGACTCTTCAAAATTCCCCCTCCTCCTGCGCTGTGTGTTCTTATGAAACACTCAGAGGATTTAAACTGTGTTGACCTGGCTGGGCTGTATGTGTGTGTGTGTGGGTTTGGTGAGACAAAATGAGTGTCCCCTCCTTTCTGCCATTTTCCAGCCTCTAAGCTTCTCTCTTAGCATAAATAAGACATGTTGCTACAATGAGCTAAATATCATGTATGCAATCAGCACCGATGTCATTTACCTGATGTATTCATGCGAGACCCTCACTTACAGCATTGATGGTTTTATCAAGCAAATCAAAGGGGTCATTATATCTTTCGAAAGTATAGCTACAGTATACTGCTCACAGCTCACAATCCCCCTGCCTTCATTCCCCATAGTATACATGTCTTTATCCTAACTGGAAATCTGAGATGATAATGGATTTTAATTGAAATGAATCGAATTGAATAGCCTATGCTATCCGTTATACTTAACATTCGCCTACCCATTACAATAGTGAACCATGTATAGAGACACAGAGTTGCCTGTTAATAGCAACTTATTATCAAACAGGAAGTGAAGGACAGGGTGACCATCTGCTGTACTTTGATCTGTGAGTGGGCTACAAATTTGTGTGTGATTCTACTGGTGCACCGAAGCAGAATGGCTTCCTTGTTTTGGAATAAGCAGCAGGATCTATTTAATTGTGTCTTACATACACAGGAACTCTAGAAGAGGGTCAGAAAGTTAAGTCAGTTCTAAGGGCCAAACATTGACAAGGGGCCCTTTCAGGACACAATTATTACAATTTATAAATAACGGGTTGCCCAAAATTACATTCTTTCATCGTGCTCAAAAATTCTAGCAGCGCTTCTGTACTTACATACAGTACTGCATATATAATTTTAAAAGGAGTAATTGAGCAGTACTCAGCAAGGAGCTGAGACCTCAGCCAAATGGAAACTCCCTGGAGAAAAATTAAAATGTTGATTACAATGTTATGAGGGCCCCTATTATAAAGAGCACCATCAGTTTTAGACCAAAAATTAGTGGAAAGATTTTTTATGCTACACATTAACGTTGTCATTAGGTACCCAAAGTGGGCCAGCGCTCTCATAATTTCATGGAATAAAGAAATGTTTTATTCATTGTGCATTTATGGGGTCTATTACTGTCACTGTCTGTTATGAAGACCCTTCGCTTTCCGGAATTTTCTCTCAGGTTTTATGGGGCTGTGTGCTCAATTACGCTTTTGGTAGGGTGCAGTGCTGGGGTATGCAATATTAGCGATGTTTCCAGCTATTCCTTTTGAACAAACACAGACCATTTCTCATCCATATAGAGCAAAGTGGATGGTGGTGCTAAAGGGAGTGTGCTAAAACCATTGGACCATACAGCTGGTAGAAGAGAAAGCCCCTCGCCCCCTTAACAGTAGGGGTGCTGCAGAGGTTAATGCAGCATACAGCATAACCTTTTGCAGTGTGTCTGTGTGTGTGAGAGCATGTGTGCATGCTACAGGACCCTTTTTCTGAAAGGGGAAAAAAAAGGAAACATGTTCATCTTCAGGTAAGGAACCTCTGTTACCATAGAAACCCCTTTCCCTTGATCCACCTCAGTCGATAATGTGAAGTTATGCTCGGGTCAGAGAGGGGTGGGGGCGGCGGGGGGTGGTAGCACAAACCTCATATGAGAGGAATCTTAATAGTGCCAAGATCCGAAGGTCGGAAAATAATGCAACTGCTTCTCACAGATTTCAGGTGTATTTTTTTTCTGTTTTTGTGCTGACTCACTGAGAAGTGTCAGCAGTGATTGTGGGGGGCTATTACAAAGCATTAATATTTTAAAATGGTTCAATTTTAATGTGAAGGAGGGTACGTTACTTTAGTGACAGTTACTGGGGCTGTTGAATTATGACTCCAGTCATTACAGAGAGGAATCATTCTCACTGCTGGAATCCATGATAGACGCCCATTAATGGAAGCAGCTGATTGGCTACTTATTCTGGCTTTCTATAGTCCCAGTTTCTCAAGTGGGCAATTTCTTTATATGCTCATGTTTAACCCAGGGGCATTAGACGCACTTCAAAATGTATTACAGCATTAAGGGTGGTTTCCTTTTTTTTCCTTCCGATTTTCCCACCATTTTCACTCACAACTAATGGGCAAAACATAACATTTACTTTTACAGAGCATCTTAAATACCCCTCGTAAAGGTCAGCAATATAAGACAGAAGAGACATTGTAGTCATTGTCTCTGTATAAACTGCCTGTCAAGTTAAGGTAATATATGTAATTATGATATTGAGAAGAAATGTATTTGCAGTTGTGTAGTGAGACATGGATGAGAGAGGCTGACAGAAAACATGAGGAAATGGGTTTCATGTTTAATTTGCTACAGAGTATATGTTTGATTTTTTTTTTTTTGGTCAATTTCTTTGAAATTTGAATTGAAATGTTGCCACTGCAAAAGGGACAGAGTGGGGGGGACACCAGTGTCATTATTTGTTTTTTGGCGTGACGATGACTCATCCATTCGGCTCTCTGTCACAGTGGCACCCAAGCATGTCATCAGTTAATCCTGCCTGTGAATATGTATTAGCACATTAGCATGTCAATGATCGTTAGCATTCACCTGGGATGCGGACAGACAATAGCGCCATGGTGGCGGAATTTCTGTTGTGCAAATGAACACGGCTCTATGATTACTGCTAACAATTCTCTCGCAGCGGGTAGTAATAGAGCAACAAAGGAACCTAGGATAGTATTTTGTGTGCCACTAAAAATTGATTTGGACTGCAAAGAAGACCACTGGGGGAAAGAGGGGAGAAAACAAATCACCTCTCCGTAAGGTTTCTATTATTCAGAGTTTCAGTTGCCTGTGGCTGCTGTGTTTTTTATGAAGTGGATTCCAACAAGCCTAATTCTACTACCCTCAGTTTGACAGCAAAATGGAAATGTAGAGTTTTCTTCCTCTCTGTCCATATTTATTTGCAGACTATTTTATTCATCCATTCAATAATTGTTAAATTTTATCTCTGCCCTGAATCTTTCCTGTAACATTGTTTATTGTCATGCTTCACACACAATAAAAGCACATTATTAATACAATGGTGAATCATACAACATTCCTCATATGAATGAACCACACACACACTAAAAACAACAAGTTCCTCTCAGTTCGACAGAGGTTAAAATGAAGAGGCCCACGTATTGCAGTCTAAAGGTACACAAGGGAGTCCAAAGGTACACACTGAACACTTATACTGTAACATACACTACTCACAAGTTATGGATATTTGGCTTTCGGGTGAAATGTATAGAAAATGTCAAAAGTTCAGTAGTGGTATTATGTCATTAAAAGTAAGGCATGTAGGTAGAAGTGTGCAATGGTGTTTTTTCTTATCTCAACAACTATTGAAACAAAAGCCAACAACAGTGGTGGGTGTGGTGGTGATAAAAAATAAAAAATTCTCAATAACTTGTCAATTTTTAGGTGTCGCCTTGGCCTCGATGTCACATATTATGGACATATTATGTGTGACTGGCCTGAGAAGTGTATTTGTGAAGAGCTCCACTAAGGCACACCTCAGTGTGTATCTCAATGCATCCTCATGATGTTTATTGCCACTTGATTTAATCAACACTTGAACAAGATTTTATCAGAATGTAATTAATGTCTCATCCAGTCAGCCAGAAATGGATGAGGGCAGAAAAGGTAAGAAATCACTTTGAATTTAGTTTTTTTATATGTCTCTCCCTTGAAAGTATTTGTCAAGGATTTAAGTAGTGTTATTGTCACTAGGTGTACTGAGAGTCAGACTTATAGTGAAATTGCATTCTGTTAGTCAGCGTATGTTGTGCATAAATGTATGTGTTGGTCAGGTCGGGTCAGAGGAATTAGGCAAAGTGCTTCAAATGCAGATGTATACGGGTGTTGAAAGGTAAGGAGATGGCCTGCTGGCTAAGGTCAGGGGGTAATGTATAGTGTGTGGGGGGGACAAGTGCAGGAAATGAGGGTGAGACCGGGGTAGAGGCAGAAAGAGCTATGCTAAAAAAGGGACAGAGAAACAGATACATAGAGAGAGTAGAAAGAGACAGAAACACATAGAGATAAAAAAGACACAAAGAAGAGAGGCAGAGACACAGAGAGAGAAAGACAGGCATATAAACAGAGAGAGATGAAAAAAGACAAACAGAGAAAGAGATAAAGAGATGGGGTACAGAGAGACAGAGAAATACAGAAAGAAGCGGAGAAAGAGACAGAGAGAGGAATAGAAAGAAAGAAAGAGAGAGAGAGATGTTTAGTCAGACATTTGTAATTTTAAAAACGCCAGAGAAGATTTTAACTTGGCCTCACTTAACACTGGGAGATAACAAAAGCCTTTGCTTCTTAGAAGCTCCAGTGTGAGGATGCCTAGACAATGAGTTCCCTAATCAGGGTATTACAATGGAGTTTGTGCACCTCTACCAAGCAACAATAACCTTCTTCACTGATGACTATAAATACTGTGTAGTGTGCAGAACAGTGTGTGTGTGTGTGTGTGTGTGTGTGTGTGTGTTTGTGTGGGGTGGGGTGGGGTGGGGGGGTTAGAAGGACAAAGAGTGCAGTGATGGGGGATAGGGAAGGGGTATGGGACTTGTGGTTGGGCGGGGGGTGTGGATAGGGCAGTGTTTCAAAGTTTTTCAGACTGAGGACCACTTCCCAACCTTAAAAAAAAACCTAAAGGACATTGTGATTTTTTTCTCTCCGCAGTATTTGTTTTTGCATTTTAAGATATCTTCTTAGACGTCACTCCTTTTAAAGTACTTTCTAGTACCTGTCTTAAATATTTCTTTGTCCTGTCTACATATTCTGTCATTGTACAGTGCCTTTAATGTTTATGTACTGTTTTTATTTTTCTCTTACTTTGTACTGTGTTCTTGGGGCTTTTGAGCCATAAGTCATGTGTAATGTTACAGTAAGAAATGTTATCTACTTAACTTTTCATTTTAAAATGTAATTGTGACCCACTTTGCCATTACATTACATACATCATTGTAGTTACAGCTATCTATGGGCTAATTCATATGTGCAGCCTGCATGACATTTAAGATTAGCTGTTTGTGCTTACCTTTCTTTGGCTTGTATTCAGTTGTCTTTTGTGTTGACTTTTCTGGCTGCTGCTCACTGACAGAGTCGTCGCCATTTTCAACCAGGTTAATGTCGTTACTGGCATTCTTTGCCTTGGTTGTAGTTAGTTAGGAGACAAGACTAGGAGACAAGGAGACGACACTAGGAGACGAGACGAGACTAGGAGATAAAACAAGGAGACAAGACTAGACGAGGAGATGAGACAAAGAGATGACACGATACGACAAGACTAGGAGACGAAACGAGATGAGACGAGACTAGGAGACGAAATGAGACAAGACTAGAAGACGAGATAAGGAGACAAGACTAGCAGACGAAATGAGACTAGGAGATAAGACTAGGAGACGAACCGAGACTAGGAGACGAGACTAAGAGACAAGACTAGGAGATGAGATGAGACGAGGAGACGAGACGAGACGAGACAAGGAGAGGAGAGGAGTGGAGAGAAGAGAAGAGAAGAGAAGAGAAGAGAGGAGAAAAGAGGAGAAAAAAGAAGAGAAGAAAAAACTTCCCCTGATCTGGTAGACATGTTGAACATGAGACCACTAGTGGTATTGTGAAGAATCCCTGTGCATTTGAGTGACATGTGTGTTGATCAGGAGGAGGACTCCAATAGAAAGACATGGTGGACTGTACAAAATAAAAAGTTGTGTTTTTTGCCCAAGTCGTTGTTTTTCATTGTGACACATATCCATTAGTGATAATGCAAATGTTAAATATTAATAATAAACAGTGTTATGCTCAACCAACTCTATTATAAGGGTCCCAACACCAATGGTTATACATTACTTAAATATTAAATATGCTCAACCAACTCTATTCGAGGTCCAATGATGAGTGGTACCAATATTAGTTAAGTAATAATATATTATTAACTTGTAACACAACAAATATTTTCGTGTTAGGTAATGGCTACTTTACTGTTTATTGTGGCCCCTTATTAGGAAGTGTTACCATCTCTTCTTTTACCAGGGAATGGATGAACTTAAATAAGGTCATGCATGATCTTGTAAGTACCTATTCTGATACCAAGTACCTCAGGTGTTTACATTGCTAAGTATCTTTCACTTATTTGATTGTTACAAATTCTTTTCTTCATTAAAACAGTTTTTTGAATTATGCATGCCCATTATGAAGATTTTGACTCTGACCTCTATGAAGGTCATTATCCCAGCATTTATTTGCATGCTGCAGGAGGCCAAGTCTGCTGGCAGATCCCTGAACATTTCAGCCACCTCCCCAGTGTAAAGACGCTAAAATAGACACTAAAATAGGTCCTATTGTAGGACCTAATGTGCAAAAGACATGTATCACTGGTTTATTAAATTTTAAAAAGCAAAACATTCCCATAAAAATTAGGCTAATTATGTGAAATACAGAACTGTATAATTATATGCTCCCTAGAATATATGTCACAAACAAAAGAATCATTTTAGTCCAGTCTGAGACACCTTCTCAGATAAATAGTCTAGTCAGGTAGATGCTGACTAGAAAAGCTGACATATGCTGAAACTATTTATTTATTTTGTATGTTCCTTAAGGTATCCATCATCCCAGCCAAACTGCGAGTCAGGAATGTCATTCCCTGAGACACTGGAGGCTGCAATGGAACGTACAGTCAAGGATGTCCAGTAGTGTGTTAATAAAAGTCTTCTGTTAGTGACTGCTGATGAGACAGAGGGCTCAGACAAGTTCACTTCATGTGAGCTCATCTGTGCAGTTGCAAGGGAAGCGAAATATAGGATAAAAGACCATTATCGCAACCTTTGGAAAGTCAGCTGTTCAGTGCTCGCGCCATGGGGTTGAACGCATGATCTGTCTGGTCAAAAGGAGGATTAATGCAAGCCTCATAGATAGCTCAGCAAAGGTCAGCTTCCATTTCTGAAAACAGGAGCTCAGCTTCTGATGTGGCTTTTACCACAGCAGCTATGGCTGTTGGTATTCAATACATGGAAAAACAACCAGATGATCAAGAGGATCAACATGCAAAACAGGTCCTTGTCACTATGACAGCAACAGTGAAAGTGACAAGAGATCTAATCCTCAGCTCCAGATGGATGACCGAAGCCAAACAATAACAGAGAGAGCAATATGATCTTTCAGTAGTCATACAATGCGAAGCATAGGCAGACTGTCACGCACAGAGTTTCGGGAGAAAGCAAAAAATGCTGTCAGTAATGTGGTTATAAGTAGACTTTCAAGTCTTGATGCCATAACTCCTTCCCAGCTGGCACAGTCTTCTGGTGAGCTGGCCAATCCCAGTGATCTCTGAGTCGATGGCTGACTTAGTAGCATCTACTCTCACAGAGACCTTTATAGAGGAGTTGAGGTATCTGGTGCAGTCTACCGAAAGTTTCGATGAGCAAGAGAGTGTTGAAACAGACTTTTGTGGGGATGATATTGATTAGCCTCGTAAAACAGCCCCTGGTACTTCACTTCGTTCTGTACATAGGGTCTGGCACTGGGGGATGTTCTTATTATTGCAACTGCATAGAAACTTCCATAGAAACTTCCTGAACCATTGGAACAATCCCAATAAAAAAAATTGCATACATTTACTGTGTGAATACAACTCTGCATCTGAAAGATGACTGTATCGTAAATAGAAAAAAAATTCTCATTAGTGCAGGTTTAAAATCAACAGGGTGCGATTTTCATATGCTTGCTTCTGCTAAATCATTTTTTTAATCTCTGACAAGAAATATCCCTACTTTATAGCGATTTATGCAACTAAACCATGGGCTATTTCAGTTTCCCTATTGGCTGGTAATGATTTATTTTGAAAAATGTATCAAAAGTTTCCCTTTTATAATTTAGCCCACTGCAAACACACAGATATAAGATCAAGAGAATGTTTCTGTTGGTTGGTAGCACAGGGTGGTAGGGTGTTTACAAAATGTCTCTGGCAGCCAGGACAGAAAACCTGTTATACCTCCACAGCACACAACAGTGAAGGGCGCAAAGAAGTGTGATGTTCTAGAGGCATAGGTGTTTCTGATGTAGTCAGGGATTTTTATTATAATGCATTATCTGAGGTGAATGAAAATGCATGCCAGAGTAAATTCCCAGTTCAACGGGTAGTGTGGTGAATAAGCGTAATTTAGCTGTTAATTTATTTATTTAACTTTGTTATAGATTGTATTATGAGATTTGGTTTAAAGAGAAAAATGAAATGAAAAATGAATGGGTTTATGGAATTTTGAAAAAAGAATGGATACATTTATAGCATTTTGATGAAATAATAATAATAATAATAATAATAATAATAATAATAATAATAATAACAATAACAATAATAAAAACTGCTTATGATATACCTACCCTAAGTAATGAAATACCTTGAACAATTGTTAAAGCCCTAACAATGTGCAGGTCAGAGATGGGAGATGAGAGTTTGTGTGTGTGTGTGTGTGTGTGTGTGCGCCCACGCATGTGCCCATACATTCATATGTGTGTTTATGTGTGTTGTGTAGCCTAGTGTTTGAATGTGTTTACATGTATGGGTGTATGTGTTTTGCGTGTGAGTGTGTGTGCTGTTTGCAAGGTTATATTATGTATATAGCGTTTTCTGTGTGTGTGTGTGTGTGTGTGTGTGTGTGTGTGTGTGTGTGTGTGTGTGTGTGTGTGTGCGCGCGCTTGCGTGTTGGTTTTGCAGAGTCTTCAGGCCAAGGCTGTATATATTAGTGTCATGTGGGGGAGATGGTCGATTGGTGGATGAGAGCTTATAGTTTCCTCCAACTGTGAGCTAGGAGGCTCCAGGCAACATGTTGCCCCTATTACCCCCAGCTGCTGCTGAAGGAGAGGAGCCCACTCCCCTCATCACTGCGTCTCAGCAAGCGATGGAAACAGATGTGTTCGTCTTTCTTGCCTCCCTTGGCTGTTTGCCTGCCTTCCTGTCTGTCTCTTTGCCTGTCTGTCTGTCTGTATGTCACTGGAGACCTGAGGATCACTGACAAATCTCAGCCTACAGCATCCTCCAAATTAATAACATATTGACAGCTCTAACCTTACTTAAGAACATGGCACACCCACACTGTCAAGTACACACACACACACGCGCACACACACACACACACACACACATACACACACACACACACACACACACACACACACAGCTTATGCAAAAGCACCAATGGGGCATATACTTTAGCAGGCTTAGATAGTCAATACCCCCACTCTTTCTGATGCAGACACACTCTCTCTCTCTCTCTCTTTTTCTAATACACATCCTCTCTCACATGCGGTACTACTCTCTGCATAGTCTCTAATTCCATCATTTTGTTTTTCAATTTTTCTGTCTCTCCCTCAGGCTACGTGCACACTGAACTATTGCTACCATTTCAGAACTGAAACGATATTTGTCCACACACACTGTTTTCACTTCCATAAGCAAAAATGTCCTCCTCTATACTAAAGAGAAAAAATAACTGAAATGCAGATCACATGACCCATTTATGTAAGTGCATGTAGAGGTGGATGACACACAGAGCATGTACACAGAGCATGCACAAGCAGGTATAAAACAAGGAAGTAGACTGTCATGCCATTAGTTGAAATTAATGAGTAGATACACATGTCTAGCAAACTTCAAGATGTATCTGCACTTCAGTTCTATTGATATGCCACGTGTAAGGGTGCTGTATGGGGTTCTGAGGGTATAAGAATAGTTGCATTCTGTATGTTAGTTAGACTACGCCTGTTTGCTACACGACGTGAGTCTCCGGTGCCGTAATAAAGCTCTCTGAGATTTCTTGATTGCCAGCCGACTCTGCCTGAGTTTCTTTGATATCCAAACTTTGAACCACACAACAAAGGCTGAATCCGAAATGTTCATTTCACTCATTCACTATGTGGTGCACTATGTAGGGGACAAAATGTAATGCACTGCAATGTAACTCACACCCTGTGTAGTCAACTTCACAGTGAACGAGTGGACATTTCAGACATGGCTTAAGCATAGCGTTTGATGTTAATTGACCATTGTTCATTCACAAATAGTGGCGGCTAAAGTGATTCAGAAGACACAAGACTCAAAGGGGATTTATTATTATCGACAGAAACATGGGTTTCTCTGTCAGCATTTTAGTTTGCAATGTGTCTACACTAAAACACAACACTGACTGGCGTTTCCAAATGGCTCCATACATACAGTGGCTCTGTTTCTAATCTATCATAGTCGATCACACTAGTCAGTCCAAAATGACAGACTAGTGTGGTCGCAGGTGAAAATGTGACAACTTTGTTATGTTTCTTTTTAGAAACAGAGTTGTGTGGTTGTAGTCTCAGACACACAGCCAGATCAGAAGTTCAGGCTGCTAACATGATGAACATATTAGAAGTCTCAGCCTACAGTAAATATCACCTTCCAGGAAAAAAAATAAATAACGTAGCACACCGTATCCTGACTAACTCAAGTGTAAAGGTGGCATTTTGAGGTGCAAACGGGATATAAATAAAGCAGCCAATTATTTTAAACCTTGTCTACAGCACCACTGAAGAAACACCTCTGTGAATGTGACCACTGCGCCTCTACACCCAATTACTCTCGCTGCGGGGAAAATCTCTGTCCAGCACCTTTGCCATTTGGGAGAATAAAGCATCCATTTTTGGCTTGTGATATTTTTCTTTGCATAGCTGAGGTCAAAAGTCACCGTGTTTCCTATTAAGCAAGGCCATGTTATAGGCTGTCCTGTGCCGTTCCGCCCTGTACCAGGTTAATTAATCAGACCTCTGTGGAGGCACGGGTGTGTGCACACACCTAAATACACACACATCCCCACCCCCAAATACACTCACACACACACACACACACACACACACACACACAAACTGACACAAATACGAACACATCCACATGCTGTTTGGGCATTGTTCTGTGCGAGGAGGTGGCGACTAGTGCAGAACTGTCCATCTGTTTAAGGGTATTATTAGAGCAGTTGGAAGGGAGGTATTTGTTGCTCCGCGCCCAGACCCAGACCCAGACCAGCACCGGGAGTGACTCCTCATCCATGGCCCCAGTCAATCTCATGACTCACTGCCTGCTGCCTCCCACTGTGCGCCGTACTCTGGAGGATATAGACAATATACAGAGGGCCGGGGTGCAGTAGGGGTGGGCAGAATGTTCAAAAAAGAATAAGTCCAGCTTACTTGAAAAATTGGTGGAATTATTGTCTCAAATGATTTGAGTAAATGTAATTACTGTATTTTAAGTGAACATAATTTGAAATCGAATACTAATTCACTTAACTTATTTGAGGCAATAATTTTCTACCATTTTTTTCTACCAAGTAAGCTGAACTTATCTTTTTACAGGGTGTAGCCTTCCCTTATTTACACTTGGACTTACACTTACACTTAGACTAACTACTACCCTAAGTTAGTGCACCTTTCGGTAACAATTTATTTTACGGTTCCTATGTGAAGTGTATCTACATGTATCATTTCATGTAACAACACTATACTTACCTAACCTTAACCCTATGGTACAGTGTAAGTACATAATGTTACGTATTGTTACACACTTGTCACACACTGTAATTAACTGATGTAACAGGGACAGTAAAATAAAGAGTAACCCAGCTCTCCTGTTCAAATCATTTTTGTTTAAATCATAAATGTATCACTTGGGATGGAGATATTAACATAATAATAAGAAGAATAATTATGTTTGCTTAGCATCATGAGCAAATGCAGCTGTTGCAGTTTTTACTCAGCTGTGCGTAATTGGAAGGGAATCATTATTGTTAATGTATGCAGAACTGATATGGTCATTTTACAGTTTCATTTCTTTCTCAATTTGGTCTATTTCTAGAATCATTCTCAATGGTAATTTTTTCAGAATCATTTGTATAAATTGTATTATACAATGTGCTTTCACAAAAGCCTGCAACATGCTCAAAAATTCTTTGTTTATATCACAGAACATGCCAGTGTCACCAAAATTAAACGTGAGTTTTATGTTGTAAGTTTTTGTTCATGTCAAAAGTCCTTGATAATGAACCAAAAAGTAAAAAATGGCTCATGCAATCTCATACCTTTTCAAGTTCAGTTTACAATTAACTGAATATTGCAAATATATTATGTATTAGTTGTATGTTGTCTATGTAAGTGGTTTTAACACAGGGTTTGGTGTGATTTGATACTGTAAGCATGTATGGAAATCATATAGCGAGTGACGTTGGTCAATGAACCCGAATACAGTAAACTGGCTCGTAGATGCTGAATCACGAATCAATCAGCATACTACAATTTTTTATACATTGTACATTAATGTTAACTTAAGTGCAAGGCCAAAATTGTACTTCAGGACTTGATTCTTCTTCTACTAAGACTACTTTGGTTTCAGGCAATCTTACAAGCTAGCATGTTCAGGGAGCTAGCTAGTTAACATGTACATACCAGGCTAGAGTGTAGCCTAGCTAAGCCATCTTTCTTTGGGCTTCACTTGCATTGAATGGTAAAAATCTATAAAGATAACAATCCCTGTAACAAAAAAATACAAACTCCAATGCTACCGTTGTGGAAAATGTTGCTGAAAATGTTTCCCCGACATGAATAGAAAATTAAACGGGCATGAGTATGGCTATGCCTTGTTATCTAAAACGTACGATAAATTTTCTCCTGTGCGACAGAAAGTCACTAGCCGTTGCTTAATTTGTGGCGTCATTTTTAGCATAATTTCAGATAAACTTTTCTTACAGGGCAATAACATGACAGATTTCTGATCAAGGCAAATATGTTTTGCTGTGTTTGTTCCGGTTTACAACAATACCAAAATCAAGGTTTTGGGTGCTTCTAATCTAAAGTTTTCTGGTTTTAAAGTGACTCTAAAATGAATGAAAGTCAATGGAATGCTAAAGGCTACTGGGCCCTTTCCAGGTTTTTTTCACCCCATGGGTGTTTCAACTTCCGCATCTGTTCTTGCCCCCTTGGTCCAGTGCAAACCATCTTGTAAGCGTTGTTTTGCCCTTACAGACAACTGGGACAATGGAGAGAGCGATCATTCGTCCTGTAATGAATCATTTAATCATCTAGTCCCTACCGACTTATGAAGATGATTAATTAACTGGAAATGTTGCAAATGTTGCATTTAATGCAAATAAATAATTAGAATAAACCACTTCTAAACTGAAACTGTTTTTGGCTGCATTTAATATACACATTCTTTTAGCGACTATCAGAGGTGGGATATTGTGTGGTTTACATGTAGCACATTTTTAGTTGGCAATGGCTACTTGTGGTGGTTCTGTTTGCTAAGCTAAACCATAGATTGTATAGCAAAACGCGCTGCTTAAACAAACATAAATGTTGTGTAGGTGCACTGTTGCCCAATACTCTTTTTCATAGCTAACATTGCTCAGTTCATGTCTACATAATGTTACTTCAAGCAAATTTTAAGGTAAGATAACAAGATCATTCACCTTTATTGTGCTTGGTGGGTTGATATTGTTACTATTTAACGTTAATTTTGCTAACGTTGGTATGATAACGCTATGCATTCATTTAGATACTGTTACTAGCATCGTGACATCAGTGTACCTGCAGTAACACTGTGATAGTGATGGCCAGGAGGGTCAGGCTTTAGGTTGTGATAAACCCGGTTAAACCCTGTGTGGAAAACTGAACATTTTGTTCTCTCAGACAGTGGCACATCCATCTTTTACATCCATTCTGCCACACTGATCTATGACATTTTACAGATATTTGCCTGAAATACTAAATGAATCAGAAAAAAGTGAGCCATCAAAACCCTAAAAATAAGAAATGTATAAAAATGTGTAAATGTAAAATACTGTGTTACTAAAACTAATGAGCTAGACAACGACAAATTATTTACTTTACGATATTAGCATACACTAAAAGCATGAATGCACACAAGCTCTGGGCAATTTGAAAGCAGGTGAAATAAGAAAAGCAAAATTTCATGCAGTTGTCTACAATCACACCTGTCTCATTCACTGGCCACGCTGATTTCCCCAGGTTAGAGTGGGCAAGGCTTCAGGGAGTACTTGCCACAGTCATAAATCTGTCACTTCTATCTCTGCTGCTACAGTGCCATCTAGTGGTCAAATGGGGGGGGGGGGGGGGACATCATTGCACTGTTCCCCATATGCCATCACTAGCTGTCATTATATAGCTGATATTACAGTTTTTACCAGTCATTTTCACACTTCTCTTAGTACCATGTGTACTTTTTCAAAACTCTCGAGACTATACGCCACACAGTGTCCTCTTGACATTGACATTTATGCCTTGACATTTATGCTGAATAGGCTTGTTTAATGAGAAATGTTTCAACAGTGTATATTATTAAATGACTCTTTAGTATAAATTCTTAAAGATGACACCCTCACTCTGCTTCATGGGCGTTGTTGTGATGGCTGTCCCCTGCTCACGTGTGGGATGGGTTAAAAGCAGAGATGTAATTTCCGTTGTGAGCACTATGCGTTGTAGTGTGCTGTGTGATCACAGTGACAAATGGTAATCACTTTCTCTTTCACTTTCGCTATTACTCTGCCTAGTAAACTGATAGCTCTCCAATAGCGCCCTCTGGTGGATTCATAAAGGCTATGACACGCAGCACTGATTTTGGAAAACTAAAATGAAAGCAAACAACACACTAAACAAAAAAGAACAAATAAACTATCCTAAACATTACCAATCGTAATACTTATCATTTTCTAGTAACTTAAGGGTGAATAAAGTATATCTATCTATCTATCTATCTATCTATCTATCTATCTATCTATCTATCTATCTATCTATCTATTTGTCTGTCTGTCTGTCTGTCTGTCTGTCTGTCTGTCTATCTGACTATTTATCTACAGTATCTACAGTACCCATTGGGTAGAGCACATTTTAAAACTTTATATCTTACCCACACTCCAGTTGTGATAGATTTAACCATATGAGCTTCTTCTACCACTTGAGCAATACATGGCAAGCACACTCAACACCCCTGTAATGTTTTTGTGATTGGTGCTGTCATGACTACATAACGTCCGCTACCAGTAGGGGCCAACATGCAAAGTATTGGACTAGTTGGAGTTTTCTTAACTTAAGTTAGAAATGTTCCCCTCACTCGTTAGCTACTTTAGAAAATTGTGGTTTACTAGTTAACTAGAGAGAAAACGTTTCCTGCAGACACCTATGCCTGACATCAAGATATCAGAATAAATGCTTAATCGGCTTGCAGTAGTGGTCCTCATTAATTGGGTTCCCCCTGCACTGTTAAACACTTCATGTGACTTTAAAAGCATTACATAAATGCAATTTGTATTTACACATGTATGTATGAAGATGCAGCAGTGGAGGGGACAGTGGTAAAGCTTACCTCACCTCACCCAACTTTATCAGCAACCCTGGAGCACTACATACAGGATGGAATGGTAATTGTTTCCATCAAAATTGTTATATACAGTATCATATCAAAACATTGCATTCCCATCAATAGCAACTGAAAGGGATGAGTTCAAATAGAGAGAGTGAAGAAAACTGTCAAAGTTTGAACAGTGTCCTACTCCTTACAGTTTGTTGAGGTAAACATCATACAGGAGGGCATTTACAGTAAGAGAGCAAGGTTTGCTTACTGTGCTGTTAGGGCAGACCACAACATGAAATATAGCTGACATTGAAACATCTCTGTCATCGATGGAATAATGTCAGAATTGGCATACCACAGACCACCAGCTGTTCTTTTAAGTTGTGGCACCTGTGATGTCATGCTTATGTATACCATATAGAGTGGGTACACAGATGGAAGGCCTTTTGAAGTTTTGGTCTGACAAATCACCCTGCCCTGGGCCTTGTGCTCATCACAAGAATATCAAAATATCACCTGGTTTTACCCTCTCTTCACACAAAGTGATTGCACAAGGCTATTCTATTTGTGGTCCCCCAGTGATGGAAATAGCTACAAAAGCATGGTTTTCCTCCCTGTTTTCAAGAAGCTCTTGAAATGTTTTGTCTTCCAAGAGCACCCCCTATCTTAACAAACTCACAGTCCATCTAACCTACACCTACATGTACTCTCAACTAGTTCTCCTTGGTCTGACTCTGTAATCTTCTATGTTTGCTCTAGCATGACTGTGTTCCTCGATTGTACGTGTCTGCTAAGTGTAAAGTAATGTAATGTGTGTCAATGTACATAAACAACTGTGATTTTGTTGCACCCCTAGCACCTTTACTTTTTGGCCACATCAAGGGCATTATTCACATGACAATGCATTGTAATCAAACAGTACAAGCCTGTCAGTCAGATGCACTCATCCAATCAGTTTCCATCTTTAATAGAAACAGGAAGTGAGGTCAGCAGAGCACATTACAGCACATTTTACTTGCTAGCACATTCATACAGAGTAGAAACAGGGAGCGGCACCAGGCATACATAGTAGAATAGTTGTCATAGAAAGGAACCTGAAAAGATGATGCTTGTTGTATAAATATTTACAAGCATATAATAGAAAAAAAAAGAATCATTTGAATTCATTTATGTATTTTAGGTTTCATTCTAATCTACCAATGCTTAAAAAAAGAAGCCAACATAAATTGGAAATTCAATAGAAAGCTACCTAAATGATGTAACCAAACCACTTTATCATGAGGGGGGAGTCTAGAGCTTAACACTGAAATATCAAACAAAATAAACAAAAATCTGCAATATGTTTTATATTTCTCAATAACTGGAGGTCCTGTAGGAGAGCCTGCTGCAACTATCTACACTCACATGCTAGGTCCTCCAAAAATAATGTTTTTGTCATTATGAAAAAAATCCTCTTCATTGGCCACCAGTGTTCCCTCAGGGGACAGGGCGGACAGTATCCATTGTTGTTTGCTTACAAAAGTCTTCAAAAAACATGCATCGCCTCTCTCACCGTCTCATCTCCACACACACACTGTTGACGATCACCTCACAGTGTGAGCGTGTGTGTGTGCTCATGTGTGCGCATGTGTGTGTGTGTTATTCCCCCTCAGCATGAGCCATTGTAGGTGGCACAAGAGGGTATTCCCCACCTACCACAACCACCCCCACCCCCACCACCACCACACACACTCTACACACCACACACACACACACATTGGCTAGAAGAGTTCTAAGTCATTTCGGGTGTCAGTGGCGGGGCGGTGCGGTGCGGGGTGCCCGCTCCATGCTGCCCGCTGGGTGCCCGCTCACAGGATGGCACAGAAGAACTTCTTCTCCCTGAAGGGGTTCTCTGAGGCGGGCACGGGCGACAGGAGCGGGTCCTCCTTGGCGTGGGCCTCGCAGTAGGACATTAGGTCAGCCGCCGCTTTAGACACCTGTAACACACACACACACACACACACAAACACACACAGAAAAAAAAGAGATTTTTGTTTTCTCAGTACACACACAGTATTTCTTAACACACACACACACATACCTAACCATGCACAGACACACACACAGAAAAAAAAAAAATATTTTTTTTAAATCCACAACACATCTGAGAAACCGATGGCTGCACCTAACAATACACAAATAAAAATGGTTATATAAAGGTATGTTTGATGTAAAGGTATAAGTAATGGGTGCAATTGTAGAGAGGTAGCAAAAGGTTTGTGTAACAAATTAGCACACAGCATCTGAACAGAACTGTGCAACCTGTGGACCTTTTTTAGCCTCTGTGCCAGAAGGGTTGCAAGGGCATGAAGAATGGGTTCCATTAAAGTTGGCCACCTGTATACAAGCTGTTCAGTAGTGGCCATTAGAGACCTATTGGTGGAGCAACATCGTAAGGGCACTGTAACTGTCTCAGCCCTCACCTTTATTCTGTCAATGTTGGCTTCCATCTTCAGCTGTTCCACCAGCTTACGGGCCTGGGCGATGCTGGCTGTGTTGTTGGTTGCCATGGAGATGAAATTTTCAGACCACGTGCGCAGAGAATGTTCTGGGGAAAATAAATAAATAATAGATAAATAAAAGGATGAGTGGATTTAGAGATTTACTGCAAAGTGACACACCTACCCAAATCCTACACATGGCATTGTATTTCGAGCCCATATGTTAGAATCCTTGTTTTGAGCTGTCTAGGAGATGTATTTGTATTTGAGTGTGTAACACTCTGACACATGCACTCTGACACTCGCAACACCAAAGACCCAGGCTTGATTGGCAGCCACACCACATCCTCAACTGTAGTAATGGGCACTCCATCACAGACCACCTCAAAAACTATGCCAATGGGTCTATACCCACACATAGGTGCACCTCTGATGCCCTCGCAGAAAGCCATCCCACTTCTGACACTATTTGTAACGAAGGGGAAGAGAAGTCATCCCATCCGGCTTTGATCCCGGGGGTATGGAACATGCACTCTGACATCAACGTCTAAGGGAGTGATGGGTACTCCATCACACTGGCTTTGCCAATGAGTTTTGTTTTATTTACTTTGCTTAAATTTCTAGTTACCTTTCCGTAAAAGAGTGACAGAGTGGTGAGTTGTGATGTGATTAGGTGAGAATGCAGTATGAGATGTGTTATTTACACAGACACACACACAATTTGCTACAAGCTACTAAGTAAAAAACAAGTGTATTTGTGCTAAGTCTGTTTGATAGCGCTAACATAGAGGTATGGTATGTATGCTCTAACTCAGTGATTGTCAAACTGGGGTACGAGTACCCCTAGGGGTACCTGGATCAACTCTGGGATACATAAAGTAAATCTTTCAATGAATTCTCAGCTTCTACTAGCATAAAGATTAAGTATGCATACTATATGTGGAAAAAGATCTTACATTCAAGCTGTCCTTTATACAACCCAATTGGGACTATGGAAATATTATGTACCACAAACAATATGCACAATTATTATGGGAAAAAATACTCATAGCAAGCTGGGGATACTTGGTAGGATAGAGTGTCTCAGGGGGTACAAAGCAGTTAAAAGTTTGGGAACCACTGCTCTAACTCATAGTAGTAACTGATGGTATAAAATAAATAAGTAATGTGGTACAATAAGCTCAGTGAAGTACCCCTCTGTTGTTACCATCTCCTAAGTTTCCCCTCATTGTTTACAATGCACAGCCCAATGCATACTTCTTCTTCATACACTCTAAAAAGATACTGGAACACACACACACACACACACACACACACACACACACACACACACACACACACACACACCGAACACAGATCATTATGTGAAGATGCCACAGGGAACCTGATCACACGCTGACACACACCTGTCAGTCAAAGGTCAGCTGTGTTGGAGGGATTGAGGTTTTTAATCTCAGCCCGACACCCTGTGGCCCTGTGGCTGTGACAGATTTAGCTGCACTTCCTCAATCAGCCACCAGGGTGCGCCCACAGCTCATTAGATACAGTGCCTGGTTTGCTCTGCACGATCACCACCACTGTTGTCTTTCGTTTCCTCTGCCCTGAATCCTGTAGCACTCTGTTCTTGTTCTGCATTTAGGTCTACAGTCTTATTATGAAATATCTCATACTATGTTTTACTCTACAGTGTTTCTGATCACTCCTGGCTGGTAAAACATATGATTTTATAATATGGTGTACATCTGTATTTCAGTGTCGATCATTTTACCAATTGCTTGGCTGTAAATGTTATTCAGGAAAACACACCGGTTCTCTTGGTGATCTTACTGAAACAAAAGTAGCTGTCCCTTATATTCACAATCTAATGACAGCTAAAAACATCCGGTACTTTAGAAGAGGGCGACATCAACACTCCATCAGAGCAGGAAACCTTTTTACCACATTGCTTGGCAGAAATAACCCACACACTTGTGGGAGACCAAAATGTTGAAATGAACTGAAGATACTTTGTGGAGATACTTTTCACCTTGCTGACCCCATAGTATTCTCTGCTGCAAATCGATGACATTCTGCCATTCTGTGTGCACCACTTGTATCTAAGCCCAAGATTTAGGCTACACACACTTTGACTAAAAGTGTAAAAC
>CM059278.1:20597205-20599705 GCA_030347295.1 Setipinna tenuifilis | reverse complement strand
ATGTGTGTAAATCAAAGTATGTGTGTGTGTGTGTGTTTGTGAAAGCTTGTGTGTATGTGTGAGCTCATTTATACTTGAGGAAAGGCGTAGGTTAGCTTACACTATGATCACAAGTGTAAACAGAAAAGAATGCTTTTAACAGACACCATAATAGAGCTCTGGACCATACCAAAGACCACACTGCATAGCAGATGCTCCCACCACTACACCTACTTGGTCTTAAATAAATGTTTAAATGACATTTCAAAATGAACTGGTAGACAAGCTTTAGTAATACTCTAAAGGTTATAACAGGAAGGTTAAAAACATTTCATGTTCATATCTAGAGGAAAGTCTCCTGCCTTTTCATTTATTTGTTTTGTTTGTCTCATGTAAAAATAAATCATACAAACATCTTGACTTTAAGCATCAACTTTTTCTGCTGAGAGACCTTCACAAGAAATAAGAAGTGGTAAAGGAATAGATTAAGAGGGAACATTTAGTATTTTTAGATCTCAAGTTAAGCTTAGATTTGGTTTGTTAATGTACATTGGACTACATTTGAAGTCCATTTTAATCTCAACTCAAGACCTCAAGATGGTCTATTTTAATTCTCTATTTATTTTTAACGCAGGTATTTCTCCTACAGGTTTTTTGCTTTAAATGTGGCTTTCCCAAAAAGTCAAAAGGGAAAGAGAAGAGATGGTTTGGAAATGACATAATGAAGACTACAGAGTCCCTTTAACTGACCTTAAAATCTTTAGATTCTCTCTTTAGATCTACTTTTGTGGACCAGACTCTTTCATTTTGAGTCACTTCATGCACAGAGTTTGGCTTCTATCAATAGGCATAAATTTACTTCCTGGCGGACCATTTTTCTGACACCTAAGGTCAGTGTCATTGCTTCCAGCCCTCCTACAGTACCAAGCTTGCATGCTTTAAAAGCTCCAGCATCATTCCAGTCCCCAGGAAACCCTGCATCACTGGACTGAATGACTACAGCCCTGTGGCCTTGACTTCAGTTGCCATGAAGTCTTTTGAATGCCTAGAGCTGACCCACCTCAAAAACATCACATGTCACCAGCTGGACCCCCTGTAGTTTGCCTACAGGGCAAGCAGGTCAGCAGTTGATGCACTAAACATGGGGCTGTATTCTGCAACACCTTGACCAGCCAGATGCCTATGGTAGGATCCTGTTTGTGGACTTCAGCCCAGCTTTCAACACTATAATACCTGAAATCCTCACCTCCAAACTCTCTCAGCTCACTGTATCTCCTGGCATCTGTCAGTGGATCTCCAGCATTCTGACTGACAGGAAACAGCATGCGCTGCTGGGAGATGTCATCTGGAACACAGACTACCAGCCCTGGTGCACCACAGGGATGTGTCCTTTCCCCACTGCTCTTCTCCCTTTACACACATGACTGCACCTTGAAAAGACCCAGCTGTCAAGCTCCTACAATTTGCAGACAACTCCACTGTCGTTTGGCTCATCCAGGATGGTGACAAGTCTGCGTATGAGCAAGAGGTTGATAACTTGATGCTCTGGTGCAGTGAACACTAAAAATTGTGGAGATGGTTGTGGACTAGGAAGCACCCCACCATGCTGTGCCCCCCCCCCCCCCCCCTTCTTTCACAACATCCAACAGCCCAGTGTCAAATGTGAACTCAAGATTCAAGTTTCTGGGATCCATCATTTAACTAGGATCTGAAGTGGGAGTCCAACATCAACGCTATCTTCAAAAAGGCCCAGCAGAGAATGCACTTTCTATGGCAACTGCGGAAGTATGGCCTACCACAAGAACCACTGGTCATCTTCTACACTGCTGTCATTGAATCCATTCACTGCTCATCCTTCACAGTTTGGTTTGGGGCAGCCACAAAACAGGACCAACACAGATTACAACGCACAATTTGGACAGGTGAAAAAAATCATTGGTGGCCCCTTGCCCTTCCTCAAGGACTTCTACACTGAAAGCGGGCAGAGAACATCATTAAAGACCCAACACATCCTGCACCTTGTTCCATTTGACAGGCCGTACAGAACCCTGCACACCAAAACAACCTGACGCAAGAACAGCTTGTTTCTCACTGCCATCACTCTCCTGAACGGTTGATAAGTTGGGTCATCCCCACTTTGGCCATTCACTGACTTTTCAAACACGCCTACTTATCTTTCCATACGTATCTTGCATACTATATTTACACATTGCATACTTTATCATTCCACATGTATGTTGCACACTACACTGTACTGTTTGGTGCATTTTACAACCCACTCCATGTGTACTTTGTCTTGTATATTATGTCCTATTTGTATAGTATGTAGGTGCATATATGTATAGTGCTGTCTCTCTTGTACAGTATGTGTCTATATATTTCTATTTGTCTATTGAACGTATACTACTACATGTCTATGTTGAATGTACAGAGAGTCAACATCTACCAAATTCAAATTCCTTGTGTGTGTAAGCATACACGTAAAACTCATTCTGGGGGGTCTGATCTACTGAATGGTCCC
>CM059278.1:20567205-20582205 GCA_030347295.1 Setipinna tenuifilis | reverse complement strand
AGCATCTTGCCTGACCAATCAGCGAACAGGGAGTAGACATGACTAGACGTTAGTGATTGGGTAAAAGCAGATCCAATTCAGCAACTTCAGCAGAGTCTATAACTCCACGAAGAAATTGTTGCCTGAGACACCCATGTCAATGAAACCACAGCAGGCCCTCTGTACAAGATAAAGTGCAAGGGGCTGGTTTACCAGGCTAATTTTCACAAGCCAGTCCGTTGAAAGTGATTCCCAGTTGTCATTGTGACCACACAGCACACACTATGAAATTCAACCTCTGTTTTTAACCCAACACATGCTTAAGTAGGGAGAAGCCATGCCAACAGCACCTGGGGAGCAGTGTGTGGGGGTGGTACCATGCTCAGGGGCACTTCTGGCAGTTGTTGGATTTGACCGGCGACCCTCCAGTCACAGATCCATTACCTTACCTGGAGGACTCGAACCTGCGACCCTCCAGTCTGTTACCTTCACTGCCAGGTCACCGCCAGGCCACCACTGCCCCAGTCTTGGAAATGTTTTTCAATAAAGCTGCATAAAAGGCCAGTATTGAAGAGTCTCTTAACTGCTGTCAGGACTTATGTTTTTATAAGGTAACATAATACGGAATTATCCCATCTGAAAACATCTGAAATCTAGTTCTCAAAGCAATTGTGTTACATTAGAGATTTGAATGTCCCTGGTGGACAGAATTATGCATTGGGGTCTGCCATCTTTTGTGGTGTCATTCTCTTAAGTATGTGGTGCACACCTTTGGAAGATAGTCTGCATTTCTCATCAAAAGTCTTTCTTCTTTCAAGCATTTTAAGACCATAATTAATGCCAGCACTCCAGTCCAGTTACTTAAGTGACCAAAGGAAATATCAATTTAGTGCCTCTTTTACAAGCCGCACAGACATAATAGCAAAAGTGTGCTCTAATGATGCATTAGGACACATGAAGCGCTGCTGAAATGCAGGAATGATGGTAGCAGAAAATGAGCCTCTAATGACAGTGAAAATATTCCATCCAAAATGAGCCATTTTCAGACCAACATAATTCACGTACTACATCAACAATGTCTGCAGTGTAATTGTGATGAATTAATCATAATTCAGAACAGACACATGCATTTTTCTTACACACAAACACAAAGAAATTTCCTTCTCCATCTTGTCATCATTTATTTTGCCAAATGTATGTGTATGCCCCAGTGCACATAAAGAATATGTGAACAGAACATTGCTTCTATTTCCTTTTGGCCTGGGACCATAGAAGCCTAAAATGTATTTAATGCATGTTAGTACATAGATTTCTTCTCTCCTTAAAGATCACCTAAACCTGAAATGATCAGCAGATGGTTGGCAGATGGGGAATAGTTTATACTATTTATCAAGTTTGGAATCACTTGACTTAAAATAAATTCACACTAAATTCATGACACTAACACAAGACTTCTGTTACATCCCCCTTGGCCTTGCAGGGGCAGTGAAAGCCTTTGGGTGGTGATTGGGACTCAAACATCTCATCAGTTACAGCTGTGATTGTGTGGCTATAAAAGTCCTTGTCTGCCTCCATTTTAACCTTTATTATTTATTCTAACTCCACTTTATGTTGTGGGCTACGAGCAGGTTCATAACAACTTCTATAATACTATTTATGGGACAACTATTGTTGACACCAGAGTCCTCATGTTGAAAAATTGTCGACTGATATGACAGCCTAGAAAAGCTTAAAAAGGAAGGAGATGGCAGGTAGTTCGGTTAATGTGTAGACACACTGTAATCCATTTTCAATTAATTTTCAAACACCATCACAGGTTTAAGGTGTTGGACGGTGTCCTCCTTAAGCACTGCACACACACACACACACACACACACACACACACACACAAATCACCTGCTCTCAGGACAGTTTTCATCAGCATCATTACCATTTCCACAAATGTATATATATATATAGGCTACAAAGTCTGTGACACAGTGGGAGCTAGCCTTTAGTGCTATTAAACTGATAGCAACTGAAAAGAAACACACATTTTGCACAAAGGTGTGTGGAATTGTGAAAAACAGCATACTTCTAATATATATATATATATGAAAGAGGGAAACTGCAGAACTGTAGGTAATGTACAATACCTTAAGCTGGTAACTAAAAGGCTTCCAATCCAATCCAAGAAAAAACAGCTGCACTGAACTCCCCCTATAGCTTAGCCCTGAATGCGATGACACCATAGACTGTATGGATGACACGTGATTTTAGCAAACCGCCAGCAGAGGGCAACAGCGCCACATGAAACACGACTACATGAAACCAGACTAAGTCACGAGGTATTGTTTACCTTCCTAACAACCGTGAAAAAGTGTTCATCATGCCATTACGCCAGGAATGTTCCCGGACATTAGCACCGGTGCTAATTTAAGTATTGCTAGTGTATCACGAGACCGCACACTGCATATTTTAGGCGCGTTACAGAATTTGGATTTATACTTTGTAAGTAACTCTAGTATGCTTGGTCAATACTACCGCCTTTTCAGAAGCATGTAACTTGCCTTTGAGGAAAAACACAAGGGGACTATGTGGTCAAATGCAGGTATTTTTTATTGAGTATTGTTGGTTTGAGGACATTAGTACCCAAAAGGCACTCATCACTTCATTATTTTAAACAAAAGCTTTTTCACAAAAGAATCAGACAATATGAGAAATCAGAAGAGGGCTGCAGGAGAGGGAGAGCATGTCGAGGAAATATCACTTTTCTTCCAGAAGGGACTTCCTTTCACAGAAAGGACAGTGAATGCTGGGTGTAGAGACACACACACACACACACACATTCTCTGTCTGTCACGCATACACAAAATACTCATACACATACAAACTTTTGTTCACTTTTTCAGCCATCTGCATTGGTCATCACACACAAATCACAGACAGCACCACTTATTGTACACATACACACAGATCCAGACTGGTACGTCTATGGCTTTTGCACCTAGCATTGATGAAAGAACATGGAATATTACTGCTATTGTCTCCTTTGTTATTCCCTAATAGCCGGTGTAGAGCTTTCTCGCACACCTGGGAGGGTTTCTAGAAAGCAGGTTCAGTAACTTAACTGAGTAAGTAATAAACCTCCTAATACGAGAGCCCTATGGCTTCGCTTTTAATGGCAAAATGAGCCCATGAGATTCTTCTATTAGAATGTTTACTACCTACTGTGAGTTACATTATCTAGGTTAGCGACTAACACAGATAAGTTTACTCAGAATTAGCTGTAAAAATCGTAATTGAAGAGTCTTATGCTTTCATTGTCCTAACATAACCAGCAAAGTGGGGAAACCTGCTTTCTGAAATACCCATCTGCTATAGGGAAAGGTTGGCACCACTACAACAGCTACTACTACCACAATAATAGTATGCAACAACTCAACTCAAACACATAACAAAATGTTTTTTCCCTTGGTTGACCTGTCCAAAGTAGACAGAAGATTGCAACAAAAACAACAACAAAAAAAGACCCTAAGAGGGTCTAATGACCTTCTCTTGGTAGAAATGTAACAATATCCATGTGAAATGCTAAACACTCTCTTTAGTGTTTGACTAGATCATGCAGGCTTTCACCATCCCAGCGAGCAAGGACTTGTGGTAAACACCTGCTTTACCTTTATCTTATTGCTGCGTTAGTTGGTACGCATGGAGACTGCTGGCGAGATGATCAAATGCCGCCAGGCAACTGCCATCACACTTCAACTGATGGATAAGCTAGCGTCTGGGGAACACATTTGAGGGTTGGCGGATGTAGGTGTGTGTGCGTGTGTGTCTCAGAGTGAATATTCTTGTATCAAAGACAACCCTTTACCCTCCCCAGGGTGTTAGTACCCCTCCAGAGTTCCACTGAGAAGCTTTAGAGGGCAGAACTCATTCGGTTCTTGCATAGCAGTCAGGGGACCACCAAGTGCTGCCACTGACAGGGTTTTGCGTACCTTTACAGATTCTACTGACAGCACAAGTTCAGGAATCTTGCTTTCTAGGTGAGTAAACAGGTGTATGGTTTGTAATGTAGATTCAGACATCTCTATAGACAATTTGCAACCACATTGTATTCGCTTTGTCAGTAACAAAAACGCACAAAAACAGAAATGAGCCTGACAGTTGAATTGAATTTGAAAGTCATGTCACACAGACCAAAATGTTAATCTTGGTAACATTAGCCATCATCTTTGATGGTTGAAATGTTATTTGCAGATATGAATTCTGACTGCCTTAGATTAATTTGTGTTTGTGGTTCTGAACATAAGTAAGACCATAAGAGGTTTTTTTTCCAGTCCTAGTACCAATATTAGGGTAAGCAGAGAGCTGTCCTGAGAGCAGGTGATTCGTGTGTGTGTGTGTGTGTGTGTGTGCACGCATGCATGTGTGGGCATGTGTGTGTGTGTGTGTGTGTGTGTAGTCATGCTCCTGTTCCAGTCACTGAATCTTCCAAGTAGGTCTAATATTACAAAATAGAAAAAAATCTTCTAGTTTCACAACAGGAAACACAACATTGTCATTCTGTGTAATACTGAGTGTATGCAAGAAAACACACGCGCACCCACACACACACAAACATACAGAGAGAGACATTTTTTATGTTATTCTTGATACAAAATCTCAATGCAAAACGGATGTTCAACAAAAAAAACAAAATACTAATAAGTCCATGGTCAATATGATAAAAAAAAATGAACGGAGTGAAACATCTGGAGGAGTGGGGAAAAAAAGGAGCTATGGTAGGAAGAGAAGAGAGAGAGAAAGAGCTTATGGATTTGGAGAGGCTCCGTTGCTGTCAACATCTCTCCATTTTGTGGAATTCACTTGGCCCGACAACAGCCAAACAAGTATCAACACATCCTGCCTAAGGGACACATACACCCACACACACATGCATGCATGCACACCCACACGCACGCGCACCCACCCACACACACACACACCCATCCAGTCAGGCAGCAGTGGGACCTAAAGTGTGCGTCAAACACTCCTACTCAAACCCAATCGCCTTTCAACCAGGAGAGGCTGGGAATGACATCACTTGCTGGCTTCCATGAATGTACTCTCCGTGAAGGGGTGTGTGTGTGTGTGTGTGTGTGTGTGTGAGAACCCGCATGCATGCACGCACGCACGCACATGAAAAGGGAAACATATGAAAAGGAGCATGAATTTCATATTGCTACCTTTTGCTGAGTGAAATGACCTATGAACAATGTGTGTGTGTGTGTGTGTGTGAGAGAGAGAGTAAGACAGTAAGTGAATGAGTATGTGAGATTGTCAAGGCTTACTAATGGTCACAGCACCTGCATAGCATTTTTCAAAGGCACTAGAGGTTTGGTTATGGCAGTCTGCTGTCTGTCAGGGTTGGTGGGGGCAAGTGTAAGTGGGGGGGGTTGGTTTTTTTTTTTGGGGGGGGGGGTTGTTAGGCAACACCAGGTAAGGGGTCTATTGGCACAACACACATCTTTGCACAGACAAGAGCTGGACAATGCGCATGCCATCCACCACTGCTCTCCTCCTCACAAGGTCCATCATTTCACAAGGTCCATCATTTCATAAGGTCCAATCACAAGTCCTTTTGTTAAAATCCTGGCTGGCTGGCTGACCAATTAAGACGTCCGTTCCTCAGTATTGCAGGAGGCGTTACCCGAATTCCGTCCAATAGCAGAGAGTGGTACCGTTGCTGTGGTGATTTCATTGGTGAGCCAATGTGTGCCATTCTGAGTCAGCTCCAATCCAGAGGATCTCCATAAAGTCAGTCTTTGGTTCATAGCTCATACAAGTTCATATCATGTGTGTGTGTGTGGGTGTGTAAGAGAGATGTCCATGATTCTTGGCACTTAATGCATATATAAAAAAATTGACTTGTATGAGAGGAAAGGGTGCATGCAAGGATTAACTACTGCCTCTTTTTTCCTTCTCGTTCTCCTCTTTCTCTCTCTCACTCTCTCTTCCTCAAACACACCCAGACTCCTTCTCCTCATTCGAGTTCATGCTTATTTAAAGATGCAGTTTTTTTGTAATATATATATATATATTCATATATATAATCCATCATATTAAATTGATATTGATGAGAACAGTCTCGTCATTTCCCTTTACGTCTCCTGTTTCAAAGTTATTTCCAGTCCAAGACTTCCTGCTCTGTGGATCTGTGACCGTTTTCCAAAAGCGGATTTACACAATTTGTCCAGTTATACCGGAGTCCGAAGTCCAAAGATGGACCACGCGCCATATTACTAAGTGCGGATTCCTCCGGAGACGTCCTGTGTATGCTGCGTTGATGGTTATGATGGATTGCAACAATAGAGGCAATCTGTGTGTGTGTGTGTGTGAGTTTGTCAGGAAGTTAGTGACAGTCTGGGCTTCTGTATGTGTGTGTGTGTGTGTGTCTTGTGTGTAAAAGAGTGTATACATGCATGTGTGTGGTGTGTGTGTGTGTGTGTATGACGCATTGAGTGTGTGTTTTTTTTATGAGTGTTGATGTACAGCCCCTCTCACACCACAAACTCGGGAACCTCGTCCGTGGTGAGGTCGAGGGAGAAGTACTTGTTGGCGCGCTTGATGGGAAACGCAGACTGGTCGGCGCGGATGCCTGCGCACTGGTCGGCGAGGCCCTGGTATCCCGTGGCGACGGCATCCAGCTCCTGGGTGCAGCCGAACGTGTAGCTGTGCGCCGTGTCCTGGCAGAGCTCCGCCCACTCCGAGACTCCGCCCCGCTGGTGGAGCCGCACGTCGTCCAGCGATTGGCTGTGGCGGTCCGTGGAGCCCTGGCCCTTCTTGCAGATCACCGTCTGATGGACAGCAGGAAAAGAAAGAGGAAGAGGGAAGAAAAAGAAAAAGAAGAAGAATAGGGGGAAGAACAGAAAAGGAAAGAAGAAGAAAAGGAAAGAAAAGGAAAGACAAGAAATGAAAAGAAAAGAAAAAGAAGAGTGGAGAGGGAGGACGAGGAGAGAAAGATAGGAAGAGGGTTGGGAGATAAAAAGGATTACCAAAACAAAGAGCTTAGTCAGCCATTTTGCAAACCATTTGCATGTTCCAGTTGTTTTGCAAAGCCTGTCATGCTCTACCACTTGGCAATCGGGGTTATCAGTGCTTGAGCACTCAGTCAAGCACTTGTACGAAAGGCTGGGGCATAAGTGAGTGACTGTGTGTGTGTGTGTGTGTGTGTGTGTGTGTGTGTGTGTGTGTGTGTGTGTGTGTGTGTGTGTCTGTGTGTGTGTGTGTGCCTGGTAAAGCTACACGGATGGGGTACAAATTCCCGCACTACGATGGGAAAACCAGACAAAGGTTCATTTGTGGAGAACAAATTGTCTTCCCTACTAATTTGTTTTTCTTGGTTATTTTGGTTGTTACTGATAAATGAAATGTGTGTGTGTGTGTGTGTGTGTGTGTGTTACCTGTGGTAGGGACTCGATGCTCTGGCCCCTCATCTTCACTACAGTCTCTGATGAGCTGGAGGTGGATGAGCTTACATCCTTCACCACCAGACCTGCCATGATGGAGAACAACAAACACAGCAAACGCCAAACACATTACATTAGAGAAAAAGTCAAAGTCAATGTCAAAGTTGCAGCGCTCTCTAGGCCCACAGTGAACATCAAACATCTTATAAACATGACAATAAAACATAATGATAAAACATGATACAAACATAGCAAAAAGTACAATAAGGCCTGTAGAGGAAGTGATCCTATTATCGACATATTGCCTACCATCAGCCATTTCTGTTGCTGTTCTACTTAAAATGAGGCTATACCCCAGTGTGAATAATCACTCCATAAATTGGGGGGGGGGGCGCTACTACCTTTTGCGGTGTGTATTACCTTTTACATTTTAGGTGGTACCCTACCTAAGTATACGTTGGTCTGGCTAGAGGTGAGTTTGGGGCCTAAGTGGCGTGTGTGTGTGTGTGTGTGTGTGTGTGTGTGTGTGTGTGTGTGTGTGTGTGTGTGCCTGAATATACGTTGGTCTGGCTAGAGGTGAGTTTGAGCCTAAGCGGTGTGTGTGTGCCTGTGTGTGCTTGTGCGTGTGTGTGTACCTGAGTATCCATTGGTCTGGGTAGAGGTGAGTTTGGGCCTAAGTGGTGTGTGTGTGTGTGTGTGTGTGTGTGTGTGTGTGTGTGTGTGTGTACCTGAGTATCCGTTGGTCTGGCTGGAGGTGAGCATGTCCTCGGTGATGTGGATGCACAGGTCCTGGTTGAGCTCCAGTGCCAGCTCATGCAGCTCCTCGTAGTCCTTGGGGTCGTCCACCAGCATCTCAATCTCTGCCAACACAGCCACGCCAGCCATCAGGAATTACACCAACTACACCACAGTGACTGTGTGTCTGTGTGTGTGTGTGTGTGTGTGTGTGTGTGTGCGCGCGTGTGTGCGTGCATGTGTGCCTGTCTGTGCCTGTCTGTATGGGTCTGTGTGTGTGTGTGTGTGTGTGTGTGTGTGTGTGTGTGTGTGTGTGTGTGTGTGTGTGTATGTGCCTGTGCATGTGTGTGTCTGTCAGTGTGTTTGCGCCTGTCTGTGCGTGTGTGTTTCTATGTGTGTTTTTAAACCTCCTCTTTACCAAACAAAATGAGTCCATGAATGTGTGTGTCTGTGTGTGTGGGTGTGTGTGTGTGTGTTTGTGTGCAAGTATGTGCATGTTTGCATTCGAAACAGCTTAGGCTCACTATGTGTTCACAAACATTGCCCTCTGTTAAGCAAACATCACCTTTTATCTGTATTGGCCTGACAGTGAACCTGGTGTGTATGCGCACGTGTCTGTGTGTGTGTGTGTGTGTGTGTGGACATTGTTGTGTGAGTGTTGATTAGAGGGATGTTTGTTTTGATTTCCTTTAATTCGGTGTCATAAAAGGAAATCAAAACATATGTGTGCTCATTCTCCCAAAATCTCTACCTCTCCTGGGATCCGGAAGGCCAGCAGGACAGCCAAGTAGGTGTGTGTATGTGTTGGTATATTTTGTATGTCTATGCGTGTGTGCATGTGTATGTAGGTATATATACTTGTAAGTGTGTGCATGTCCGTGTGTGAGTGTGTGCATGTGTGCGTGTGTACAAGTATGTGTGTGTATGTGTTTAGATATTTTGTATGTCTATTCGTGTCTGCATGTGTGTATGTATGTGGGTATGTATACTTACATGTATAAGTGTGTGTGTGTGTGTGTGTATGTATGTGTATGTGTGCGTGCGTGCGTGAATGTATGTGTGTGTGTGTGTGTGTGTGTGTGTGTGTGTGTGTGTGTGTGGGGGGGGGGGGGTGTACGTGTACTTACATGTAGAAGTGTGTGTGTGCGCACGTCTGTATGTGTGCGCCTGTGCGTATGTATACGTGTGTGTATTTGTGTGTGATCCTCACCGTCATCGTCATCATCGTCCAGCACGCGCTCCTTCCCGCTGCTCTCCACGCCGGACGTGTGTGTGCTGGCGTGGCTGTTGGTGGAGGAGCTTCCGGTGCGCAGGGGTCGGGGCGGGCCCTGGCCCGGAGGCGCGCGGAAGCTGCCCGTGTCCACGCCGGAGGTGTGCGAGCTGCCATGGCTGGCGGTGGAGTGGCGCGAGAGCCGCTTGTGGCGGGACACACTGCCCATGCTGCTGCCGCTGGCCCTCGAGCGGCCGTCCAGGTGGTCCATGTCCAGCTCCAGCGCATCGCTGATGTACGACTCGCGGTACTGCTTCTTCTCTGGGGTGGGGGGTGGAGGGGAGTTGTTAAAAATCACAGAGACACACATACACACACACACAGATTCACACACACACACACACACACACACACACACACACATATACACACACAGACACATACACACACAGACTCACACATACACACACACACAGATTCACACACATATACACACGTATACACACACACACACACACACAGACAGATATACACACAGACACATACACACACAAATTGGCTTGTGTCTGTCTATGTGTCAGCCTGGGCAGCCTGGCCACCCCCTACCCACACAACATGGCTGCATCAATGGGCTCTGCACTACAGTAGTATGAATGATGTTAGGCATCATGTAGCATAATGTATGAAGTTTTGAATTGACACTCTTCTCCTCCCTCACAAACACACACACACATTCCCAGACGTCACCACATGGACCAACATACAGCCCGCTGCTTCTCAGCACATTTTCTTTGACCTCAGCATGCCGACGGTAGCACCTACTATTTATAGCACACACTCACCTAACTCAGCGAACACACACACACACACACTCACACACACACACACACACACACACACACACTGCACAAACCTAAACACTTTCACCATTCAACCCACAAACAGCTGCGGAGGCAAGCTCAGCATCTTACACTGCATGTCATTACATAGACATGTATACATACAGTTGTGCACAGACACACCTCCATGAAACCACAGTTATCCTCTTTGTCTCTCTCACACACACACACAAAAACACACTCACACACACACACATTCTCTCTCACACACACACATTCTCTCTCACACAGACACACATTCTCCCACACACACACATCCTCTCACACACACACACATTCCCTCACACACACACACATTCCCTCACACACACACACATTCCCTCACACACACACACATTCCCTCACACACTCACACACACACACAGCGTACCTTCGTTCTCCTCCAGGCGCCGCACCTGCTTGAGCACAGGCTGCAGGTTCATGTAGAGGCGGTGGCTGTTGCTAAGCAACTGCAGGAGGTGGCGGGAGCGTAAGGGGCAGCCCGTGTAGTACATCAGCTTCCGCGCCGACGGCAGACCGTCCGGCAGGATCTCAAACTTCTTCCCCTGAGAGAGAGAGAAAGACGGAGACAGAGAGAGACAGAGAGATAGAGAGAGAGAGATGGAGAGAGAGAGAGAGAGACAGAGAGATGGAGAGAGAGAGAGAGACAGAGAGATGGAGAGAGAGATGGAGATAGAGACAGGTGGAGAAAGAGACAGACAGGCAGATGGATAGAGAGAGAGACAGACAGACAGACAGACAGATAGAGAGAGACAGCACAATAGAGAAAGACAGAGAGGAAGAAAGAGATGGAGAGAAGTAGAGGGAAGAGAACACAGAGAGAGAGAGAGACAAGAGTCAAGACATGACCTTTAAAAATACTCCTGTTGGCTTATAAAAAGTATGGTCCACTTTTGACTCCTGTAAAAACCAAACCATTGGACAAGGAGACAAGAGAGAGACTAAACTGGCAGAGTCAGAGTAAAATAGAGATAGGACAAAAGTGAGAGAGGAGACAAGATGAGAGAAAGAGAAATAAAAAAATGGAGAGTATAAGACAGATCACACAGCTTTAAAAAAAAAAAGGAATAAAAAGGGAAGAGGCAAAGATGGGTGGAAGTGTTTGAACAGTCTGCATGATGTAGTGGATGGATAGTGTGAAAGGATCCAAGAGGGTGAGGGATGGAGGGGGTAAACAGGGGGAATGAGAGAACGCCAAGGCTAAGTCAGCAAACCTTAGATGGCAGCATGACTCTGCTGCATCACTTCAGGAGAGATGGCTTCTAAATAGCTCCAGTTATGCTATGCTATGCAGCATGCTAGCTAAAATAGGAGTGGCTAATGTACTATGTGGCTAGGTATCTACCGTGTAGAGTTTTAAGTGTGTGTTCAGCCAACGACCTCAATCACACAGAGGAATGTCCTAGATCTAAAAATAAAGGTGAAACACACACATTGCAGTTGTATTTACCCTACAAACACAAACACACACACACACACACCCCAAAGGTAAGCAGTTATTTTCAACCTTACCAGTAGCTGTGCTGGCAGATCATAGACAGCTTTAAGAGATTTTGTGTGTATGTTGTCAGCAAAAACATTTCCCTCTACTGCTGTAAGTCACCCAGCTGAGATAAACAAACCAACACACACACACACACACACACACACACACAAACTGCTCAGCACAATAAGTGCACACAGCTGGTTTTCACAGCCAGGGTTTGTTTTTTACCCTTTTCTAAGGTGAGACCCCCCCCCCCATCCCTCCCACGCCCACCCCCACCGCACACACACACACACACACACACACTCACACTCACACTCACACTGCTCTGATTACTAGTTCAACCCTGACTCAGCTTGCACAGACTCCTACAGAGGAAGTGTGTGTTTTGGATGTGGAGACAGACAATGCTGTCTAACCATGACACAATAGCACCCTAAATAAGATAAGATTCTTTCCTCAGATTTAAGATATCTGCTCAGGCCAGCTGAAGTACTCGAAACAAAGAAAGCGGCATATTGCAGCAAGTATACATCTTATCCTGGTCTAGGGCCATTGCTGACAAAGACTTCTGAGCGGCATCATGTGCAAATTCGATTGCTTATTGGAACCGAGCACAATAAAAGAACACTCCACAGAATCTTTGGCGAGAACAATGCAACAGAATATTAAAGTCAGTAACATACACACACACACACATATATATATATATATATATATATATATATATAAGGATCATTTACAGTGAGGAGGTCAATATCATGAAATAAACCCTGAGAGTGAGCATGAGGACCCCAATGTGGGGCAGAGGAGTCTTAAATTACTCATTATTTCACAATGTTGAACACTTTGCTGTACATTAACTTGCTTATTACATGCCTAGCGACTACAAGAACATCTCAGCAATGAACTATTAAAATGATTTTAGTGACTCCAAAAGCATTTTGTTTCTCACACTAAACGTATTTTGTGTATTGTTATACATAGCCTCTTATTTAGAAATATCAGACCTCCAAATGTTAGGATAGCATATTCGGTTACACTAAACTTTCTGGAATACTCAATACTGCAACATACTCAATACTCAATACTGCAACATTAGAATTTATTCAGGAATATCAACAACCACATTTCTTTAGGCTAATCCAAGCACTGCCTATGACACCATATGATCACACTAGGGACAAGCTTCAAAAGACCACTAATGTGTCTATTAGGTTAAATTAAACTATCTGTAACACTCTGACAAGCTTTGCAACACTAGAATTCATCATGTGTACAGAAATATCAACAACCACATTTCTTTGGGCTCATTTAAGCACTATATCCTATGACACCACATATGATCAAAGTTGGGACAAGCTTCATCACAGGAACACTAATGTGTGCATGCAAACGCAGTCACCAGATACTGTCACATTTAGCATGATGTCCCACACACACACCACACACAGACACACAGACACACAAACCAATATGCGATGATGTATGCATGCATAAATACATATGTCTCTGCTCAGCGTCCAAGTAACCCATAATAACAGCCTCCGTCTGAGAGACTACGGGCTCAGCTAACGACACATCTACGCACATAACAGCCCCTCAGACGTCACACACACCCAGCAACCAAAACACACAGTCCAAATACGCGCAAGCGCACGCACACACACACACACACGGACACAAACACACACACAGCCCAAAGACGTGTGCGCACACACGCACACACACACACACACACACACAGCAACCAAAACACACACACACAAAGCCCAAATACGTGCCCACGCGCGCGCGCGCGCGCACACACACACACGCACACACACACACACACACACACACACACACACACACACACACACACACACACACACACACACACACACACACACACACACACACACACACACACACAGCAAGCAAAGCCACAACCAAAGTCATGGCCATCACAACATCTGGAGTTCATCAGCCGTCTTTACTCCACCCCTGGCTCTTTGGCACGAGTGTGTGCATGTGTCAACATGCAAGATACCCATGTGTATAGGCTTTTGAAAATGTGTGTGTGTGTGTGTGTGTGTAGGTATGTAGGTGTGTGTGTGTGTGTGCATTTTTCTTGGCCGGAGATGCTCTTCCCTAAGTCCCTGATTAGTTCCACAGTGAAGAGATAAATCAGCTGTCGTCTAAGGCTTCAACATCTCCACAACAAAACAGCATCACATGTGCACACACACACACACACACACACACACAAGCAGAAAACAAACATACAAAACACACACACCTACGCCGAACCAGAAAAGAAACATAGAAAAAAAAGTACAAAAAAAAAAAAAAACCACACACATGCACAGACAAACATAGCCTTATGCAAAACCGGAAAACAAACATACAAAACACACACGCACACACACGGCTCAGGAGTGTGTTGTCACTCACCACAAACACCAGCTTGCCAACGTTGGTCCAGGGGAAATCATAGAGGAGTTGCCGCACTGAGCCCACATTCTGTTCAGACAGAGAAAGAGATTAAATAAAGTTAAATTAAGTAAATATAAATATATGTGTATGTGTGTTATATTTTTATTTAAAAAAAAGTTTCTTTTCATTTTTCACCCTTTTTATTATTATATGCTTTTTTTCAGAAAAATATATTATTATTTATTATTTAACTAAAACAGGTTTTTGTATGTTTGCATTGTAACATGTCTGCTTTGGCAACACTGCTTAATTGAGTCATGCCAATAAAGCTCACTTTGAATTTGAATATGAGAGAGGGGGGGGGGGTGCTAAAACAGTTCACAAGAATGTATTTATACCTCCAACTTAAGACTAAAGGCAGCTAAATGCCAAAAACATGTTTTTCTTTAGATATTTGTCTCGACATGTCAGAGTCATGGCCCCCAGCGACACACACACACACACACACACACACACACACACTACCTGAAATATCTGGATTCCACGCAATGTCAGTCCTAAAGTAAGAGAAGCTTCAACTTCTTTTTTATCCTGAGAGAGAGTGAGAGAGAGGAAGAGAGTGCCCGAGAAAGGCCAGAAACAACTAGTTATATAGAAAGCAATAAGAAGATGCATCAACAATTAATGCTTTATTGAGCAAAACACACATACAGTACTTTGGGCAGCTGAATATTAGACAGATAACACACGGGCACACATAAACATAAACACACACAAACACTCACATACACACAAGCACATACAAACATACATGCACACGCTTAATTACACACAATCATACAC
>CM059278.1:20542205-20557205 GCA_030347295.1 Setipinna tenuifilis | reverse complement strand
CACATTTTTTAAGAAAATTGAGAAGAACACACATGCACACACACACAGACACCCGAACAGACCAACAAACCAAAACATTCATTCTATTGGCAGATAACTGTGAATAGGTTATGTAGGAGACAGACAGAGAGAGAGAGAGAGAGAAGGGGGGGGAAATAATGCAGCACCTCATCTCAGCCAGTCACTTCCATTCATCTCTCTGTGTCTCTTTCTTGCTCTCTTTCTCTCTGTCTGTCTTTCTTTCCATCTCTCTGTCCGTCTCTTACACACCAGCCGCCTCGCTTACACTGCTTGGACTGACTACGTGGCAGTCCTGACCTCAGCACAAAGACAACGAGAGAAAGAGAAAGACTGAAAGAAAGAAAGACAGAGGGAGGAGGAGGGGGGCGGAGGATGAATGAAGGAGAGCAGGAGACGCATGGTTCTCTTTTTCCTCCACCATCCCCTCCCTTACAACACTCTCGCTCCGTGCACGTCAGAAGGGTGGGGTGCACATGTGGTGGGAGCGCAAGGCTGTAGTTAGAAATCACACAGAGAGGAGAGGAGAGGAGAGAGAGACAAAAAAGACAGAGAGAGAGGGTGAGGCAGAGAGAGAGAGAGAGAAAGAGAGAGAGGGAGAAGAGATGAAGAGGAGGGAAGGAGGGACAAAGTAGAGAGGAGACACAGAAGAGAGGAGAGAGAGAAGATAGAAGAGAGTCAGAGACAGAGAGAGTCAGGGACAGAGATAGAAAGAAAGAAAGAAAGAAAGAAAGAAAGAAAGAAAGAAAGAAAGAAAGAAAGAAAGAAAGAAAGAAAGAAAGAAAGAAAGAAAGAAAGAAAGAAAGAAAGAAAGAAAGAAAGAAAGAAAGAAAGAAAGAAAGAAAGAAAGAAAGAAAGAAAGAAAGAAAGAAAGAAAGAAAGAAAGAAAGAAAGAAAGAGTGAAAAATACACTGGCAGACACAGCAAGACTGGGGCATGTAAAAAGGGGGAAAGAGGGACAGAGAGATGGAAGTGGAAAGGGCAGTTAGAGGGAGAGAGAAAAAGAAAAGAGAGGGAGAGGAAGAGAGAGCATGCAGCGGAGAGCAGGCTTACAGCGGCCATGGAAAAAAAGTGCTGCAGTCAGGAGAATTCCACTCAAACATCTGCTTCTCATTCCAACAATGAGGGCCTTTGATTCAGGACACACACACACACTCACACACACATATACACACACACACACACACACACACGAGTGCGCACACCCACACACACTGCCACACACACACACACACACACTGCCACACACACACACACACACACACGCTTGTTTGCACACATACACATGCATATGTGCATGCTGTCTCCATGTCTCTGAACTAACACACTAGCTTCATGCCTTGTGAACTTCATAGTCAAAGTCATAGTTTCAGGTTTGTAAGCAATGTGAGCTATTCAAGAAGTGTGTGTGTCTGTGTCTTCTTTCCTCTTGTTTAACAATCTTTATTGGATGCATATACACACAGACACACACATACAATCATACACAAACAAACACAAGCAAATGCATTCTTGTTTTGTTAAGCCTTATAAAAAAATGTTTCAAACAGATATTCACATATACAGCTGTGCTTTGGCAAGAAAGTAACAGATAGCAGCATTTTCATGCGTTTTGGCCATTGACTGCCTGTGGCAAAATCTGTGTTTTGGCCATTCACTGCGTGCACATTGACGAGCTTAATCGGATTGTAAACGGATTGGAACCATGTCGAATTCATGTGCACAGGCTAAAGATCGTATAGGGACTGGATTGGAATCCACTAGGAACCCCTGGCTTATGCTGATGTTAATCCACTTGGTGCCACCTTCTGCACAGTATCGTATCGGATTCGCGTACTGTGCATGCATCAACGCAACCAAAAACGCTGTCTGTTCGTTCATACAGACTTCCAAACACAGCAGAATGCACAACATGTATGCGAATGCTGCTCTGTCAAACTCCTCAAACTCCATCTTTCTTTGTATGCTGCCAGATAGTTTGCTTATTTTCTTTATTTAGTACCCATTAACCAAAAATAGTTCTAACACCACTTGTTGAAAGGACAACAGCGCCACCTAGCGCAGCGGAGTTAGCCAGGTGTCTGACCATTGTCTAATTACACAAACTCCATGTGCACTTGGATTTTGGGACAGACCACCCGCTGCACCAAAAGTGAGCGTTTTGGCCATTGACTGCCTGCACTAAAGCGACCCTCAGCTTCCTCCTTTCCCCTCAGAAGAAGACGTTGTAGCAGCCAGCAACCCAGTCTAGGTGCTCAGACCACCTACCTCACAAAGACGCCCGAGACTCAATGCTTGGGCCTGCTTTACCAAATAATCCCTATTTGTGTTACCCACCGCAGGCCACCAAAGCTGTTGTTGTGGAATTAAGCCCTCAACCACAACGACCAAAAAGGGTTCAACAGAGTTTGCTGTCCTATCGTGACCACAGCACGTCTGCGCCTACGCACGCACACACACACACACACACACACACACATACACACCCACGCACACACACACAAACACAGACACAAGTTCAGGGTCACTGTCAGGGCAACACACAGCAGGTAATGTTTGCACAATGGATGGGCTCAACTCGTTTCAAACAACAACAACAACAACAACAACAACAACAAAAACAACTACAACTCATCCATCTCCAAAACAGGCTGGGCCGACAGGACATGCATTGCTCCTCTCGGTTCTGAACATTAATCCAAACAGACAGGCATGTAAACATTTCCTCCGGTCCATAGAGCACCACCCGTGTTTGATGTTGGGTTTGTTTGATGATGGTCCGCCTTAGTGAGTGGCAGGGGTAAGACGAGCTGTTTATTCCTGTATAGCCATGCTGTATGAAGCATGCAGCCACTCTCTCTAGTCACGGTATGCCATACAGTTTCAAACACACTTGAGTGTGTGAGCATGAGCGTGTGAGTGTGTTAGCATGAGCGTGTCTGTGTGTGTATGGGAGTGTATATAGACACACACACACACACACACACAGTTTGCATGTCACGGAGCCTAGCAGAGACAGCAATAACAGCTGGGCATTTGGAGCCAAACTGCCACCATGACCTCCTGACCCTAGCTCCCAGAGGTCAAGGGTGAAAGGTTGCTGAATGGACCAAATGCTCTTTACAGAATCCCTGTGATGATCAAGGCCTAGGAACATAACTCTAACACACAAGCATACTCTTATTTTCCGTCTCTGTCTGTCTGTCTGTCTGTCTGTCTCTCCGTCCTTCAATCACACTCACACTCTCTCACACACACACACACACACACACACACACACACACACACACACAACTGGGAACATAACACTAGCACACAAGCAAACTCCTTTTTCTGTCTTCTCTCTCTCTCTGTCTGTCTGTCACACACACACACACACACAGACACACGCACACACAGACACACGCACACACAGACACACGCACACAGAACTGGGCTCAAGAGATGCTTCTTTTGCAACTGAACTTCAGTGTAACTGCAATATTTCCACATTCCACACCCTCACAGTCTAAGCTCCTGCTTGGATTAATCGCGCCTACCTCACTCAATGACAGGCAGTAAACCACCACACACACACACCCCACCCCCCACCCACCCACATACACCCCACCCACACCCCATTCCATCCCCAGCAGGCAGCCATCTATGCACATGATCAGCAAGAAAATTCAGGCCATCTTTCAAATGACACTTGCACTTGCACGACTAGCTATTAAATCGCCCTGATGCAGCATGCTGCTGAGTGAGCGCTAACGCTAACACTAGCATAGCGTGCTAGCGTTAGCTAGGCTGTCACGAGCCAGTGGCCCTTGGCCAAGGCCCCGGCTGCTTGAACTAACTGTTATTTAACGCTTATTTGGGGAAAGCCAATGCAGTAATGAGATCAGTGCTGCTGAGGAGTGAGCTCATTAGGTTTCGCAGTGTGGAGGGAGTGGTGGTGGGGCGGCGGGCACAGTGCAGTTTTCTTAACCGACAGACCAATGTGTGTGTGTGTGTGTGTGTGTGTGTGTGTGTGTGTCTTCTTTTCTTTTCTTTTCTCTGGACTTTGCATGATTGAGAGAATTTCTTAAGCATCGGAGATGATCGAAAAAACAAATGCTGAACTTTATGTGCATGTGCTCCGCTGGAATTTGGCCGAGGGCCAGGAAGATGGTGCTGCTGACTGAGTTGACTTCCCCGTCCCCGACCCTGTGCGGAAATTATTTGAATGTGGAGTCAGGGCTTGCTTAAGGTGATCAAAGGCAAATATTGGCAACCAACATTGACACTGACATTATCACTGACAAACTAACCTTTGGGTCGGTCATGTTTGCACATGTGTGTGTGTGTATATATATGTGTGTGTGTGTGTGTTTGCCTACCCACCCACCACTTACCCATCTGGTAATGCTGCTGAGAATGGTGTCAAATGAGAGGTGTGTGAAATACTATAGACACACACACACACACACCTCCACTCTTCCCCCACACAGCCACACAAATGACACATTTAAGGTGACAAATATCTGCAGTCTCCAACTGTGAAATGAAGTGGCCCCATTACCATAACACACAAGAACGTGTGACTAAATGCCCCATCTACTGTTACCACGGCACAGAAATCAAATCCCCCTCAATCCCTGAACAACCACCTACATTCAACTGAGACAGTCGGCTAAAGACCTGTAACAGGACACTAGCCTTTAAGCTCCCCAACAGCCATACTCCTTTTCCTTTCTCCAAATGCTGTTCTGGGGTCCTTTGGTGGCGAAAGTGTTGGAGTTGGGAGGGCATAAATGGGGTACATTTCAGGGGCGAATGTAATGAATAGTTTTGAGGCAATGTTAAAGGGCAGTGCTGGGACATTACAGGTTCCTCATGTTCTGATTGGTAAGTAGCAACACGTTTACGGATAACTTTTTAAAATGTTCTCTACTCTAGTATTCATTTGTACTATTTTTTTATTTAAAATTTCTTCTTTTACAACTGTATTTATAACATTTTACTGTTTTTTATAACAGCATCTTACTTTGCTTTTTGTGGGGTTTTTTTAAAACTATTTTTATTTCATTTGTTGTACAGCACTCTAATCAACTGCTGTTGTTTTTAAATGGGTTCTATAATAATCCTATCTTAACTTTATATCAACAGGAAATGGCTTCAACATTGGCCAGTCGTGCTGCCCAGCCAGACTCATGACTCCAAATGTTGGCTCTTGTGTCATCACCTAAGGAGTTTCCCAGCTTGCTTTCATACCAAGCACACGCCCTGAAATAAAAGATGGCTCTCAGTCAGCTTAGGACACAACATCGCCATCCTCTTCAAAAAGAAAAGCAGTGCTTGAGATGCATTATGGTTTTGATAAACATTTGTCTCACACACACACCCCTACACACACACACACGCACACACACACAAAAGCATCTGGGTCACAAGCAAGATGCCAACACAGAATCTGGTGAAAATGTCACTGTCATTATCTAAAAAGGGCAAAACCAGAATCAGGCGTTCGGCCAAGTGTCAGCTTTTTAGGTGATCGTAAACAGATCGGGTTTAACGAGTCGTGCATGCGGTGCCACTGTGAAGATCTTAATTATCTCATCATCAGCCCCAGACAACTCGTGACATGACATACCATAACATCATCTCTGTTTTAAACCGTCCCACTCCAGCGCTCCTCCCCTGCACCATACACACCACACACACACCCTTTCAGTTTTCTCTTCGTTCCCTCCCACTCATAAGTCTCTCTCTCTTTCCCCGAGTCAGTGTCCGTCCGTCCGTCCGTCCGTCCGTCCGTCCGTCCACCACCCCCACCCCCACCCCCAGAACAACCAACTGACAACAGATCATGACACTTTTGATCATTTCAAGGCTGCTTTGAGTGGCTGTATCTTGCCCTTTCCAGATCCGTGTTTAGATAGTAACCCCAACGCACTCTCCCGCGAAGTCTTTCCCTGACAGAGCGCCGTCATGTTCTGGCGCCAGTGTGCCTTCTACAGAGCCCCACTGCAGGTGAGAATGACTGTTGGAATGGAGAGAGGGAATTCCCTCCATAAACGCAAACAGCGTAATCATGACTAATATCAAGTGTGTGTGTGTGTGTGTGTGTGTGTGTGTGTGTGTGTGTGTGTGTGTGTGTGTGTGTGTGTGTGTGTGTGTGTGTTTCTGTGAGGTCGCATAAACAAGCCCCATCAAGCCTGCTCTGCTCTGCTCAGCTGTGGAGTCTTTTAAGAGGAAACAGGGGAATGATTAGTGTGAATCATACTGAAGCTCTACAACACACGTAATCAGTTGTTAATCTGGAAGGCATACGCTTTGTTTAAACTCCACTCATGGCTCCTTTGCATATTTACATAAAAACACCTGTGTATCTAAGAAAGACGCTCTGTATCATTAAGGGATATCTGCGACTGGTTCAATAGTTCACATTCTCAGAGGAACTGCGGTCTTTCTATCTAACAGATTACATTAGGCACTTCCTGATGCTTTTCCTTCCTCACTCAATAGGACAAACAAAGCTTGAAAACAGCTGTGGGGCTGCGGGAATAGGCACAGACCAGTGCTTCTCGCAGGGAGTCTGATAGATAAGGTGGTGATTGCCATCTGGGCAGGTGCGGAGTTGTGGTTGAGAAACACATCACTCCAGAACTATTTCTTTAAAATCCTTTTCCATCATGTTTCTGTCAAGGTTTCCCAGCAGGTATGACTGAAGAAGTGTGTGTTGTCATACATATACCAAATCATCATCATCATCATCTAACTTATTACCCAAGTCTTAAGTTTTGGGTTTTTATTGGGAGAACTTAGTGAAGTGAAGGTGGGAAGGATGTGTTGGTAAGGTTGGTAACCTTAACTACAAAGCACTGGAGGGAAACACTGCAGCCCATGCGAGGCTTTTCACCATCTACAGACAGTTCTGAAAGGCCACAATTACTGACCCCAGATCAGATTTTACACGTAGCTTACCAATCATAGATTTTCTAGGTTTTGTTTCTAGTCTGCTTTTGCTAGGATACCTGACCGAAGACATATAAATAAACAAGCAACACACACAATGGCTCATTTATCAAGCAAGCCCTTTTCGCTGTAGTGCTGGAGAAAAACTATGGCCAGAGAACCACTCATCATTCACCCCCCCCCACCCACCCACCCCCTGCTGAAATGTCTTCTGATGGTGCAAAAATCAGAGCCAGACTCTTTACGCTCTACTGTGGGGAAAAAAAGTGTGTTTTCCCAGAAAAATGCTGTGTTTCAACATATTTGAGGATGCTGGAGGCGTACAGAAGCAGCACTTTTATGGCCACTTTTTTTTTAAATCCTTTAACTGAACTGAAAGTGGATGACATTGTCAACATTTACTTAATGCCAATCCGATTAATTAATACTTAGTGGAGCGTGAACATTAATAAGAGTGTATGCACTGTGTGTCTGTGTGTGTGTGTCTGTGTGTGGGTCTGTGTGTACATTCGGAATCAGACTGATGGAACAGTCTCTCATCCTCTCTCTTTCTTTCTCTCTCCCTCCCTCTCACAGACAAGCCCAAGCTAACTTCATGAACTGGGCTTACCTCACCACCATGTTGGCTACCAAAACCTCCAGAGCTGGAATATTCCACCCTGGAACTGAGACTCAGGGTTGTATAAATATCATTGCAGAACAGGAGACAGTAAGAGAATGAGAGAGTGGGAGAGTAAGAGAGTGAGACAGAGAGAAAGACAGAACAACAGTAAGAAAGAAAGACAGAAAGACAGAATGACCAAAATCAGAAAGACAGAAAGATAGAAAGACGGAAAGAAACTGGTCTGCTACAGTGGGCTAGGTATTTATAGTGCATGTCTAAGGGAAAAAGGTTGGGCAACTTCTCTGCCTTTTCTGTACCACATGGAAGCCAGATGTTTTGCAGTGAGAAGGGAAGGAGGAGGTGGGGGGGGCGGAGGACGGGGAGGGGGGAGGAAGAAGAATACTCAGGCAAAACACACCTTTAAAACGGACGCACCTCGACATGTTGAGACAGGAATGGCACTCTGAGCTTCCCTTCTTCAGTCACACACACATGCACACACACACACACACACACACACACACACACACATACACACACACATAAACACTCTCACACACACAGATTAGTGTGTGTGTGTGTGTGTGTGTGTGTGGCAAAAAAGGCAGCTCGGTCTCCACTTACAGTGAATAAAAAAGACAGACTCCCGCTGGCTTAATCCAGACAGGGCTCTGACATTTTGTCTCTCTGAAAGTATAAAAACATATAATGCCTTTCCGTCAGTTAGTCACTCATGTTTAATTAAATGAGGAGTGGCTACATGAGAGGAGCATGAGTCTGACCTTCCTCTCATTAACCGAGCTGTTTGGTTAAGCAAAGAGCAAATACCTTGGTCTTTTGTCTGATGCTGTGTGTGTGTGTGTGTGTGTGTGTTATGAGTAGACTTCCTATTGTCTTACACACACACGCACACACACACAATAGAAATTCAATCCTCAGTCCTCAGTTCCACACCGGAAACTTGACTAAAGAGTTCCTGAGTTTGTGTGTGTGTGTGTGTGTGTGTGTGTGTTTGTGTGTATGTGTGCGTGTGCGTGCTTACGAATGCATAAGTGTATGACTGTTTTCTTTTAAATGTTGGCGGCAAAACTCTTGTCTTACCAACAGTCCACAAATCAATGCCACAGTGAAAACACAAAACTGAGCATTTTACAGTGGGAGGGACAGGTTAAGAAAGAAGGAAAGGAACTGAACGAAAAAAAGAAAGTCAGAAAATAAGTGAGGAAGAAAGAAAAAAAAACAGGTACAGCGAGGAGGAAAAAGAAATGACCCATTTTTTATGGGGGTTTTTTTTTCAGCCTTGGCAGTATTTTTCACAAATGCCTGGGAGGATCGGAGCCATACTGTGAAATGGAGCAAAGGAGAGCAACACAAAGACTGAAAAAATGGAGAGGGGGATGGATAGTGATGGAGGAGAGTGAGAGAGGACACAAGGAAAACGAGGGAGGAAGTAAGAAAGGGAGAGAAAGAGAGATAGACAGAGAGAGATAGAGAGAGAGAGATAGGTGTGCACGGGGCCTCGGGCAAAGAACCGAAAAGATGGCTGGAACACTGCAATTGTGGAATTGTGAGTGGAAGTGTCAGTGTGACTCTGAGTATATGTAGGCGTATCGTTTTTAAACTAACTTTTGAAAAACTTTATCCAAGTTTAGAAAACTGACAGCAGTTCCAAAATATTTCTAAAAACAGTCTCTATATTTCCCCTCTTCAGGTTTGGGTGTTCTTTTTTTTTACAGCAAGCTCTTCTTTGCACTTTTGCACCTAATTACAGCCACATCTCCGGCACTACTGCATTGAGTTGAGCCGCTTCATTCAGTGTCATGGCCTGTCCTACCATAAATACCAACTCCTCCGACAGTCGTTTACCAGAGTGGGCCCGTGCAGAGCTTGCAGACGACCCCTGTGATGCAGCAGGGGCCCCTACCATTCACAACCAGTCACCCAGAAGAGACTTCTCGCCTACCGGGGACTACCATCACCATCGTCATCATCATCATCACAGGTCAAATTAGGGTCAAATCAACAAGTACAAATACTGATGGGAACCTCACTGTTGGGTGACACACACACACACACACACACACACACACACCTTAATCAGTGCTACTGGATCCTGCTGCTAAGCAGTGGGGAAGGGGGGGGGATCATGACTGAGTATCTGATCCAAATGGAAAGACCCAAACACACAAACACAAACAGCCTAAATTAAGAAGCTAATGGGGTTAGAAGCTAATGTTCTCAGCTAAAAAAAAAAAAATAGATGTCACCTTGGAAAACATAAACGTGTGTGTGTCCTTTATTGTTAACTAAACAAGCTTAGAGGTTAAGGCACAGAGAGTCTGAGGTGCCACCATCTAAATCTAGGCTACACAGCAGTGCTCGTCAGTGGTTAATGAGCAGAGGTGGGCCTCGTTGCTCTGGGTGGTTAGCAGGGAGTAAAACAACATCCCCAAACTTATGACGGCGAGCAGCCACTAGCAGAGTTCACTAGCAGCCAGTGCATTCACCTGAGAGCTTCTGACCGCAGCTGTGTACAGTGAAGGGCCACAGTTTGCACAGATCGACTTCAAAGGTCTAACTACACAAACACACACACAGCATTCACACACACACACAGGATTCTCACACACACACACACACACACACACACACACAGGATTCTCTCTCACACACACACACACACGCACACAGGATTCACACACATACACACACACACACACACACACGACACTGCTGAAGCAGGTTTCCTCAACAGCCATGTAGCTACAGCATGCCTGCCTGCTTATCTTTTGCAGATAACCCCCTCCTCCTCTAACCTCATGCAAAGCACAAGCCACACACACTCCACACTCCAACCGTCCCTTTTCCACTTCACCTCTATGACCCCCCCCACCCCATCTCATCTCATCTCCACCCCATCTCATCTCCCAATCTATCCATTGTGTGTTACTCTTAGTTGGCCTCCATTTCTAGCTCTCCTCTCTTCATCTCTTTTTTTTCTGTTCTTTTTTCCCCCCTCTAATAGCCATCACAGGTGCCTGAGGCGGAGTATCTGAGTAAAGGAGCAGCAAAGAAAGCACTACATGGGGACGAAAAGAAACGAGTGATGGAGAGAGGGAGAGATGGAGAGAGAGCACTTTGAAAGACCAGTGCCTGTGGGCACATGTGTACATGTAGTGCCATTCACACACACACATATATCCACTAATGCAAAAAGGCACACACACACACACACACACACACACACACACACACACACACACACACACACAGTATCTACTACATAAATCAGTGTGTGTGTGTGTGTGTGTGTGTGTGTGTGTGTGTGTGTGTGTGTGTGTGTGTCCAGAAGACTGCTGATGCAAAATGAAGCAGTCAGGCTTTCCGAGGTTTAAGGTCAAACATGACATAAGAATGCTTGTGTGTGTGTGTGTGTTTTCATTCACGTATTGTTTGTTAATCTCACTGTATGTGTGTGTTCTTCATCTATGTTGTTTGTGTGTGTGTGTGTGTGTGTGTGTGTGTGTGTGTGTGTGTGTGTGCTGACTGCTACAGCAAGAGTTCACATGCTCTTTTTGGTTCAGTATGTAATCACAGTAATTACAGTGTGTCTTCAGAATGCAAATGGCACACACATACGTACAAACACACATGCAAATACACACACACACACACACACACACACACACACACACACACACAATAAAACTGATCATTTGCAGTGCAGACAAAAGAAGCGTCATCAGTGGGTACGGTTTGCTGCTGCGTAGCCCAAAACGCTGTAAAAGAGAGACTCGCTCTCTATATATTGATTAAAGTGCTTTCTATTTAATTCACATTACTTCAATTAATTAGAGGGGCTAAAAACAAATACACCACTCAGGCAGTCCCATAGACCCAGAGCAGTAATTCATTCTGTGTCAGCAGTCGGCATGTGTTTGAGGGTGGATGCATGTACATGTGACCATACCCACATCTACATCAAGCATCTGTGTGAGTCTTATTTAACAGTCCTCTCTGATTCAACTTGCTGTGGTGGGGGACAGCTGTTTTCTTAATCTATCAATGTAAACAAGTACACACACACACACACACTTTTTCCTTCACAGCCTGATACGTTCATCCATCAACCAAGTCTTGACACTGACCACCTACCATACCACTTAACATAAGTAACCACAATTCCTACGCACTTATCAACTAAACCTAGAGATTTCAAAATGCTTGAAAAAGGGTTCTAGGAACAGTTACACCTTGTGCATGGTACCATAAAGCCGTATTTTCACCAGTTCCTAAAATACCGATGAACTATCAGGGAAAACCCATGGGCCTCCGTCTCGATTTAGAGACGTACAAAAACCGCAGAAACAAGCAGAGCAGCCACACGCCCGTGCAAACCGCAGTCCCCTCCCATCCCAAGATCAGTCGCGGCAAACCCTGGCTTCATTTGGAGGAAATTGCTCTCGCATGAGACACTTTCATCCTGTCGGATCACAAATATGAATCAGCAGTCATCGTCTATTACGCAATCACGTACAAAACTGTGCCCATCCATTCCAACTCATCTTCCTCGTTAGTGTGGACTTCAGACTTACAACATTACTTTATCCCATAGTTTTACAATAACCAGCACCAAGCCAGATTGCTCATTACAAGGTGTCCAACATCTGCTTTGCTATAACGGAAAACGATGCTAATATTAAACCAGCACAAACCGCGCGGAGGAAATTGCAAGCATTCCTGAATCTTCAAGACACTTGGGTCTACGCGGCGACACAACCATAGCCTCCGGCGGCTATAGGCTATTTAAGTCATAAACTTGACAAGAAAAATGCGCTATCCACCGATATGACTTATTCTCGAGTGATGTTATGGCTACCTTAACTCTGAGTATTATCTTGGGACCTTTCTGAACAGTCTAACAGGCCACAATCCCATTACCATCAACTCAGACATGGAGCCACCACAAACTATTTCCTTGTCTACCCTTTTTGCGTGCAGTGATTTTAAGCGGACGCAGGCTGTCTACCCTTTCCTGTTGTAGACTAGCAACCACATACATAGGCTGTTAACTCGAAATGACAAGAGTTATACAGCAGTTTTCTCACAAACGATTCATCTATTTCGACCATTTCCCTTTATAAGACATTGTAACCTGACTCAGGATGACCATAGGCGTCTGCATGGCGCGGTATGCGCGTTAATCCGTCTGCAACCTTTACGGTTATTGCAGTTATTTGGGAACAGGCAGTTGGTTTTCCTGCTAATAATAATACGCCAAATTCCATTCCGTCGCACAGAAATACTGGGGGCTAATTTAAAAAACAGCGTGACTCCAGGAACCCCATAACAGAACGGTGATGCAGCGGAAGAGAACGTCCGTAGCGCGCAACTTTACCCAACTTCAACTCAGCAAACCACAGAGTGAAGTCTATTTTCCGATGTTGTCTCACTCTCTGTCTGGATCCACAGTCATTTCAGTAAGCTCAGTAAGCTCTTCACACGAATGGCCCAATAATTTACCGAACTACCAAGAGGACTTGATGTTCAAATTTGACAAAACAAAATACAAAATACAATTAAACGATGCCAAGCATTCGCCAAATGTTTCGCTGTCCTCAGCTCAGAAGGACAGTCTAGCTAGGCAAACTAGCGTTGGCTTCTCGGATAGTTGTTAAAATGCCTCTCGCTGGTGAGGCGACAACTTGGGCTCAACAGAAGGCATACACGTTGCAAAAGAAGTGTCGCAGAAACAAGCAAACATAAACTAGAAATGAAACGACCATAACATAACAGCAAAATATAAACGTTTATATTACTGTATTTATATTAGACACACCGACCCATTATTTTCAACATAAGGAACGCCAAGAATCAAAACAATCCCCCTGGCCAGGGGTGGCGGCGGACCACTCAAGTATGTGTGACTTCTGATGTCCCATCACACGACTGTAAACCAAAGCTATAAACGAAAACCACAAACGGTGTGTTTTCTCAACGCTAAACAGTTCTAAATTTATGTGAAGAACAGGAATGACCATCGCAGTTGGCAACAATTAGGGTACTTCTGTTCATAGTCGACCAATGCCAAGATAAGGTAGTTGGAAACCGTTTCCCTAAAAAAGTTTGATTGTCTGATCCTTTACGGGGACTACGGGAGTCTAGTGGTGGGAACTGAAGACAACAAAGACCATTCGAAAACGGTACGAATTCCAAAAAACTCACCTTTATTTGGGTACCCCAACGTTCAAAATCCGACAACGACTTGTAATCCCAGTAAACCTCGAAAAGTTATGCGCGGGTCCTTACGTCCTTATGTTTTGTTCAAGCGCGCCGTTACAACCACGGTCTGGGATACATGGCCTCTGAAGCAAACCGCCTATCCCGGGGAACTGTAACAAGTAGCGATACATGTGGACCTAAGGAGAGTATATGGTTTATTCCATGAAAAGGGGTTGGTACACATATGTGAAGATTTATCTTTAAATGATAACATTGAAGCGAGAGAAAGGGGGAAAACAATACAAATCTATGTTTAGTTTTTAAAATGAACTCCATAAAATAAAACAAGCAGGGACGGAAAGTTTAAAAGGAGCACAGCGTCCCTCCCTATTGTAGTCACATTTGGTAGCGTCCACGACTGCCTGTCATGCCATTCTTACCGACTGTAGCAGCAGCGCTGCAGCAATTTTGGATGCCTGGGAAATGGGAGAGGTGTAGGGGGTTGGGTAGTTAAGCGAATTTTCATGCCCGAGAGAGTTGTCTATACTTTACTTAAAGGTTAAACTAACAGTTGGTTTGTTTTTCATTCTTGTGTTTGATATTAGGTCAGATGTTTAAAAAAAGATTCACGAATTCCTCTCGTTTTCAATTTGATGTTGGCTAGCAGGGATCTTCAACACTAGCTACACCAACTCCTCCCATGGAATCTCATCATTATGATCCACTTGTCTTTTAGACTTGAAGTCCAGTGACAAGTTGGATGGCAAAATTATTTATTTTTTTTAGCAACAAACCTTTTGTCAATGCACTAAGAACAGACCTGTTTTACTCCTGGTTATGAATAAACACACTCTTATCGGATATCACACTGTAACATTTGTGTAGTTGTGTGAGTTTGTCATACTTGTGGACAAAAGTATTTACACACATGTGTGCGTGCAAGCACACACACATACACACACACACCCTTTCGTAGACATTATCATTTACCTAATCCCCTCGCCTAAAGGCTCGGCCAGTTGTGTTCTGGTGGGTTGAGGGCTTTGAACTTTGTTCTCCAGTGTCAGATGAAAGGCTGTGGGGTCAGATGTAGGCTGTGATTGGAGACTAGAGCGCGAGAGAGAGAGACAGAGAGAGAGAGAGAGAGAGAGAGCAAAGATACCAAAAGCATTAACCTGTAGGCCCATTTGTATCCGTCACTGAGGCTAAGGGAGGGC
>CM059278.1:20527205-20532205 GCA_030347295.1 Setipinna tenuifilis | reverse complement strand
AAACTGATTTTGGTCTCCCTGGCTTTTTGGGTGTCCAGTGCATAGGAGGTGTGGCCTCTGGGCACCAACACCTTCTATTCCATGTCATCTGGATGGGGCTACATCCCCGCCTAGTTTAATGTTCCCCTGTCTTTTAGTGTTCTGGCACAAAATCGGCAAAAGAAAAAGAAAAACTAAACTCACGCTAACGCTAGCAGCGGCCATAATGATGGTAGCAAGACCTAATCATCTGACAATAAAAAGTACTGCCGCAATTTAATCACACACAAACCAATTTGTTACCCCCGTCCAATCCAAACCCTCTCAACGGTATAAGGGTATATTTTTACAGAAACAGTCCATCCCCATCCCCATATTTGTGTCACTCTCACTTCACCAAGCAGGCTGCTTGCTGGCCGGCTGATGTAGGGCACCTCCAAAAGCCCTTTTACACCTCTGAGACATGCTTAACCATTTCCAAGAAGACAGCTGTTGACTTCAGACACAGATTGTTTGTTATATAACACTTGCCTGTCTCGGGCAGTGAGTTTTATCACAAGAGTTTAAAGGTTTTTTAGTATTTGATATTGTGAAAGCACACGTTTTTGGCCTTGGCATTCGTAATCCCCTGCTATCAGCTTGTGGTGTCATAATAAAAGGCGAGACCTTGAGAGATTAAGACCGTCCTCCAAACGGAGGACAGTTAAATGTCATGCCCTGTGAAATTCTTGCCACTTAAAATACAAAACATTTTCAGAGTAACCAAGGTTGCTTGAAGATGTATTGGAGACACCATTTTGCGGGGGTTACTCCATTATCAACTTGCCTCAAATAAGCATATACATGGGGTAGACATTAAATAGATATGGCAATACACACAAACACACACACACACACACACACACACACACACACATGCAAACACATACACATACATACACACATGCATGTACACATGCTCTCTCTCTCACACACACACACACACATACACAGAAAGTTTGGTTTCCTCTTTCGTCCCGTGTTGAGACTGCGGATGAAGGCCATCAGGGACTGGAGTCTGGCCCAATGTTTTGCGTAATCAGCTCTTTTCCTCCATTCCAGAATTATCAACCTTTCAGTACAAATATCTGTCATTCTTCAGCAGAAGGGAGTGGATCTACTCTCAGCTAAAACTATTATTTACATCATCATGTTCACAAAATTATTTCCTTATGATATATTTTTTTGACTATTTAGTTTTATTTGTTATATGTCATGGATATGGTGTATTCAATTTTTGTATTTCTTTGATCGTATTTTACTCTTTTTTCCCAACAGAAAATTTTGCAGAAACAGCATTGTTTTGAAGACTAATATAATGTGAAAATAAAAAAAAACTAAGTAATGAAATTTGAGTTCTGTCGTGACACTTTTCAAGCACAAGACTATTAATTGTTACATTTATGTAAAAAAACAAAATGTTCAAATGTATTTGGAGTAGTGAAGCACTGACATCAGGACATGTCCTGATTTTGGCCCAACTACACGCTTGGCTTTCTCCAGCCTACAAAGGCACAGGGGGGGTGGGCCTGCGTCTGTGTGTGGTGAGGGAATAGGGGGCAAACTACAAGAGGGGGTTATTTTTAGTGGAGCTGTGGTCTGTTATGAGGAAGCGATGGAGCGCCGGGAGAAGGGGGTTTCAGGCAAATATTTGGCTACGCCGCGTCACTGTTTGGGTTTCGGCATCCAGTGCAGAGTCCAGCAGAGAGAGAGGAGAGATTAAAGAGAATTCCAGTGCTAACTATATTTCACCTCCCCCTCCCTCAGCCCTCCACCAGTCAATGGATCACTCACACAGAATGTATTGGTAGCACTTTATAATATAGCACTTCCTAATAAGCATTTATTTTGCATTTGGTAAGTCTTACTTAACAATTTCTCATCAGCAAATCATTTAAAACCATTTACTGACAGATATCTGTCCGGATGTCAGTTGGCTATCGGTCTGCATGTCTGACTGTTTGTCTTTATGCTATCTGCTATCTCTTAGCCTGCTGCCTTTCTGTCTGTCTGTCTGTCTATCACCTTTTCTGTCTGCTTTAACATTTGTAGATATGTTTATAAATCATAAATTGTGACAAATAGTGTGAAAGCAATGGTTACCAAATGATGAACAACGTGTTAAGTAAGAGTAAAAAAAATGCAAAATAAATGCTTATTAGCAAGTAATGCTACAAATGTACAGCATCAATAGATTACTTAACTCCATTACTCTTTACTCTCTTAGTAACAGTAAAAACGCCATTACTTTTTAACTCCAGTAAATCAATGGTGGTAAACCTTTTATTGTCATTAATACATTCTGATGTCAGCAACAAAACTGCACGTTAGCTGTGTAGATGCTAACTGTAGTGGCTAATTTTGTAGCATGGTGTTTTTGAATGGGTAAAAGATTGTAATGGAAGTGCGAGTGATATTCTCAGATTGCTGAATTGAGGATGCCAAAGCCAAATCCTGAAAGATGAGTCTGCAGACACACAAAGACGTACAGACAGACACACAAACACAGACACAGACACAGACACACACACACACACACACACACACTATTCACAATATTGGACAGCTCAGACAAACTCACAAACATAAAGGACAAAAACCCAGAAAACAAGTGGAATCCACTTATCACACCTACTCATCTAAATCTACAGGAGACACGTTTTAGAGTTATTCATCTCTAAGAGGGTGCATTTCTCTATCCCTCTGTCTTGTTTTTCCTCACTCTCTCTCTCCCTCCGTCTTTTTTCTCTGCCTCTCTCTCCATTTTACTCTTTCTCTCCACCCCACTCTCTTTTTCCACTGCAGGTGCTAGGTACCATGTGACCTGGATTCCTGTAGGAGTGCGTCATCTCCAGCAGAAACACTTGCATATACACACACACGCACACACACACACGCACACAACATATCCACACATAGATAAACATACACTCATACAGACATAGCACACACAGGTGCATAATTTGGGGTGTCTGCAAATTGTTGTCACACGTATAGTAGACATCTCTTTTTTTTTACTTCCATTATGCGAATACTCCCATTTGCAAATATTCACACCTGTATGTATTTGTGTTTATACAGGTGTTTTATACACAGCTATATGTGCTTTGAAAGGAAGATCTGTGCGTCTCTATGTCTTTATACCCACATGTGTACAGTGTAGCTAATTTGTGTGATCTTTGTGAAGATGGGTGTGTGTGTGTGTGTGTGTGTGTGTGTGTGGTACTCTGAGAGCCAGGATCTGAGTACTTTCCCAGGAGTCAGTCCTGCTGGCTGTTGTGTCTAGGTGAACTGATATGAAAGAGAGAGAGTGAGAGAGAGAGGGAGGGAGAGAGAGAGCAAGAGAGAGGGGGAGAGAGAGGAGAAAGAGTCATTTTGTATGTATGTAAAACAGAGATAATGACAGAAGTGAATTAGTCTAGTCCTTGAAAGATATAAATATGTCACACACACACATACAACAACCTCACATGGTGTAATGCTTAAAGTACAACAGCTGCCTTAGAATGTTCAACTCAAACACTTTTACACACACACACACACACACACACACACACACACACACACCTATAGACCATGACATGCATTAAAAGGATGAGCATTCGTTGCATTATTTAACCTTATTTAATTTTCAAAATGGATTTTTCCTTCTATTTTTTTCCTTCCTGTACACAAAAATAAGTGTTTTTTTTCCTCATATCATCGAGCCCCCTACATAAAGAAATATGTAGTTATGTGTTATGGCCTACTGTATGATTAAACATCTCCCCTATGTCATAAATAAGATCACATTGGTGACACACACACACACACACACACACACACTGAATAGAGTGGCCAAAAATAGATCCATAAAAGCTTTACCCCTTAGGGTCATATAAGGCAATTTTGCATGGCTCTGCAGAGACGTTGCGTGTGTTTGTGTTTGTGTTTGGGCATGCATGTGTGTGTGTGTGTGTGTGTGTGTGTGTGTGTGTGTACGCATGCATGTGTGTATGCTTCCTATCCATTTCAAGTTCTGCATGCATTAACACACATATACATGCATGCATATATGCACACACACACACACACACACGCACACATACACACACAGACACACATACACAAATATACGCACATATATACAGACACACACACACACATACATATTCAGTTGTAGGCCATCTCTCTGCTGGGTACAAAAGTCACTCTGTGTGACCAGACGCCCGTGGGTGCAGCCAAAGTGACATCACCACAGCACAGCCATGTAAGCAGAAACGCCAAGGAGACCCAGTCATTACATCAGCGCTCCGTTTCATTATGTCAGCGCCATCACATCACAGCGCCCTAGAGAGACACCACCTGCCCTGGTGCCCGTCACGTGGCACAGACGGCTTCAGGCGCCAGCAGTGCACCCAACCATATTAACGCTACTCATTAGTCTGCACACAACAACAACAACAAGCATGGCTTCGCCTGAGAGACAGGGACACTAATGAGTGCGGCACAGTGAGGTGGATTACACTCCCCTCCCAGCATGAGGCGGAAGAGCCATGCAGGCAGTATTTGTGGCAGTTAGACCCCCGTCTGCCCGATATTAGCCTGGCCCAATCACCATAGTAGGCAGTGCGGGGACTATTTTCAAGTGGCGTTTTCTAAATAGCAACCTCATGGTAGATAAGAAGTTGCCAATAAACAGACTTCCTAAAGAACATGTGAAGATACAAGTTTTTTAATAGCTTGTCTTAATTGAGTATCATAATATTACAAGTATTATAATATATATTACTATATAATGCAATAAGTAATTTTGTAATACAAAAAGTAATATATATATATATATAGTATATAAGTATAATATGTAAGTATATAAGTATATATATAATACAATATTACCTATAATACTATGATACTCAATTACTGTATATATATATATTGTATATATACAATATATATTGAGTATCATAGTATTATATATATATAATATTTTTATTATTGAC
>CM059278.1:20447205-20519705 GCA_030347295.1 Setipinna tenuifilis | reverse complement strand
AGGAAAGAGGTTGGCAGGCCCATACTAGACCGATGGCGATAGGGGTCAGATGTCTTGTGGTTAAATCAATTTATTTATTTTTTTTGTTTGTTTGTTTTGTGGAGGGCAGTCACTTAGAGTAAGCAGATTAAAGCAGGTAACTCACCTGAAGTAACACTGTTATGTGTTGGACAACAGTGGCTCAGAAGTCACCCAGCATCTTGGCCCTCAGCACTATGCAGTCCATTTACCATGTGATGTGTGAAATTGTGTGAGCCAAAGCCAAAGGTGTACTACTGTCATCTCTGATTGTTATGTATGTCCTACCCAATCATAAGTGGGAGTCTGTGTGTGTGTGTGTGTGTGTGTGTGTGTGTGTGTGTGTGTGTGTGTGTGTGTGTGTGTGTGTGTGTAAGAGAGAGAAAGACAGAGGCAAAGAGACAGAGAGAGTGAAAGTGTTTCCATGGTTCCCTTAATAAAAAAAGAACCTGGAAGAGGATAACAAAATGGCTTTTCCCCAGTTTAACAAAAACCTGATTTCAGGAAAAGTGGACACAGCGAGAAAGGGAGAGAAAGAGAGAGAGAGATTTACTGCCTGTTTAACAATACTGCTTACAGTGAAAACGCTAATTGCCTCATACGGTGGCTATCAAGATCAGTGTGCTAATGAAGACAGGCTGTGACATCCCATAATGTTTAGATCAGAGGGTCTCAACACAACAGGAGCTAATGATGAACAACCCTGCAGCCCCGATAGGCTATGTTTATCGCCATGGTTACTATTTATTTTCTTTTATTTATTCTCCAGGAGGGCTTCCTTTCTGTAACCATTATTATGGGTTGCAGCTGTTCTCAGCATCCAGAAGTATTAACGACATCTAGCTGTGGTTTTGCCCACCTGAGTGGAAATGCTGAGCTCCTTGTTTCAGGGCCCTTGAAACATCCTGGTCCAAAATGAGCTGTACCAAAAATAGGTCGTTTGCCTGAAAAAAGACACTGGGCTTCACTCCTACAAATGTCTTTAGATTTGTTCTTAACAAGGTCCCTTTTCTTCTAAAAATCTTGTAAAATTTTGCAACTGCATAAACAATGAAAATACAGCAACAAAACAAACTTGCAGAAACAAGGCACTGTTCAAAGCCTCAAGTGGTCTTGAGTGTGCTTAGAGTTTAGCATTTGTTTTACACCTATAAACAAATACTAGATAGGAAAACATTGGTCAGTGCAAATCTTTTCGAAAACTGTCTAAGTGTGGTTTGAGAACACATTTCTTCGGAAGAATGGTTGGTGAAATGAGGCCCATTGATATTTTCTGATATATTGTTGTAGGCTTTTCTAAGTTCGTCCTCAGCTTCCTCAAGTGACTTGCTCATCAAAGCTTTGGGCAGGCATCTCCTGAGGTGGTCTGCAGCTGTGAAGCCACCCTCTTTGTTGCCAGCTAATAATTTCCATGTGGGGATTAGCCGAACAGCAGCCCTACTGCTATTTCAAAGTTCTCACTTGAGCATGTGCAAATGTAACTCTGAACCCACGGTCGGTCAAAGAGGTCGTCCTCTTTCCTGTTCTAAACTGGATCGAGTTAAAAATGAAATTTATGGTCAGTGTCATTTGCCAGATGAGCCATGCTGAGTTGAATCACATTGAATTACGATGGCTTTGCCAGCAACAACAAAATTTACCCTAACTCCACTAACTAGATTCTTTGATGTTTTCAACATTGTTTGAAGACATCCATGCTGTAGATTATCCTGTCCAGCTCCAGAATCTATGTATGCATTCCATTTATTACCATTATAGTACTAGAGCACAGTTTAGCTCTTGCTAAGCATTTGTTGGTGATAAACAGAGCTGCTGCACTGTAAAGTCATCTGTATTTTAAGGCTATCTGAAGAAAAATGGATGACAGGGAGAAGGATGTGTGGTGCTGGATGGCTGGTACAGCTAAATGATCTATGAAAGGACCTCTAGATGTCTCTATCCAGCTCATTCAAATGCAGAACGCCTCGTATCACAGGGTTTCCTGTTTGATCTCTGAGACGAGGGGGAGTTTCTTCCCCCTCTCTATCTTTGTGCTTTTTGTACTATGTGCCATAGCAGACCTAGCATGACAACCACTTATGCATAAGATCTAGACAGTACAACAAATAAGTAGGCAGCTTAAAGGGCCTGCAGGAGAAGGTTTTTATTCCAGGGTATAAAACGTTAATTTCTTTCCCCAAGTCATGTTAAAGAAATACTCTCAATCATGTCATATACCCTACACGGAAATACAATGCATAGCCATTAAGCTGAACTTAACACTTTCATGGCAACTTTACATTATATTCTGTTACAAGAAATGAAATGGCTATGTGGCATCTGCCCTTTGAACTCAAACACTTACGTTTGGTTGTTTACCATTTTTACCAAGTTTACCATCCAGCCATTGGTTTGTAATATGGGTGTTATAAAGAGGTAATAACAGCCATTATACATTGAATATGTTTGACTTCAATTCTTTTTCTAGATATGTACACAATGTGCAGAGAGCACACAACATACATCCATTCAAAAGTGATTGTTGTGTCCTCCAAACACAAAATGTTTAATGGTAGCATTGCATTGCAAAATGCAGAACACATGAACAAACACATTCAACTACAGAGGCCTACAAACAAGAACCAACAGACATGACGACAGCTACTGTCTCATTACTCTGGCCTAGAAACACCATCACATTTGTTCACACATACCCACAGACAAATAAACATCTCTATGTCTCTATGAATCAGCTTTTTATGACCAGACTCTTTTTGTTATCCAGATGCAGACACACTGGGTGTTGTCCGGAATCTTTCACCAGGCGTCAACTTATTCCCACAGCCACTGATACCCCAACAGGTTGCTGCCGCCAACTACAAACAAAATCCTGTCTGCCCCCGGCTCTTTAGCCTCATCGTCGTGGCAACCGACTGGAGGCGTCAAAAAGACAAGGGCCAGAAGTGAGATAGGAAGTGTGGGGGCAGCTGTGACCCTAATTGGTCAGTTGAGTTCAGCTGAGGTGGATGGCATACAGGAAGTGTACTCAACACACAGGATTTTGTCCTTCTTTCTCGGCATTTCCTTTCCTTTCTTCCTCCATCTTGCTGTCTCCTGTCTCTGACTTTCTCAAGACCTAGCTTATCTAATCTTCATAACCATACCACTTACAGAACTTTGTCCAGTCGACTTTTTGATCGGTTTTTCTCTCATTCCATTTCCTTTTTCCCAAGTCTTAATCTGTTTCGTTGTTGGCTTTTGCACTGCTTCCTTCTCTCTTTCTCTCTCCCACCATCTCTCTCTCTCTCTCTCTGTGCATCTTACTCTCCATCTCTCTTTCAGTTCCGTCCTGTAGGAGGTGTTCTGTGGTTTGGTCTGTCACTGGAACAGTGTGAGACCCGATCACCACGCTTTAAACTGAACCAGATGTTCCACCCGCTGTGAACTCCAGAACCTGAGAACCTCCTCTACCCCCTCTTCTCCCTCTACTCTCCTCTAAAGTGCAGAACACTCGCAAGAACAGAACAATGCGTCAAAGACAGAGAGAGAGAGAGAGAGAGAGAGAGAAAGGGATCAAGCAGAGGCCCCAAAAGAAAGAAACACATCCGTTCATTCTTTGTGAAAATATTGTGGGAGGCCAGGGTGGCTGGCAAAGGCAGGGCCTGGGATTTTGGCCGAGGCCGCGTGACGAGACATTGGGAAGAGGCACAACACAAACACAACAGGAATAAAAGTGAGGCCAAAGTTCTGAGAGGATGGGCTTGGGCTTTAAGGGAGTTTTAGGGGAGTCTAGGATAATGCTGCCAAGATCTAGGCTAAAACCCCAGAGCTTGGGGAAGGGGTAAGAGAGAAAGAGAAACAAAAACAACAAAGAAGGTAGATCTGATAATGTCCCAGCTCGCTCGCTCTCTTTCTGTGTGTGTATGTGTGCGTGCGTGTGTATGTTCGTGTGTTCAAGCATCTGTATTTCATTCCGTAATATATTTAAAGAGAGATTTTCACCCTTCAAAGCAGCTACTATAATGCAGCTTCATATAGTGTCAAGAACTGCATGTACTGTAAAGAGTCATGTAAACAGGATGCAGGTGAATGTGTGTGGGACTAGTGTTTGTGATTGTGTGTGTGTGTCTGTGTGACGTGTGTATCCGTGTGTGTGAGATATGTGGATGTGTGTGTTATATGTGGACGTGTGTGTATTCAAGTGTTGTGTTGTGATGTGCACCTGTCTATGTGTGTATGCGTGTAAATGTGTGTGTAGTTGTGTGTGTGTGTGTGTGTGTGTGTGTGTGTATGTGCACGTGTGCTCACATGGTGTGTGTGGTGTGTGAGCGTAATGACCTCACTAAAACTGCTTCCACAGGCTCAATAGACATACAATTATGGGCTTTCACACCAGCAGCTGAATACAACACAGTTGCCTCCTTAAGTTCTGTATTAAGATGGACAAGTATATTTGTCTTGCCTCATGATGACCTCAGCTCTGAGTTTGCTGTACACCTCAGACGCTATGTGTTGTTTCCAGTACAAAGCTTGTTGTCACCACATATCTTGAACTGGGCTTGTATGAAGCACTTGAATATTAGTAAAATAGTATCACTTTCAACTTGAGCACAAAACTAAAATATAAAGCATCGGTATTTCAAAAAGAAAAAAATACTTCTTAAGTGCATCAATATGTTTTTTTTTTTTTTTTAAAGATTAAAATATTTTAGTTAGGTCCCCAAAACCTTATACACAATGAGCTTTCATATTGTCCTGAATGTTGAGAGAGTCCTTTTCAAGTTTACATGCTTTTCTTGTAATGGGGGTGTAGGCTCCCCATTTAGGCTGTCTTTATAGAGTGCAGTCCATGTGTGGAGGGTGAGAGAGGTGATGGCTATGTGCTGTGGCTTTGTGGAGCACAGCTCTCTGTGGTACAGCTGCTCCGCACTGCTGTTTAGTTTGGCAGGACGGTGTGCCTCAGTGCCAGTGTCTACAGACAGCGGTCCAACCCACCACTTCTCCTCGCCCCCCCCTTCCTTCCCTCACGTTCTTCCCATCATGCTCCGAGAAGACAAGGACCAAGAGCTGGGCTCTGAGTAGTTCTTTCTTTCTTGTTCTCTTTCTCTCTCTATCTCTCTCTCTCTCTCTGTCTGTCTCTGTCTGTCTGTCTCTATTTCTTTTTTTAATTTTAAGCTCTTGATGGTTTGGCTGACTCTCTGTTGTTCAGTTCTCTGTAATTCCCTCAGCCAATTCTCTGTTTTTATGTCTCTCTCTTTGTCTCTCTCTCTCTCTCTCTCTCTCTCTCTCTCTCTCGCTGTCTCTTTCTGTTTTCCCCCTCACAGATTTTTATGCAGATGATTTGCAACGGCTAGGGGCTTTTCCAAGTACATGAATTAATTTGCTGCTGTCATTCTCCTACACTGGCACTTTCGCTCTCTTTTCCTCCTCTCCTCTTTCTTCTCCAAGTCAGTTGGTGTGGTCCTGGCACGACCCTTAACAACAACCACCCCACCCCTCAATTACCCCACCCCTACCCCACCACACCACCCCCTTCCACATCTCACCCCCACAACCTGAGCTGCTACAAGGGTCTGCGTCAGCCTGTAAGCCCCATGCTGTAAATTAGGGCTTTGGGGATTCTGTGGCATGTACACCAGCCGAAGTCCGGGGGGGGGGGGGGGCGGGGGCAGACAGGCAGCCATCAGAAGGCCCCAGGCCTCTCTGTGATCCCCAGAATCCCCGGCTGATGCCGTCACACTTTGTCTGCACATTCCTCACGCTGTTACAGAAGGATTGAGAGGCGAGGGAGAGAGCAAGAAAGAAGGATTGAGAGAGAGTAGAAAAAGACAGACTAGCTAGAGAAATGTAGGTAAAAGGTGTAGGAGTGATGGAGTGAAGGGGAGATGAGAGGGTGTAGGAATGATGGGGTATTCTTTTGTCATCGGGACTCGGAAAAACCCGACCTTTGCCTCGGGAAAAGTGCAAAAGAATGGGCAATAATTCGGAGTTCCGAAACAGCAACTCGGGACAATTTGAGGTTCTCCGAGTTCTATTTACGTCGTTGTCCGAGTCAAAATGTTACCTACCTTATGCTACCAAAATGTTTTTCCCAACTGTCACAACAGAACGCATTTACATTGGATATCGGGAGAAAGTAACTCGGAGTTACCGACAACCGAGTTTCAAAAGAATACCCCATGAAGGGGAAGTCTAGGAAGGATGCAAGGAGTAAAGGGAAAGAGAAAGGAAAGGTACTTACAGTAAGGGAGAGCTGTAAGGCAGGAAAGAGATGAGAGAAAGGCAGAGAAGCTAAAGAGAGGGAAAGAAACCAAATCTTTATTTCTCCAAATGAATGTTGCTCCCTGTCCTTGCTGTATATGTAGTCTACTTCTCCCTATCTCTCTCTCTCTCTGTCTCTCTGTTTCTCCCTCTCCATCTTTGTGTGTGTGTGTGTCCTCTCCTCCTGTCTCCTCTACTATGTCTCTCTCTGGACTCCCATGGTAAGGACAGGCACACAGACCTCAGAGGTAAGACAGGCTCTCTCCTCCAGCCCTACAGGGAGGAAAATATGCAGACATCCATGGTTGTCACGGTTACATAAGCTACATCTTGGCGAAGTCTTCCTGAAGAATTCCTCAGGGTCAGTCCGAGCATTCCCTGCTTTTCCTCGGCATGATGGACGACTTTGGATCTATCCTGCAGAACAACTTATCCGATCCTTTGTGCTATCGTCCATGACCTTTAAATCTAAGGTGACAGCACTAACAAAACACATGGCCGTCATTCAATTTCAGCTTGTAGGGCGTGCTGGCAGCAGTGAAGTTCGACCCATGACAATAACATAGTATGGGGTTTGCATGTGCTCCTGCCAGAGACTTATCCTGAACCTGTTCTCGCACAATACAAAACCAAACCAATAATAGGCAATAGTATCACACTTACATACAGTACAGACACACACATGAACATGCCTACTGTACACATGCATACATTTATACGTACATACATGCATACCTGTATACATACACTATACATACATATGCATATTGTAAATATATGCGTACACATATAGTCAGAAAGGCAGACAGACATAGACAGACAGAAAGGTAGACAGACTGATACAAAGTCAGACAGACAGATCAGAAAGTAATTTCACTTATGAATATCAATGTGTTGAAAATAAACAAGGACTGCCTGTGCTTGTCCCAAGTTTGTGTATATTTGTTATTTATCACATAGAAATCAATTTATTTGCAGGAAGGCAGGGGATTCAATTCCACAGCCCATCTGAAGCTTTGAAAGCCAAGATTGTCCAAATCTATCAACTCCCTACTGCATTCCATTTGCTCCTATGTCCCATTACTCTTTCAGACATTCTATTTTTGGAATAAACAAAGCAGAATGAGTTAAACTGTATTTTCAGCTGACCTGAGACCAGTTGTAGCCACAGTGCCCCAAGCCATCTGTTGGCACGTTATCTGCTCTGGGGCCAGCCTGAGCCACCCTAACACAGGATGGGGCAGGGCAGGACGGCATTATGTAAGTAATGGGACAGAACGCTCCATAATGCCTGTTACAGGCATTCACAGTGGTACATAAACTCAATGATAAGTTTGCCTCAATCCAGACATAAGATGAAACAGTCAGATGTGTGTGTGTGTGTGTGTGTGCGCGTGTGTGTGTGTATTATATGTGCGTATGTTTCCACAGCCTTGCCTACACTGTTTAACGTTCGCAGAGCAGGCCATAATGCCTGTAGTCACAGCTTGAGTGCAGGCTTCAGCAGGAGCAGACCAGAGAGGAAATAAGTTCAAATTGGCCGCGGTGAGCACGCTGCCTTGCTCGTCCGCTCAGTCTGGGCAGTGGAGCGCTTTGGTCCACAGCGGAAACTAGTCATTATGAGTCTAGTTGGGTTTGTGCCCTAGATTGTAGCAGGCCCAGGGCTGAAAAGAACTCAAAATAGAGCACTGAGGGGGGAAAAAAGTGAAAGAGTGTATGTGTGCGTGTTTATGTGTGTGTGTGTGTGTGAGAGAGAGAGAGAGAGAGAGAGAAAGAGAGAGAAAGAAAGAGTGTGAGTGTGTGTGACAGAGAGAGAGAGAGAGAGAGAGAGAGAGGTACATAAACAGGAAACATCAGTAGGAGGGGCTGTGAAATATGCTTTTTGAGAGAGTAACTGAGAGAGACCAAAACATTTAATAACTATCCCAGACCAAACCAAACCATATGGCTGAATGAAGCCAGGGTCAGCCTCTGCTGGAACAAGAGATTGGCCCCCAGACAACCACACAGCTGAAGCAATCACCCACCCCAAACCATATGTATAGTTTCATACACAGAGCAATGAATCCCTTTATGGTCTAGAACTGTCCCAGGACAACAGACACACAAATGGCACACAAATGAACAGAGTGTGCCTTAAAGTGGTGAAATGCTGGCACCGGAATATATACTACAGTCTTTGTCTCAAATCTTAGTTGTCCTCTGCAGAGCATGTGCTCTGTGATAAGCTTGTCTAAACCCTGGGGAAATATGGAACACTTGTGTGTATGTGTGTGTGTGTGTATGTGTGTGTGTGTGTGTGTGTGTGTGTGTGTGTCTGTCTGTCATTGCATTGTGAAAAGAATTGTCTACATTGTTTTGGTCCATGGACAGGGGATTTCCAGCAAACAGGAACACTGTAAGTCAAACCTAAAATTTTTCCACGACTTTGCCTGCAGAATTTCCATGACCACCTGGTTCTCAGCCAAAAAAACAAACGAACCAGAACCAGGCAGAACCAGGACCAGGCAAAGTGTTTTAGAGCAGGAAAGGTACAGTGGGCTCAGGATAAACCCACGCAAGGCATGAAAAAGGTTAATACCCAATAAAGACCAGGAAATACAAATACATTATTTTTGGGAACAACTACATGAAATTACTAAAATACCCCTGTGATGATACTTCAGGACCTCAGAGGACTTCAGAGCTGCCCCTGGTTGTCCAATTCAATCAATGAGCCCATTTACATGCATCACATAACCGGGTTATTGGAATAAGCTGGTTATTGGAATAAACCGTTTATTGTTGTTTACATAAGCTCGTGTTCAACAATAAACGGTTTATTCCAATATTCCAGTATTTCAACATACATTTTTTGACGCATGCGCAGTTATAGAACAACGACAATAACCCGAACATGCTGGTTATATGTCTTGAGAAATCAGTTTATCAGCCAAAAACCTACCTGTGCGAATCGGGTTTCTCATAAACCGAGTACAGCAATAAACGGGTTATTGTAAACTGTTTATTCAGTTTATATGAGCACTTGAATAAACTGATTACTGCAAAAACCCGATTATAAACTGTTTATTGATGTACATATAAATGCGCTCATTGAGTGCACCTGTCTGTGGGGTGGGGCTATAAAATGGGGTTCCCTTCTCCCTCTCATTAGGCACCTTTCTTTATTTGTGTAGGTACCTATTTGTCTGTCCACTCTGTGTCACCCTTGTCTTTACTCACTCTGTCTCTTTCTCTCTCTCTCTCTCTCTCTCTCTCTAACATACTGACAACTGACAACTTGCATCCATACATTCACTACACCCTAGATTTTGGTTAACTATTTCTATTTTAAATAAGCTGCAGTTTTGATGCAAACATTGAACCCTGTTGCTGTGTCCCTCTTAATGCTGTGATGTGAAATGAGCTGGCTGTAACCCTGATATTACCTCCCTTTGTCCACAAAATTATGAAATTCCCTGACTTTCCAGGTGCGGAACAGACTGTATTGAAATTCCATGATTTTCCAGAAAATTCCCTGTAGCAAGAAACCTACCTGCACAGGGACTCACCAGTTTAAAGGGTCCAATTGGGCTGGAGCTCAAACATCGATGCACAATAAATTAGCCGGCTATCCCATCATGACTTTTAACTCTTCTGACTCGAGATGTTCATTTTCTTTTATAGATACTGGTGTTGGCAGAAAAAAACAACATGAGTGTGTGCACGCAAAAAAACCACACATACACAGTTCACTCTCTGTCTCACACACACACACACACACACATGCACGCACACATACAATCTCTGCAATGTCTCTCTTTCACTCACTCTCTCTCACACACAAACACGCTCATGAACATATGAAGTACACAAAGTGATACAATGAACATTGAGACTATGGGCACTCGGGGGCGGGAGGCGGAGGGGGTAGTACTCCATCACAATGTCCATCTGCTGTATTTGACTGTCTTTGATTCAAGGCCAGAGTTTGGAATGTTGAGATGCATTTTTGGGTAAACCACTGGTTAGGATTCTGCCAGAGAAATACCATCTTTATTGCCAGTGACAGTTCCAAAGATTTTTTTAGAGACTATAACAGACACACACACACACACACACACACACACAGTGCTTGGGGTGAATGAATGACTGCCTTCTTCTTCTCCTCTGCAGCTGACATCCTCTGACTCATCGGCGAGGTGTGTCTGCTTGCTGGCCCACAGAATGACGCCATGCCAAGATGAGGGGAAGAAATCTTTTTCTCTAAGACAGCTGATTAAATCCACTGCCTCAGTCAAACAGGTTCTGACCTTTAAAAAAAAGCTCCAAAGGGATTTCAGATTTTAATGTAAGGCCTAACTAGACAGACCTGTTTCTCCACCATTACATTTTCACTTTAGGCACAAAGGTGAGGCACCAAATCCTGAAAATGTACATGATACGTGTGAAAGTCACATACTATTGTTTCCATACATCTTCTTTACAATGTGGAAGATGTGACGGATTCAAAATGTGAAAAAATACAGCAGCGCACAAACAGGTGGGCCTACTGTATGTAGGGCATCATGCACATGAATGTACGCCCAGAAATGTGTATGCGTCTGTGCGTGTGTGTGTGTGTCGCTGTCAACCTGGTGTTTCTTAAGCTGCAAGTTCGGACATGTTAGTGACATTTTCCTGCTGGACTGCCACCACCTAGATGTGTTTATGCACATGAACACATACACAGATCCAATTGGCTGTCAGGAACTACAGGTCAAAGAGGTCAAAGGTCAAAGAGATCAAAGGTCAAAAGGCCACAGTGTCCTGGGAAGCCTTTGCTTCATAAACTCTCTGAGATGATGTCAAAGCTGAAAGGAAGAAAGAAAAATGTGAGTGTGTGCTCCCCGCCCCCCCTTCAAAAGTCCATAATCCGTATTTTCAGTCTGTACTGAAACTTCTAAATCTGAATGCAAAATAGCACTTACACATTAAAGTCTAGTTTAAAGTGTTGTTGTTAATCCAACACCATATTGGCAGGAAAGTTGTGTTTGTGACTGGGAGGAAAATTGAATTGAGTTGGGTTGAATAATGAAGCTTTACGGCAGGCAAGTATGTTTTGAGTAAACGAAAATGAATCTTTATCAGGCAACAGTGAAATTCTCCTCCGAAATTCTTCCTGAATCCCCCAGGGAATGGGGCCTCTTCAGCACCTGTTGTCCAGGAATTGTTCTGCCTTTGAACTAAGGCATGGATTCCACAGGAGGTCTGCAAAAGACACTAACACACAAATGCACCTCACTTGTGATCCTCTTTTTGCATGCATCGCTCTTTCTTTCAAACAAACACACACATACATACACATACATACATGCGCACATACACACACACACACAATATTGTTTCTGCATTGATAACTGCAACTGCTACACTGTTATACTGTCTCTTTCTGTGTCTCATATTTGGAAAACATATCATAGGCACAAGTATAGCACACATGTGTGAAAGTGCATGCACAGACACGCACTCTCAAAGTCATCTTTATTGTCAAAAGCCATATGTACAGGTTGTAAACAGGATTTGAAATTGCAGCACTCCCTAGACCCACAGTGAACATTAAACATTTTATAAACATGACAATAAAACATAGCAAAAAGTGCAATATGACGTATATAGTACAAATAAGTAAAGCACACAATGTGTAGCATAATAAAGCTCAAATGGTGCCATTTAAGCAGCAGTGTCATTAAGTTGTAGTGCAAAAAAGTCTACATTCAAATTAGTGTGTAGCAGTGGAAGAGGAACTCCACAGGAGAGAGATGTGTCTTAGGTAAGTTTCACCAGGATGGGACCAGTGTGTGTGTGTGTGGGGGGGGGGGGGGGGCAGAGGGGGGAGGGAGGGCAGGGCAGGAAGAGTTCAGCATCCTGACAGCTTGGTGGAGGAAGCTGTCTTTCAGTCTGCTGGTCCTGGCCGGAGGCTCCTCAGAGTGTTAGAAGGGTGGGTGGATCACCCGCATACCAAGGCGCTTTGCGGGTGAGGCAGGTGCGGCATATCAAAACTCAAAACAAAATTTAATCCTAAACACTTGAATCTTAGCTTAGAATTGCAAAAAACAGTTCCAACAAACAATATGTGAGGTAGGCTGGGTTTATGAGTTCATACAGTGAATAGGGTTAGGGTTTACTGCTGTAGTTTTGTGTGTGTGAGTGTGTGTGTACTACCGAGAGAAAAGAAGAGCACCTACAGTATGTGTGTGCAAAAGAAACTTAAGTTGAAAATTATTTCCTTCATCTTAATAGGTTGAAATAAAACCAGTACGTAGTGTGGAGCTACTTTGAGTTTTTTTAATGGTTTAAAATACGCTTTAGAATCTTACCTGTACCCTAGCATTTTGAGCCTTTTTATCACAAATGTTAAAAATAGTAAAGTTTGAAATGCAAGAGGCTAGCGTAATTTTGCTCCTCAGCAAAATATACTAACTCTTTGCACATCCTTTTGGTTTTTACTTGAAGACATTTCCTGGATACTAGGCTGAAGAGCTTGCCCAAGTTTACTAGATTTTGGCAGGTTGAAGGCAAGTGTCACTACAGATGTGGATAACTAATAGTATACCAAACAGGTGACAGTTATGTGATACCTCAAGGCGTCATTATTATTAGTCCACTGTCGAATGGAATAAGTAAGACGAAAAGCCTCTTTTGTGGGGCCATGTGTAACCTTTTAAAGCAAAGGCCAAGCCTGCCTTATCTGGCCCTCTCAACACCATTAACATAGTTAAGAGCTATTTAGCTGAGGCCAGCACAAGATCACTGAAATCAAATCCTGTACTTTGACCTTCTGGTAAACAAAGATGATGACACTCCACTGGCTTGTGCGGCACTAAAATACCTTGCCTGTCCCACAACAAGTGTCTAAGCTCAGCCGCTGCTTAGACATCGCTCCACAATGCTCCCTGTCCTGTGCCTGTCACATGTTGTGGAGCTTCTTGTCACAATGTTCAGCTTGGGAGAATTTCAATGAAGGTGGTATAAGGACAAACATAACATTCTGTGGTTAATTTTGGTAAAGTAATTGCAGAGTGCTCAGGGAAAGTATTTATTCATAGAATATTTACCCACAACCAATTCCATACAGCATTATTTGGTAACACTTTATTTTTTATTTTAATGTATCTACATGTAATATCTTACTCTGTACATACCCAATACTAACCATAACCCTTTCCCAAACCTAATGCTATGGTACAATGTAAGCACATAATGTTACATAGTGTTACACAATTTCTTACACTGTACCTAATTGATGAAATGGGGATGTAAAATAAAGTGTATTATCTAAAGTGTGTGTTTTTGTGTGTGTTGTGATGAGTTAGGTACTCAGGTAGGTTTTTAATGTAAGAGGAGTCTATTTTACTGTCTCTTTTATCAATTAGATACAGTGTAACAAAGTGTGTAACAATACGTAACAGTATGTACTTAGAGTTAGGGTTAGGTATGTACAGTGTTAATACATAATATTACTGTTACATGTAGATACACTAAAAGGGAACCATAAAACAAAGAGCACAAGTAAAAAGGGAATATCTTTGGGCCCTATCATGCCGTGGCGCATTGTGCATTCGCGACATGTCATTACTATTCTGTGCCAGTGCATCGTTCATTTCTTCAGGCAAAAAATCACGTTGTCTTCATAGCAAATGACAAGGAAGAGGTGTGGTCTGGCGCAAAGCGCACCAGATGCTATTATGAGGACGCAAAAACCAAGTTCGCCGTTGACCAACAAAACCTGGATTACCATCACTTGCGCATTGCTGAAAATCTATTTTAGGGGCGCACAACACTTTTAATCCAGATGCACCTGCTGCTGCGCCAGAGAGGCAAGCTCAACTGGCAGAAGAGCTGCAACGTGTATAGCCTGTATAGCCATGTATTTAATGTTTTAGTACGCAAACAGGCACAAATGTATAGCAATGTTCTGCAGTTTATTTGCAATTTATTTTGTCATTTTAAATAAACAGAGTGGCAAGTTATAAGAAATGTAATGGACAAATAAAAAAAAAGAAAACTAATAGACTAATGGTTTGATGGACCTACCTTCTGTTTCTTTTGAGTTGGAAGCTTTTGTTTCCCCCGTCTTCTAACGTTGTGCCACTTTCAGCACTGTTCGAAAGTTCTCTTCTTGCCAAAGGAGGAGGACACAATTATTGAAGATATTTCCTCCCATACTTCCTTGACCCGCGGAGGTTTGGGGGGATTCTTTCCATCCCCGAAGATTAACTGGTCACGCGCTTTTACTTAACGCACAAGCAGATCAGTCTAATGAAGTCATTTAAGACCAACTAGTTCAGGAGAGCTAGTGGGCTAGTTAAGTAGCACTAGCGCCAACTTATCTAACAGTATGGTTCTAACGAAACAAAATGATAAAAACAAACAAGAAAATTGTAATAAACCAAAACGGAAATAAGTGTGAGTGTGATTTATATACAGGGTAAGAAATGAACAAGTATTTTCGGTAGTAGAAGAAATGTACTGAGGGATGGCGTCGTTTTCAATGGGGGCCGGATGAAGCCCGATTTTCGATTTTTCAAATCGGTCTCCAGGCTACTGCGCAAACTCGAGACCCAGCCTGGTGACGTTAGCCAACGAACCCGAATACAATAAACTGACTAGTAGATGCTCGTTCACAAATCAGACGACATACGATCATTTTCTTAAATAAATATATTTTTACCATCAACATAAGTACAATCATGTTAACTTAAGTGGAGGGATAATATTGTACTTCTGGACTTGTTTTTTTCTCTACTAACTTTGGTCCCAGGCAATCTTACAAGTTAGCATGTCGAGGGAGCTAGCTAGTTGACATGTACATAAAAGGCTGGCGTTTAGCTTAGCTAAGCCATCTTTCGTTGGGCTTCACTTGCATCGAATGGTAAAGATCCATAACTAGATAACGACCCCTCTTACAAAAAAATACAAACTCAATGCTACCATTGTGGAAAATGTTTCCCTAACATGAACAGAAAGCTACACAGGCATGAGTATGCCTACGGCTTGTTATTCAAACAGTACGGTAAATTTTCTCCTGTGCGACAGAAAGTTACTCGCCGTCGCTTAGTTAGTGACGACATTTTTAACACAAGTTTAGAAAAACTTTTCTTACAAGACAATGACATGACAGATTTCCGATCGAGGCAAATATGTTTTGCAGAGGTTTCTCCGGTGTCCAACGATGCCAACATCAAGGTATGACGTGCTTCCTATGTAAAGTTATTTCATGTCAAAGTGACAGCAAAATGAATGGAAGTCTATGGAATGCTAAAGGCTACTGGGCCCTTTCCGGGTTTTTTTCGCCCCATGGGTGTTTCAACTTCCGCGTCTGATCCTGCCCCCTTGGACTGACTGAGCTCCAGCACCAGCACCAGCAAAACTCCGCCCACTATTCCATTCACCCCCAGAGACGCTCTGCGTCTGGGGGTGGGAGAAAAAAAATGGCATTTCTCCAATGACCATCCAGTTTCCATGCATAGAAAATTAGGGGTCCGTGCTGGCCCATTGAAGTGCATTGACGCTGGACGTCTATGAGGAAATGCGTTGGCCATAGGCCATGAGAACAAAGTGGAATGCTAAGTTAACAACACCAACTCAGTTGATTTGTGATAATGGGCCTATTATTAACAAACTGGTGTTTGAAATGAACATGTTTTAAGGCATTTTGTAAACATTTGACCATTACATTTTTTTACATTTAAGGGGAAGCAGAGCTTCCCTTGCAGTCTTAGAGAAATCTCCTCTGCTACAGACACATACATTTCCTACACAGGCAGAATTATACAAGCATGAGGCACTTAGAGAAAGACTTGGTTTAGTAGTTGTTAGTTTTGTTAGGAAGGAAAGTACCCTTGGAAGACAAGGGTCTTTACAAGATTATTAAAGGTTGAGAGGGATATTACTGCTCTTGTAGCAACTGGTATGCTGTTCCACCATTGAGGGACAATGACAGAGAAAAGTTTAGTGACCTCGTCTTGCAGCTGCTCACCTTCATTTGTCTGGCCTGCGCTATGTGAGCAAAAAAAGGAACCAAAACACCATTCTGCCACCACAAAAAACACAGCAAGATGTAAAAAAAAAAACATGACAGTCGATGGTTGCCGAGTAGTTGCCCCGTAGCAAAAATACCAAATGCCTATGTGCAGAGAAAAAACAGCACCGTGTCGCAGAAGGTGAGCTGGAAGCATGCTGGATCTGAGCAGCTTATGTTGGGCAGTGCCATTAGTACCAACTAGCCTGGGCTGCGTTTCCCAAAGGCCCTTAAGTACTACCTAAGTAGTACGTAAGTTCACACGTAACACCATCGTAGAGTCCACGGGCCGTTTCCCGAAACCATCTTAGCTAAGAACCATTGTAGGATCACACGTAACTCTAAGTGTGGTCTGGAGTAGTCTGAGGACTTGTAGCGAAACTACTCCATGTGCGCAAGAATATAGTCTATGGTCGCTGCGTAACCATCGTGCCACAGCGAAACCAGCGACATAACAGCCGTCCCTCATATTTCCATTTTCTTTTCATTATGTATGTGAAGCACGTTGGTGCTGCCCCGCTGTTTGTAAATATGCTTATTAAATTAATATAACCTAACATATTATGTCAGACATTAGGGCCTATATCAACATAATTAAGAGAAAGTGTTAAAAACACAGACGCAGAAGTGGTAAATTTCAAATGGAAGTGCAGGTTACTGAACATAAAAGTGCAAGTCTTTCAAAACAAACTCAAAAGAAAATTGTAATTACACGGCGACGGGCCTCAACACCCGCCAAACGGTCGCGGCCCTGGCCCTGTCTGTTTCCGCCACCAACGCCATAGTCATCGTCATCACATGGACCATGGACAGCTCCCTTTAAGAACGATCTTAGAAGCTGTGTTCATGCGTTCATGTACGACGGTGTTTGGGAAACAGGCGTAGAGAATCTAGTTCTAAACGTTCGTAGGATCAATCGTTTACGTTGCACTTAAGCCCAAGAACCATCGTTATCGGGAAACGAGGCCCTGGAAATGGCCTTGGCCTGACCTGGCCCAACCATGGCTAATCACGCTAGCACACACAGTAAGACAACTCAAGACTACAAGGACATACAATCAAGTATCAACACAACAGTATATATTTTTTTGTGCACAACATTTTTCAGAAGGGAAGACAGGCACTTTTGTCATTTTCACGTTTAATCTAATACCTGTAAAAAGTAAAGCATAGAACCAATTTTAAAAAATATACAGGCTGCATACAGGCACATTACACTTACGCAGTTTTCAATGCCTCAATTTGAATTCCAGGGCCTTTACCACCACAGAAGCGTGGAGCTACTTCGAGCTTTTATAATGATTTTAAAATAGTAATATCTTAAGGCTTTATTCTTTCTTTCTATCTTTCTATCATTCTATCTTTAAGGCTTTCATCACTAGCATTGTGAGCCCTTTAGACAAAAACATTACAGCAACAGCAAACATACCAACTCGTTGTTACGCTTTAACATACTGAAAGTTCATTTTACACCGAATTTCCCCATTAAAAAAGTATGTTTCCAAAAGTTTGATTTACCTCATCAGAACACATATGGAATGTGCTCAGAATATTACCTTGACCATGTAATATGGTAGCCTGGTAGCTGCGGCATGATAGGGCCCTTTGTCTTTTTATTATGATTGCCGGTAGCAAACTTAGCGCTAGTGGTCATATTGGTTTTGTCAGATTTTCTTCCCCTTTTTTTTTCTTCCACCAATTTTCCGTCAACGACTGGTGGGATACTGACCACGTGCACATGATAGGATCGTATTGAATTTCTCCAAATCCAATGTTGTTATCCAGCGTATGGTCGGCCCCAAATAATCAGATAATGGTCAGAGACCTGGACAACTCTGCTATGCTAGGTGGCGCTGTAGTCCTTTCAACAAGTGGTGTTAGAACTACCTCCGGTTGATGGCTACTAAATAAAGAAAATAAACAAACTACAGACCATACAAACAAAGATGCCGTTTGAGGAGTTTGACAGAGCAGCATTCGCGTACATATTGTGCATTCTAATGTGTTTGGAAGTCTGTATGAACAAACAAACAGAATTTTTGGTTTCGTTCATACATGCGCAGTACGTGAATCTGATAAGATACCATGCACAAGGCGGCACCAAGCGAATTAACATCGGCTTAAGCCAGGGGTTCCTATTGGATTCGCGAATACAGTCCCTATACAACCTTTAGCCTGTGCACATGAATTCGATACGATTCCAATCCGTTTACAATTGGATTAGGCTCATCCTTGTGCAAGCAGTGACTAAACCACTTGGGGACACAAAACTTTGTGGGCATGTAGCTCTAGTAGACAAGTTGTGGGCCACTCCCACCACTGTCCATGAAAAGGGGAGTCTGGCAAGTATTTAGCAAGTTTTTGCTGAATAATTGAATAAGCATTTCACACAACAAAATCAATTTTTTGTGATATGTTGGTGTTATAGAGTAGTATTGACCAAACCCATACACACTAGTAAAATGAGTAAATGCAAACTCTGGGGTTTTCAATTGCCTATATCTTTGGCCGAGAAGGCAGGAACTGTACAAACTATGTCATGTACGATTAGCACAAGGACCTCTAAAAGCATAGCAAGTATTGTAAAATTTGTCCTATAGTGGGCGCTGAAATTGCACAAAATAACATTTTGCCTATTATCTAGAGAGTGCTAGTCTAACATAAGTTTGTTTTTGTCTTGAAGTCCATTGGGCCTCACTAACTGAAAACAATGGTAGACACCCACTTCCAATGAAAACAATTTCTGTCAAATTTCAAAATGTCAAAACTGAAAGTAAACAAACTCGCCAAAGGGCATTCATGAGAATTTTACCAAATTTTGTTTGTCATCTGCAGACTGTGGTGACAAAAAGTTATCAATGAATTTTTCTTGAGATGAATCTTTTCAAAGTTGCATTGCAATCGAAGACCTAGCTAGAAATGATTTGCCAGTCCATATCTTGGCTTGTTATTGCCCAAATTTAACCAAATTCGACATGCAGTCTCTATATAGCTTTTGTTAGAATGTGCACCAAATGTTCTGACATTTTGTCACAGAAGGCGCTGTTTCCCACCAAAGCCAGAAGTCCAAAAACCGTTTTCTCTGAATAACTTCCCAAAACTTTTACCCGAGATGTTTTTTTTAGTATGCAGTGTTACAGAGGCATAATAACCCAGCCCATTCCCACCTGTAGCATAACAAGATTCTTTAAAGATGATGGCAAGTTTGCAATTATGTGAGAGGGTAACGTACTATTACTGAACTTCATCTGACAAAAAACAAATAACAGCAAAAGTGATTAGACACAATTTTTAAGTATGAACAGGTCTGATGTGTATGAGTTATAATCAGGGGAAAGATGAATATTTTTGACATATATTTCAGAGTTAACAATTCCAGACTTCTATTTAAATATAAAATCTGAGAGTATTTACTGAACCATGTTGTTTCTTCAGATGATTAATTGGCTCATTCAAAAACCAATATGAAATAGTACCACAATGATCCTACTAATTTTGGTCATCTATCTATTTGTGACTTCTCAGCAGATCATTGCAATGATTTCATGGAAATGCGTTTCTGTTTTCAGTAAGTCTTCAAATGTATACAAGGAGAGGATGCTCATGTAAAACGTAGCCAATCATATGACGCAATGGCAAGTGTTTACACTAATAACATGTTAGTTAAGTCGTGGGCAAGTTTAAGTGTGCCCTTACTAACGATGAATAATACTGGCAATAAAATGATATAAAACAATTTGATTACATTACATATGCTATTGACAGCTTATATCAGTGAGGAGTATTAGGTTAATGTTAACAACACAGAGTCCTAAGACATGTGAGTATGTGCTTACATTTTAAAACCAAAGAGAAGAGACTTCTTTTATTTGGGCTTGTTTTATTTACCAAATGAAATGAATTCACATGCATTAATCACATTCATTTGAATTCCTTTTTAATCCTGAAGCAGTGGCGGTTCTGTAGTGTTTTACGCCCGGGCGAGACCACCTCTCAGAAATGGGGGGACCCTAAAACCGCTACGGTCCTGAAGCCGTGGTTTCTTACAGACATACCCATACGCAATATCACACAGCTCATTGGACCAGCCTACAGTGGCTCGTACATCTGAGAAGAACAAATAACAAAACAGGAAAAAGTTTAATCATAGTATATCATATATCAAATAATATTTCCTACCTAGCCTAAAATGTGCAAGGCCCAATAACTGTCCCAGCTATAGGAAATGGGTTGGGTTGTTTCTCTTACCAGGATAATTCATTAGAATGCACAAGTTTGCGGGGCTTGGTGCTGGTTGCTGCTTTGCCCAATTATTGTAGTTAAATGGTGTTTGGTCATTCCACTGCCAGTCCAGCTAGGGAGGTAAGTAATATTGTACACAGCATTTCAATCCACAGGGAAAAAAAACGTATTATTCACATAGTTGAAATAAAGTGCTGTACGATATACTGTGATGATAACATTGTATTCTGACATATTTTGAAGGTTTACCTGAGCAGCTGTATCTTTTCTTCCGCCAATCCAGGCGTAGGTTTTCTGTGTCAGTTCGACCAAAAACTCATTCTCTTTGTCACTGTGTACTGAAGCCAGGTTCCCACCATCAGCAGAACAGTTTTTCTACAAACACATGTAGGAAAACCAATATTAGTGCAGAGAGTACAAAAATAACCCATCTAAGCGTTGATGTCCTTACTATGTATCCTTCAAGGATGTCAGTCAAATATGTGAAGGGTCAGAAATGATTAGGCACAACAGACAGACAGAGGGGTGAGAAGAAAATTAAGGGGTTTTATTTTCATTAATCTTGGTTTATTTTTAGATTCTGCATGATATTTACCTGCGCTTCTCCAAACCCTAGTTTGTCCTCTTTGAACATGTAGCACTGAGACCCAAACAAGAAGTAGCCATCAGCACAGGTGGGAATAGGACTCTCTTTGCATATGAATGCATATCTTAGCGTACCAATCTCATTTGCCCATGTCCCTAGAGAAATGGCACAAGTTTCAGAAGTCATTCATTTTACAGTAAAAGTGTAACAATGTATAACAAAGTGTTGGCAAGGATCTGCAATTAAGAGATAGATACCATCTTTGAATAGCATCATGTTGTTTTTATCGTTGAAATTACGGGGTTGACCTGGACCCCAGTTTTTATATTCCATACTGGCTCCATTAATCCATCTCCATGGCTTAACATATAGCAGAAATACACGTTAGTTGAGCAGATGAGCAGCAAAAGGAAGACGAGAACCAGCACATCACAGTCATCATTACAACACAATGACAACCATTTTTCAACCTTACCATCCCTGAGTGTGGGGCTCTGTATCCCCCAATCCAAACAACCGGATGGTTGGTTTGTTCAAAAAGAGAGTTCACAAAGTCATTTTCCTCTTCGCTGTTGATAGCGACTAGATTGCCACCGGTTAACTTACATGTTTGCTAGAAATATGAAAATGCAGAGAAGAAAACAATTTGTTGAACGTGGTCATCAGCAAACATTGATTAAATTGTTTATTCTTTTCATGTTCTGCTTACACCACAGTAAGTCCCCCCCCCCCCCCCCCCACCCTCCCCCAGTCCTGAGCTAAGACATACCCTTTACTTGAGCTAGATGTGTCGATCAACCTGACTGTAATATTAACATGGTTACCTGTGCATTATTCCATGTATCAGACGCAGCAACTAAAGAGTAGCAGGAACCCTGAAACTCCCCAAAGCCTTCTTTACACTGTTTCTGACTGTTGGCCTGACCAAATGCCAAGGCAATGGAAACAAGTAGAGGGAAGGAAAGAAGGCTCATGATGATCACCTGAGGGAGTCAAAGCAACTGTAAGACTGCAAAGCAAGCATTGGTAAACTCTCTTTGTTAAAGTCAGTACAGGAAATTCAAACGGATTTTGCAAAGAGTAAAAGGAATCCTTATTTCATAATAAAGAAACAATATATTCAACATGATTTCTGTACACCTTTTGGTTATTCTTTAAGTACAAAATAACTTAGTGAAGTATTTGTCAGATAAAACGTAAAAGACTGCTGCATTGACCAATAAGGGTTGCACAAAGATACAGAGAAAGAGCTGGATCTTACCTGAACACTGAGACTTTCTGATGCTCTACTCTGCAGGTGTGAGGTGAAGATGTTGGCTGTCAGGGCAGTTTTTATACATGACTGTCTGTTTGCACAAATAGGGGAGAGTAGACTGCCCCATTGAACTTTGGCTTTTTCAAACATTTGCTGGGCAGATACACTGGAATTGCTAATGTCAACAAGTCGGACTTGGTTGATACGAAGCCATCATGAGACAGAGCAGTGGACGCAAGGGCACCTCCCGATTAACATTAGCCGAACAGAAGAAATCCTGTTTTGGACAAAAGTAACTGCAACACATCAAAACTAAATACATATGGAAAAAATAAGTATGATTTGTGCATGAGGTACGCATGGTAACCAAGAAGTTATTGTTGGTATCCATTTATGTGTTCAAACTTCATTAAGGTTGGCCATTCAGTAAGTAAGTGTACAGCTACTATTATTACTTCCTGGTAATAATAACACTTTACACTGAATTGGTTTGAAAGCAGTTAAGGCATAGTTGTCCGTACTATGATATAGTTACTTAAGGACATTAAGGCTTGTGCTTTGGCAACATTAAAAAGGTAACACAGGTAGGTGCCCTCCTCCCACACTTCTTCAAATATGAACCACTTTCCACAGAAATGTTTTGCAACTTTGCAATCAATTATTGGAGCCAATGACCTGCCAATGCCAATGACCATGGTGTTTTGAAGTTTTTAAGAACATTTTTTTGTGAATCGTGTGAAGTATCTGATGTGTTCTTAAATTTTGTGTTATCTGTCAGTACATGTTATTTAGCAGAAATTCATATCCAGAGCGACTAAGTCGTATTTCTACAGGATAGTTCTGCAAGAAGTAACCCAGAATCTGGGATCATGTTTGCAACCATCTGGTGGCCAGTTTGTTAGTCCTGCAATTACAATACAAATGTATTTTGGAGATGTACTGTATGTTCATGAGAAGATGGAAAGATGCACTAAAAGCTTATATGTCCACATGAACGAGTCTCTATTCTTTTCGAATAGTGTCTAATTAGATAATTGTTAAATTGTTGATGAGCATATTAAACGGCTTATGACATTTATTCCCAGACGTGAACACATTTCTCCAGCCTATGGCCAGCAAACAAGTACATTATCTATGTAGATAAACTGTGGTTGCCTAGTGCACACATCTTTTTAAAGGGAAAGGCCAAAAATGCAGAAATTCTTACCCATCAAAAATGATATGCAATGCTAATGTCATGTTTGAGAAGGGATGACTGGGGCTGGCAAATGATGATATAAAAGTGACCTAGAGCTTTGTTTTCCAGATGTCTATGTGTTGGGACAAGTGTTTGGGGTCTGTAAGAAAACAAAATACCTGGGTCACTACATTACAGTTCCGACATCTGATGAAGATGACACACACAGGTGCCACATGTTACATAATCAAGCTCATATTTTGACTAAGAAATTCCATATGTGCTTTAATAAGGTAAATCATACATTTTAAAGCATACTGTACTTCACCGTGTATTGCATCCCTATGGTCAAAGTTTGAAAAGCAAGCTTACAGAAGATACAAGTTGCCAATAACAACTGTTTAAGAATTTTACTCAGGCAACCAAGGTGCTATAGTGCAAGTGCTCTGTTTTGCAATGCAGGGTTCAACACCTTTAAAGCACTGTTAAGATACTTAATCTATAAGTTCATCTACCGCTGACATGTGTCCCACAACAACACTGTTATTCAAACAGGCTTTTCTTTCCAGAAAAAAAATTGCCCAAAGTCAAAGTTAGACCAATATTGTCCATAGACATTAGTGGTTCATTTCAGGTGTTACGACCAACCTTATCAATAACTCCTTTGGGGCTCCGCCCCTCTGTACCATGTGTGCTTGTTTGTGTCCTGAAGGGTATATGGGGTATAAGAGTATACGGGGGCTACCTATTGGGACTAATTGACGCACCTATAAGTACGCTGGGGATCATGGCAGTCTCTCTCTCGGCTCGCTGCTTCACTCTGCTCACTTGCTCAACCGTCAGGTAGAGCTCATGGGAGCTCACCCTTGAGTTTAGCCACTTTTGTGATTCTCCTTCCGACCGTCCTTTCTTATGTTTTGGTTTCTCATTAGGCTTACTCCTAGACGCTCAATGCACTACATGTTACTTTTATACATACACTGACTTTTCTATCTTAATTTAAATAAATATTTTTGAACTTTGACGCTACGATGTGGTCTCCTTTTATGTTGGGTCTGCCTTGAGCCAGGCAGTCCTAACATGGGGATGGGGGTTGGGGGAGGTGGGGTCTTTCGTTAAGGCTGCACAAAGATACATGGAACGTGTTGGTCAGAGGCTTAACACTTTGAACCTTAGATGCTTTATTCTTCACGAGTGAGGTAAAGTTGCAAAGCTGCCTCCAGATACTTTAAACATGATGGCCTGTTTGCATTTATGTGGGAGGGTAACCTACTACTACTGAACTTTAACTGACAAAAAACAAACAACAAAAGTAAATAAACACAAATTTTAAGTATGAACAGCTCTGATATGTATGAGTTAGGTAATTAGGGGAAAGGTCAATATCTTTTGTATATTTCTGAGAGTTAACAATTTCAGACTTGTATTTAAATATAAAATCTGACAGTATTAACTGAACCATGTTGTTTCTTCAGATGATTTATTGGCTCATTCAAAAACCAATATGAAATAGTACCACAATGATCATGTAAGCGTAGCGAGAAGTTCTGCCAGGAAGACCTAATGCACGTCACCTACTTACTAACGTCCAATCAGATGTTAACACTTGCCTTATATTACGTCACCTCACTAACCTGTTTTGCTGCTCATAGGTGTATTCCGCGTTCGGCTGCTCAGGTACCGGCGTCTTGAAGCCCATGCTTTGCCAAGCCTCACGATGTCGTAGCTCTCTCCGGCTTTTTCGAAGTTCGGAATCTGACGCGGTTATTATTCCTTCTCCCCTGCTTCTTCCCCGTGCAGTTATCGTCTTCACCAAGCCAATCAGGCCTGTGGTCGACCGCCTCCCCGTCGTAAATACTTCCACTCCTCGCGCTGAAGGAAACATCATGCTCCACGCCGTAAACAGGGAGGAAGAAGAAACGCAAGCCTCTCCGCTATATCCGCCATTTACGCTGGGCTCCCTCGCCCCATCGGTTCTCAGCTACAGCCTAATCCGGCCATCCGCGTTCTCACAGACGTGGTGAGATTCCCGAGCTTCACCACGCCATCGAAGATTCGACGCCATCGAAGATTTCCGAAGCAACCCGAACCCCGGAAGGACCAGCGCTTTTCCCTCGGAGTCGACGGATGCGCCCCTCCAGCCCCGCTGCAGACGCCGCCGTATTCACCCCGACGCGTCCGTTTTCTCCAGTCCTCTGACTCCAGGCCGCAGCTCGCCCGTCGTTTGGTGTTTCGCTATGAGATTCGGCGTGGCGTGCCAGGAGTTCCCGGCAGACGGCAAGAACTGGATCGTATCTGGCTATGATGGCGGATTGTAGCCAATATCGCTGAGCCCGCCGTCTCACGACTATCTCGAATCCTCATACCCCAGTTGCTTCGTACTTTGCCCTCTTTAACATCTGCTTGGATTGGTCGTCTGATCACTGACCTCTGGCAGGCGCGCGTAGTCGCGTCCCGTGCAGTGCACACCATCATGCTGCTGGATTTCGCACAAACTCTGTCTGCCCCTATTACCTAAGTCCTGAAACCGTAAGAACGCTCTCAGTTGGCGAAGGCCGCCACTTGTCCATCCGTGATGGTGTTCACATTTGCGTAATTCCTACCGGGCTGCGTGTGCTCATAACTGTCGTTTCTCACGCCCATAGCTCTGCCACCGTACCGTACATTAAGCATGACCGTGCAAGCTTGCACATACAGTAGAACCGTGATGGCCATTCAGTTGCCTTACACATGACCGTGCAAGCTTGCACATACGGTACAATATAGCCTCTGCCACGACCCGCCTGATTTGCCATGCCCTCTCACACTCCCCGCTCTGCCTACGTCCCTGCTCCCCCGGCTGTCTTGGCAGCCAGTCTCAATTAACCTGTGTTCAGGCTGAATGTATCCCAATGATCAATGTTAATTATCGCTGACTCTCTCTCATGTTCTGTCTAGGAATTCAAGCACCGGTGTCGGTCTGCGAGTCGGACTCCAACAGCGTACCTCCTGGAGTTGATTTGACCCCCCCCCCCCCCCCCCCCCCCCGCAATGCACGACTCCCTCAACCGATACATGTCTAGAGGCCTCGCGGCCCCGACCCTTGAAGTGTGTAGTTTCACTGGTTGCGCTTCTCCTATCATTCCTCGCACAACATACTTGCCCATCCGTAATCTGAACTCTCCTGGTCTCCACTTCGAATATAGTTGCCTCCCTATCTCTTCATTACGTAGGATGCTGGCCGGGTTCCATTACTAATGTCGCCGACACGACCCTGTTTTCCCTACCCTGCCCTAGGTCTTGTCATACAGTAACAATGTAGCCTATGCTGTGCACTGCCGTTGCCAGGGTTATGTTTTTGATGACGTGTTGCCTACATCATTAGCTGAATACTGCTAGCTATCGATGCAAATGTCGTTGTCGAAAGCCATGAATAGAAATTGATCCGGTTGCAGGGCCTACAAGGAGAATGGCTACAACGGCATGCGTTCATTCTGCCCGCATTTACTAATGCAATGCCGACATGTCTCATTTGCAACGAGGTTGTCGCAGTCTGCAAGTATACCATAATGGAAAACTCCTCGAGGCAAGCATGGCACTTCAACACGCATTTCCTCTCGGGACGGAGGTGCGTTCACAAAAAAAAATTAAAACCCCGTGCCAGGTATATGCACACAGTTCAACCCCTGTTCGGCCACTGACCTAACAGCAAGGCTACAGGTGCGTCTTCGTGACTATTACATCTCCGAACGTTGCACTATATGGTAACCTCCAGAAACATAGCGCCTCTGTTATGTAGTTCTCGCCGTATTCTCGAGACTAACCCTGACATAGATTGGCAGTAGGCTAATAAGAAATGATCCCTGCATACCACACTTGTATCTGTACCAACACTGGATATTTTCCATGCATTCATCGACGTATCCGTCTACGTATTTGTTCCTAGATGTACAGCTTTCAATATTACACCGGACATATTTATTTCATTTCAGGCTCAAAGTTCGTCACAAGTGCTCAAATGTGTTTATCTCATGTAAGATTCTCCTCAGTGAAAGACCTCACCAGAGGTCTTAACCAATAATCTGTCAATCAACAATCATGGTCAACATTTTCCTAAGCGCAGGACATTACATGTCTAATAAACTTTTTTTTCTAGGGGACGGTCATTACACAGTCCAGCCAGTCTTAAATCATTGCTGTACGTTCTGTCAGTGTGTTATAGTTATGACTCTGCATTCGGCCACATAACCTCATTGCATTTAATGTATTATTTTCGACTCTCGTGGTCTTAAAGTCTCCCCTCCGGAGACTGCTGGCAGGCATTCAGTTTCACGCTAGGCTGCAGGATCCTGACGTTCCCAGTTTCTTTTCTAACCCCTCCATACGCCTGCTTCTCACTGGCATAACCAAATCATCTCTGGCAGTGCCGGACAGGCGCTTGCCCATTACGCCCTCCACCCTCAAATCTTTCGTGTTTAAACTTCGTGCGGGGCTGTTTACTCCTTATGTGGATTCTCTCTTAGAAGCGGTCTTCCTCATGGCTTTCTATGGTTTTCTGCGCTCCGGTGAGTTCTGCACCAGCACTCAATCCTTCAACCCTTCACGCGACGTGGTTTTTTCCGACGTTTCCTTTTCTTTACGTTTTTACACCTTGTTTCTTAAACACTCTAAAACTGATATTCACGGGTCGGGTGTTTTAATTAGAATTTTCAGGGTCCCTGGGTCTCTCTGTCCTTACGCCTCTATGCTGAACTTTCTCAAATTTCGTCCCCGCACCTCAGCCAATGCCCCGTCGTTTATCCTTCCAAACGGGCTCCCCATGACACAGCACTGGTCTAAAACGCACCTATCTACTGTGGTGAGCACTTGTGGGTCGTCTCCGTCCGCTTACACCGGCCATTGCTTTCGCATCGGTGCCGCTACGGCTGCGGCCGAATGCGGAATCCCCTCATCGTCGATCCAGAGGCTGGGGAGATGGACGTCGTCGGCGTTCGAAACGTACATCAGACCCGACGATCACGTTGTTCAAGACGCGCAAACGGCACTGTCTAGAATGTAAGGTAAGCTCAATTCTGGTGGTGGTCGTCGTCACTAATTCGCATGTCGTATCGTCATTCAAAATGTGTTAAATAATAAATAAATAAATAAACACATAAATAACTAAATGGTCCATGCCGATACTGGAGGCATGCGTGGTCAATGCTGATAACGGAAGCATTCTGGGTCCATGCCGACACCGGAGGCATGCGTGGTCACTGCTGCTGCCGGCAGCGTTCTAGGTCCATGCCGATACTGGAGGCACGCGTGTTCACTGCCGATAACGGAAGCATTTCGGGTCCATGCCGATACCGGAGGCATGCGTGGTCACTGCTGATGCCGGCAGCGTTCTAGGTCCATGCCGATACTGGAGGCATGCGTGGTCAATGCTGATAACGGAAGCATTCTGGGTCCATGCCGATACCGGAGGCATGCGTGGTCACTACTGCTGCCGGCAGCATTCTAGGTCCATGCCGATACTGGAGGCATGCGTGGTCACTGCTGATAACGGAAGCATTTCGGGTCCATGCCGATACTGGAGGCATGCGTGGTCACTGCTGATAACGGAAGCATTTCGGGTCCATGCCGATACCGGAGGCATGCGTGGTCACCGCTGCTGCCGGCGGCGTTCTAGGTCCATGCCGATACTGGAGGCATGCGTGGTCACTGCTGATAACGGAAGCATTTCGGGTCCATGCCGATACCGGAGGCATGCGTGGTCACTGCTGATAACGGAAGCATTTCGGGTCCATGCCGATACCGGAGGCATGCGTGGTCACTGCTGATAACGGAAGCATTTCGGGTCCATGCCGATACCGGAGGCATGCGTGGTCACTGCTGATAACGGAAGCATTTCGGGTCCATGCCGATACCGGAGGCATGCGTGGTCACTGCTGATAACGGAAGCATTTCGGGTCCATGCCGATACCGGAGGCATGCGTGGTCACTGCTGATAACGGAAGCATTTCGGGTCCATGCCGATACCGGAGGCATGCGTGGTCACTGCTGATAACGGAAGCATTTCGGGTCCATGCCGATACCGGAGGCATGCGTGGTCACTGCTGATAACGGAAGCATTTCGGGTCCATGCCGATACCGGAGGCATGCGTGGTCACTGCTGATAACGGAAGCACTTCGGGTCCATGCCGATACCGGAGGCATGCGTGGTCACTGCTGATAACGGAAGCATTCTGGGTCCATGCCGATACCGGAGGCATGCGTGGTCACTGCTGCTGCCGGCAGCGTTCTAGGTCCATGCCGATACTGGAGGCATGCGTGGTCACTGCTGATAACGGAAGCATTTCGGGTCCATGCCGATACCGGAGGCATGCGTGGTCACCGCTGCTGCCGGCGGCGTTCTAGGTCCATGCCGATACTGGAGGCATGCGTGGTCACTGCTGATAACGGAAGCATTTCGGGTCCATGCCGATACAGGAGGCATGCGTGGTCAACACAGTAACGGGCGCTCGTGGCCATGCCTCGTAGTTGGTCTGATACATCATGGAGTCGTCGCCACTCACGCCACCCCTCTTTTCCTTTTCTTGTCCTTACCATTTCTGCCTGTGTTTAGGTCTTAAATGTTAGTTCTGTTTTCATTATTACTTCTTCGGCACAAACATGGAAGGACGACTGTCCTTCTATGTTTAAGGTTTCTGCTCACTCTGTGTTTCTCTACACCCCCGTGGGTTTCTGTCCTCCGTTTTGTAAGTCGCTGTGATAAAAGCATCTGCTAAGCCCAATGCCATGTTAAATTAAAAAATTCTGTGCCCTATTGCATAACTGTGTTTGTCTTGCAGACGTTGGCGTCTCCGTAGTTGGTGGGTATATCCCCTACTCGGTAGGTATCGCTTCTTTGGGGGGAATTTCGACTGTTGGGTATTACTACTTTCTTTTGGGGGGTTAATATACCCTACAGTAATTACTAAGCTATGTACTGTTAATTCATATCGAGTAGGACAAAGGACAGGACCTGCGCCAAAGTCTTATTGTGCCATGTTAATGTTATCAAATAAATATCATCATCAGCTTCAATCTCGGGGTCTTTCTGGTTGAAATGTAAGCGTAGCGAGAAGTTCTGCCAGGAAGACCTAATGCACGTCACCTACTTACTAACGTCCAATCAGATGTTAACACTTGCCTTATATTACGTCACCTCACTAACCTGTTTTGCTGCTCATAGGTGTATTCCGCGTTCGCCCTCCTCCCTCCCCGGCAACCATCCATGGGTCCTGTCCTCATCCGGAGGATCCTGTCGTGTCTTGGGAAACGTGCCTCTCCACTCCGGCCTCGTCATTCCTGGCTCCTGTCGAGGTCCTCCAAGCTTCTCCACTTCGTCCGCTCCCGTCCTGGCTTACTCCCGCTCAGGCTGGCTGTGCTCCTGCCCGGGGCAGGTTCCGCTCTGCAATCCTTGGATCGTGGAGCTTCGGACTCTACACGGCGTCATGGACTCTCGTGCTCATCCGGACTGTGTCTAGCCGAGGCAGTAGGCTTCCCCCCGGAGTCGAGGTTCTGCCCAAGGTTTCTTCCTAAATTATCTGTCCAAGGGAGTTTTTCCTTGCCCCAGCGCTCCCGGCGGAACCGGATCATGAGGGAGTCCCCCGATTACTTCGGTTTCCCTTTGCATTGTTCATTCCATGTTTGCATTTTCTTGCTTCATCTGTATGGTACCTCTCTCGTAACGTACGTTAATTCTGACCACCACCAGTTGGTCCCTGTCCTTCTGTCCGGGGGGTTAATATACCCTACAGTAATTACTAAGCTATGTACTGTTAATTCATATCGAGTAGGACAAAGGACAGGACCTGCGCCAAAGTCTTATTGTGCCATGTTAATGTTATCAAATAAATATCATCATCAGCTTCAATCTCGGGGTCTTTCTGGTTGAACTACTAGTTTTGGTCATCTGTCTATTTGTGACTTCTCAGCAGATCATTGCAATGATTTCATGGAAATGCGTTTCTGTTTTCAGTAAGTCTTCAAATGTATACAAAGAGAGGATGCTCATGTAAAACGTAGCCAATCATATGACGCAATGGCAAGTGTTTACACTAATAACATGTTAGTTAAATCGTGGGCAAGTTTAAGTGTGCCCTTACTAACGATGAATAATACTGGCAATAAAATGATATAAAACAATTTGATTACATTACATATGCTATTGACAGCTTATATCAGTGAGGAGTATTGGGTTAATGTTAACAACACAGAGTCCTAAGACAGATAAGTATGTGCTTACATTTTAAAACAAAAGAGAAGAGACTTATTTTATTTGGGCTTGTTTTATTTACCAAATGAAATGAATTCACATGCATTAATCACATTCATTTTAATTCCTTTTTAATTCCCTGAAGCCGTGGTTTCTCACAGACATACCCATACGCAATATCACACAGCTCATTGGACCAGCCTACAGTGGCTCGTACATCTGAGAAGAACAAATAACAAAACAGGAAAAAGTTTAATCATAGTATATCATATATCAAATAATATTTCCTACCTAGCCTAAAATGTGCAAGCCCCAATAACTGTCCCAGCTATAGGAAATGGGTTGGGTTGTTTCTCTTACCAGGATAATTCATTAGAATGCACAAGTTTGCGGGGCTTGGTGCTGGTTGCTGCTTTGCCCAATTATTGTAGTTAAATGGTGTTTGGTCATTCCACTGCCAGTCCAGCTAGGGAGGTAAGTAATATTGTACACAGCATTTCAATCCACAGGGAAAAAAAACGTATTATTCACATAGTTGAAATAAAGTGCTGTACGATATACTGTGAGGATAACATTGTATTCTGACATATTTTGAAGGTTTACCTGAGCAGCTGTATCTTTTCTTCCGCCAATCCAGGCGTAGGTTTTCTGTGTCAGTTCGACCAAAAAGTCATTCTCTTTGTCACTGTGTACTGAAGCCAGGTTCCCACCATCAGCAGAACAGTTTTTCTACAAACACATGTAGGAAAACCAATATTAGTGCAGAGAGTACAAAAATAACCCATCTAAGCGTTGATGTCCTTACTATGTATCCTTCAAGGATGTCAGTCAAATATGTGAAGGGTCAGAAATGATTAGGCACAACAGACAGACAGAGGGGTGAGAAGAAAATTAAGGGGTTTTATTTTCATTAATCTTGGTTTATTTTTAGATTCTGCATGATATTTACCTGCGCTTCTCCAAACCCTAGTTTGTCCTCTTTGAACATGTAGCACTGAGACCCAAACAAGAAGTAGCCATCAGCACAGGTGGGAATAGGACTCTCTTTGCATATGAATGCATATCTTAGCGTACCAATCTCATTTGCCCATGTCCCTAGAGAAATGGCACAAGTTTCAGAAATCATTCATTTTACAGTAAAAGTGTAACAATGAATGACAAAGTGTTGGCAAGAATCTGCAATTAAGAGATAGATACCATCTTTGAATAGCATCATGTTGTTTTTATCGTTGAAATTACGGGGTTGACCTGGACCCCAGTTTTTATATTCCATACTGGCTCCATTAATCCATCTCCATGGCTTAACATATAGCAGAAATACACGTTAGTTGAGCAGATGAGCAGCAAAAGGAAGACGAAAACCAGCACATCACAGTCATCATTACAACACAATGACAACCATTTTTCAACCTTACCATCCCTGAGTGTGGGGCTCTGTATCCCCCAATCCAAACAACCGGATGGTTGGTTTGTTTAAAAAGAGACTTCACAAAGTCATTTTCCTCTTCGCTGTTGATAGCGACTAGATTGCCACCGGTCAACTTACATGCTTGCTAGAAATATGAAAATGCAGAGAAGAAAACAATTTGTTGAACGTGGTCATCAGCAAACATTGATTAAATTGTTTATTCTTTTCATGTTCTGCTTACACCACCACAGTAAGTCCCCCCCCCCACCCCCCCCACCCTCCCCCAGTCCTGAGCTAAGACATACCCTTTACTTGAGCTAGATGTGTCGATCAACCTGACTGTAATATTAACATGGTTACCTGTGCATTATTCCATGTATCAGATGCAGCAACTAAAGAGTAGCAGGAACCCTGAAACTCCCCAAAGCCTTCTTTACACTGTTTCTGACTGTTGGCCTGACCAAATGCCAAGGCAATGGAAACAAGTAGAGGGAAGGAAAGAAGGCTCATGATGATCACCTGAGGGAGTCAAAGCAACTGTAAGACTGCAAAGCAAGCATTGGTAAACTCTCTTTGTTAAAGTCAGTACAGGAAATTCAAACGGATTTTGCAAAGAGTAAAAGGAATCCTTATTTCATAATAAAGAAACAATATATTCAACATGATTTCTGTACACCTTTTGGTTATTCTTTAAGTACAAAATAACTTAGTGAAGTATTAGTCAGATAAAACGTAAAAGACTGCTGCATTGACCAATAAGGGTTGCACAAAGATACAGAGAAAGAGCTGGATCTTACCTGAACACTGAGACTTTCTGATGCTCTACTCTGCAGGTGTGAGGTGTGAAGATGTTGGCTGTCAGGGCAGTTTTTATACATGACTGTCTGTTTGCACAAATAGGGGAGAGTAGACTGCCCCATTGAACTTTGGCTTTTTCAAACATTTGCTGGGCAGATACACTGGAATTGCTAATGTCAACAAGTCGGACTTGGTTGATACGAAGCCATCATGAGACAGAGCAGTGGACGCAAGGGCACCTCCCGATTAACATTAGCCGAACAGAAGAAATCCTGTTTTGGACAAAAGTAACTGCAACACATCAAAACTAAATACATATGGAAAAAATAAGTATGATTTGTGCATGAGGTACGCATGGTAACCAAGAAGTTATTGTTGGTATCCATTTATGTGTTCAAACTTCATTAAGGTTGGCCATTCAGTAAGTAAGTGTACAGCTACTATTATTACTTCCTGGTAATAATAACACTTTACACTGAACTGGTTTGAAAGCAGTTAAGGCATAGTTGTCCGTACTATGATATAGTTACTTAAGGACATTAAGGCTTGTGCTTTGGCAACATTAAAAAGGTAACACAGGTAGGTGCCCTCCTCCCACACTTCTTCAAATATGAACCACTTTCCACAGAAATGTTTTGCAACTTTGCAATCAATTATTGGAGCCAATGACCTGCCAATGCCAATGACCATGGTGTTTTAAAGTTTTTAAGAACATTTTTTTGTGAGTCGGGTGAAGTATTTGATGTGTTCTTAAATTTTGTGTTATCTGTCAGTACATGTTATTTAGCAGAAATTCATATCCAGAGCGACTAAGTCGTATTTCTACAGGATAGTTCTCAAGAAGTAAACCAGAATCTGGGATCATGTTTGCAACCATCTGGTGGCCAGTTTGTTAGTCCTGCAATTACAATACAAATGTATTTTGGAGATGTACTGTATGTTCATGAGAAGATGGAAAGATGCACTAAAAGCTTATATGTCCACATGAACGAGTCTCTATTCTTTTCGAATAGTGTCTAATTAGATAATTGTTAAATTGTTGATGAGCATATTAAACGGCTTGTGACATTTATTCCCAGACGTGAACAAATTTCTCCAGCCTATGGCCAGCAAACAAGTACATTATCTATGTAGACAAACTGTGGTTGCCTAGTGCACACATCTTTTTGAGGAAAAGGCCAAAAATGCAGAAATCCTTACCCATCAAAAATGATATGCAATGCTAATGTCATGTTTGAGAAGGGATGACTGGGGCTGGCAAATGATGATATAAAAGTGACCTAGAGCTTTGTTTTCCAGATGTCTATGTGTTGGGACAAGTGTTTGGGGTCTGTAAGAAAACAAAATACCTGGGTCACTACATTACAGTTCCGACATCTGATGAAGATGACACACACAGCAGGTGCCACATGTTACATAATCAAGCTCATATTTTGACTAAGAAATTCCATATGTGCTTTAATAAGGTAAATCATACATTTTAAAGCATACTGTACTTCACCGTGTATTGCATCCCTATGGTCAAAGTTTGAAAGGCAAGCTTACAGAAGATACAAGTTGCCAATAACAACTGTTTAAGAATTTTACTCAGGCAACCAAGGTGCTATAGTGCAAGTGCTCTGTTTTGCAATGCAGGGTTCAACACCTTTAAAGCACTGTTAAGATACTTAATCTATAAGTTCATCTACCGCTGACATGTGTCCCACAACAACACTGTCATTCAAACAGGCTTTTCTTTCCAGAAAAAAAATTGCCCAAAGTCAAAAGTTAGACCAATATTGTCCATAGACATTAGTGGTTCATTTCAGGTGTTACGACCAACCTTATCAGTAACTCCTTTGGGGCTCCGCCCCTCTGTACCATGTGTGCTTGTTTGTGTCCTGAAGGGTATATGGGGTATAAGAGTATACGGGGGCTACCTATTGGGACTAATTGACGCACCTATAAGTACGCTGGGGATCATGGCAGTCTCTCTCTCGGCTCGCTGCTTCACTCTGCTCACTTGCTCAACCGTCAGGTAGAGCTCATGGGAGCTCACCCTTGAGTTTAGCCACTTTTGTGATTCTCCTTCCGACCGTCCTTTCTTATGTTTTGGTTTCTCATTAGGCTTACTCCTAGACGCTCAATGCACTACATGTTACTTTTATACATACACTGACTTTTCTATCTTAATTTAAATGAATATTTTTGAACTTTGACGCTACGATGTGGTCTCCTTTTATGTTGGGTCTGCCTTGAGCCAGGCAGTCCTAACATGGGGATGGGGGTTGGGGGAGGTGGGGTCTTTCGTTAAGGCTGCACAAAGATACATGGAACGTGTTGGTCAGAGGCTTAACACTTTAAACCTTAGATGCTTTATTCTTCACGAGTGAGGTAAAGTTGCAAAGCTGCCTCCAGATACTTTAAACATGATGGCCTGTTTGCATTTATGTGGGAGGGTAACCTACTACTACTGAACTTTAACTGACAAAAAACAAACAACAAAAGTAAATAAACACAAATTTTAAGTATGAACAGCTCTGATATGTATGAGTTAGGTAATTAGGGGAAAGGTCAATATCTTTTGTATATTTCTGAGAGTTAACAATTTCAGACTTGTATTTAAATATAAAATCTGACAGTATTAACTAACCCATGTTGTTTCTTCAGATGATTAATTGGCTCATTCAAAAACCAATATGAAATAGTACCACAATGATCCTACTAGTTTTGGTCATCTATCTATTTGTGACTTCTCAGCAGATTATTGCAATGATTTCATGGAAATGCGTTTCTGTTTTCAGTAAGTCTTCAAATGTATACAAAGAGAGGATGCTCATGTAAAACGTAGCCAATCATATGACGCAATGGCAAGTGTTTACACTAATAACATGTTAGTTAAATCGTGGGCAAGTTTAAGTGTGCCCTCACTAACGATGAATAATACTGGCAATAAAATGATATAAAACAATTTGATTACATTACATATGCTATTGACAGCTTATATCAGTGAGGAGTATTGGGTTAATGTTAACAACACAGAGTCCTAAGACAGATAAGTATGTGCTAACATTTTAAAACAAAAGAGAAGAGACTTATTTTATTTGGGCTTGTTTTATTTACCAAATGAAATGAATTCACATGCATTAATCACATTCATTTTAATTCCTTTTTAATTCCCTGAAGCCGTGGTTTCTCACAGACATACCCATACGCAATATCACACAGCTCATTGGACCAGCCTACAGTGGCTCGTACATCTGAGAAGAACAAATAACAAAACAGGAAAAAGTTTAATCATAGTATATCATATATCAAATAATATTTCCTACCTAGCCTAAAATGTGCAAGGCCCAATAACTGTCCCAGCTATAGGAAATGGGTTGGGTTGTTTCTCTTACCAGGATAATTCATTAGAATGCACAAGTTTGCGGGGCTTGGTGCTGGTTGCTGCTTTGCCCAATTATTGTAGTTAAATGGTGTTTGGTCATTCCACTGCCAGTCCAGCTAGGGAGGTAAGTAATATTGTACACAGCATTTCAATCCACAGGAAAAAAAAACGTATTATTCACATAGTTGAAATAAAGTGCTGTACGATATACTGTGAGGATAACATTGTATTCTGACATATTTTGAAGGTTTACCTGAGCAGCTGTATCTTTTCTTCCGCCAATCCAGGCGTAGGTTTTCTGTGTCAGTTCGACCAAAAAGTCATTCTCTTTGTCACTGTGTACTGAAGCCAGGTTCCCACCATCAGCAGAACAGTTTTTCTACAAACACATGTAGGAAAACCAATATTAGTGCAGAGAGTACAAAAATAACTCATTTAAGCGTTGATGTCCTTACTATTTATCTTTCAAGGATGTCAGTCAAATATGTGAAGGGTCAGAAATTATTAGGCACAACAGACAGACAGAGGGGTGAGAAGAAAATTAAGGGGTTTTATTTTCATTAATCTTGGTTTATTTTTAGATTCTGCATGATATTTACCTGCGCTTCTCCAAACCCTAGTTTGTCCTCTTTGAACATGTAGCACTGAGACCCAAACAAGAAGTAGCCATCAGCACAGGTGGGAATAGGACTCTCTTTGCATATGAATGCATATCTTAGTGTACCAATCTCATTTGCCCATGTCCCTAGAGAAATGGCACAAGTTTCAGAAATCATTCATTTTACAGTAAAAGTGTAACAATGTATGACAAAGTGTTGGCAAGGATCTGCAATTAAGAGATAGATACCATCTTTGAATAGCATCATGTTGTTTTTATCGTTGAAATTACGGGGTTGACCTGGACCCCAGTTTTTATATTCCATACTGGCTCCATTAATCCATCTCCATGGCTTAACATATAGCAGAAATACACGTTAGTTGAGCAGATGAGCAGCAAAAGGAAGACGAGAACCAGCACATCACAGTCATCATTACAACACAATGACAACCATTTTTCAACCTTACCATCCCTGAGTGTGGGGCTCTGTATCCCCCAATCCAAACAACCGGATGGTTGGTTTGTTTAAAAAGAGACTTCACAAAGTCATTTTCCTCTTCGCTGTTGATAGCGACTAGATTGCCACCGGTCAACTTACATGCTTGCTAGAAATATGAAAATGCAGAGAAGAAAACAATTTGTTGAACGTGGTCATCAGCAAACATTGATTAAATTGTTTATTCTTTTCATGTTCTGCTTACACCACCACAGTAAGTCCCCCCCCCCCCCCCCCACCCTCCCCCAGTCCTGAGCTAAGACATACCCTTTACTTGAGCTAGATGTGTCGATCAACCTGACTGTAATATTAACATGGTTACCTGTGCATTATTCCATGTATCAGATGCAGCAACTAAAGAGTAGCAGGAACCCTGGAACTCCCCAAAGCCTTCTTTACACTGTTTCTGACTGTTGGCCTGACCAAATGCCAAGGCAATGGAAACAAGTAGAGGGAAGGAAAGAAGGCTCATGATGATCACCTGAGGGAGTCAAAGCAACTGTAAGACTGCAAAGCAAGCATTGGTAAACTCTCTTTGTTAAAGTCAGTACAGGAAATTCAAACGGATTTTGCAAAGAGTAAAAGGAATCCTTATTTCATAATTAAGAAACAATATATTCAACATGATTTCTGTACACCTTTTGGTTATTCTTTAAGTACAAAATAACTTAGTGAAGTATTTGTCAGATAAAACGTAAAAGACTGCTGCATTGACCAATAAGGGTTGCACAAAGATACAGAGAAAGAGCTGGATCTTACCTGAACACTGAGACTTTCTGATGCTCTACTCTGCAGGTGTGAGGTGAAGATGTTGGCTGTCAGGGCAGTTTTTATACATGACTGTCTGTTTGCACAAATAGGGGAGAGTAGACTGCCCCATTGAACTTTGGCTTTTTCAAACATTTGCTGGGCAGATACACTGGAATTGCTAATGTCAACAAGTCGGACTTGGTTGATACGAAGCCATCATGAGACAGAGCAGTGGACGCAAGGGCACCTCCCGATTAACATTAGCCGAACAGAAGAAATCCTGTTTTGGACAAAAGTAACTGCAACACATCAAAACTAAATACATATGGAAAAAATAAGTATGATTTGTGCATGAGGTACGCATGGTAACCAAGAAGTTATTGTTGGTATCCATTTATGTGTTCAAACTTCATTAAGGTTGGCCATTCAGTAAGTAAGTGTACAGCTACTATTATTACTTCCTGGTAATAATAACACTTTACACTGAATTGGTTTGAAAGCAGTTAAGGCATAGTTGTCCGTACTATGATATAGTTACTTAAGGACATTAAGGCTTGTGCTTTGGCAACATTAAAAAGGTAACACAGGTAGGTGCCCTCCTCCCACACTTCTTCAAATATGAACCACTTTCCACAGAAATGTTTTGCAACTTTGCAATCAATTATTGGAGCCAATGACCTGCCAATGCCAATGACCATGGTGTTTTAAAGTTTTTCAGAACATTTTTTTGTGAGTCGGGTGAAGTATTTGTTGTGTTATCTGTCAGTACATGTTATTTAGCAGGAATTCATATCCAGAGCGACTAAGTCGTATTTCTACAGGATAGTTCTCAAGAAGTAAACCAGAATCTGGGATCATGTTTGCAACCATCTGGTGGCCAGTTTGTTAGTCCTGCAATTACAATACAAATGTATTTTGGAGATGTACTGTATGTTCATGAGAAGATGGAAAGATGCACTAAAAGCTTATATGTCCACATGAACGAGTCTCTATTCTTTTCGAATAGTGTCTAATTAGATAATTGTTAAATTGTTGATGAGCATATTAAACGGCTTATGACATTTATTCCCAGACGTGAACAAATTTCTCCAGCCTATGGCCAGCAAACAACTACATTATCTATGTAGACAAACTGTGGTTGCCTAGTGCACACATCTTTTTGAGGAAAAGGCCAAAAATGCAGAAATCCTTACCCATCAAAAATGATATGCAATGCTAATGTCATGTTTGAGAAGGGATGACTGGGGCTGGCAAATGATGATATAAAAGTGACCTAGAGCTTTGTTTTCCAGATGTCTATGTTTTGGGACAAGTGTTTGGGGTCTGTAAGAAAACAAAATACCTGGGTCACTACATTACAGTTCCGACATCTGATGAAGATGACACACACAGGTGCCACATGTTACATAATCAAGCTCATATTTTGACTAAGAAATTCCATATGTGCTTTAATAAGGTAAATCATACATTTTAAAGCATACTGTACTTCACCGTGTATTGCATCCCTATAGTCAAAGTTTGAAAGGCAAGCTTACAGAAGATACAAGTTGCCAATAACAACTGTTTAAGAATTTTACTCAGGCAACCAAGGTGCTATAGTGCAAGTGCTCTGTTTTGCAATGCAGGGTTCAACACCTTTAAAGCACTGTTAAGATACTTAATCTATAAGTTCATCTACCGCTGACATGTGTCCCACAACAACACTGTCATTCAAACAGGCTTTTCTTTCCAGAAAAAAAATTGCCCAAAGTCAAAAGTTAGACCAATATTGTCCATAGACATTAGTGGTTCATTTCAGGTGTTACGACCAACCTTATCAGTAACTCCTTTGGGGCTCCGCCCCTCTGTACCATGTGTGCTTGTTTGTGTCCTGAAGGGTATATGGGGTATAAGAGTATACGGGGGCTACCTATTGGGACTAATTGACGCACCTATAAGTACGCTGGGGATCATGGCAGTCTCTCTCTCGGCTCGCTGCTTCACTCTGCTCACTTGCTCAACCGTCAGGTATAGCTCATGGGAGCTCACCCTTGAGTTTAGCCACTTTTGTGATTCTCCTTCCGACCGTCCTTTCTTATGTTTTGGTTTCTCATTAGGCTTACTCCTAGACGCTCAATGCACTACATGTTACTTTTATACATACACTGACTTTTCTATCTTCATTTAAATAAATATTTTTGAACTTTGACGCTACGATGTGGTCTCCTTTTATGTTGGGTCTGCCTTGAGCCAGGCAGTCCTAACATGGGGATGGGGGTTGGGGGAGGTGGGGTCTTTCGTTAAGGCTGCACAAAGATACATGGAACGTGTTGGTCAGAGGCTCAACACTTTGAACCTTAGATGCTTTATTCTTCACGAGTGAGGTAAAGTTGCAAAGCTGCCTCCAGATACTTTAAACATGATGGCCTGTTTGCATTTATGTGGGAGGGTAACCTACTACTACTGAACTTTAACTGACAAAAAACAAACAACAAAAGTAAATAAACACAAATTTTAAGTATGAACAGCTCTGATATGTATGAGTTAGGTAATTAGGGGAAAGGTCAATATCTTTTGTATATTTCTGAGAGTTAACAATTTCAGACTTGTATTTAAATATTAAATCTGACAGTATTAACTGAACCATGTTGTTTCTTCAGATGATTAATTGGCTCATTCAAAAACCAATATGAAATAGTACCACAATGATCCTACTAGTTTTGGTCATCTATCTATTTGTGACTTCTCAGCAGATCATTGCAATGATTTCATGGAAATGCGTTTCTGTTTTCAGTAAGTCTTCAAATGTATACAAAGAGGATGCTCATGTAAAACGTAGCCAATCATATGACGCAATGGCAAGTGTTTACACTAATAACATGTTAGTTAAATCGTGGGCAAGTTTAAGTGTGCCCTTACTAACGATGAATAATACTGGCAATAAAATGATATAAAACAATTTGATTACATTATATATGCTATTGACAGCTTATATCAGTGAGGAGTATTGGGTTAATGTTAACAACACAGAGTCCTAAGACAGATAAGTATGTGCTTACATTTTAAAACAAAAGAGAAGAGACTTATTTTATTTGGGCTTGTTTTATTTACCAAATGAAATGAATTCACATGCATTAATCACATTCATTTTAATTCCTTTTTAATTCCCTGAAGCCGTGGTTTCTCACAGACATACCCATACGCAATATCACACAGCTCATTGGACCAGCCTACAGTGGCTCGTACATCTGAGAAGAACAAATAACAAAACAGGAAATAGTTTAATCATAGTATATCATATATCAAATAATATTTCCTACCTAGCCTAAAATGTGCAAGCCCCAATAACTGTCCCAGCTATAGGAAATGGGTTGGGTTGTTTCTCTTACCAGGATAATTCATTAGAATGCACAAGTTTGCGGGGCTTGGTGCTGGTTGCTGCTTTGCCCAATTATTGTAGTTAAATGGTGTTTGGTCATTCCACTGCCAGTCCAGCTAGGGAGGTAAGTAATATTGTACACAGCATTTCAATCCACAGGAAAAAAAAAAACGTATTATTCACATAGTTGAAATAAAGTGCTGTACGATATACTGTGAGTCATTGTCATTGTATTCTGACACATTTTGAAGGTTTACCTGAGCAGCTGTATCTTTTCTTCCGCCAATCCAGGCGTAGGTTTTCTGTGTCAGTTCGACCAAAAAGTCATTAGGGCCCGAGCACCGGAGGTGCAGGCTGTGCCTGCACCGGAGGTGCGAAGCCCTATTGTTTCTGCTAAGATTATTATTATTATTATTATTATTCTTTTCCCGCTGCGCCGTTTGACCTTTTTTGAGGCGGTTCCCATACACGAAAACTCATGAAATTTGGCACACACGTCAGAAATTCCCCCCGCTACTCAGAGAGAAATACCCAGACCCTGAAGTTGCCCAGGGACACTGTAGCGCCCCCTGTTGTTACAGAGGTTCGTAGGTGCCATACACTTTCAGCTACATGCACGAAATTTGGTAGGTGGGTTCATCTCACTAAGGCGAACAAAAAAGGTCAATACAATGGCATGGCCACACCCAACAGGAAGTGAGATATTTGGACTTTTGTGCGATTTGACATACAATGGAATTTAACGTACTTGTCCTAAACCGTACATCAAATTTGTGTCAGTTTTGGTATACATCATGTCAACATGTTGTAGATGTTAAATTGCGAAAAGATTTTTGATATGTTGTAAGATGACGAAACAACGGTTCGATGAATTTATGTATCACATTATAAGTATCCAGATACACAGGAAATGTGTCACCAATTCATTATGCATTGTTTGACAAGAATAAAACTTGACAGGTTAATGTCTGTCATGACTATGAACATATCTGTGTGAGTGAAATGGCAGTCAGGCATAGCGCCACCATCTGGTAGCAGAATGACTTGTTTTAGGTTGTGGTAAAGCTACACGGTACATTAGATTTATGTGAGATTTGGTATACATGGTGTGGAAGTGGTGTAGATGTTAAATGTTGAAGGGCTGTGAAGCCAATATTTGTCATTTTTTAATGAATTGGCATCAATCAACAGGTGTGTTCCATAGTGCGTTAAAGTCAGGCAAGGGCGCAGGCAGCTATTGGGTCCCCCAGTTCAATAGCAGCTCAGCAGCAACAGGGTGCCATTTTCTTTCATTAATGTGATACTGGCTTAAGGCTTAGATTCTGATTTTTCAAAGTCCTGCCATGCTATTTTTACTATATGTTATTAGTAAACTACGAAATATTGCTTCACTTAGTGAAAGAAATAAACGAAGCGAGTATAGAAGGGCTGTGATCAGTAGCGTGTTACAGCTGACTGAAAGTTAGCTTCCTTGCTACCATATTAGCCCTAGAAGGGACGTGAATTGAATGCTAGGCTTTGCTTGCTTGCTAGGATATTAGCCACAATGTTATAAGTTCTGTTTCGGAGATGGATAATTATATTCTGCGGGGGCGGTTTCTGTCCGACGTTTGTCCGGTGAGTTGTATGCATGTTAACAGATCCGTTCACTCACAGACAATGTTTTGTCGCTCACAGACCACGTTCATGCATGAAACAAACGCTAGAAAGCTATCAATATTGACCTTGTCATAACACACATGAAGTAACTACGTGAACATAGAAACTGAAATGCCTTTGTAGGTATAATAATGGTGATGCTTGTATGTTAGGAAGACGATTTCTTCTTCGGAGTATTCTCAATATAATGGCTTCAATCAGCGTACATGACACAGGGTGGCGTAGTAGGCTAACTCCGGTATTAAATATGCAAGCATCATGCAGAGATAGTTCGTGAAATGTGGGCTACAAGATCTTGCCACTCCTGTATTAGTGTTCCTAAAAGCTGCTCATTGTGTATTTTGAGGTGAGTTTCCGACCATGTAAGGAATCTTAACTAATCTGTTAAAAACTTTAACGTGTTCAAGTGGATTTAGTAACTGTATTGTTTTGCTTCGGTTCAAAGTAAGATTGGCTAGCTTGGAACGTGCGGTTAGCTATCTTAGTCTCATAGTGTGGCACATACATATTGTGTGGCACATAGTACATTTTAATATTTATTATAGAGGTGCCACAGTGTTTTCTTGTATTGACAGACACCCCCATTTAATTCTAGCTGTCATTTTAAAAAAGTGTTCTATTTGAGGGTAGAACGCACGAGGCTTTCAATGCAATGGCTGTGGGTTTGCGCTGATTTTTTTCAGTTGGCTTATGATACAGAGTAAAATATCAGCGTTCACAAACGGTGTCTATTTATTCTTTTAGGTGGGTGTATGTAACAAACTCTTTATATATTGTCACACTCGTGCGTGTATCCCCATTAGATGCCATTTTGCAACTTTGTAATGGAATGTACAAATATGTAAGGACTGTGTAGCGATCGTTTAAATGTTGACAATATAGCTTGCTGTCGCTACTGTGGCTAGCTCCCTGCTAGCTCCTCCAGTCATAGCCTACTTTCACGAGTGTGTGGGAGACTTTGAGAATTAACTTTTGTCTGACTCCTCACCGATGTGTGTTAATGTTTGACTATTGAATGAATGTGTATTTTACAGTTTGTATATCCTCTGTGCGATCCTTCTCTCTTAACGACGCCTGACAGACTGAACGAACGGCTGATCAGCAACTTACATAGTTTATCGTTGCCAACGCAACAGAGTAGTTTATGGCTAGTGACGTCACATGTAAACAGGAATGAATGAATGGGGGAGCCTAATGTAACGTAGAGTTGTTCTGATATTGACGGTGTTTTTATGAATTCAAGATGATAGAATATAACATATTGGTGTTTCTTTTAGGCTTAATATAGCCGATGGTATTTATTGCTGTTACCATTAGCCTGGTTCAAGATGGTTTTGTAACAATTCTGCTGTGCTGATTTTAATACTGAGCTTTTGATGATTGTAACTGCAATGATATATATATGTGTTTTGTTCCGTTGGCTTACGATACAGAGTAAAATATCAGCCTCCTCACAAACAGTGTATATTTATTCTTTCAGAATATCTACTTTTAAAATATGTCACCCTTGAAGTCTTTTTGCACTTCATATGTGTAACAATAGCGCGAGTGTTGGCGGGGATCTTATGTTTAGGTTTTGCAATGAACTCCGGTATTGAATCTACAAGCATATCATGCAGAGAGAGTTCGTGAACATTGCTTTAGTGCAAACCTCAAAAAATGTTGCATTATTGTACCTGCTTATTCTCACGCACATACTTCTGATACATTATCCCTTTAACTACATTTCCACATTCATACAGGTAAAACTTATGCTTCTTCTCATACCACCTATATCCCACCCACACCCACCCCTCCAGTTATACATTGCTCAACTATATTCAACAAGATGCCTTTGCCTTCCATATGAACTATCCCACTCTGAACAATGGGATCCTTCCTTTATCATTCTCACCAATGCCACTACCTTATACAAAATACACACTTTTATTACACAATATTAAGCAAACACATAAACTGAATGAAAATTTTATAGCAATATTCTCCTATGATCCACTACTATCAACACCCCCATACACTTCTGGTGTTTCACACAGCCATCCTCATATGGCATTGTACTCTTGTCGCCCTCCTTCCATCTGGAGATGACACACACATACACAAACCTCAGACAGGCACAGACACACACTCTCACACCCACACAACACAAAAAAATCCCTTTAACACACACACACATGCAAACACAAAGATAATTGCACTACACCTTTTTTCTAAAGAACATTTTCTCTACATACACATGCTCCCAGTAGACAATATAAAGCTCCTATGATTTACCATTCACATATCAGATCTCTACAATAAATGCATTTGTGACATAGAGGATACATTTGAGAGAGGCGGCATGCCACATCCCTACACCGCAGGTGCGAGGGCCCGTCATCGCCGCTTGCGGCTATATTTCTCTTTGTCACTGTGTACTGAAGCCAGGTTCCCACCATCAGCAGAACAGTTTTTCTACAAACACATGTAGGAAAACCAATATTAGTGCAGAGAGTACAAAAATAACCCATCTAAGCGTTGATGTCCTTACTATGTATCCTTCAAGGATGTCAGTCAAATATGTGAAGGGTCAGAAATGATTAGGCACAACAGACAGACAGAGGGGTGAGAAGAAAATTAAGGGGTTTTATTTTCATTAATCTTGGTTTATTTTTAGATTCTGCATGATATTTACCTGCGCTTCTCCAAACCCTAGTTTGTCCTCTTTGAACATGTAGCACTGAGACCCAAACAAGAAGTAGCCATCAGCACAGGTGGGAATAGGACTCTCTTTGCATATGAATGCATATCTTAGCGTACCAATCTCATTTGCCCATGTCCCTAGAGAAATGGCACAAGTTTCAGAAATCATTCATTTTACAGTAAAAGTGTAACAATGTATGACAAAGTGTTGGCAAGAATCTGCAATTAAGAGATAGATACCATCTTTGAATAACATCATGTTGTTTTTATCGTTGAAATTACGGGGTTGACCTGGACCCCAGTTTTTATATTCCATACTGGCTCCATTAATCCATCTCCATGGCTTAACATATAGCAGAAATACACGTTAGTTGAGCAGATGAGCAGCAAAAGGAAGACGAGAACCAGCACATCACAATCATCATTACAACACAATGACAACCATTTTTCAACCTTACCATCCCTGAGTGTGGGGCTCTGTATCCCCCAATCCAAACAACCGGATGGTTGGTTTGTTCAAAAAGAGAGTTCACAAAGTCGTTTTCCTCTTCGCTGTTGATAGCGACTAGATTGCCACCGGTTAACTTACATGTTTGCTAGAAATATGAAAATGCAGAGAAGAAAACAATTTGTTGAACGTGGTCATCAGCAAACATTGATTAAATTGTTTATTCTTTTCATGTTCTGCTTACACCACCACAGTAAGTCCCCCCCCCCCCCCCCACCCTCCCCCAGTCCTGAGCTAAGACATACCCTTTACTTGAGCTACATGTGTCGATCAACCTGACTGTAATATTAACATGGTTACCTGTGCATTATTCCATGTATCAGATGCAGCAACTAAAGAGTAGCAGGAACCCTGAAACTCCCCAAAGCCTTCTTTACACTGTTTCTGACTGTTGGCCTGACCAAATGCCAAGGCAATGGAAACAAGTAGAGGGAAGGAAAGAAGGCTCATGATGATCACCTGAGGGAGTCAAAGCAACTGTAAGACTGCAAAGCAAGCATTGGTAAACTCTCTTTGTTAAAGTCAGTACAGGAAATTCAAACGGATTTTGCAAAGAGTAAAAGGAATCCTTATTTCATAATAAAGAAACAATATATTCAACATGATTTCTGTACACCTTTTGGTTATTCTTTAAGTACAAAATAACTTAGTGAAGTATTTGTCAGATAAAACGTAAAAGACTGCTGCATTGACCAATAAGGGTTGCACAAAGATACAGAGAAAGAGCTGGATCTTACCTGAACACTGAGACTTTCTGATGCTCTACTGCAGGTGTGAGGTGTGAAGATGTTGGCTGTCAGGGCAGTTTTTATACATGACTGTCTGTTTGCACAAATAGGGGAGAGTAGACTGCCCCATTGAACTTTGGCTTTTTCAAACATTTGCTGGGCAGATACACTGGAATTGCTAATGTCAACAAGTCAGACTTGGTTGATACGAAGCCATCATGAGACAGAGCAGTGGACGCAAGGGCACCTCCCGATTAACATTAGCCGAACAGAAGAAATCCTGTTTTGGACAAAAGTAACTGCAACACATCAAAACTAAATACATATGGAAAAAATAAGTATGATTTGTGCATGAGGTACGCATGGTAACCAAGAAGTTATTGTTGGTATCCATTTATGTGTTCAAACTTCATTAAGGTTGGCCATTCAGTAAGTAAGTGTACAGCCACTATTATTACTTCCTGGTAATAATAACACTTTACACTGAATTGGTTTGAAAGCAGTTAAGGCATAGTTGTCCGTACTATGATATAGTTACTTAAGGACATTAAGGCTTGTGCTTTGGCAACATTAAAAAGGTAACACAGGTAGGTGCCCTCCTCCCACACTTCTTCAAATATGAACCACTTTCCACAGAAATGTTTTGCAACTTTGCAATCAATTATTGGAGCCAATGACCTGCCAATGCCAATGACCATGGTGTTTTAAAGTTTTTAAGAACATTTTTTTGTGAGTCGGGTGAAGTATTTGATGTGTTCTTAAATTTTGTGTTATCTGTCAGTACATGTTATTTAGCAGAAATTCATATCCAGAGCGATTAAGTCGTATTTCTACAGGATAGTTCTCAAGAAGTAAACCAGAATCTGGGATCATGTTTGCAACCATCTGGTGGCCAGTTTGTTAGTCCTGCAATTACAATACAAATGTATTTTGGAGATGTACTGTATGTTCATGAGAAGATGGAAAGATGCACTAAAAGCTTATATGTCCACATGAACGAGTCTCTATTCTTTTCGAATAGTGTCTAATTAGATAATTGTTAAATTGTTGATGAGCATATTAAACGGCTTGTGACATTTATTCCCAGACGTGAACAAATTTCTCCAGCCTATGGCCAGCAAACAAGTACATTATCTATGTAGACAAACTGTGGTTGCCTAGTGCACACATCTTTTTGAGGAAAAGGCCAAAAATGCAGAAATCCTTACCCATCAAAAATGATATGCAATGCTAATGTCATGTTTGAGAAGGGATGACTGGGGCTGGCAAATCATGATATAAAAGTGACCTAGAGCTTTGTTTTCCAGATGTCTATGTGTTGGGACAAGTGTTTGGGGTCTGTAAGAAAACAAAATACCTGGGTCACTACATTACAGTTCCGACATCTGATGAAGATGACACACACAGGTGCCACATGTTACATAATCAAGCTCATATTTTGACTAAGAAATTCCATATGTGCTTTAATAAGGTAAATCATACATTTTAAAGCATACTGTACTTCACCGTGTATTGCATCCCTATGGTCAAAGTTTGAAAGGCAAGCCTACAGAAGATACAAGTTGCCAATAACAACTGTTTAAGAATTTTACTCAGGCAACCAAGGTGCTATAGTGCAAGTGCTCTGTTTTGCAATGCAGGGTTCAACACCTTTAAAGCACTGTTAAGATACTTAATCTATAAGTTCATCTACCGCTGACATGTGTCCCACAACAACACTGTCATTCAAACAGGCTTTTCTTTCCAGAAAAAAAATTGCCCAAAGTCAAAAGTTAGACCAATATTGTCCATAGACATTAGTGGTTCATTTCAGGTGTTACGACCAACCTTATCAGTAACTCCTTTGGGGCTCCGCCCCTCTGTACCATGTGTGCTTGTTTGTGTCCTGAAGGGTATATGGGGTATAAGAGTATACGGGGGCTACCTATTGGGACTAATTGACGCACCTATAAGTACGCTGGGGATCATGGCAGTCTCTCTCTCGGCTCGCTGCTTCACTCTGCTCACTTGCTCAACCGTCAGGTATAGCTCATGGGAGCTCACCCTTGAGTTTAGCCACTTTTGTGATTCTCCTTCCGACCGTCCTTTCTTATGTTTTGGTTTCTCATTAGGCTTACTCCTAGACGCTCAATGCACTACATGTTACTTTTATACATACACTGACTTTTCTATCTTCATTTAAATAAATATTTTTGAACTTTGACGCTACGATGTGGTCTCCTTTTATGTTGGGTCTGCCTTGAGCCAGGCAGTCCTAACATGGGGATGGGGGTTGGGGGAGGTGGGGTCTTTCGTTAAGGCTGCACAAAGATACATGGAACGTGTTGGTCAGAGGCTCAACACTTTGAACCTTAGATGCTTTATTCTTCACGAGTGAGGTAAAGTTGCAAAGCTGCCTCCAGATACTTTAAACATGATGGCCTGTTTGCATTTATGTGGGAGGGTAACCTACTACTACTGAACTTTAACTGACAAAAAACAAACAACAAAAGTAAATAAACACAAATTTTAAGTATGAACAGCTCTGATATGTATGAGTTAGGTAATTAGGGGAAAGGTCAATATCTTTTGTATATTTCTGAGAGTTAACAATTTCAGACTTGTATTTAAATATAAAATCTGACAGTATTAACTGAACCATGTTGTTTCTTCAGATGATTAATTGGCTCATTCAAAAACCAATATGAAATAGTACCACAATGATCCTACTAGTTTTGGTCATCTATCTATTTGTGACTTCTCAGCAGATCATTGCAATGATTTCATGGAAATGCGTTTCTGTTTTCAGTAAGTCTTCAAATGTATACAAAGAGAGGATGCTCATGTAAAACGTAGCCAATCATATGACGCAATGGCAAGTGTTTACACTAATAACATGTTAGTTAAATCGTGGGCAAGTTTAAGTGTGCCCTTACTAACGATGAATAATACTGGCAATAAAATGATATAAAACAATTTGATTACATTATATATGCTATTGACAGCTTATATCAGTGAGGAGTATTGGGTTAATGTTAACAACACAGAGTCCTAAGACAGATAAGTATGTGCTTACATTTTAAAACAAAAGAGAAGAGACTTATTTTATTTGGGCTTGTTTTATTTACCAAATGAAATGAATTCACATGCATTAATCACATTCATTTTAATTCCTTTTTAATTCCCTGAAGCCGTGGTTTCTCACAGACATACCCATACGCAATATCACACAGCTCATTGGACCAGCCTACAGTGGCTCGTACATCTGAGAAGAACAAATAACAAAACAGGAAATAGTTTAATCATAGTATATCATATATCAAATAATATTTCCTACCTAGCCTAAAATGTGCAAGCCCCAATAACTGTCCCAGCTATAGGAAATGGGTTGGGTTGTTTCTCTTACCAGGATAATTCATTAGAATGCACAAGTTTGCGGGGCTTGGTGCTGGTTGCTGCTTTGCCCAATTATTGTAGTTAAATGGTGTTTGGTCATTCCACTGCCAGTCCAGCTAGGGAGGTAAGTAATATTGTACACAGCATTTCAATCCACAGGAAAAAAAAAAACGTATTATTCACATAGTTGAAATAAAGTGCTGTACGATATACTGTGAGTCATTGTCATTGTATTCTGACACATTTTGAAGGTTTACCTGAGCAGCTGTATCTTTTCTTCCGCCAATCCAGGCGTAGGTTTTCTGTGTCAGTTCGACCAAAAAGTCATTCTCTTTGTCACTGTGTACTGAAGCCAGGTTCCCACCATCAGCAGAACAGTTTTTCTACAAACACATGTAGGAAAACCAATATTAGTGCAGAGAGTACAAAAATAACCCATCTAAGCGTTGATGTCCTTACTATGTATCCTTCAAGGATGTCAGTCAAATATGTGAAGGGTCAGAAATGATTAGGCACAACAGACAGACAGAGGGGTGAGAAGAAAATTAAGGGGTTTTATTTTCATTAATCTTGGTTTATTTTTAGATTCTGCATGATATTTACCTGCGCTTCTCCAAACCCTAGTTTGTCCTCTTTGAACATGTAGCACTGAGACCCAAACAAGAAGTAGCCATCAGCACAGGTGGGAATAGGACTCTCTTTGCATATGAATGCATATCTTAGCGTACCAATCTCATTTGCCCATGTCCCTAGAGAAATGGCACAAGTTTCAGAAATCATTCATTTTACAGTAAAAGTGTAACAATGTATGACAAAGTGTTGGCAAGAATCTGCAATTAAGAGATAGATACCATCTTTGAATAGCATCATGTTGTTTTTATCGTTGAAATTACGGGGTTGACCTGGACCCCAGTTTTTATATTCCATACTGGCTCCATTAATCCATCTCCATGGCTTAACATATAGCAGAAATACACGTTAGTTGAGCAGATGAGCAGCAAAAGGAAGACGAGAACCAGCACATCACAGTCATCATTACAACACAATGACAACCATTTTTCAACCTTACCATCCCTGAGTGTGGGGCTCTGTATCCCCCAATCCAAACAACCGGATGGTTGGTTTGTTTAAAAAGAGACTTCACAAAGTCATTTTCCTCTTCGCTGTTGATAGCGACTAGATTGCCACCGGTCAACTTACATGCTTGCTAGAAATATGAAAATGCAGAGAAGAAAACAATTTGTTGAACGTGGTCATCAGCAAACATTGATTAAATTGTTTATTCTTTTCATGTTCTGCTTACACCACCACAGTAAGTCCCCCCCCCCACCCTCCCCCAGTCCTGAGCTAAGACATACCCTTTACTTGAGCTAGATGTGTCGATCAACCTGACTGTAATATTAACATGGTTACCTGTGCATTATTCCATGTATCAGATGCAGCAACTAAAGAGTAGCAGGAACCCTGAAACTCCCCAAAGCCTTCTTTACACTGTTTCTGACTGTTGGCCTGACCAAATGCCAAGGCAATGGAAACAAGTAGAGGGAAGGAAAGAAGGCTCATGATGATCACCTGAGGGAGTCAAAGCAACTGTAAGACTGCAAAGCAAGCATTGGTAAACTCTCTTTGTTAAAGTCAGTACAGGAAATTCAAACGGATTTTGCAAAGAGTAAAAGGAATCCTTATTTCATAATAAAGAAACAATATATTCAACATGATTTCTGTACACCTTTTGGTTATTCTTTAAGTACAAAATAACTTAGTGAAGTATTTGTCAGATAAAACGTAAAAGACTGCTGCATTGACCAATAAGGGTTGCACAAAGATACAGAGAAAGAGCTGGATCTTACCTGAACACTGAGACTTTCTGATGCTCTACTCTGCAGGTGTGAGGTGAAGATGTTGGCTGTCAGGGCAGTTTTTATACATGACTGTCTGTTTGCACAAATAGGGGAGAGTAGACTGCCCCATTGAACTTTGGCTTTTTCAAACATTTGCTGGGCAGATACACTGGAATTGCTAATGTCAACAAGTCGGACTTGGTTGATACGAAGCCATCATGAGACAGAGCAGTGGACGCAAGGGCACCTCCCGATTAACATTAGCCGAACAGAAGAAATCCTGTTTTGGACAAAAGTAACTGCAACACATCAAAACTAAATACATATGGAAAAAATAAGTATGATTTGTGCATGAGGTACGCATGGTAACCAAGAAGTTATTGTTGGTATCCATTTATGTGTTCAAACTTCATTAAGGTTGGCCATTCAGTAAGTAAGTGTACAGCTACTATTATTACTTCCTGGTAATAATAACACTTTACACTGAATTGGTTTGAAAGCAGTTCAGGCATAGTTGTCCGTACTATGATATAGTTACTTAAGGACATTAAGGCTTGTGCTTTGGCAACATTAAAAAGGTAACACAGGTAGGTGCCCTCCTCCCACACTTCTTCAAATATGAACCACTTTCCACAGAAATGTTTTGCAACTTTGCAATCAATTATTCGAGCCAATGACCTGCCAATGCCAATGACCATGGTGTTTTAAAGTTTTTAAGAACATTTTTTTGTGAGTCGGGTGAAGTATTTGATGTGTTCTTAAATTTTGTGTTATCTGTCAGTACATGTTATTTAGCAGAAATTCATATCCAGAGCGATTAAGTCGTATTTCTACAGGATAGTTCTCAAGAAGTAAACCAGAATCTGGGATCATGTTTGCAACCATCTGGTGGCCAGTTTGTTAGTCCTGCAATTACAATACAAATGTATTTTGGAGATGTACTGTATGTTCATGAGAAGATGGAAAGATGCACTAAAAGCTTATATGTCCACATGAACGAGTCTCTATTCTTTTCGAATAGTGTCTAATTAGATAATTGTTAAATTGTTGATGAGCATATTAAACGGCTTGTGACATTTATTCCCAGACGTGAACAAATTTCTCCAGCCTATGGCCAGCAAACAAGTACATTATCTATGTAGACAAACTGTGGTTGCCTAGTGCACACATCTTTTTGAGGAAAAGGCCAAAAATGCAGAAATCCTTACCCATCAAAAATGATATGCAATGCTAATGTCATGTTTGAGAAGGGATGACTGGGGCTGGCAAATGATGATATAAAAGTGACCTAGAGCTTTGTTTTCCAGATGTCTATGTGTTGGGACAAGTGTTTGGGGTCTGTAAGAAAACAAAATACCTGGGTCACTACATTACAGTTCCGACATCTGATGAAGATGACACACACAGGTGCCACATGTTACATAATCAAGCTCATATTTTGACTAAGAAATTCCATATGTGCTTTAATAAGGTAAATCATACATTTTAAAGCATACTGTACTTCACCGTGTATTGCATCCCTATGGTCAAAGTTTGAAAGCAAGCTTACAGAAGATACAAGTTGCCAATAACAACTGTTTAAGAATTTTACTCAGGCAACCAAGGTGCTATAGTGCAAGTGCTCTGTTTTGCAATGCAGGGTTCAACACCTTTAAAGCACTGTTAAGATACTTAATCTATAAGTTCATCTACCGCTGACATGTGTCCCACAACAACACTGTCATTCAAACAGGCTTTTCTTTCCAGAAAAAAAATTGCCCAAAGTCAAAGTTAGACCAATATTGTCCATAGACATTAGTGGTTCATTTCAGGTGTTACGACCAACCTTATCAGTAACTCCTTTGGGGCTCCGCCCCTCTGTACCATGTGTGCTTGTTTGTGTCCTGAAGGGTATATGGGGTATAAGAGTATACGGGGGCTACCTATTGGGACTAATTGACGCACCTATAAGTACGCTGGGGATCATGGCAGTCTCTCTCTCGGCTCGCTGCTTCACTCTGCTCACTTGCTCAACCGTCAGGTAGAGCTCATGGGAGCTCACCCTTGAGTTTAGCCACTTTTGTGATTCTCCTTCCGACCGTCCTTTCTTATGTTTTGGTTTCTCATTAGGCTTACTCCTAGACGCTCAATGCACTACATGTTACTTTTATACATACACTGACTTTTCTATCTTAATTTAAATGAATATTTTTGAACTTTGACGCTACGATGTGGTCTCCTTTTATGTTGGGTCTGCCTTGAGCCAGGCAGTCCTAACATGGGGATGGGGGTTGGGGGAGGTGGAGTCTTTCGTTAAGGCTGCACAAAGATACATGGAACGTGTTGGTCAGAGGCTTAACACTTTAAACCTTAGATGCTTTATTCTTCACGAGTGAGGTAAAGTTGCAAAGCTGCCTCCAGATACTTTAAACATGATGGCCTGTTTGCATTTATGTGGGAGGGTAACCTACTACTACTGAACTTTAACTGACAAAAAACAAACAACAAAAGTACGGTATACCGAAATGTAGGCGGTCATGTCCAAACCGGGCCGGTCGTTTTAGAGTTGGAACGGTGTCTCTATCTCCAAAGCCTGAGGACTAGTAGCGTCTTCAAGATCTGGTTCAGGAGAAGAAGAATAACTAGACTGCATTCCCGCAGAAAATGCAAAAAGTGTGCTTGCAAATATGCGTGCCAACATTCCGCCATTCATTTTCAATGGGCCAAAAAGTTGCAGAAAAACAACAATAACGGACGAACGACAAGAGGTACGGTATACCGAAATGTAGGCGGTCATGTCCAAACCGGGCCGGTCGTTTTAGAGTTGGAACGGTGTCTCTATCTCCAAAGCCTGAGGACTAGTAGCGTCTTCAAGATCTGGTTCAGGAGAAGAAGAATAATAAACGGGGAGATAACAATAAGTGTGCTCTGCAAGCACACTTAATAAACGGGGAGATAACAATAAGTGTGCTCTGCAAGCACACTTAATAAACACAAATTTTAAGTATGAACAGCTCTGATATGTATGAGTTAGGTAATTAGGGGAAAGGTCAATATCTTTTGTATATTTCTGAGAGTTAACAATTTCAGACTTGTATTTAAATATAAAATCTGACAGTATTAACTGAACCATGTTGTTTCTTCAGATGATTAATTGGCTCATTCAAAAACCAATATGAAATAGTACCACAATGATCCTACTAGTTTTGGTCATCTATCTATTTGTGACTTCTCAGCAGATCATTGCAATGATTTCATGGAAATGCGTTTCTGTTTTCAGTAAGTCTTCAAATGTATACAAAGAGAGGATGCTCATGTAAAACGTAGCCAATCATATGACGCAATGGCAAGTGTTTACACTAATAACATGTTAGTTAAATCGTGGGCAAGTTTAAGTGTGCCCTTACTAACGATGAATAATACTGGCAATAAAATGATATAAAACAATTTGATTACATTACATATGCTATTGACAGCTTATATCAGTGAGGAGTATTGGGTTAATGTTAACAACACAGAGTCCTAAGACAGATAAGTATGTGCTTACATTTTAAAACAAAAGAGAAGAGACTTATTTTATTTGGGCTTGTTTTATTTACCAAATGAAATGAATTCACATGCATTAATCACATTCATTTTAATTCCTTTTTAATTCCCTGAAGCCGTGGTTTCTCACAGACATACCCATACGCAATATCACACAGCTCATTGGACCAGCCTACAGTGGCTCGTACATCTGAGAAGAACAAATAACAAAACAGGAAAAAGTTTAATCATAGTATATCATATATCAAATAATATTTCCTACCTAGCCTAAAATGTGCAAGCCCCAATAACTGTCCCAGCTATAGGAAATGGGTTGGGTTGTTTCTCTTACCAGGATAATTCATTAGAATGCACAAGTTTGCGGGGCTTGGTGCTGGTTGCTGCTTTGCCCAATTATTGTAGTTAAATGGTGTTTGGTCATTCCACTGCCAGTCCAGCTAGGGAGGTAAGTAATATTGTACACAGCATTTCAATCCACAGGAAAAAAAAACGTATTATTCACATAGTTGAAATAAAGTGCTGTACGATATACTGTGAGGATAACATTGTATTCTGACATATTTTGAAGGTTTACCTGAGCAACCGTATCCTTTCTTCCGCCAATCCAGGCGTAGGTTTTCTGTGTCAGTTCGACCAAAAAGTCATTCTCTTTGTCACTGTGTACTGAAGCCAGGTTCCCACCATCAGCAGAACAGTTTTTCTACAAACACATGTAGGAAAACCAATATTAGTGCAGAGAGTACAAAAATAACCCATCTAAGCGTTGATGTCCTTACTATGTATCCTTCAAGGATGTCAGTCAAATATGTGAAGGGTCAGAAATGATTAGGCACAACAGACAGACAGAGGAGTGAGAAGAAAATTAAGGGGTTTTATTTTCATTAATCTTGGTTTATTTTTAGATTCTGCATGATATTTACCTGCGCTTCTCCAAACCCTAGTTTGTCCTCTTTGAACATGTAGCACTGAGACCCAAACAAGAAGTAGCCATCAGCACAGGTGGGAATAGGACTCTCTTTGCATATGAATGCATATCTTAGCGTACCAATCTCATTTGCCCATGTCCCTAGAGAAATGGCACAAGTTTCAGAAATCATTCATTTTACAGTAAAAGTGTAACAATGTATGACAAAGTGTTGGCAAGAATCTGCAATTAAGAGATAGATACCATCTTTGAATAGCATCATGTTGTTTTTATCGTTGAAATTACGGGGTTGACCTGGACCCCAGTTTTTATATTCCATACTGGCTCCATTAATCCATCTCCATGGCTTAACATATAGCAGAAATACACGTTAGTTGAGCAGATGAGCAGCAAAAGGAAGACGAGAACCAGCACATCACAGTCATCATTACAACACAATGACAACCATTTTTCAACCTTACCATCCCTGAGTGTGGGGCTCTGTATCCCCCAATCCAAACAACCGGATGGTTTGTTTGTTTGAAAAGAGAGTTCACAAAGTCATTTTCCTCTTCGCTGTTGATAGCGACTAGATTGCCGCCGGTCAACTTACATGCTTGCTAGAAATATGAAAATACAGAGAAGAAAACAATTTGTTGAACGTGGTCAACAGCAAACATTGATTAAATTGTTTATTCTTTTCATGTTCTGCTTACACCACCACAGTAAGTCCCCCCCCCCCCACCCTCCCCCAGTCCTGAGCTAAGACATACCCTTTACTTGAGCTAGATGTGTCGATCAACCTGACTGTAATATTAACATGGTTACCTGTGCATTATTCCATGTATCAGATGCAGCAACTAAAGAGTAGCAGGAACCCTGAAACTCCCCAAAGCCTTCTTTACACTGTTTCTGACTGTTGGCCTGACCAAATGCCAAGGCAATGGAAACAAGTAGAGGGAAGGAAAGAAGGCTCATGATGATCACCTGAGGGAGTCAAAGCAACTGTAAGACTGCAAAGCAAGCATTGGTAAACTCTCTTTGTTAAAGTCAGTACAGGAAATTCAAACGGATTTTGCAAAGAGTAAAAGGAATCCTTATTTCATAATAAAGAAACAATATATTCAACATGATTTCTGTACACCTTTTGGTTATTCTTTAAGTACAAAATAACTTAGTGAAGTATTTGTCAGATAAAACGTAAAAGACTGCTGCATTGACCAATAAGGGTTGCACAAAGATACAGAGAAAGAGCTGGATCTTACCTGAACACTGAGACTTTCTGATGCTCTACTCTGCAGGTGTGAGGTGAAGATGTTGGCTGTCAGGGCAGTTTTTATACATGACTGTCTGTTTGCACAAATAGGGCAGAGTAGACTGCCCCATTGAACTTTGGCTTTTTCAAACATTTGCTGGGCAGATACACTGGAATTGCTAATGTCAACAAGTCGGACTTGGTTGATACGAAGCCATCATGACACAGAGCAGTGGACGCAAGGGCACCTCCCGATTAACATTAGCCGAACAGAAGAAATCCTGTTTTGGACAAAAGTAACTGCAACACATCAAAACTAAATACATATGGAAAAAATAAGTATGATTTGTGCATGAGGTACGCATGGTAACCAAGAAGTTATTGTTGGTATCCATTTATGTGTTCAAACTTCATTAAGGTTGGCCATTCAGTAAGTAAGTGTACAGCTACTATTATTACTTCCTGGTAATAATAACACTTTACACTGAATTGGTTTGAAAGCAGTTAAGGCATAGTTGTCCGTACTATGATATAGTTACTTAAGGACATTAAGGCTTGTGCTTTGGCAACATTAAAAAGGTAACACAGGTAGGTGCCCTCCTCCCACACTTCTTCAAATATGAACCACTTTCCACAGAAATGTTTTGCAACTTTGCAATCAATTATTGGAGCCAATGACCTGCCAATGCCAATGACCATGGTGTTTTAAAGTTTTTAAGAACATTTTTTTGTGAGTCGGGTGAAGTATTTGATGTGTTCTTAAATTTTGTGTTATCTGTCAGTACATGTTATTTAGCAGAAATTCATATCCAGAGCGATTAAGTCGTATTTCTACAGGATAGTTCTCAAGAAGTAAACCAGAATCTGGGATCATGTTTGCAACCATCTGGTGGCCAGTTTGTTAGTCCTGCAATTACAAATGTATTTTGGAGATGTACTGTATGTTCATGAGAAGATGGAAAGATGCACTAAAAGCTTATATGTCCACATGAACGAGTCTCTATTCTTTTCGAATAGTGTGTAATTAGATAATTGTTAAATTGTTGATGAGCATATTAAACGGCTTATGACATTTATTCCCAGACGTGAACAAATTTCTCCAGCCTATGGCCAGCAAACAAGTACATTATCTATGTAGACAAACTGTGGTTGCCTAGTGCACACATCTTTTTGAGGAAAAGGCCAAAAATGCAGAAATCCTTACCCATCAAAAATGATATGCAATTCTAATGTCATATTTGGGAAGGGATGACTGGGGCTGGCAAATGATGATATAAAAGTGACCTAGAGCTTTGTTTTCCAGATGTCTATGTGTTGGGACAAGTGTTTGGGGTCTGTAAGAAAACAAAATACCTGGGTCACTACATTACAGTTCCGACATCTGATGAAGATGACACACACAGGTGCCACATGTTACATAATCAAGCTCATATTTTGACTAAGAAATTCCATATGTGCTTTAATAAGGTAAATCATACATTTTAAAGCATACTGTACTTCACCGTGTATTGCATCCCTATGGTCAAAGTTTGAAAAGCAAGCTTACAGAAGATACAAGTTGCCAATAACAACTGTTTAAGAATTTTACTCAGGCAACCAAGGTGCTATAGTGCAAGTGCTCTGTTTTGCAATGCAGGGTTCAACACCTTTAAAGCACTGTTAAGATACTTAATCTATAAGTTCATCTACCGCTGACATGTGTCCCACAACAACACTGTCATTCAAACAGGCTTTTCTTTCCAGAAAAAAAATTGCCCAAAGTCAAAGTTAGACCAATATTGTCCATAGACATTAGTGGTTCATTTCAGGTGTTACGACCAACCTTATCAGTAACTCCTTTGGGGCTCCGCCCCTCTGTACCATGTGTGCTTGTTTGTGTCCTGAAGGGTATATGGGGTATAAGAGTATACGGGGGCTACCTATTGGGACTAATTGACGCACCTATAAGTACGCTGGGGATCATGGCAGTCTCTCTCTCGGCTCGCTGCTTCACTCTGCTCACTTGCTCAACCGTCAGGTAGAGCTCATGGGAGCTCACCCTTGAGTTTAGCCACTTTTGTGATTCTCCTTCCGACCGTCCTTTCTTATGTTTTGGTTTCTCATTAGGCTTACTCCTAGACGCTCAATGCACTACATGTTACTTTTATACATACACTGACTTTTCTATCTTAATTTAAATAAATATTTTTGAACTTTGACGCTACGATGTGGTCTCCTTTTATGTTGGGTCTGCCTTGAGCCAGGCAGTCCTAACATGGGGATGGGGGTTGGGGGAGGTGGGGTCTTTCGTTAAGGCTGCACAAAGATACATGGAACGTGTTGGTCAGAGGCTCAACACTTTGAACCTTAGATGCTTTATTCTTCACGAGTGAGGTAAAGTTGCAAAGCTGCCTCCAGATACTTTAAACATGATGGCCTGTTTGCATTTATGTGGGAGGGTAACCTACTACTACTGAACTTTAACTGACAAAAAACAAACAACAAAAGTAAATAAACACAAATTTTAAGTATGAACAGCTCTGATATGTATGAGTTAGGTAATTAGGGGAAAGGTCAATATCTTTTGTATATTTCTGAGAGTTAACAATTTCAGACTTGTATTTAAATATAAAATCTGACAGTATTAACTGAACCATGTTGTTTCTTCAGATGATTAATTGGCTCATTCAAAAACCAATATGAAATAGTACCACAATGATCCTACTAGTTTTGGTCATCTGTCTATTTGTGACTTCTCAGCAGATCATTGCAATGATTTCATGGAAATGCGTTTCTGTTTTCAGTAAGTCTTCAAATGTATACAAGGAGAGGATGCTCATGTAAAACGTAGCCAATCATATGACGCAATGGCAAGTGTTTACACTAATAACATGTTAGTTAAGTCGTGGGCAAGTTTAAGTGTGCCCTTACTAACGATGAATAATACTGGCAATAAAATAATATAAAACAATTTGATTACATTACATATGCTATTGACAGCTTATATCAGTGAGGAGTATTAGGTTAATGTTAACAACACAGAGTCCTAAGACAGATGAGTATGTGCTTACATTTTAAAACCAAAGAGAAGAGACTTCTTTTATTTGGGCTTGTTTTATTTACCAAATGAAATGAATTCACATGCATTAATCACATTCATTTGAATTCCTTTTTAATCCTGAAGCAGTGGCGGTTCTGTAGTGTTTTACGCCCGGGCGAGACCACCTCTCAGAAATGGGGGGACCCTAAAACCGCTACGGTCCTGAAGCCGTGGTTTCTTACAGACATACCCATACGCAATATCACACAGCTCATTGGACCAGCCTACAGTGGCTCGTATATCTGAGAAGAACAAATGACAAAACAGGAAAAAGTTTAATCATAGTATATCATATATCAAATAATATTTCCTACCTAGCCTAAAATGTGCAAGCCCCAATAACTGTCCCAGCTATAGGAAATGGGTTGGGTTGTTTCTCTTACCAGGATAATTCATTAGAATGCACAAGTTTGCGGGGCTTGGTGCTGGTTGCTGCTTTGCCCAATTATTGTAGTTAAATGGTGTTTGGTCATTCCACTGCCAGTCCAGCTAGGGAGGTAAGTAATATTGTACACAGCATTTCAATCCACAGGAAAAAAAAACGTATTATTCACATAGTTGAAATAAAGTGCTGTACGATATACTGTGAGGATAACATTGTATTCTGACATATTTTGAAGGTTTACCTGAGCAGCTGTATCTTTTCTTCCGCCAATCCAGGCGTAGGTTTTCTGTGTCAGTTCGACCAAAAAGTCATTCTCTTTGTCACTGTGTACTGAAGCCAGGTTCCCACCATCAGCAGAACAGTTTTTCTACAAACACATGTAGGAAAACCAATATTAGTGCAGAGAGTACAAAAATAACCCATCTAAGCGTTGATGTCCTTACTATGTATCTTCAAGGATGTCAGTCAAATATGTGAAGGGTCAGAAATTATTAGGCACAACAGACAGACAGAGGGGTGAGAAGAAAATTAAGGGGTTTTATTTTCATTAATCTTGGTTTATTTTTAGATTCTGCATGATATTTACCTGCGCTTCTCCAAACCCTAGTTTGTCCTCTTTGAACATGTAGCACTGAGACCCAAACAAGAAGTAGCCATCAGCACAGGTGGGAATAGGACTCTCTTTGCATATGAATGCATATCTTAGCGTACCAATCTCATTTGCCCATGTCCCTAGAGAAATGGCACAAGTTTCAGAAATCATTCATTTTACAGTAAAAGTGTAACAATGTATGACAAAGTGTTGGCAAGGATCTGCAATTAAGAGATAGATACCATCTTTGAATAGCATCATGTTGTTTTTATCGTTGAAATTACGGGGTTGACCTGGACCCCAGTTTTTATATTCCATACTGGCTCCATTAATCCATCTCCATGGCTTAACATATAGCAGAAATACACGTTAGTTGAGCAGATGAGCAGCAAAAGGAAGACGAGAACCAGCACATCACAGTCATCATTACAACACAATGACAACCATTTTTCAACCTTACCATCCCTGAGTGTGGGGCTCTGTATCCCCCAATCCAAACAACCGGATGGTTGGTTTGTTTAAAAAGAGACTTCACAAAGTCATTTTCCTCTTCGCTGTTGATAGCGACTAGATTGCCACCGGTCAACTTACATGCTTGCTAGAAATATGAAAATGCAGAGAAGAAAACAATTTGTTGAACGTGGTCATCAGCAAACATTGATTAAATTGTTTATTCTTTTCATGTTCTGCTTACACCACCACAGTAAGTCCCCCCCCCCCCCCCACCCTCCCCCAGTCCTGAGCTAAGACATACCCTTTACTTGAGCTAGATGTGTCGATCAACCTGACTGTAATATTAACATGGTTACCTGTGCATTATTCCATGTATCAGATGCAGCAACTAAAGAGTAGCAGGAACCCTGAAACTCCCCAAAGCCTTCTTTACACTGTTTCTGACTGTTGGCCTGACCAAATGCCAAGGCAATGGAAACAAGTAGAGGGAAGGAAAGAAGGCTCATGATGATCACCTGAGGGAGTCAAAGCAACTGTAAGACTGCAAAGCAAGCATTGGTAAACTCTCTTTGTTAAAGTCAGTACAGGAAATTCAAACGGATTTTGCAAAGAGTAAAAGGAATCCTTATTTCATAATAAAGAAACAATATATTCAACATGATTTCTGTACACCTTTTGGTTATTCTTTAAGTACAAAATACCTTAGTGAAGTATTTGTCAGATAAAACGTAAAAGACTGCTGCATTGACCAATAAGGGTTGCACAAAGATACAGAGAAAGAGCTGGATCTTACCTGAACACTGAGACTTTCTGATGCTCTACTCTGCAGGTGTGAGGTGAAGATGTTGGCTGTCAGGGCAGTTTTTATACATGACTGTCTGTTTGCACAAATAGGGGAGAGTAGACTGCCCCGTTGAACTTTGGCTTTTTCAAACATTTGCTGGGCAGATACACTGGAATTGCTAATGTCAACAAGTCGGACTTGGTTGATACGAAGCCATCATGAGACAGAGCAGTGGACGCAAGGGCACCTCCCGATTAACATTAGCCGAACAGAAGAAATCCTGTTTTGGACAAAAGTAACTGCAACACATCAAAACTAAATACATATGGAAAAAATAAGTATGATTTGTGCATGAGGTACGCATGGTAACCAAGAAGTTATTGTTGGTATCCATTTATGTGTTCAAACTTCATTAAGGTTGGCCATTCAGTAAGTAAGTGTACAGCTACTATTATTACTTCCTGGTAATAATAACACTTTACACTGAATTGGTTTGAAAGCAGTTAAGGCATAGTTGTCCGTACTATGATATAGTTACTTAAGGACATTAAGGCTTGTGCTTTGGCAACATTAAAAAGGTAACACAGGTAGTTGCCCTCCTCCCACACTTCTTCAAATATGAACCACTTTCCACAGAAATGTTTTGCAACTTTGCAATCAATTATTGGAGCCAATGACCTGCCAATGCCAATGACCATGGTGTTTTAAAGTTTTTAAGAACATTTTTTTGTGAGTCGGGTGAAGTATTTGATGTGTTCTTAAATTTTGTGTTATCTGTCAGTACATGTTATTTAGCAGAAATTCATATCCAGAGCGATTAAGTCGTATTTCTACAGGATAGTTCTCAAGAAGTAAACCAGAATCTGGGATCATGTTTGCAACCATCTGGTGGCCAGTTTGTTAGTCCTGCAATTACAATACAAATGTATTTTGGAGATGTACTGTATGTTCATGAGAAGATGGAAAGATGCACTAAAAGCTTATATGTCCACATGAACGAGTCTCTATTCTTTTCGAATAGTGTCTAATTAGATAATTGTTAAATTGTTGATGAGCATATTAAACGGCTTATGACATTTATTCCCAGACGTGAACAAATTTCTCCAGCCTATGGCCAGCAAACAAGTACATTATCTATGTAGACAAACTGTGGTTGCCTAGTGCACACATCTTTTTGAGGAAAAGGCCAAAAATGCAGAAATCCTTACCCATCAAAAATGATATGCAATTCTAATGTCATATTTGGGAAGGGATGACTGGGGCTGGCAAATGATGATATAAAAGTGACCTAGAGCTTTGTTTTCCAGATGTCTATGTGTTGGGACAAGTGTTTGGGGTCTGTAAGAAAACAAAATACCTGGGTCACTACATTACAGTTCCGACATCTGATGAAGATGACACACACAGGTGCCACATGTTACATAATCAAGCTCATATTTTGACTAAGAAATTCCATATGTGCTTTAATAAGGTAAATCATACATTTTAAAGCATACTGTACTTCACCGTGTATTGCATCCCTATGGTCAAAGTTTGAAAAGCAAGCTTACAGAAGATACAAGTTGCCAATAACAACTGTTTAAGAATTTTACTCAGGCAACCAAGGTGCTATAGTGCAAGTGCTCTGTTTTGCAATGCAGGGTTCAACACCTTTAAAGCACTGTTAAGATACTTAATCTATAAGTTCATCTACCGCTGACATGTGTCCCACAACAACACTGTCATTCAAACAGGCTTTTCTTTCCAGAAAAAAAATTGCCCAAAGTCAAAGTTAGACCAATATTGTCCATAGACATTAGTGGTTCATTTCAGGTGTTACGACCAACCTTATCAGTAACTCCTTTGGGGCTCCGCCCCTCTGTACCATGTGTGCTTGTTTGTGTCCTGAAGGGTATATGGGGTATAAGAGTATACGGGGGCTACCTATTGGGACTAATTGACGCACCTATAAGTACGCTGGGGATCATGGCAGTCTCTCTCTCGGCTCGCTGCTTCACTCTGCTCACTTGCTCAACCGTCAGGTAGAGCTCATGGGAGCTCACCCTTGAGTTTAGCCACTTTTGTGATTCTCCTTCCGACCGTCCTTTCTTATGTTTTGGTTTCTCATTAGGCTTACTCCTAGACGCTCAATGCACTACATGTTACTTTTATACATACACTGACTTTTCTATCTTAATTTAAATAAATATTTTTGAACTTTGACGCTACGATGTGGTCTCCTTTTATGTTGGGTCTGCCTTGAGCCAGGCAGTCCTAACATGGGGATGGGGGTTGGGGGAGGTGGGGTCTTTCGTTAAGGCTGCACAAAGATACATGGAACGTGTTGGTCAGAGGCTTAACACTTTGAACCTTAGATGCTTTATTCTTCACGAGTGAGGTAAAGTTGCAAAGCTGCCTCCAGATACTTTAAACATGATGGCCTGTTTGCATTTATGTGGGAGGGTAACCTACTACTACTGAACTTTAACTGACAAAAAACAAACAACAAAAGTAAATAAACACAAATTTTAAGTATGAACAGCTCTGATATGTATGAGTTAGGTAATTAGGGGAAAGGTCAATATCTTTTGTATATTTCTGAGAGTTAACAATTTCAGACTTGTATTTAAATATAAAATCTGACAGTATTAACTGAACCATGTTGTTTCTTCAGATGATTAATTGGCTCATTCAAAAACCAATATGAAATAGTACCACAATGATCCTACTAGTTTTGGTCATCTATCTATTTGTGACTTCTCAGCAGATCATTGCAATGATTTCATGGAAATGCGTTTCTGTTTTCAGTAAGTCTTCAAATGTATACAAAGAGAGGATGCTCATGTAAAACGTAGCCAATCATATGACGCAATGGCAAGTGTTTACACTAATAACATGTTAGTTAAATCGTGGGCAAGTTTAAGTGTGCCCTTACTAACGATGAATAATACTGGCAATAAAATGATATAAAACAATTTGATTACATTACATATGCTATTGACAGCTTATATCAGTGAGGAGTATTGGGTTAATGTTAACAACACAGAGTCCTAAGACAGATAAGTATGTGCTTACATTTTAAAACAAAAGAGAAGAGACTTATTTTATTTGGGCTTGTTTTATTTACCAAATGAAATGAATTCACATGCATTAATCACATTCATTTTAATTCCTTTTTAATTCCCTGAAGCCGTGGTTTCTCACAGACATACCCATACGCAATATCACACAGCTCATTGGACCAGCCTACAGTGGCTCGTACATCTGAGAAGAACAAATAACAAAACAGGAAAAAGTTTAATCATAGTATATCATATATCAAATAATATTTCCTACCTAGCCTAAAATGTGCAAGCCCCAATAACTGTCCCAGCTATAGGAAATGGGTTGGGTTGTTTCTCTTACCAGGATAATTCATTAGAATGCACAAGTTTGCGGGGCTTGGTGCTGGTTGCTGCTTTGCCCAATTATTGTAGTTAAATGGTGTTTGGTCATTCCACTGCCAGTCCAGCTAGGGAGGTAAGTAATATTGTACACAGCATTTCAATCCACAGGAAAAAAAAACGTATTATTCACATAGTTGAAATAAAGTGCTGTACGATATACTGTGAGGATAACATTGTATTCTGACATATTTTGAAGGTTTACCTGAGCAGCTGTATCTTTTCTTCCGCCAATCCAGGCGTAGGTTTTCTGTGTCAGTTCGACCAAAAAGTCATTCTCTTTGTCACTGTGTACTGAAGCCAGGTTCCCACCATCAGCAGAACAGTTTTTCTACAAACACATGTAGGAAAACCAATATTAGTGCAGAGAGTACAAAAATAACCCATCTAAGCGTTGATGTCCTTACTATGTATCCTTCAAGGATGTCAGTCAAATATGTGAAGGGTCAGAAATGATTAGGCACAACAGACAGACAGAGGGGTGAGAAGAAAATTAAGGGGTTTTATTTTCATTAATCTTGGTTTATTTTTAGATTCTGCATGATATTTACCTGCGCTTCTCCAAACCCTAGTTTGTCCTCTTTGAACATGTAGCACTGAGACCCAAACAAGAAGTAGCCATCAGCACAGGTGGGAATAGGACTCTCTTTGCATATGAATGCATATCTTAGCGTACCAATCTCATTTGCCCATGTCCCTAGAGAAATGGCACAAGTTTCAGAAATCATTCATTTTACAGTAAAAGTGTAACAATGTATGACAAAGTGTTGGCAAGGATCTGCAATTAAGAGATAGATACCATCTTTGAATAGCATCATGTTGTTTTTATCGTTGAAATTACGGGGTTGACCTGGACCCCAGTTTTTATATTCCATACTGGCTCCATTAATCCATCTCCATGGCTTAACATATAGCAGAAATACACGTTAGTTGAGCAGATGAGCAGCAAAAGGAAGACGAGAACCAGCACATCACAGTCATCATTACAACACAATGACAACCATTTTTCAACCTTACCATCCCTGAGTGTGGGGCTCTGTATCCCCCAATCCAAACAACCGGATGGTTGGTTTGTTCAAAAAGAGACTTCACAAAGTCATTTTCCTCTTCGCTGTTGATAGCGACTAGATTGCCACCGGTAACTTACATGCTTGCTAGAAATATGAAAATGCAGAGAAGAAAACAATTTGTTGAACGTGGTCATCAGCAAACATTGATTAAATTGTTTATTCTTTTCATGTTCTGCTTACACCACAGTAAGTCCCCCCCCCCCACCCTCCGCCAGTCCTGAGCTAAGACATACCCTTTACTTGAGCTAGATGTGTCGATCAACCTGACTGTAATATTAACATGGTTACCTGTGCATTATTCCATGTATCAGATGCAGCAACTAAAGAGTAGCAGGAACCCTGAAACTCCCCAAAGCCTTCTTTACACTGTGTCTGACTGTTGGCCTGACCAAATGCCAAGGCAATGGAAACAAGTAGAGGGAAGGAAAGAAGGCTCATGATGATCACCTGAGGGAGTCAAAGCAACTGTAAGACTGCAAAGCAAGCATTGGTAAACTCTCTTTGTTAAAGTCAGTACAGGAAATTCAAACGGATTTTGCAAAGAGTAAAAGGAATCCTTATTTCATAATAAAGAAACAATATATTCAACATGATTTCTGTACACCTTTTGGTTATTCTTTAAGTACAAAATAACTTAGTGAAGTATTTGTCAGATAAAACGTAAAAGACTGCTGCATTGACCAATAAGGGTTGCACAAAGATACAGAGAAAGAGCTGGATCTTACCTGAACACTGAGACTTTCTGATGCTCTACTCTGCAGGTGTGAGGTGAAGATGTTGGCTGTCAGGGCAGTTTTTATACATGACTGTCTGTTTGCACAAATAGGGGAGAGTAGACTGCCCCATTGAACTTTGGCTTTTTCAAACATTTGCTGGGCAGATACACTGGAATTGCTAATGTCAACAAGTCGGACTTGGTTGATACGAAGCCATCATGAGACAGAGCAGTGGACGCAAGGGCACCTCCCGATTAACATTAGCCGAACAGAAGAAATCCTGTTTTGGACAAAAGTAACTGCAACACATCAAAACTAAATACATATGGAAAAAATAAGTATGATTTGTGCATGAGGTACGCATGGTAACCAAGAAGTTATTGTTGGTATCCATTTATGTGTTCAAACTTCATTAAGGTTGGCCATTCAGTAAGTAAGTGTACAGCTACTATTATTACTTCCTGGTAATAATAACACTTTACACTGAATTGGTTTGAAAGCAGTTAAGGCATAGTTGTCCGTACTATGATATAGTTACTTAAGCACATTAAGGCTTGTGCTTTGGCAACATTAAAAAGGTAACACAGGTAGGTGCCCTCCTCCCACACTTCTTCAAATATGAACCACTTTCCACAGAAATGTTTTGCAACTTTGCAATCAATTATTGGAGCCAATGACCTGCCAATGCCAATGACCATGGTGTTTTAAAGTTTTTAAGAACATTTTTTTGTGAGTCGGGTGAAGTATTTGATGTGTTCTTAAATTTTGTGTTATCTGTCAGTACATGTTATTTAGCAGAAATTCTTATCCAAAGCGACTAAGTCGTATTTCTACAGGATAGTTCTGCAAGAAGTAACCCAGAATCTGGGATCATGTTTGCAACCATCTGGTGGCCAGTTTGTTAGTCCTGCAATTACAATACAAATGTATTTTGGAGATGTACTGTATGTTCACGAGAAGATGGAAAGATGCACTAAAAGCTTATATGTCCACATCAATGAGTCTCTATTCTTTTCGAATGTTTCTCTTGCCAGCAGAAACAGTATAGTAAAATTCCTTCTGTGACAAAAGCTCACTAGCTGTCGCATACATTTTTTTAGCTGACGTCACAAATGTTACAATGCAATGACATGACAGATTGCCGAACGAAGCAAATATGTTTTTTGCTGTGGTTTCTTTGGTGTCCAACAATACCCAAATCAAGGTACAGTGTGCTTCCTATGTAAAGTTATTTCATGTCAAAGTGACGCAAAATTGAATGGAAGTCTATGGAATGCTAAAGGCTGCTTGGCCCTTTCCGGGTGGGCCCTTTCCCCATGAGGTTTAAACTTCTTGATCCCCTTGGTTTGGGGAATCAACCCAGTGGCAAGATGGTGGCATTTTAGACTACGTAAAATCTGTAATTCAGTTTTACTAGTGAATTACAGATATCTGTAATTACATTTTGACTAGGCGGCATGAGAATTACAGATATTTCCAATTCCAGATTTTTCTAATCAAAATTCATTTTGAGATATCTACAACTTGATGATAGATATCTACAATTACATTATGACTATCCCTAACTCCAGTTTGAGACATCCACAATGCCATTTTGACTAGTTATAATTCCAGTTACAGATATAGAACGTCATTTTACCTAGTCAAAACTTGCTTTAGGATATCTGAAAAGGAACATGTAGATATCTTGAATTGAGGAGAATTAAAGCCATCTTGAACTAGAGTTATGACTAGTCAGGATCAAATTGTAGATATCTCAAACTACAATTCTATAATTCTATAATCTAACTATAATTCTATAATTTGTCTATAATTCAGTTGCAGATATCTATAATTCATGTAGTGAATGATAAAGTCCATACAAATGAATGGTAAAACAGTTATGGATAGGACGAATGTCGTTGCGGATACCTGAAATGTTCTTTTTGACTAGGCAAAACTGAATTACAGATGTCTGCAGATGTCCAGTTTGGCTGTTAAATGTTAAAATGGCTTGCCATACACACAGAGCACTGGCGTGACCAGGCACACATACATCACCTCCCTAAACAATCTCCTCATTTTTACTGTCTTTTACTTTCTATCCTGTTTATGTCATGTTCTATATATGTCATGTCATGGTCTGTATATGGCGAATGAGAGGTTAATTGTGATGTTTGTGTCAGGTAAAAGTGATGTTTGTGTCATAATATTACTAAACAACGCTTGTGTTTTCCACCTGTTGGCTGAAAAACAGAGGTATGTAAACATAAATGTATGTAAGTGACAGATTGTCTTCTATAGATGATCTATCTTGAATGCCAAAGGAAAAAAAGATTGGGTGAGAAACAAGTGGCCAGTGTTGTGTTATGTAATATTCTGTTAGGTCTGGTATATGCAAATGACATTACATATGTTTATATACAAATCTCTTTGATTATGTAAATAAAATTAGGAATACGGCTAGTAAGCCATATAGTATTTTTAAAATAAAGATGTTATCTCTTTACATGAAACACATAGATTATTTAAAGGGGTCCTTCCGTCAAAAACACTTTTAGTAGCTCTATTTACAATGTGGTGGGTCACAACAAGCAGACGTGAAATTCGACCCTCATGGTTTTACTTGTCATTGAAGGGTCGAGCTAACCAAAACGAGCGGATCAGAGCAGGCTAAACCTATCTACGTCACTAGGTCGTAAGTCCCGCCCAGAGCCATGTATGGCACACTCACATCCATTGAGAACAGTGGACAGAAGCTAGGTGAGCGAAAGACAGCGAATTTGCCCAATCAGAGGTGCCTTATTGACATGTCATGGATATTCAGGAGGAACACCGGAAAAGCCAGTCGTTCAACCACTAGACCTGTTATAGCTTACAGAAAACAGCGTCAAACGAGAGATCTAGGACATAATTTTTCACAGAAATGACGCACAATGCATTCTACCATAGTGGCGACACAGAAATATGAATAAAAATAACGA
>CM059278.1:20419705-20444705 GCA_030347295.1 Setipinna tenuifilis | reverse complement strand
GATAGAGTAATTAGAACAGATACTTCCTTGTCACAAAAAAACATTCCTGAAGTTTGGTTCTTTTATGACTTTATTATGGGTTAACAGAAAAAGTGACCAAATCTGCTGGGTCAAAAATATACATACAGCAATGCTAATATTTGGTTACATGTCCCTAGTCCATTTTTACTTCAAGTAGACACTTTTGGTAGCCATCCACAAGCTTCTGGCAAGCTTCTGGTTGAATCTTTGACCATTCCTTTTGATAGAATTGGTGCAGTTCAGTTAAATTTGTCGGGTGTCTGACATGTACTTGTTTCTTGAGCATTGTCCACATGTTCTCAATGAGGTTTAAGTCAGGACTTTGGAAAGGCCATTCTAAAACCTTAATTTTAGCCTGATTTAGCCATTCCATTACCACTTTTGATGTGTGTTTGGGGTCATTGTCCTGTTGGAGCACCCAACTGCGCCCAAGACCCAACCTTTGGGCTGATGATTTTAGGTTATCATGAAGAATTTGCAGGTAATCCTCCTTCTTCATTATCTTATTTACTCTGTGCAAAGCACCAGTTATATTGGCAGCAAAACAGCCCCACAGCATGATACTACCACCACTTTGCTTGACGGTAGGCATGGTGTTCTTGGGGTTAAAGGCCTCACCTTTTCTCCTCCAAACATATTGCTGGGCCTTGTGGCCAAACAGCTCGATTTTTCTTTCGTCTGACCACAGAATTTTTCTCCAGAAGGTCTTATCTATGCCCATGTGATCAGCAGCAAACTTCAGTCGAGCCTTAAGGTGCTGCTTTTGGAGCCAGGGCTTCCTTCTTGCACGGCACCCTCTCAGACCATGGTGATGCAAAACACGCTTGACTGTGGACACTGACACCTGTGTCCCAGCAGCTTGTTATTCTTTGCAGATCTGCTTTTTGGTGGTTCCTGGTTGACTCTTCACCCTCCTGACCATTTTCTTCTCAGCAGCAGGTAATGGCTTGCATTTTCTTCCTGATCGTGGCAGTGACACAACAGTGTCATGCATTTTATACTTACAAACAATTGTTTGCACTGTTGCTCTTGGGACCTACAGCTGCTTTGAAATGGCTCCAAGTGACTTTCCTGACTTGTTCAAGTCAATGATTCTCTTTTTCAGATCCGTGCTGAGCTCCTTTGACTTTCCCATTGTAGTGTTTGTGGGTCTGTATCCAATAAGCCCTATTTACATGGCCTCAGAGAAGTCACCAGCTATAGTCACTCATAATCACTCACAAGAAGTTAAAAGACCATGATATGAAGCTCATTACATTGACACAACTTTCTAAATCACCAAAAATATTAATTCATGTTGCTGTATGTATATTTTTGACCCAGCAGATTTGGTCACTTTTTCTGTTAACCCATAATAAAGTCATAAAAGAACCAAACTTCAGGAATGTTTTTTTGTGACAAGGAAGTATCTGTTCTAATTACTCTATCAGAGAAAAATCACAGTTGTAGACATAACTGGAAACTCAAGAGGGCCATGACAATATGTTCTTTACAAGTGTATGTAAACTTTTGACCACAACTGTATATCTTTAGACTTCTCCCATGGAAAGATATAATAAAAAAAGTACAAAAATGTTAGGAGTGTACTCACTTTTGTGACATACTGTGTGTGTGTGTGTGTGTGTGTGTGTGTGTTACAGGTGATAAGACCAAGACTGAAAGAGGCCTCTACTTCTCCTTGGCCTACAAGCGTAAGTGCAACAATCACAACATCAGACAAGTGATAATCATGGGAATCTTTTTTTAATTGAATTCCCCATGACAAGACAAAAACAAAATGTGTTAAATGGTGTCTGTGGGATGTATGTTTCAGGAGTTATGTTGATTTAAAGATTTCATGTTTTACAGTGAAAAATCCAGGCTCGCCATAATAAATGGTTAAAAAAACATACATGGGACAGTAATTGGTATTGAGGACAAAAAAAACCTTTAACTAGACACCTTAAGCATTACACAAAAGTAGGTGAAAAAAATATATCTTTCGGGTGCATGGGACCTGGGACCCACTAACTAGACAACACTAACCATAAAATGAGTGTCACAATGTGACATATCAAACCTGCAATGTTTCTGTCTCCACCATAATGGAAAGACTAGCTCCTCAGGACTTTGGGCATTATGAAAGATCAGATAATATAACATGATTTTGACTGCAGTTGTTAGCAAAGACTTACTTTAGCCATGAGATATAACCCCAGAGAGGATATTGCATTTACTATTCTGTGAGGATACACTTACAACAACTTATGTTTGACTTTGTCAACAGCAGGACATCACCAAACACTGCTTGCCACCTTCACTTTAAAGAAATAACGACAACAGAAAGAGTAAAAGAGAAAAATATGTGGACGAGCTGCAATTCTACATATAAACAGGCCTTTTTTTCCTGGCAATGAGTGGTTGGTGGAGCGTGAGTGTATTGGTTGAAGGATGAGAAATGTAGCTGTTTTCGGTTCTCCTCTTCTTTTTCCTGGAGTCAATTTGCAATCCTGTTTAAACACTCACAGACCTCCTTTTCCCTCAGGGGACCCTCTCCGTCTCCATGCCGACAGAGGTTTGTTGATGGAACAGCCCTTCGTGTTGCACCTGACCCACAACGCACATTTGGTGCTTTCCATGCTTTTGTTGATTCCCCCTCTCTCCTTCCCTCTCTTTTCCAGGCAAAGGAAGAATAACAGAGGGCAAAAAAACAGGAAAGAAGTCTTTACTCCATATGATCCAAAAAGGGGGGTGGGAAACCCAGGTGAGTGATGCTCCCTGTGCCCATGGTTGTATAGTGAGCCTGTGAATTTGCCGAAACTAGACCATATGTGCAGCATGCACAGTATACTCTTAATAATAATAATAATAATAATTACTAGAAAAGCACTCAGAGAGCGCAGACCTCCGCCAAGGCAGCTTACGTCTCCACCTTATTGTCATTCTCACCTTAAGACGGTTCGTTCACTCATGCTCACATGAACTTGGTTGGCTCTTTGGTGCAGGAAAGTACTTTATCCAATTTCCACTGCCAACATGAACTACTGGGCTGCTCACCACTACCGCTCTAACTGTCCTCTAGCCAAAAACTCAACAACTCCTTGACCCACAACAGGAGCCTCATTTCCGTACCAACCTATATTCCCTCCTTTCAAAATAAAAGTCCCCGTAGATTCCATGCTACACTGGTAACTTGACTGAATAAAAAATTCCTGGATCCTGATGGTTATCGGGATCACCACCAAAATCAAATCAGTTCTACGTTAGGCCACTTCTGACCTATCCTGAAAATTTCATCAAAATCCATCCATAACTTTTCGAGTTATGCTGTTCACAAACAGACAAACGGACAGACAAACCAACGCTGGCGAAAACATAACCTCCTTAGCAGAGGTAATAATAATAATAATAACAATAACAATAACCCTAACCAAATAATAACCATTATTATTGTTGTATTGACTTAAAACCACATTAATACTTTAATTTTAACACAATTTCTTTTAACATTTTTTAGCATTGATAGGGTGCTACAGCAAAAAGAAGCATTTGATGGACTGTGTTAATTAATTTGTAACATTATTTTAATATATATCTTAATATAGCAGATTGGAAAAAAAGTATTTGCATTGTGTTTTTAGATTTCACTTGCCATAAACTCAGTTTGCTTCGACTGCATGAAGAGTAATTTATTCAATATATTCTTCATGACATATTACAGAGCTTGAACATCAGCCACACTCACTTTGAATGCAAAGACTGCACATGCTATGATCTGGAACTCACAAACACTGTCAGAATCTACAGTGATTGTCAGGTGTGAGTGCTGACCCAGTCTTTTGGCATCTGTGAAATGAAACACAAATGCATATGCCAGCTGATGGAATTTTACATGTTGGTGTAATATTTGGCCTACCACTGGCCTGGCCCTTACTTGTTGTGGTATTCACACTTGGAGAGGGTCATGGGAGAACACAGAGCATCAAATTCTACTTCTTTCTCTCACTGTCATACAAAAATACAAAGAGACAGACAGACAGACAGGCAGGCAGGCACACACACACAAATACATTCACATGCATGTGAGATAAGAAAGAGTAAATGTGTAGAACACAGAGGCCTTGATGGAACCTGCTGCATGCATCTTTCAAGATGTTGGACAACATTGGTCCAGCAGGTAGAACAATCGACTAGCAATCTGACCTTGAGCAAAACACTTAACCCTATACTGGTGCATCTGAAAAATAGAATATTGTGGGAAAAGTTTATGTAATTCAATGCAAAGTGGAATGCAAAAGCAGGCCAATTAAGCACTAAGGATATAACATAAATACATGTCGTTTAAACACACTTTGCATAACATACAGTAGGTAGCTTAACCATGAAAAAATGTCTGTTTTAACACAACTGCTTGCGGACCATACTTTGAGAAACACTGATCTAGTCTATAAGCATATCTATATCCATCTGTCTGTTGATTGGCTGTCTGCATGTTCTTAATGCTATTTTATTAATTATTATTTTTAATAATTATTATGTATTGATGAGATCTTTGTAAAAACTGGTGAGAAAAATGTAGGAGCATTTTATTAACAAATGATGAACAAAGTGTAAACAAAGTAGTTATTATAGTGCTAACAGAAATGTGTGAGCAAAAACACAGAAGGAATAGGCAGGCTGTGTATATGTCTGACATTGGTGTGTGTGTGTGTGTGGTGACAAGGGCCTGAGTGGGTCGAGGGGGGTGTGGTTGTTGTGAGATGTCCATGCCTACAACAGCAAATCCCCACACACCCCTGTCGTGTGTGTGTGTGTTAAATTTATGTTCACTTTTAAAACCTTAAATTGAGTGAACTACCTGTAAATATTAAATTCTACTAGAGGAGGCTTTATACATAACAATAAGGTGCAGTACTACTGGTTAAGATGAAGGTGACTTGTTTGTGTAGTTATGAGTGTGTGTGTGTGTGTGTGAGCATGTGTGTGTGTTTTCTGTATGCAATTACAGCATACAGATTTATGGCCACATGGTTATCACTGAGCTCAGCTGCTGATACAGCTATCAGGAGTAAAGAGAGGGGGAAAGATGGCGCACATAATAACTTCAGGTACAGCTGTCTGTGTCCTTACACACAGGCAGCAATAATTTAAGTGTTTTATGGTGCATAGCTGCATCACATATTGACAATAATATAATGGAAATGTCAGCAATGATCTATGTATGGTACATGAAGCTCATCATTGCCATTTTCAGTTTGTGTGTGTGTGTGTGTGTGTGTGTGTTTATGTCTGTCTATCTGTCTGTCTCTGTGTGTTCATATCAGTTACTGTGCCCACTGTGTCAGAGGTCAATGGATGCCATCTTTGTAAATATACAGTGATCATCCACACTTTTGATCCAACAACAATTTCAATGCTTTCATGTAGGTGGTCGCCACACTCTCCGTCTCTATGAACAGAATAGGATACTATTTTAGAATTTAAACCTAGACTTTATTTGTCATGCATTCCAGATAGAATTTGGTTCTGGCACAACTTTTTAGCACAATACATGGAACACACAACATCACACATGCATGGTATAATAGATATTCCCACCGTAAAAAAAAATGCATGTGTGCATAGAGTGTGTATGACTACATAGAGATACACAGCATTAATGGTTGGACAACTAGAGTCTTTAAGCCTGTGGCACAGTCCTGTGCATGCATCTGCACTACCCTACACTAGGCTAGGCATACTTTTTTCCAGTTGGGTCAATTCATGTTACAGTCCCAACCAAGGGTGTAGTGGTAAAATAAGAGGTGGGTAAACTATGAATTTGGTGATCACAGTGAGATTGGCACCATCAAATGTTCGAAGATAAAAGATATTCAAAGATAAAAGATATTCAAAATATGTTTGGGCAATACAAGTGGTATTGTAAATGATCCCCAGCGCACAGATTGTAAATATAAACTACCGATTGTATTCCCGCAGAAAATGCTAAAAGTGTGCTTGAATGTGCCAAGTTTCAGGGTCTTCGGTGCAAATGTGTACTGTATGTCAAGTGTGATTTTGGAATGATATCAATGTTGTTTTTGGTGCCTAAACTGTATTATGAAGTAAATGCACTTTATTAATAGGTGGATAAACTCAACTCAGAGATGAATAAATGTTATTTTTGAAATTTGAGAGGTGGGTAAGCTCTGTTTACTTGCGTTTACCCTCCACTACAACCCTGGTCCTTACCATCAAGACTGTTGGTGAGAGGCTTGCCGTTCTTGACTTCTATAAGCTCCAGATAAAGCATAGCCCATAGCTACAAATTGGGAACAGCCATAGTATACAGGTTGATGCTACAGGTGTGTCAATGCCTTATGTGAGAGTTTTCAACAGTTTCAAGTTTGTTACAGTATCATAGCAAAAACAGTGAATGTCAACATGGCGTGCGCCATACGCGTAGCAAGTGTTTATGTTAAGCACCTTATATAATTTAGAGTCCTTGTATTCATTGGACAGACACTGCTCAAGAACCATGTAATTCTTTTGGCCCAAGGCCTACAGAGGCTGGAGCTGGTGATGAACAGGCTGTCTAAGAGGTCAGTAATGATTTTACCTTTTTGGGGTATTTTTAAATGCTGAGTTGAATATCTGCGGTAATTGTCCTTTATATCCTATTGCCTGTTGCTATGTTGTTACTATGTACTCTGATGGCTGAGTGGGACATGAAAGGAAGTTGATGACTGACCTGGAAGTTGATGACTGTGTCAAAACAATGACACATGCACACACACACACACACACACAAAAAAACACTCCTTCCCATCTTCTCTGATATTCCACATTTAAAAGAGGTCTTTAAGAGATTTTGCCCTCTCACTCACTCACAAACACTCACACACACACATGCACATATCATTATGTGCTCACACACGAGCTCCACTCACCTCCTCTCCCTGCCCACACCCCACTGTTATCACTCCGTTTCGATCCTAAAATATATGTTGCCACTGGCGGCGACCCTGCAATTAAAGTGCGGCAGCGGTCCTCAGTGTAGGCACGGTAATGACCCTGCCTCTGTTGGGAGCTTATAATTAACCCTTCTAATTGCTGCGTCCTCCAGGACGTCACAGGCAAGCCACAAAAATACCCAAAAGGGGCACTCCCCATAACAACCCTGTCCTTGCCTCTCTCTCTCTCTCTCTCTCTCTCTCTCTCTCTCTGTCTGTCTCTCTGTCTCTCTCTGTCTCTCGTTCTGTGCTCTTACTTGCTTGCTTATCTATTTCTACTGCTGTTTTTTTTTTTTACTTTTTAATGTGTGTTTGTGTGTGGGTGTGTGTGTGTGTGTGTGTGTGTGTGTGTGTGTGAGAGAGAGAGAGAGAGCAAGAGAGAGAGACAGAGACAGAGTGTTTGTGTGTGTCTAAGCTAAAGACTAGCAAGTGTTCAATGTGATAAAGGAATCAGCATCAGTGAAACAGGAAAAGGGTAGTAAGAGGCAGGAAGCAAGGAGTTGTGGCCATAGAGGCGGTGGGCAGTAAATTGTAGACTCTTTTGCCTGGTTAAAAAAAGCAAACCAAAGACCAGAGAATGACATCAGTGTCAAGATATCATAGTTTTTTTCCCCCCCTAAAGCCCAAAGTTACTTTAACCCAAAACGTATTTCCCCTTTGTCATTCAAGATGCTTTGGTACCGAATAATCATTTTTGGAAGTGTTAGAAGTTTGTGTACATCTCATTTGTGGTTTTACCACAAGAACTGAGCAAGATCATAATTTCTAACGGATAAAGACCAGAATTTTCACAAGATTCTTTTTATTATGTGTGCAAAAACAGATCAATATGCTTTAATGATCCATGTTAAAATACCGCCCTGCGGCCCAGTTTCAAAGGGGGGGCATCATGCTCTGCTTCAGTATGACACAGTACATATTGCCATTCATGGTTCCCTTAATGAAGTGTAGGTCCCCAGTGCTGGTAGCACTCATACAGCCCCAAACCATGACACTTCCTCCACCATGCTTGACTGTTAGCAGGACACAGTTATCTTTGTAATCCTCACCTGGTTGCCGCCACACACACCTGACACCATCTGAACCAAATAAGTTTAATGTGGTCTCATCAGGCCACAGGACATGGTTACAGTAATCCATGCCCTTAGTCTGCTTGTCTTCAGCAAACTGTTTGCGGGCTGTCTTGTGCATCATCTTCAGAAGAGGCTTCCTTCTAGGACGACTGCCATGCAGACCAGTTTGATGCGGTGTGCAGCGTATGGTCTGCACACTGACAGGCGGTCCCCCTACCCCTTCAACCTTGTAAGGATGTCACTTCCCGGAACCAACAACGGAGCAGGGAGTGGGAAGCGAGAGAGTTTGCTGTTTGCGTCTCCAGCTGTAGTAACAGAACATTATAAATAAAGATACCAATTTCCCTATTTGCCTATTTGACACTATAAGACCCTGTTACAAGTTGACAAACCATTGAAACAATTTTGGGAACATTATTATTATTAAGGTTAAAGAAACTATAGTGTTGCTTTAAGCTATATCGAGCCTACACAGCGCATATGTCTGCTATTGCACACATAAGAGTGGAGCATTCATTACCACAAACATGTCTCTTAAATTTCTCAAACTTTTCTTCTCAAACATGGTCACATTGTTGTTAAAAAAACTAGAAAATACGGACAGAAATCCTCATTTAAAGATGGCCCATTTTAGTGGAAAGAGGTGGTCCATTTTCAGCTAAAATGGGCAGATGACTTTTCTGAGGTATTTAAACATTTCTAATGTAACTATAACTATGTTTCCCTGATTAAAGGCATGTATTTTGTAGTTTTACCTACATCTGAAAATTATATCATGCTTATTTTAAGAAGAAATTTTCTTAAAGTGGAGATACTGACCTGACTTTTTTCTGCCACTGTCCATAAGGGTGCACTCTGATCATCACAACAACATCAGGGCATTCAAATGACTTGAAACACATACAATAATGATGTTACAACAATTTAAATACATTAATTTCAATTGGTCAGTAGAATTAAAAGAGATGAGACATGCAATGCTTATCTGGCCCAATTTACCTGAATTCACCCTATAGATTTGATTAATGGCCAGAGGCCAGAGACATTTCTTCACTTCTGGGACTGAACTTCATAAGCTTTTTAATGTAATCCAATCAAACAGTATTCTGTAAAGATATAGACTTATTCATATAAAATATATGCTGTTAGCAATAGTGCATCCTTCCCCCTGTCCATATAGGGTACACTAAGTACTTAACATAATCCCTGGCATAGCATCAAGTTTACATGAACATACATCAGCAAAATGTATTGCATTTTGGGTGTGCCAAAATATGGAACACATTTTAAATGCTTATATCTTGGACTATAAACATAATACAGAGTACCAAATACAAATTGTAGCATATCTCACAGTTTAGTTATCTGGACACGTTTCTGCCCCCGAATTTAAGATGTCCTTTGATGTAGATTTGGCTAGCCAGTTTTTCACAAAAATAAAGCCAACAACGTTTGGAAAAACCTGAATTTAATATTGTGGAGATGTCATTAAACATAGGAAATATAGAAAACCCACCTATGATTACAATTCGTGGCGTGGGCTCTGCGGCTCATTCTAACCACAGCGCTTAATAAGAAATTCCGTCCTGCAAGCGCCCCTGAAAATGCGTACTACTACAAACTCAGGCTGTAGCCTTATGGGGAAAAAAAAGTTCGACCTCAAACTTATCATAGTACAGAGAATTGCTGACGTGTGGGAAATGCTATTAATGCTGGATCTTTGCAGGCTCAAGTATGCGCAAAAAGTCCAGGCCATTTTAATGCAATCTCAGGATGGTTGTCTTGTTTCCTTCATTGAGTCCATGACCTATAACTACTTAATATCATGTAGGTATGGCCTGAAAGCATTCAAATCACACGACTTTCGGAAACATAAGGCTGCACTACTAAACATAATTCAAATTTTAAAAAGAACACGCTGGAAAGCTATTTCCTAGAATTCACACACAAACACAGCTTTTGATCCGAAATAATCCCATTGTTTGTTTTAAGTTGCCTTTTCTATCGTCAATTTAATTAATACGGGGAAAACACGTGTTTTGTCATCATGTTTATTGTCATTATGTAAGACATGAAATGTACAATGGTTAGTCACTTAACGAAGTAGGTACTGCCACCTGCTGGTGTGGTCGGGATCGCACATGGTCACAGAGATGTGTGGATTATAAACTTGAGTTCCTATCAACTAGGAAAAAGTGTGCCTGTTATGGAGTGAGAAAAAGACACGATAGCCTATTAAATGCCTTGAAGGAGGATAGCGTGCTGTTTAAAAGCTTAAAAACAAATAAGACTTGTTAACCATTTAGCCCAACAGGCCAAGTTATCCTCCACATAAAAGCTGCCTCTGAAAAGAGAGGATGTCAATGGGAAAATAACAACATTCATTACAAAAACTATCATTGCTTTTAAAAAATCCGTCTGCCTAAGGGACTATTTGTCAAGGCCACTTCAGCTAATACATTCACACAGGTGTGGTTCAAGTGAGAAAGGTAGAAAAGACAGAAGATGTAATGGTGAGAAGCTGTCTAATATTAAAGCCATTTGTTTAACCGCTACAGTTACATTTGAGGTCCATTTTTTAATTGCACTGCTGTATTACTTGACAACATATAAATCAATAGCAATTTTATGTATAATGAAAACATCATAATTCAGGCTTGAACTTCAGTTCAGAAGAGCTAAATACCTTTGTGGACCTGAGTCTACCATCATCCTGATCTGACACAGAAAGAGATGTGCCAAGCTGAATGCGCTATGTTGAGTTAGACTAAGGCAGACTACACACAGTTGAGGGTTAAACAGTGATTTTTCTAAAAACAAACAAAAAAAACTGTGTTATGAATGAGCATGAGTGGGCTGAGATTATTTATATATGTGGACAAGCCTTTCCTTTTCTCACATACATACATACACAGACACACAGACACACACACAACGCATAAGTGTCAGTAATTAAATACCTTCACATGAATCAATCTGTAGACTGCACCTCAGCCTGGTAAATCAGCCCCTGGTACTTCACTTCATCTCAGTCACAACGAGACGTTAGCGATTGGTTAAAGACAGATCCAATCGTTTTAAACTTCAGCAGAGAGTTCGCCGATTGGTCAGGCAAGATGCTGCCTGAGACAACCATGTCAATGAAACCACAGCCAGACCCTCTGTACGAAATTAAGTACAAGGGGCTGGTTTACCAGGCTACTGCACCCCACCCCTTTTTTAAATCAGCCTTTTCCTTTTTTTTTGTTCAACACTCTGAGGTGACTGTCTCTCTGCCCCATCCCCACACCTAGCCCCTGCTAACTGGACCAATTAGGCAAACAGTGGCACTTATTTAGAACAGGGGAGCAGCATTCGCATGCATGCAGCCTGCTATGCACTTCACTCCATTAAAGGTGAAGTAGTGTGTGTGTGTGTGTGTGTGTGTGTGTGTGTGTGTCCTACTGTGTAAAAGTACGGACTACTGAAAGGCTGCTGACATGTCAGCACACCTGCTATTCAATGTAACAACCCAAGCGGTCAGGGACATGTCTAGACTGCAAGTGCATCCTAATAGCAAGGACACAGGCCTGTCATTCAAGTGTCAATCGCCATCTCTATTAAGTGGTGGCAGCAAACACACCTGCCAGTCAAAAAAACAAGTATCCAGCTGGTCTGCACTGTCATGCTTTTGTAGGAGCATAACGCCAAATACAAATGAATACAGCTGTCCATATGGGGTAAAAATGAAGACAGTGAAACCATTTACTCCATATACAAGCGGCAAAAAATTCTTTATGATTTACAAGCAGTACATTCAAAATAAAAAGCTCAAACATCTTTTTTTTTTTTTTTTGCAAGTTTCTTGTCAAACATTGTTTCTGTAGATTTTCTGAACAACCACACACACGCACACACACACCTCTGCTTTTGATGCTGGCCCCAAAAAGGCCCATTTCATTCCAACTTTACTTGTCTTTGTATGAGCATTTGTTTTGTACAGTTAACACCTGAGCCAAAAGAACACTGGACTTTTGTGGCATGAGGTGATCCTACACAGTTGTGCGTGTGCGCATCTTTCGAGGAGCATGAATAAATACAAAACATTAGGCAGCAAAAGTCTGGTTACTGTCCACTAATGGACCCTACAGGCCCCGGTTGAAATTTAAGAGAGAGTGGCGTAGGTTCTCTCTGCATTCTTTACCTGCCCTCAGCAGGTGTTTACATTGTGCTCCAGGAGGAAGTTACAGGGTTAAAAAGGTTAAAGGTCATGAAGCCCCACCCTTTTTGACCAGTGATAGCCAACCCCTGTAAAGAGGTGAGAGGTGGCACTTGCCAGAGTTCCTCAGTTGGGTGCAGGGCGCAGTGCAATACTCATTAACCCTTTGTTTCATCCAACGCAAGTTAAAAACATTTCCTGTGCACTACAATGCACCCCCCCCCCTCCCCATCCTCCTCCCAACAGACACACATTTAAACAAAGAATCTTTAACACACACACTCCTCACACACAGCACACCTGAGTTCATGCGCACACACACACACACACACACACACACACACACACACACACACACACACACACACACACACACACACACACACACACACACACACACACACACACACACACACACACACACACACACACTTTCATATTAATAGATGTCAAGTAAAGTTGATGACGCTTTGAACAAGCTCTGGGCAAAGGACAGGAGTGTGTGTCTGTACATGTGCATACGCAACTGAAGTGTATGCTGTGTTGGAGGTTGTGCACAATGTATCTGGAATGGCAAGGTTCAAGACACACAAGCGAAGAGTAAAGTGATGCATAGAGTATTGGGCGGTCCATGGACTGTAACACTTGAGCAGGTGATGCAAATACGAAATAAACAGTATTGTAACATTAAAACATTAAAATAAAACCTCAACATCAGCCAATACCCTTGTTACCTTCTTTCCTCATTCTAATTTTTAAGAAGAAAAAAAAACTATTAAAGTGTTCACATTTGTGTTGAGAGGATGTGTTTTGGGTGGCACAGCTCCTGGCCTGGCCTGACAATATGAAAGAGGGAGAAAAAATAGGAAAGAAAGAAAATAATAAAAGAGCATAGAAGAAAGATGAGAAAGACTAGAGAAAGATTAAAAGAGATAAAAGGAGAAAAAGGAGAGGAAAGAAAGGGGGGGGGGGGAGAAAAAGAAAGAAAGAAAGGAAGAAAGAAAGAAAGAAAGACAAAAGGAAAATAAATAAAAAGAGGACAAGGCAGAGATAGAGAGATCCAGAGAGACTGAGGCGTTGCCAGTGTGGAGTGTGCCAGGGCCTCAGTGCCAGCACAGTCTCTGTAAACACTGCTTCTGCTTCGGCCTCGGCCTCGGCTTCAGCGCTGTGCCGCTGCATTAGTATCAGTGGTGTTGGTGGTGTTTTTATTTGTTATCTTTAGGCCTTTGGACGCCGCCCCTTCAGTGCCCCTGCCACTCAAAAAAACAAACAAACAAAAAAAAAAAGCTGCTGATTGGAGTTGCCGTGGTGAGGCACGTGTTTTACGTTTGGGTTGCCGGCGGCAGCGGCAGCGGCTGGGTGTCCTCCTCCTCTAGGTGTCCTCTTCCTCCTCCTCCTGGCGGGCGGCCAACACCCTCCTCCGCAGCGCCTCGTCCCCAAAGGTGTCGGGTCGGCCGTCGGACGAGCCGCGGGCCTTGTGCCACAGGTCCTCCCGCGAGCCGCTCTCATCCTCCTCGTCTTCATCCTCCTCGTCTTCCTCCTCACCGTCCGCCATCTGCTCGTCCTCTAGTTGCTGCTGCAGACGCGCCTGCTCCGACAGCTGTTTCCCTGGGGGGGTGGAGTGTTGACACCGCGTTACACACACAAACACAGGATCCCAAGGGTCCAACATCACACTTTTCGTTCCACCGGCTGCCTACTTTGTGATTTACTCTTAGTTGAAAAGAATCCTAAAGTTAAGACTGGCATGTCCATTTTTTTGGACTGGACAGAATTTAAATAGTGCTTACCGAAAGCGCTGTACATGGAATGACTTACATTCACAAATTCAACTTTGTTTTGATTTGTTTCATGACAATACAATTATGACAATAAACCTTTTCTTTTTTTCTTTCCTACTACCCTTAGTTTAACCAGTTAGCATTGGAGGTGACCTGAAATGACTGGTGACAGTGATTTGGGTAAAAATGGTTACTGCCCAGAAAGGTGTCAGTGTCAGTGAACATTGCTCCTTCGATGGCCCTGGGCCTGTGCTTACATTGAACACTATTTAAAGGTATTCGGTTTAATATCTGTCTGCTTAAACCACAAATGGACACAATTTGTCATTGCCATTTTGCTCAAGTGCCCCTAAAAAATGTTGTTGGTTGGCTAAGTGCTTAGCTGAAACCATATGAATACACGTTCCACCACTTATAATTTATTTTCACTCAGATGTATTTAAATGACCAATAAGTTAATTCTGTTGCGTTTTTGTTTTGTTTGTATTTTGACGGCAAAGGACCATGGGGCAAATTACTTGCCCAGGTTTTGCCAGTCTTGCCAGTCTGTACCTGCCATCATCCTAATTGAAACCTCAACCTGCCATCATCCCAATTGAAACCTCTACAATCAATACCACTTACTTTGGTAGTAGTTACTTTGGAATCTCCTGGATGGGAAGACAAAGTCAGCAATGAACACCAGTATCTGAAAGAGAAAGGGGGCAGGATCTGGTAAGGGCAGGTCCATTGGAGACAGACAGGTCTGACTATGTCTGACTGCTGAACACACAGGTAAGAGTGCAGTTGATCACATCACACAGGGGTGCTTTTGACAAAACTAACTTGCCACAGCTGCCACCAGTGCCTAAAAAAACCCCACAGAAAACCAAATATTCGCTGCCTGATTAAAAAGGCTGTAAGCAGAAGCCCTTCTGGCTTCACATGGCTGTCTACCAAAGATGGCATATTGTTTGGAAGTCCAGAGCAACTTGAGGGCTGATGACTGATATACTTTGCAAAGCAGACTGCATGTTTGATTTTTTTTTTTTTTTTGGGCACAGCACACAGTAGTAATTATGTGTGGTTGTGTCTCTTTTTTCACTGTAAGTGGTTTAGTTTATGCATTGCTTTGTGTGTGTGTGTGTGTGTGTGTGTGTCTGTGTGTGTGTGCGCGTGCGTGCATGCATGTGTGCGTGCGTGCATGCGTGTGTGCATGTGTGTGCGCGTGTTCTCACATGCAAACTTACTGAGAATTATGAAAACAGATAAAAGACAAAAGTACTGTGTGCACAGAATGCACTCTTTGATAACAAGCAGTATGAATACAATGTGTGTGGACATGAACAAGAGGGGACCTCACCAGTCCCAGGATGAGGCCAGAGAATAGGGTGGCCAGGGCAAAAATCACATATGATCCCCACACAGGGATGCCCAGCTGCTCCGTCAGGTAGTTGTGGCAATGCTGGAAGCAGACAGAACATAAGGAATCCTAAGCATTTCACAACAAGGCAAGCCCATTGCAGAATTTTATAAAAGGCAAGAGTTTTTTTCTTTTCAATAAAGTGAAAAAAATATTTACTATGATATACTGTGGAACTATATTTTTACAGTATCGCAAACTTGTATGGCAATTGTTTCAGCTGGACTCATTGAGATAATACACATGGCTTGTAAACAAGAGCAACTAAAACAGAGTGTGGTATTTCCTCAGTGCTGACATTGCACACCGATGCACTCCATCTTGCATCACACTGATGAGCCTTCTCATCCATAAATGAGTAGACTTGCCAAAAATGCTACATGAGGCTTTTCCCCCCCAGGTTTGGTCCTGGATGATACCAAAGTAGAACTTACCCGTATGAACATGGAGAGCTTAAAGAGCGCAGACATGGTGTTCATCCTGCCACAGACAAACACAGCACACCCAGGATTAACCAACACAGAGCTAAAACGTGTGTAGCAAGATGACTGAGCTGGGGGGGGGGACTGCTACCTTGTCAAAAAAGGTTAACCAACACAAAGGTGAAACGTGTTTGGGGGGTGCCAGAAAATAACTGCTACCTTGTCAAAAAGCCGCCACCAAGTCATGTGATTGTTACTTCTGTAAAAATAAACAAGTCTATTGTTTCTTTTTATGTATTTCAAAATGACGGCTTGAAATGTTACATATCGTCGCTGTCGGGCGGAAACCACGTATGTCCAAAACGGCTACTTTTCAGGGACACACCAAAAACCTTATATTTTTCTAAATAAATAAATAAATAAATGTTGTAATGTCAAAATTGGCACAACGACTCAAAATATGACCATGTAATCATGTGTTATGGTATTTAGTGACAATTTCCCTGAACCCGTAGTTGAATGGACTTTGGAATGGAGATTTCTGACTGGCAGATTTAGCAGTAAAATGCGACATAGAAGGTTTGCGCAGCATTGACTAGCGCTTCGTGCAGCGTACCCAGAGTCTTGTAACATCCCCTCACTATATTGAAAGTAAAATAAACACTTATACAGCAACTACAGCGTATCTAACCTGATTGATAAGCTCCCATTAACTCAAAAAGTAGTATTGTTAAAACCTGTAAGTAAACTTACCCGTGTAGGCTACTCACTCCTCTCCACCTATGATTTACCTCGATCTCATGGTTAAACTAACATTAAATCAGCTGTGTAGTCTACCCCACAGGTCCACTAAGTTCAAAATCTCAGAAATGGAGATACGAGGTTTCCGCCCGACAGCGACGATATTTTCTCTGTATTAGAGCTAATTTAAAGAACATAGGTTGGTGTGTGATAAGATGTAAAACTAGACTGGAAATTCCACTAAAACTTTAATAGTATTTGCAAACAAGGTGGTGATCCATGAAACATAAGATATTTGAAGCATCTCAGCACATCATTAATATTTAAAATCTACAACATAATACATGGAGTATCATGACATTTTCTTAAGGCCTGCTCTGCTGCCCGTGCCTAGAAAAACAACACCTTAGTTTATTTTTATAGGCCAGCATACTGAAGTTGCCATTTCATCTTAAGCTCATATAATATAAACAATACAATCAATACAAAAATGTTTGAAGTGGAGGCATATTTAACACCACATTCCCATAATATCATCATTAGAATGTTCCCACAATGAAGTGCTAATCTAATACACTGCATTTTGTCACCCTGCCATTTTTTACTTGTGCATTGGCAATCAAGTTGAATTTGATCTAATCTAGTCTAATCTGAAATTGTATCTCTGCATAAGGTGAGCAGCCTACACCTTTTGCTAAGCACATAAAGGCCGCTGTATGCTTCTACAGCAACATGTCCAAAACAAGCGCACAACAACATAATCCTTGCTGCACTTGCATGCTACAGTGTACCTACCTGCCAGATTGCAGGCCTGACGCACCTTTAGAATCAACCTGGATAATGTGCATGTTCCCAGTGTGTGGCTATGGCCTATGCTTTATTGGGAGCTAGCAGGTGACAAAAACCGCAATGCCTCTCAGCTAACACAGACCCCCCCCGCCGAGACCACAGAAGAACAAGTGGGCCTAAGCTACAGGAAGCGCATTGTGCTCACACAACCTTGTGCACGGAAGTATACATGAGCCTTAATGTATTACACACATACCCAAACAGTTACAGACTACAGTATTCATGCACAGACTCACAAGAAGGAGGATGGACCGAACCAGGACGACACCGGTTCGATGTTCTGCCATTTCTTCTCATCAATGAAGCTCAGGAAGTCGTCTTTGGTTCGAGGCCCCTGATACCTCCGGAAGACGCCCTCTTTACAGCTGAAGCACACAAGCACACACGACAGTGACTGACTCATTCAGAGATCAAACACAATCGCTTCTGAGGAAACTGCCCATAAGAAACTTTCCGTTTCATAGAAAAAAAATGCATATGTCCAAATGAACAGTTTCAGTTCTGCCTCTAATGAGCAAAAGAAAGTAGGAAAGAGACAGAGACAGAGACAGAGAGAGAGAGAGAGAGAGGGGAGAGAGAGAGAAAGAGAGAGAGAGAAAGAGAGAGCACATGCTATACTCAGGAAGTGTGCATGAGATAAACATCAGCTCAATGTCCTGATGCGCACAATCTTAGTAAAAAAAAAAGAAGTTCTGTCACAAACCCTGTGAAGCTAAAGTGACAGATCCTCAATAGTCAACACAAACAATGTCATACAATGTCTTGTTTTTACATGCACTCAACACTCACTGGTAGATGGTGGGAAGGGAGGTGATGATGAATCGTCCACTGAGTCCTGCAAAGAGAGACACACAACAGGAGGAGTGAGGGAGCAGAGGTTTAGAAATGACGAGTAAGGTAATGAGTATTGGTCTTGTGATGACAGTCGTGTCACTCTCTATTTATACTGCATAGGATTCCTAGTCTGCAGGGCCAGATTATGGAGATTAAAGTGTATTGTTGCTAAGAAGAGCTCCGTACCTGGCTGCTCAGTGACATCAACCTTGGCGATGTTGATACCCAGATCTTCCCCCCACTCGGCAAACTCCCCCCACACTGGCTGCAGCTGCCGACATGCCGGACACCACGGGGCAAAGCTGGAGGGGTACAGTCAACATAATCTCACTGTCTTGAAGCTGACGACACTGACCAAAGCCTACATTAAACTTTATGTGTAACACCTACAGCCATTAGGAGTGGCTGGACAGAAAAGAAATGTGGTCATTGGGCAGTTGAAGACAGGAAGCAGAGAGTATCATAGAGGTTGAAAATCACATAACACAAATTCTTGAAACTCTCAAAAGAACTTGCCAGAAATGTGTTAAAACATTCAGCTATACTCTCGAGTGGGTGTTATCCATCGCTGACTCAGGAAAGTAACGTGAAAACATTAGATATATTAAATTCGGACAGGCTTCTTTGCCACCCTGTACCAATGTATAAATCAATTCTTGACCTTGCGGAAGAGTCAACACCCACAGAACTTGTTAACAGGTTAGTAAAGCAAAGGTTGTGGCGTGCCAAAAGGCTGGCGAGTAAGCTACAATCTTTTTTTTTTTTTTTTTTTAAACATTTCAGCTCAGCATTTCAGCAGTTGGTATGCGTCACATGGGCTTTGCAGCTGGCTGACTTCATTCATACGGCTGTCCACACAATGTCCCCTATGATGGCGCAACGGTTCGTCAACTTAGCCCACTTCATAACAAACAAGGCAGCAGCATTAACAGTCTGACTTTAATTCGAGCTGAAACTACTTCTAAATTTCTCGTTTATTTAATGTTGTTTATCTTTACGTCTTCGTCATGACTATTTGTCAAAGTCAAATATAGCTCCTAAACAGAAGTAATGGACAGAAGAATAACAGACTCCATCTATGTCAAGCTAATGTTAGGCTGATGGAATAGAGCTATACCACCTTAGCTACTAAGCTAGCTGTCGGTAATTATTTTCACGTAAACTGCATCATTCTACAAATTCTTTTTCAATTCCGTTAACAGTATGTCATAGCTACCCGCCAATGCAGATTCTTAATTTACACGTTATTGTGGCTAGCAAACCACAGTGTCTACAAACATGCTGTCAAAGCACTAAACTAATGCCAGCTAAGTAAGCTAGCGTGAAGCTAACTGGTAATGGTAACGTTACCAGAAGCATGGTGACTTACAATTCTATCATCCATTCTCCAGTCAGTATGTCTTCCCAGTTACCGTCTGTGATGTCTTTGAGGTTATCCTTTTTGGCAAGAACCGACTGTGGCGCCTTTAAAACTATAAGAACACTAACGAGGAGCATATATGCTCGCCAAGGAATATGTTTTCTAGCTGCTCCTACTTCGTAGTCCAGCAAGGACGCCATGGTCGGGTCACAGCTCCTTTACTGTAAGCTCAACTTCCGCTTAGCATCAGTTGACAACCTCCCTTCTCACAGGAGGCGCTTTGAAAGCCGCGTCAACTCAGGGGCGTTTAAGCGAAGTTTTTTTTAAATTATGCTTAAGTGTTACAGCTACACATTTGCCACTGTTGAATTATTGCTGCCAATCAACTGCGTTACTAATTAAACGATTTACATGTTGTTTAATTACAACATTGCCCAATCATTATTCAACCACTGACAGTTTTAAATCTAATTTGAAAACCTGTTTGCCCCTTTTACCATTGCTACCGTTCAGTGTGGAATAGTCTTTTTCATATTTATTTATTTAAATCATATTTGCTCGTTTGATTTCTATTTTACACCTTAGTTGGCGTTTTGATCTCTATTTACTTACTGTTCTAATGTAAAATATCTACAATATTGTTGCAGAAAATATTTGTTGTTCCTGTTAGACATTTGTTGTTTGTTATTATGCTTTTTGTTTGTAAAGCACTTTAGGTCAACTTGTGTTGTTTTTAAATGTGCTATAAAAATAAAATGGACTTGACTTGACTTTAATCACAAGACATGTTGTCACTTTAATTGTTGCATTCTGTTTCCAGAATTCTGTATGCTGGCCTCTGTGTAAGGGCGACAGGAAATGAGAGACAATAGAGAGTTCAGCTAAGCTTAGACCTGCACATAGGCTACTTGTTCTTGCCTTTACTGTCCCTGATGATCAGGTGAAAAAAATGCCTTTTAGAAAGCCACTTTCTGTGCCCTCGCGGATGTAAGTTGCACACGGTTTGGCAAGACGTAGGCCTAGTGTGGCCTGCACTGTGGGCACAGTTTTGCAAGCCGTGCTGACAGATTTGTTATCACCACAGATTTGTAAACTCTGTCCACACATTTCTATATTGTGGGTCTTTTTTTGCAAAGGACTTTTTGCTGTGGTAGCTTACGTGCTGTAGAGAGTGCATTAGATAGATTTTATTTTTAATTATCTTTCATTTTGAATTTAAATATTTTTTCTTGTCCATATACCCCGTCATAAGACTATAAACAACGCAGAGGGACGCTTGAATAAACTGCAGCAATTCAAGCTTAACTGTTTTGTTTTTGTTTTTTTGTTTTTTTGCTTTGCAATTATTGGTCTCACAGCAAACGAACATAGAAATTCAGTCATAACCATCATGAACTTGTGAGTGCAGTTTTTTTTTTTTTTTTTTTTGGCAGTTTGGCTATATCCCCCTGCTGCAGTTAGCCTTGCGTGAGTCACCTAAATATCTATCCAGAGAACAAATCCACTGGATAGATGCTGCACTGTGTAGAAACGATAGTAGAAACAGGGTGGAGAAATGGCTGCCTACTTACACTAGGTGGCAGTGTTACCCACCTAATCGCATCACTGAAACTCATTTAAAAGAGGGAGCCCCCACTAAATGGAATTGAGTAGATTAATACATTCAGCCTTAAAAACATGAAAGCTCTTTAATACCAACAGTAGTTGTACTCTTTTGTACTTTCAATTGGTCAGGAACTCATCCAGAATGTAATGTTAAATGCCATGCCTGTTGTCTCAGCAAGCAGGGAGTCTTCCTTTATGTTTAATTTTTGCAGCTGACTATACACACATCACGCCGGCGTCTAGTTTAAATTTTACTCAGAGTCTAATTGCACTCCTAATATGTTGTAACAGCATGCAAGTGTATGCTTGATGTACTTATGACTTAATTGGGACACATCAAACAACCTACCTTGCCAGCACCTGGTGATTAAAATAGCCTACAAAAGCAATTGTGGTTAATTAGAAAGTCGATTTAGGTATTGATGACATTGCACGTTTCATAATTAATATGTTTTTTCCAGAAGAGCTCAACAATTACTTTTGCTGTGTGTGTGTGTGTGTGTGTGTGTGTGTGTGTGTGTGTGTGTGTGTGTGTTTGCATGTGATCATATTTATCATGGTTATCAGCAGAGGTGGACAAACTGAATTGAGAAAGTAAAAATTCTGTTTCCCTTTTTATCTATCTATCTATCTATCTATCTATCTATCTATCTATCTATCTATCTATATATCTGTCTGTCTTCCCGTCTTCCCCCCTCTCCCCAAACATCTTTCTTTTCTCCTTTATGGTTGTTTTCATCTTCGTCTTCTTCTTCAAACCTCTTAAACCTGGATACTCCTCCTCCTCTGTACCCTTTCACAGGCCTCATCATAGATTTAGATTTTGATAAAACACACAGGACAAAAACAAATGTTACCCTCCATTACTGCACATCCTTTGCCTATCTCTCTTTACTGCTCTTTGTCTCTTCCCCTCCCTCCCTGCCTGCCTTTGAGAGTCAGCAGCTGAGTGAGTGTGCCGTCGGTCAGACAGAGGAAGAGAGTGGGAGGCAAAACAAATACAGCAGAAAGGGTTATCCATTTGAGCCCCTTGTCTTGTACTTGTCCTCTCTCTCTCTCTCTCTCTCTCTCTCTCTCTCTGTCTATTTCTCTTTTGCTCTCTCTCCCCTTTTCTTTGTCTGTCTTTTTCCCCACTGCGTGTGCGTTTCTCATTTTCTCTATTGCTTTCTCTCACAGTCTCCAGGTCTCCTGCATTTCTCTGCTTATGGTAGAAAGCGTGGGACGAGAGGCGAGTGAGAGCTCTAGTAAGAGGAGGTGTGTGTGTGTGTGTGTGTGTGTGTGTGTGTGTGTGTGTGTGTGTGTGTGTGTGTGTGTGTGTATGTGTGTGCGTGTGTCATGTGCATACTCAAATCATATAAAAAAGAGAAGGGAAGTAAGATCAAACCAAATTTTCATACAATGATGGATTGGATGAATGATGGACTTTCTATTATTGATGGTACTGAGCAATATTTGGCTAGATGTCTTGCATTTGATTTTAAAAGGCCAACCATCCTAAGCCCCTTAGCACATGGCCCAGACTGCAAATTCGAGAGTATCTTTGCAACTGTTGCATTAACGACGGCAACTACAATGGGTGCGGTGGAAGAGCTCTTACTAGGCCTGACACATTACATTACATTACATTATACTTAGCAGACACTTTTATCCAAAGAGACTTACAAAAAGACCCGGTACAGACGCCATGTTGGCTGCCATACTGGCACATACACACACACATCAATTTGCCCGCATGTATTTCATTTCCAGTATGAGTTTAGTGTGTCACCTCCTCTTTGCAGTGGAGATTGGATCCAACTCATCACACCCTCTGTGCTCGTCTTCAACAGATTGGTTATCACTCCTCTGCTGTTCTCCTATCCCCTTGCTCATCCTGTCCTTTATTTTCCTCTTTTTCAATCTCTGTAGCTGTGTATCTCTGTATATATTTCTCTCTCTCTCTCTCTCTCTCTCTCTCTTTCTCTCTCTCTGTCTATCTCTCTCTTTCTGCTTATTTTCCCTCTTTCTCTATCCCTGTATCTCTGTATCTCTCTCGCTCTCTCTTTTTCTTTTCCACAGTCCCTCTTGTCATACCCATCCAACCTCTAATGGATAAATTCTTTATTGTTATTTACTTTGAACAAGTGATAAAGTTGTTTCTCAGTTTCTTTCTCTCTCAGATTCTCCTTACCCAGTTTCAGTGTTCCTGCCATGCAATCTCCTTTACGTCTTCTCCTGTGCAGTGTGTGTACTGTATGTGTGTTTGTAGTTGTTGTTGGTTTGTTGTTGTTGACGTTGTCTCTAGCATCAGCCTCGGCCCTGAGAAGAATGTGTCCTTGTGGAGGACAAAGGCAGCACTGATAAGGAGTGATGGAAACCAGTGTGCCAATGGCCGCACGGCCGCGTGCTGCAGTTAAAAAGTGTGTAAGACTGTCAAATGATGCCGTTTGGTTCTGCAAGCCCTTTCACACTGGCAAGCTTTCACACTTTCGCACTGTTTCTGTGGTGACGCAGGATGTATGTATGGATGCAGATAGCATCACTAGCAAGGCCAGCAAGGCACACTTGCTGAGCTTTTTGTTTACTTTCTGAAAGACCAACAAGTAAAATCTATCACTTGTTAGTGTTTCATTCATCCTAGAACATCTCCTCAAGAGAGGTCAAGGGGTCAGGAACTTCTCCCTGCCTCTACTGCAGCTTTTCTTGCTGTCTTTGCTCCAGATCAGTCATATGCATTTTTTGTTGCTGATAATATGTACACTGGTGCATATATCAGTGTACCTATGAGTGAGACCAGAGTTAAACAGAGTATGGGCTGAGGAGAGCAGGTTCACCTGACTAAGGGACTAGGCAAAGCAGTGGCATTGGAGGAGGGCTCATTTCAGCACATAATGACCCTGAGTTCACATTAGTTCACATTATTATACAAGATCACTTACTAAGTTTACGAGCCATGAAAATCTTATTTTTCATATAACACCCTCAGGACTAAGCAACCTAATGGAACCATGCTACAGTAGTTTCATCCAAGCACAGGGAAATTGGAAATGCATGCCCAAAAGGTTGTGGGTGTGGATGAGATCAAGTGTTCTCTGCACTGTCCTTCTTCTGGTGTTGTAAGTAGAGTAGGCAAACAGATAAACCCCTTTAACAGGTTTAAAGTAATCTCACTGGAACTGCTCTGATGATGGACTACACTGTCTTATTTACACTAGTTGGTGTCACTTGGTTGCATATACTTACTGTCACTCTGAAATGTACTCAGGTTAGGCATGAGCGTGCAGACACAAAGTACACAAAATGTACACAAAGTTTTAAAAATGGTAATCTGACCTTTTGTTTACTGATCATACGCCACCGTGGTCAAGTCTGTGACATCCTGTTTAGTTTATGAACAACTGTCTTGCAGTGCCAACAAGGACACCTGCTGAGGAATATAAATAGAGTGTAAAACAGCAGTGGAGTCTGTATGCATTTGTAAATGAAATACGTTATTGTGTTTATTATGTTAGGTATGTACATGTTTATTTATTTAGTACAGGCAGAAGAAATTACACACACACACACACACACACACACACACACACACACACACACACACACACACAGATACACACACAGACTCACACACAACCGCTCCTGGTTCATGCACAACAACTCGCACACCAACAGGTAAGACAACTACGACCACCACACACACACACACAGACACACACACACTCACACACAATTAAACTCTAAGAGCCTCTAAGAGCTATGACATT
>CM059278.1:20407205-20414705 GCA_030347295.1 Setipinna tenuifilis | reverse complement strand
TGCTAAAAAATGTTGGATGTATGTACGTGATGTGTGGTGGTTGCATTGTCTGTATTGAAGTAAAGCCAAGTGAGGAGCATGGTGAATTATAAGATGTCTTTTTATGCACTGTCTTGTTGTGCTCGGTGACAAATGCATTTAGGAGGATCTCCACTGGGGGATTTTCCACTGGGGTGTAATGTAGATTATAGTTCCAGTTACACAATACAGGAACCTCTGTACTGTGAAAAAAACATAAATAAATATCGAAATATCAGTAATAGGTAAAGTTGAAGGGATAGATGTTGTCAACGCTATGTGAACAGCGGCCCAGTAAAACTCTAATGGTTATGTTGGTCCTGAAACTAAAATGGGTTGAACCAAAGGCACAGAGGAGCTAGAGAACCAGATTTATTTTTAGAACACTGTGGCCTCACACTCTAAAAAAAATAATGGTTCTTCAGAGCAATGCCATAGAAATACCTCTTTTAGTGCTTCAAAGAAGCGTCGAGGCAACAGTTCTTTAAAGAACCATTTGACACCAATATGACACAACATAGCCCATTATGACATGAGACTCTGAAAAACCATTTCCAATGTGAAATGCCTTTCACATACATGCTGAAAAATTAAAACTTTCTTAAATGGTTCTTCAACCATCTCTGGATGGTTCCATGGAGAGCCAAGGTTCTTCTATGGCATCGATGAACCAGTTCTTGCCCCATTTTTTTTTAGAGTGCAGGCATTGTCTTAGAATTCTGCACTGGGGCATTTTTATGGATAGAACTGACACTGATGGGCCCAATAGAAGTCAGGTTGGCATTATTACATCATGGCTTTATCACATAATAAGCCATACATTCTAACAAAAAAAATATAAATAGGGCCATCTTTGGGTATCATTTATTCCAATTTTCTTCACATTATTGTTTTTATAAATGCTAAGATATGGAGTACAAGGCTCTTACATTAGTTGTAGGTTAATGAATCATTTGAAACATATTTGTCTCTGCTATTCTCTACAGCTTTGCATCCCACATATTCCCATAATGAATAGCTTATATTGAGCTGCTGTATGTTAGTGTGTGTGCTATTGATTGTGGGTTGGGATGGGATCCAGGAGGGCCTTTGTTTAGAAAATCCCTTTGACAGCAGTAATATCCATGCTTAACCTGCTATTGGTAGGTAACACCAGTGATGACCAATAGCATGTTTGCATGCTTAATAACATGCACCACACTTCCTGATTCCTGTCGCACTGTTTTGTTTTTCTCAGTGACGTCTAAATCCAGTAGTGTTACGTCTCTTCTGAGTAAGACTATGGATGTCATGTAAGAGGTGTTTTTTTTTTTGCTTGTTTGTTGTTTTTCTTTGTTTGCTTCGTCTGGAAGGCTTCCCAAGTGCTGTCTTGTTCTAATCCACTGAACACAGCTTAAATGTGTGCCGCCTGCTCTGCGCTGCTCTATTCTGGAGTGATCGGATGTGGCATGGTGTGGTTGGCTGGTCGTGCTGGGTAGGATGCACAGCGATGGTGGAAGATGCGAGTATGGCCATGTATGGAGGTCCTGACGCTCTCGCTCTTGTCTGACGTCTCACAAAGGGGAGCGGTTGCCAACGGGTGGGCAGGCAGAGAGAAAACGCCGGAAGGTGTCGGAACTTAGCAGCAGACAGCTTCAATAGGACTTGGTGGGCAGAGAGAAATATTTTTTTAAAAAAAGAAAGAAGGAAAAAACCCAGATCTCACATTGTCACACAGACAATCTCAGAGGAAGCTATCCTGGCACATTCACCCAAATGCCTTACGCAAGACACCACTGGAACACACACAAATTATACCCCCCCCCCCCTCCACACATACACACACACACTACACACGCTACACTACACACACACAATTTCCAAACTGTTCTCCATTCATCAGCATGAACCGAAATAGCCCCTTGTTTTATGCACTCTGGGTGTGAGAGATGTCACCCCATCTGATGCGCTGTTGGAATCCTCTTTCAGATTTTTACAGCACTTCTGGAGGACAGCTTGGCGCCCTCCCTGCTGTTATGAATATGCAGTTATCGAATGAGACATGACATTTGGCCTAATGAGGCTTCAGAGTCTCTTTTTTTGGTCAGATAACACCTGGCTGCCTCTGACATTTGGAGGTTGTGAAGTTTTGTGGGCAGCTCAAGGGAAGTGAGGTCACTACATCGTTCTGCTGCTTTCTGGGGGCGATCTCTTATGGATAGGGATTTTCCATGATGTTTACATAGACCTCATGATAATCCCTAAAAAAATCAGGGCCACAGAAGCACTTACTGGAAATGTTGGGTGTAATGATGTGTGGTGGCGGCATTGCCAGACTGCATCATCTCATTACTGTTCCTTATGACTCCTTATAGCACAATATAAAGGAGCCGATCAACTGTCAGTCTGTAATAAAACATAGTACAAGGATGTTTTATAAAGATACAAGGATGTTTTATTGTCACATGCATTTACATACTGGGTAGAGTATAGGACATGCAGTGAAGTTGGTGAAGATTGTTAGATAGTGAGATTAGTTGTACCTTACTTAGCTGTACCTTACTAAAACCTAGCTCTAAACTCTGTGTAAAACTGATTAACTATTATTACTACAAACAACATAAACAGCATAAACCATGTGCTGATATTGCCTCAGCAAAGTCCCAATTGCCCACTTTAGCAAAGCTGGTTTTCTAAAAGGCATAAAAATGTTTTCAATTTTGCTTCTGTGGCTGCATACATGAGTATGTGTGGCCCATAATTGCTAATATTACATCATATTAAATCACTACATCATCCCGACTTTCATTACAAGTTGATTCCAAGTGTATTAGCCTAAGTGGTAAACCTCCTAATAGAAGATCCCTATGGCTTCACTTTTTTTCTAGTAAACAATCATGTCACTCTTCTTGCATCTATGACTTGGCCTTAGAGATAGTAGTCTTAAATGTGGTCTATGAGGCTAAGCTTGCCCATCTCTCTGGTTAGATCTGTACCCTGCAGTCCCTCCAAATGTCTGTGCACAGCCCTGTTTCTTAACTAACCCAAGAGCAAAACTCTCTCTTAAAAGTCATTATACCTTAAAACCCCTAGCCTATGAGTATTATCAGGGAGTGCAGGATGTCTAGACAATAACAAACACAGAAATGATTGTTTCTTTTCTGCCCTTTTTTGAGACTGGAGAAGATGTGTAATATTGCTTTATTATATAACCAGAGTCCTTAGTGGCAGAGTACTCTTCACTTCACTGGCATTTACTAACAAATAAAAACATTCCCTTAGAAAAGGATACAGCCACTGTGTGTGTGTGTGTGAGAGAGAGAGATTTACTAATGTTCTAGTTGAGCTACCTGGCATCCATTACACAGGCAAATGTGAAACACAGACAGGGAAATCAAGATGACACACACCTGCTGTGTGGCTGTCTTACACTCTCTCTTACACAATCCAAATCAACAGGTAACACAGCCAGTACACACATGCCATGGATGCAGTGTAAAATGGGCCTGGGATTTGGTTAAAGTAATTTTCAGTAAATAATTATAGAGACAAAGTCTTTGTAGGCAGGCTATTTGAGGAAATTATTATTATGTGTCATTAATAAAGCAGAAGTAAATAAATTGACCTGACACATTAGAATAAACTGTCAACCCAATTTAATGCTCAAGTCAAGAGTTCAAGATAAAAAGCCAGTTAGTTGATTACTTTGGGTTCAGTTGAGAAAAAAAGTGTGCTGTAAAATAGCTTTAGGCTTACACTTACTGATATCTGTGCAGATGTCCAGCCGATGTAATTCAAGATTGGTACAGCCCCTGTTTCTGTGTTGATCTTGGTCTTTAGCAGAAAAAGTCTCAAAAATTTTTTTTTTGAAACATGACCCAGATCCAAGACCCTTGCACCATGGGTAAAGTTGCTCACATCTTTTGTTAGCCTAGTTTTCTCAGGGTGGTGCCACTCCTACTCTCTCTGAAACACTTTTACATGACCATTCAAGTAAAATTGATTCTCATTTGTTATTGTGATCACACAGCACACAGTGCAAACAACAAAATTCAGCCTCTGCATTTATCCCATGACAACAGCACCCAGGGAGCAGTGTGTGGGGAGTGTGGGGACAGTTGGTGGATTTGAACCTGAGACGTCTGGTCACAGGTCTGTTACCTTACCTGATGAGTTCGGACCTGTGCATATACAGTATGTCGCAAAAGTGAGTACACCCCTCACATTTTTGTACATCTTTTTATTATATCTTTCCATGTGAGAAGTCTGAAGATATAACACTTTGATACAATGTAAACTAGGTGTAAGCTGTACACTACCCACTTTACATTGTAAAAGTGTTTACACTTTACACTTCTCCCATGGAAAGATATAATAAAAAGATGTACAAAAATGTAAGGGGTGTACTCACTTTTGTGACATACTGTATGTGTGCACATTTGTGTGTGCGTGTGTGTGTGTGTGTGTGTATGTGTGTGCGCATCTGTTGTATACTGTATATGTTGGTATGCTCTTAAACCCAATGCCTCATTCCAAGGTCAGTTTCTTATCTAAAGGGCATCCTGTGATTTCCAAGCCGTCACTTGTGTAGTACACATATTACACACATTACACCAACGAGGTAAGAAATATGTGAACGTAATGCCATTGTGTACCAAATACAAATAACATAAATCTCTCTCTCTCTCTCTCTCTCTCTCTCTCTCTCTCTCTCTCTCTCTCCACGATGGTGAGCTTTAGGCTCTGAATTCAAATTCAGACATTTTGGTGTAGAGGTCATCTATATTGCATCAAAACAAACAGAAACAGGAAACTGGCTTGATTATAGGTCTGTGTGGAGTCATATATATATATATGTATACATACATATATATGTATACATACATATGTATATATGTGTGTGTGTGTGTTTGTGTGCGTGTGTGTGTGTGTGTGGGGGGGGGTGTTGAGGGTTAAGCCTTACACAGTACATAGCGGAGATGGAAGATGGGAAGCAGGACACAATAGGAATGGGACTGGCCTCAGCGTGAGGAAGCATTTATCAGCTTGACCACAGATCAATACAGCCAATGGGAGTCCCACCACCATCAGAGCAGTGGTCTATAAGGCCAAAGAGGTCAATTCCTGTCGAAATAATCGCACACCTGCACCCACACGTGCACACACACACACACACACACACGTGTATAAAAGAGAAAGAGAGTGAGAAAGACAGAGAGAGCGAGATGCACAAATCTATCTTTACAAATCCACCAATCTATGCACAACCATGAGATACATCTATACTCAAATAGTCTACATATCAGTGTATGTTGAATTGTGCACATACATGAACGCATACAGAATACATATATATGATCTAGGTCACCCTGTCTTGTTCTTTTTCTCTCTTTCTCTCTCTCTCTCTCTTGCTTTCACTTCCTTTTTCCCTTGCACAAACACACACACACACACACACACACACACACACACACACACACACACACACACACAGGCATATGTCACAGACAGAAGTATCTGTATGATGGTGTCCCATAGATATGCAGGCAGGTCATGTACCAAGGGTCGTGAAGGTCTTCAGGGTCACAGGCTAATCAGCCAAAGTTAATGAACTACAGAGAGAGGTGGGGGAGGGGAACTGGAGAGAAACACAAAAGAGGGAGAAAGACAGAGAAAGGGGTGAAGGAGAGGATGAAAGAGAGAAACAAACATACAAAAAATGAAAGAATGAAAAAAGAGTGATAAATACATGTTACACAAATGAAGAAAGAGGAAAAAACAGAAATGAAGAAAAAAAGAGAAAAAAACAAACAAACCTAACAAAGAAAAGAAAGACTGAAAGAATGGCATACAGATGTTAAGCACAGAATACTCATGCACTTCCTCAAAGACGAAAACAAAAAACTATGACACAGGCCTATGAAGTAGCGACTTACGTCGCCTGGCATTTGCAGGAGGAAATGTTCCAACGGTGTTTCCATCAGTGCTACTTCCTGTGATGAGTTGGGTCTGCGAGTCGTGTGAGTGAATGAGTCACTGAATGAGCGGGCAGATGGTCCTGTGTTGTTCGTCGGACTGACGACTGCCAATACGCTCCCTTAGCTTGACTGTTGGTGGAACTCTATCAAAATCTTAGCCACCATATCACAGTGTAATTCAACAGGGTGATCACAGTTTGTGAAATGTCTTACAAGAACATAGCTGCATGAAGCCAGTTCAAGGGCAAACAGGAATGTGCATAAAGGAAACATTGGTATTTGTCAACAGAAATAGGAGGTGTGTCTGAAGGAAAGACCTGGGTAGAAAGAGGTGCATGTCTGAATATTGGTACAAACATCTGTACAAACATTCATATCCGAAGCCATGTCTCCTCTTATACTATTTTATAACTTGTGGCTGAAGCAAATGTTGAAAGTAAATATGTACCACTGTTTTCTGTGAGGACAGATGTTACAAATGTTAATAGAGCTTTCAGAAAAAATGTCCTTGAGCAGCGTAGTCCTGCAGGTGAAGTGGTTGCCATGGCATCAAAACTCAAAATCCCAAAGACCTTTTCTATAAGTCTGTTTGAGTCCAAACTGCAGGCTGACAGAAGTACAAACCAAAAGCAGGCATTACACGACTATTTCGCTTGTGTAATTTTACATCATTACAAAGAAACACACCATTTCATTCAGCCAGCAATCTTCAGAATGTGTTTGTTAGACGTGTATTGCCACATTTGTATTGTTTTCTTTTTTCTGTTTTTTTTTTTTTTTTCAAACAAGTATACTCGGAGTTGTTAGGTGTTTGGAAAAAAGAATGTGAGCCCAAATACTTGAGTCCTGTGGGAAATGTGTTGATGTTATTAGTGTCTGAGGGCCAGTGTGTTGTATTAATCAAAAGGCTACTATGTGTTGCAGCAGCTACATCAGCCCAGGGCAGTGTAGTGGAATGTGTGAAGAAATAGAGAACAGAGACTGCTAATATACTATGGACTAACCTACAGTATAACCAGCAGTAGGCGAGTGAATGAGGGAGTGTGTGTGTGTGTGTGTGTGTGTGTGTGTGTGTGTGTGTGTGTGTGTTTGTGAAACAGTAGAATGACTTTGTGGAGTCTGAGAAAAACAGACAGAAAAAAAACAGAACAGAGGGAGGGAACAATAATGTGTGGGATATTCAATGAAAGATTTAAGACAAAATGAGGACAAAATGAGACATTTACAAAGAATTACCACAAACATACAGCGTCATTAAAAGACAGTGCTGGCTGGTGAGATCTTTATTTCTGTGTCCATCTCGAACTAGAAGACAGGACAAAGGAGACCCTTTCGATAATATGACAAAAAAACGCACCACACAGGTCTGGCCATGCCTGGAGATATTTTTGTAGTGACACATTGTGAAGTGTGTAAGGTGTGAAATCATGGAGAGCGCAAGTTTATTTCCCTTCTAATGTACTTTGTGTGTTGCCTGTCCAGTGAAGGATATAACCATGAAACATTCATTCCATATTTCATTCTT
>CM059278.1:20377205-20402205 GCA_030347295.1 Setipinna tenuifilis | reverse complement strand
ATATTAACCTATGCAATGTAAAATGTCCCAACGCATGGCTTAACTACAAGAATCGGTACATTTCCATAAGCTGTGCTTCTGTGCCCTGCATATTACAGTAAAAGCATTTGGCTAACTAGTTTGAGCCCTGCTGCCCACGCATCCTTCCCTATGCCATGGGCTACTCACTGTCTGGGGTCAGAACTGAAATACATTACAAGACATTGAAAGATATTATACAGGCACTGTATATTTAAGTACTTGTTTATGTATTATCTGTGCGGTTTCAAGGTTCTGGTACTGGTACCAGGGGTCCCACCAGAATATAGTGAGCCATACTGTCATTAATTGCGATGCCGCCAACATTTTCCGATGTCCAACATTTTATTGCCTTAAATGCCTTGATGCCAAAGGGGTATGAATTAATCAAAACATACTGACTGACTGACAAACAAAATCATATGGACATGTCTGTGCCCACTTCATACAGATCACCATCTTGCTGAGACTAGGGGCAGTTTTCTTCTGCTTTTGGAAAAAAAAAAAGTGAGGAAGATTCTTCAAACTGACAATGGCCGTGAAAGATCACCTTGTGATCTGGGCTGATGCAGTGCAATTTTCCCTTGGGAGGATTCATAATGCATACCCAGGCATGCTGATCACTAGAGAGCACTGTGGTTGACATTTGGTCCTATGCTTTCACGCTGACATGTTTGAAGTGGGCCTAAAGTGTTTTTCTCTGCATGAAGGGGACACTCAGTGTAGCAAAGCAATCATGCTTGGTCACAAAAGGTGTGTGTGTGTGTGTGTGTGTGTGTGTGTGTGTGTGTGTGTGTGTGTGTGTGAAAGAGAGAGAAAGAGCGAGAGTGAGTGCATGTATGTAGGTGGATATGTGTTTGCACATGTGTATGCGTGCATAAGTGCTCACGTTTACTTTTGTGTTTTTCTGAATGTTGTGTTATTCTGAATAGTGTGTGTGTAAAATGGAGAAAGAGAGAGCGAGAGCGAGAGCGAGAGAGAGAGAGTATGTGTTTGTGTGTAGGTCTGGGGGCGGTCTGCTATTATGAGAGAGGGAGAGAGAAAGAGAGAGAGAGAGGGAGAGAGAGAGTGGGAGAGACTGATTATATTACTGCACTGTATTCTGTAAAAGGATGTAAGGCCAAGTCATCATTCAAAAGCACAAAAAGCAGGTGACAGTTACCATGGATACACAGTCGATCTCAGCGGTTCTGCATAGCCTGTGTCCACACACGCAACAGATGCACCATCACCCAGTCTCTAGCATAGAATAATATTTGTGTTTTTTAAATATATTTATGTTTTTAATGTTTCATCCAAGCTATGTTGGAGCATGGCAAGTATCTATATTACAGATTAATGTTTTGGCTATGGCTAAAGTGCTTTAGCTGAGAAAAAACAGGTAGGCAATTATAACATAAGATATAGAGAAAAAAGCATTGTTTTTTCAGCAAAAAGTTAGAAAACTAAGTTGCTTTATGTCACTGAAACATATAACATTTCAAAGTAACAGTTGCTTTAGCATTTTCTTTGTCCCTTACGTGTTGGTTGTTCATAAAAAGCCTTTATAAAGTTTTCAAGGGCCTTTATTCCATGCCTGTTGTGAAGTGCAGGAAAACTATTACATTGTGTAACAGCACAAGGTCTCATGACACCAAATTACTGTGTATTGGTTACCAACAGTGTCACTGCTAACAGTACCTTCGAGATTAGCATTGCTAATTGTGCTGGAATTTGTTCCATAGGATACTACAACAGCCATCAGCCTTCGGCCCCCCTGGCCTACTTACTTCTCTTACTAAAGGGGAATAACCTCATTCATTGGACCTGTGGGAAGATTTTACTGTGATGCCTCCATAACCGATTAAACTTTGTTTACATTCGCCATTCAATCTCTGCTCTGGTGTTCTATCTTGTTTTTGTCTGGCTGGGCAATGGAGAAGCCGGGGCAGCATCAACTTGATTGCACTATCAATAACTGTCAGACTGTTCTAGAATCCAGACGCTGGCTGAGAGACAGCGTGCATGGCCCAGTCCCACAGCTCCCTGTCTTCTCAGAGAGGATGACAGAGCTTTTAACTAGCCTGCCTGCAGGCTGCCAATGCCTCTTAGTTCAGACTGTTCCACATGTATTTGTCTCCAGTCACATTCCTCCCGGCTGCATAATGCTATGGTGGACTTGCCTGCCCACCACAGTGGTAAGCCATTGTGACTGACTTGGAAACCGAGTCCAGGACATAAACAGTGTAGTGTTGTGGGTATCCCACAATGCATTGTGTCTCCCTACTGTTATTATGGCCACAACCCCCGGGGAGGATCATGGGAGAGACCTTGTTGACGACAACTGGACGCATATTTCTGTGATGAGATTTTGCAATAAAGGTCAGCTCTGTGGATTTTTAAAAAATGTTAAAGAGTAATTATAAGTAAATCTTTCCATAGGAATGACAACCAAGAAAGGTTATCAAAACATTTGACTTGGTCATGGCAGTTCCATCACGATAACAACGTGAAAACTCAGAGCAATTTCAGTGGCTTTGGCTACCCTAGGGCAAGTGTGATGATATGAATTGATATCCATATGAAAAATAAATGAAACTGGCTATGATCTTATAGCTGACAGTTCAGCTGGGGTCACAACAGGCCAGCCAGTTTCAGGTGCCAATTTCCTCCCATCTGGCCCTGCAGTGCAACTATTTTAGAGCTTTCCGTGGTGGTTCATTAAGATGTGATAGAACCAGATGGACAAAGAGATAGAGGTGACTGCCTTTACTTTATCTTCTCACACACTGCTGCTCAGGCACACTGTGCTGATCTGCCACAGAAAGATGTGTTTTTCTTCTAAGCTGTCCATCTTCCTTTTCCTCCTGTGCTGAGATTTAGTCACCGCTCTCAGTGCAGACACAAGTGTCTGGTGGGCTCACGACAGGATCTAACACCAAGGACAGGGTTTAGAACTGGAAAGCAGAGATTGCTCTGTGCTCCCTTAAAAAGTTAGCCTCCATGCACATGTTAACCGTGTAAAAACAAACACTGCAACAGGGCACAGCAGAACAATGTCATTGATGAAGTAAATGACTGTGCCTATAGTCTACATCACACACTATATGTGAATCATTCATAAATTAGAATTTAAATTAAATGCTGCTGTTGACTCACTTACCAGCCCTACAAATGACCCCTGCAACATATGCAACTGGACATGGTCTCCCTGAAGCTCAACACACCCATTGACTCTTCTTTAATGTACTGCATGAGTCTCTCCCTTGTTTGGGTGAAGTGGCAGCTCTGTTGCACATGTGATGGATCTGGTCCCCCCAAACTCCTCCCCCCTCCCCCCTCCGCCAGCGATGCCCCCTCTGAGCCTCTTTGACCAGTCATCTGAGTCCGGCCTCTGCTCTCTGCCTGCAGCCTCAGAGAGGAAAACACATCAAAGATTCACAGGACTCCCAGGGCTCAGCATGCCTGCACTCTGGACGTGTGCTTGGGAGAATGGGTGAATATTAATGAAGGTCTAGGGGATGGGTGTCGGGGTGGATATTGTGAATCTGATTAACAACAATGCTGTTCATTTTGTTCTGTGCTAATACTGCTGCCAAGATAACAGCTGCACCTCTGTCAGTGGTGTCTGTTTAGGGTCACATTTTTTGTACGCAGAGCTGAAAAAAGACAGCCTAAGATACAGACTGAAAAGGTTGAAAAGTTCTAAACTCCTGAAGTTTATGGTATGTTTCAATTTTAGCATTGTCAGCTCAAGCTCTCTGTCTCTGGTGTTGCTAAATTTGGTCTGAGTAACAAACATACATCAGCTAATGTCTCCTCAGACACATGTAGTGTGACTCCAGTCCAGCCTCACAGGCAATGACAAGGATTTCCTATCAAGCCACTGTCTTCTAGCCTAAAGCCTGCCTATGCCCTTCCACTCAATTATCGTCTCCCTGCAGGGGTAGTCTGGGGTTGCTTCCATTGACATGTTGTTTCCAGTAGCATCTTATTGGGCCAATCAACGAGCAGAGGGAGTGTCTGTGAGGGTCTGTAAATTGTAGCGCGTAGGCAGGCTTATAGCCAGGCTAATTGCATACATCACGACCTGACTTTAGTGACTGGGTGAAGGTAGATCCAATTGTTTTAAACTTCTACACCACCAGCAAGCAAATGTTTCTTAGTACGGCACAGCCAGATCCTCTATATGAAATGCAATGTAGTACAAGGAGCTGATTTGACCAGGCTACTGTCTTCAGCTTAGACCAGTATTATTGTTTTTTATCATGTATTGTGGGTAAATGTGTGAAAAAGTATGCAACAAGGACAAAACAATGCACAACAGTTATATTTGGATTTTTTTCTGGTTCTTTCGGGACCTTTAAAGAATCCTTTGTATAGCCAATTTAAACAGGAGATTGTTTTCACTTGTATGCGTACTTAGGGGTTTTTATGTTGTCACTTGAATATCTTAACATATTTTATTAGTAATTTCCCCCTATATGCCCACCTTGGACTAAAGCAGTCGTTACTCCAATAATTTCTTTCTTTTCACCTTCGTGTACATTCTCCATTCATTTGTAGTGCAGCTTCAGGTTCTACTTGGCACCTAAGGAAAAGTCCAGATGAGATATGTGGTGATGGTTCTTCGCTAGTGGCTGGCACGATCACAACTCTGAAGGAGGAAGACTTCTAAAGGTGGGAACTTTAACTGGATTGGTTGAGAGTTCGGCAGGCATCCAACACAGGAAGAGGATGTGGAGAAAGTGGCATGTCTCCTCGCTGAAGGGCTTACACACCGATACCCACACAGGCATGCACACACACACACACACATATGCACGCACACACACACACACACTTACTGGTATGCACACACACATTTATTCACTCACACACAACATACACACACACACACACACACACACACACACACACAAATGCACACATGCACACACCCTCTCAATTCCATCGAGAATACATTCACAAGCATGCCTTTTAAAATGAGGTAGAATGTCAGGTTGTGTTCCTGACAAAATGACACAAATGGGCTAGACATTTGTCAGCAAGGTGTCTATCCTCCAGGTCCACCATCAGCATCGGATCAAACACAGGCAAGTGCAAACTTGGACAGAATCTGAGGTTCATTCTCTGCCCATCACCATCTAAGGAAAAGAGTATTGAGGGATGCCATTTCTAGCACCCCTTCTCCTACGCACAGATTGTTGCCATGGAAGCCTTTTAGAAAGGGAGGCAATTTTACACAAAAAAAATAATACTTTCTCAAGCTGAGCTCTTTAAGTCCTCTAGTATGTGTGTGTGTGTGTGTGTGTGTGTGTGTGTGTGTGTGTGTGTGTGTGTGCGTGTGTGTGTGTGTGTGTGTGTGTGTGTGTGTGTGTGTGTGTGTGTGTGTGTGTGTGTGTGTGCGTGCGTGTGTGCGTGTTTGTTTGTTTGCTTGTTTCTGTCTGTATGTATGTGCAAAAGATTGTTTGTATGAGAGACAGGCAGGAGGGCAGGGAGATGAAGAGTAAGCCACTGCATTCAAAATGCCTGGATGCAGGCTAGCCTATGGGGAAAGGAAATCTATGTGATCGTTCAAAGGCTGGCAGCTCTTAATAGCTCATGCAGAGTGCTCATAAATGGTTCTAACCATATAAATAATGGCATCACATTATACCCCCACCTCCCCTAGAAAGTGTGTCCAACATGGTGAACATTTTTTAGTATATATGTATATAGTATATATGCATATATGATATAGGCCATTGCTGCAGGGTCACCAAAAATGCCCCCTAACACAAATAGCGAGAGGGAGGGGGGTGAATATTTGCGAGATTTAGTTGTTTTCCTGCTTATATGCAGCGCCAGTGCTAATAAAAAGCTCTAAGTCTTATAATCAATGCAAAACTATTTTTCTTATGGTATGTTTAGCAGTGATATACTTTATGCTTCGTTGTTGGCGGCGTTTGAAGCTGCAGCATCACCACACATTTTCCCCTTATCTAGTCTAGAAATTATGATTTGTCTATCAAGTGGTACCGTCTTTAAAGTGTTCTTATAACTGATAGGCACATTGTCCAATGGTTGTTTGGACTGCCGCCTCTGGCGTCGTCTATTGGCCAGAATTTATTAGGAGTTTGTTTTCTCCCCTCCCCTTGTATAAAGCCCTCCGTCTCCTTCCCAGTGCGCTTTGACTGAAGTGGGTCGCTTGGATACTGTCAGAGCACGCACTTGCTGAAAAGTCTGAGATTCTACCTGGAAACTAAACCTCTTTTTAACAAAACACAGAAACAATGGATGAGATGGAAGAAGAGCTTAAATGCCCTGTCTGCGGGTCTTTTTACAGGGAGCCTATAATCCTACCATGCTCCCACAACATTTGCCTTGCTTGTGCGCGGAATATTTTGGTGCAAACTCCCGATGCCGAGTCACCACAGAGCAGCCGGGCGTCGGGATCCGGCGTGTCCGACTACGACTACCTGGACTTGGACAAGATGAGCTTGTACAGCGAAGCTGACAGCGGCTATGGCTCGTACGGAGGCTTCGCTAGTGCGCCGACCACCCCTTGCCAGAAATCCCCAAACGGGGTGCGGGTGTTCCCCCCTGCCGTTCCCCCACAACCTCAACAACAACACTTGCTCCCGCTCCCCGGAGGTTTGCCCCCTATCCCCCGCAACTCCTGTATCACCTGCCCGCAGTGCCATCGGAGCCTTATTCTGGATGACCGGGGGCTTCGCGGCTTTCCCAAGAACCGGGTCCTGGAAGGGGTGGTCGACCGGTACCAGCAGAGCAAAGCAGCCGCGCTCAAGTGTCAGTTGTGCGAGAAGAGCCCCAGAGAAGCCACGGTGATGTGCGAGCAGTGCGACGTCTTCTACTGTGACCCTTGCCGGCTGCGGTGTCACCCACCACGGGGTCCACTCGCCAAGCATCGCCTGGTACCCCCTGCTCAGGGCCGCATTAGCCGCCGAACGAGCCCCCGAAAGATATCCACCTGCACGGAGCACGAGCTGGAAAATCTCAGCATGTACTGTGTCCAGTGCAAGACGCCCGTATGCTACCAGTGCTTGGAGGAAGGCAAACACTCAACACACGAAGTCAAAGCCCTCGGGGCGATGTGGAAATTGCACAAGGTAAATACGTCTGGTCTGAGATAATCATTAATCAGTGATTGCAGAGCATAAATACATATGCAGGTAAATGTGCTGCATCAGAATCCGTCCCCAAAAACGTCACAGCGTGAACAAGTCTTCCGCAATGACCCACTGTCCTGTTTTAAGACGTGAAAGTGGTTGATGGTCGGTATACCATGTCATGGGTAGACTATTTTACAAGGACACATTAAACATGAACTACACACCGGCCACACAGAAACATGTTTAGGTATTATAAAAGTGGACGTACCAAGCCTGCCATATTGACATAAATCGCTGTCCTTGAATCCACAGTGACTGCCATACATTGCCGATGTACTGATGTGGTTGTGTGATTTGGCCATGTGATAAACATTTAGAAAACTACCCTGGGCATACAAGCCTGGTGCCCAGCCGCTGTGTTGGGTGCGTAAATAAGTTGTCAAAGGAATGCGCAGCTCTAGTAAGCAACAGCGGTTCTTAAAATTCAGCGCACGTTGAAACGGAGACAAGTCTCCAATCCACTTCATCATGCCGGCGGTTGAAAATGTGATGAAGATACGATATGTGTTGAAGACTGTTTACTTAAGCTGGGTTTTTGACTCTCTGCTTTGAGGTGGAAGAGTGGTCTGTCGTTGTGTGTTTCGAGGTCACATGAAGATAGCCTGTTGAGCAAAGAGAGGTGGCGGTCGAGTGTTTCAGTCCTCTGTGTTTTGATTAATAGGGAGGCGTTTTGGAAAATTCTGGTGCTCGTGAGTAGGCTAAACGTTCTATTGATTTTATTCCGTCTACAGGAACTGCAGTTTGGAGAGATCACAATAAGCTCACCCAAACGGTCAAAAAATGTGTAAAAATTGTATTGTAGCATATATTTGGGTGAAAGTTTCTCTCTTTCTGTTTGGTTTCGTGGTGTTGCTGTCGGCTATTTTCACCTCAGAGGTGGTGCTGGAGGTGTTCTCTTCAGGGAGGGTTTGTGTGTCTCCATGGTGACATCTAGGCAACAGAGGCCCCTTTTGTGTTGGGATTGTAGAGTATAGTCATTCTGGGTGCCACAGGCTGACTGTGTAAGATTACACTATAGAGGGAGTTCCTGTAAGTAACAGCTGCAAGATGGCCACTCCACAAAACCCAAAAATTCAGACAATGAGGAGTAAGGTAATATGCTATAACAAGGTATTTATTACAAATTGGCTTTCAGCAGGCCATGTTTTAGCCTACATGTGAATGGAATTATGGTAATGTGATCGGAAAAAGCATTCCTAGACCAGACCCCAATTTAGATTTCAAAAATGTATCCAATCAGCTGTCTGGTTTTTCCAAAACAACATGACTTCCAGCTGCCAGAAGAACAGCTGTATGTCTAGCTAGTTATGAACTGCAGTAGACAGACATGGTATGGAACTAAGGAATGGCAGACTGTGTGTGTGTGTTGGCATGTTGGCATGCATGGATTCTGTGTCTGTGGTGTTTTTTTTTGTGGGCTGGGGTGCCACAAGGACAGTTGTACCCCGTCACTTCAAAGAGCAGATTAAACAGGAGCTGTCTGCCTTTTCCCTCAAATAGACACACATAGGCATACACAGATACACACATGCAAGCACACACACCAGGCTCTTCCCAAGCACTGCGTTTCAACACTGGAGAGTGCCAGATTTAGCGATGGGAGTTATCACCAGTCCGTGCTAAGACACACACACATACACGCACACATACACACACACACACACACACACACACACACACACACACACACACACACACACACACACACACACATGTCCGTACACACACACACACGCATATAGACAAACACACATGTAGGACAATTCAACCAGTGACGTATGTCATTTGATTAATCTGTTTAACACTGTTTTCAAACGTATGCGGTATACAAATATTTGTATGCGGTATACAAATATTTGTCCCCCCAAATGTCCCCATTCGTCCCCAAATTTCTTGAGTGTGTTGTTTAGCCTTCACGTATGTTAACAATATTCAAAATGACAAAGCTTGAATATTATTGAGTGGGACCAAATGTGTTCCACAGAGATGAATAGAAAAGCATTGTTGCATTATCCAGGATAGCGCCACCTACTGCTTCCACTCACTTTCATTTACCTCCAGCAACTGCGTCTGGGAGCATGCCATAAGTTTCGGGTCACTCTGTCTCTGACGGGCCGAACAGAGGGAGGGCTGAAAACGATGACTTGGAACCGAACTCAAGTTTCCGTTGTAGTTCGAGCAGTACTAAACAAAGCTGGTGAGATGGATGTAGGCGAAGCTATACATTCTGTGTTGGCAACCGTTCTCAAAATTGAGGATATAAACCCAGAAAAAGAAGAATGCTTGAGGAATTTTATCGAGGGGAAAGGCGTTATTGCCTACTTCCTGCGGGGTTTGGTAAAAGAGCTTAGGTTACAGAGCAATTGCGATTAGCTAAAGTATCCTCCCACCGTGGAGCAAACGAATGCCAATGCAGAAGTTTCAGACACTTTGCACAAATGGAAAAGCGGCTGATGCATCACGCTATCGTTGCACTACCAGCCATATATATTTTTTTTTTTTAAATCTTATCCTATATCACCTTGGACCATAGTCCATGAAAATATTTTTTTACTGTCAGAGAAGCATTAATGGAAAAGCATGTCTGTTTTTAGCCTAATTAACAGCACTGTCGTGACCAAAGCAGAGAGGGTGAGCCAAACCAATGACAAAGTGTTTCAGTCAGAAGTGAAATGGGTATGTAGCCTACCGTATAGGGCTTCACAATATTAGCAAACTGTGTGATATAAAATAAACTAAACTCAGTGTTGCGACAAGGATATAATTTGCAATAAATACAAACGCGTTAATAAAATCCTTTGTCTTTTTTGTTCACTAGACCCCAGAGAGTGAATAGCATATGCTTTTGGTATAGGCACTTAGGGCAGCAGGGCTCTTTCTGATTGGCCAAATACTTTAATATGCACAGTGTGAAAGCATAGCTTCTGACACAGCACCATTTATTGCATTTAAGCCATAGCCGGGCTGCCTCACCAAGCTCGTAGACGGAGCTTGTTCTGGCAGACCTCCCATAGACAGGTGGCTCTCAGAGGCGGGATCAACATTATCAACGAATGTCTTTGAAATGCCTCTGTGTACTACTGTACAGAGTTGACTCTGTTGACGAATGCGTAGTGTTTGTTTTTTATTGGTGCCCGATTTTTAGGGCAAAGGAGCAAGTTGGCCAGACTGACTTGAATGAGAAATTCAATATAGCGTCACAGGCAGTATTGGCGGCCCCAGGCCAGTTAAGCCATGTTTAGTGATATGTATATTGTGTGTTGATATTGCGATATTGCAATATTTGTTTGCCTATATTGTACAGCCACAATAAAGATGTACAATATGAGGAAAAAAACATGATATCATAGCAGGAACAATGGACATAAGCATACAAAGTCCACTTAAACAGGTTTTTAATCCGATCTTTTGTATACCCTCTCTACATTTGCATGTGCATGCATGCCCTGTATGAAAAACCGACTGAATGCATTTTTATGTCCTCTCTGTACTTCCCTGGTGCTCTTGTTAGGTACATTTGAGGACAATTAGTAGAGGTGTGTGTGTGGCTCTTGTTTCCATGGCATGTGTGTGTGTGTTATTTGGGGTGTGATCTTGTCTGTGTGCTGACCTTAGATGCAGAGCCTCTGGGTATAAAGAGTACTGACAGATGGACACACACACACACACACACACACACACACACACACACACACACATATAGACACAGTGAACTGGCAGCGCACACATGGGCATCTTGCAACACCAGCAGGCATTCCTTAGACACACACACACACACACACACACACACACACACACACACACACACACACACACACACACACACACACACACACAGCCCACATGTACACTTAAACACTTAAACTAAATGTTAACATTCACCCATGTCTGCAGGTGTGTCGCACTCAGACACATGCTCACTCACCCAGACAGACGACGCAGTTGAACAAATCAGAGTGGCAGCCAGTGGCTGTGAAATTGCTCGGCCTTGTTTAATTCCATTGCTTGTCTGGCAGTGTCGCCACATCAGTGCTGACTGACTGGCTTGCCACAGTATACGTGTACGATGCATTAAGTGTGCCTCGTCTGCCTCGCTCCCAATGGCCCAATCAGTTCACCACTGTAACATGGTCAGTACTGAATAATTTATGAGGGAATTTGCCCAACATACAGCCCTCCCCACACCCCATTCAGTTCTCCTGTTTACCACATGTCGTGTGTCCATTGGATTGTAAGTTAATGACCCTGAACATGCTAATTTGACAGCTTGCCTGTCAGGGGCAATGGCTAGCTGGTTGGTTGATTAGTGTGGGTTGTGGAGGGAGAGGGTATCCAGATAGTACCTCTGCCAAGGAGGCCATGTTTTGTCTGGTTCTACCTGAGCAGTTGTCATGAAACTTGGTGGTAAGGTATAGGCAGAGGCAGAGGCAGAAACAGTTATATTTTAGAGCAGCTTTGCACCGGTGGGGTTATTATGCAATTTTAGTTTTGCAGTTTTGGAAAGTACAGCATCTGGCCTTGCCAGAGGTGTGCACCCACTTAGTATCTTTCTATTTCATGAAGTTCAAAGCTTGTTGTTTTTCAGCTGTCACAAGTTGAGAAACGAATTACATAATCTCTGTTTAGCTACTGCTGGTGTGTTTAAACACCTGAAATCAGTGTGTCTGACCAGTATTAGCTTATCGAGAACTTCTGTGAATGCTGGTATGCTGGGGTTGTGATGTTAAATGGATATTGTTTGGTAGTGTGTGTTTAGGGGTGTGAAAGAAAGGGAGAGGCAGTAAGAAAGACAAGAGGACAAGAGGAGGAGGGGTCTGAATTAGTCTCTGTATGAGTGAACCACCCAGCTCCAGCTGTTTCTTTCCTGTCTTTTGTTTCCTGCACCATCCCCTACACACATACATATACACATACACACACACACACACACACACACACACACACACACACACACAAGCCATTGTCAGCCTGTTTTCCTGGTGATGTGTTCAGCTGCAAAGACTGTGACACACACACACACACACACACACATCTTTCTTTGTATGTCATGCATGTCACGTGTATGTGTGGTGTGTGTTTGTGTGTGTAGGGTGTGTAGAGTGTATTTCTGCATAAAAGTGAGTCGTGTAAATGAGAAACAAGGTCAACAGGGACCAGATGAGTGTTGCACTCTCACGAGAGCCCAAAGAGAGGACAGGGGATGACAGAGAAGAGCAAGAGAGATGTGGGTCACAAAAGGCATCAGAGTTGCTCGGCAGATTTCATTGTTCACAGGAAAAAAAAAAACATTTACCACTCACTTCAGAGCAAGAGTGACAGACAGAGCAAGAAAGAGAGAGAATGAAAGAGAGGTGAGAAAGTGAGAGAGAGAGAGAGACAGAGGCAAGAGAGTATAGGGGAGAGAGAGAGCGCAGTCAGGAAAGAGAGTAAGCAAACTAGAGAGGGAGCAAGAAAGAGCTAAGAGTGCTAGCAGGGGATAGAGAAAGAGAAAGAAAGGAAGCCATCGAGAGAAAGAGAGAGAGAGAGAGAGAGAGAGAGACATTGAGAAAGAGAGCAAGCAAGAGGGAGAGCAAAAAGAGAGGAAACAAGAGAGAGGTGAGCGAGAGAGAGAGAGCGATAGCAAGGGAGAGAGAGTGGGAGGAAAAAAAAGAGGGAACAAGACAGATAAGAGAGAGAGAGAGAGAGAGAGCAAGGCAGAGAGAGGGAAAGAGTCTTTTGAACTTTGTCCTGTCTGATCTGCTCCTGTCTAAGCTAATGATCTGAGTGTTGAGTGTGAGCTGAAGCGATCCAGAGGAGAAGGGGCTAAAAGTGGGCCAGACCCAGACCCAGACCCAGGGTGTGGTGAAGTGGGCCCAAGACAGGCCTGATAGAGCCGTCTTCTGCAGAGGGCCGATTTGACCCACAGCACCTGTCAACACATTGCTTGGACACCAGTGGCTTGGATCTTTTAAAATACATGTTTGTTCTCAAGATTTTGGATAAGTAGCCATCTCTCTGTGTTAAGCAATTTCAGATGTTTTATTATCAGCAAGTTACATTTATCACAATGCAATTTCATGTGTTAAGCCTAGAAATCTACACATACCTCAGTGGTTGCAATTGAAATTTCTGACCTGGGTGTAGTCTAGACACGATTCATTGAAGCTCAGTAGCTTTTCTGCCAAATCTGGTCAGACCAATCACATCGACCTATCCTTGTAGAGAGTCGCTGGGCAGGCTTTACACGGTGATGACAGGTCTAGGATGGTGCACTGATCTAAACAGGTAACAAGTATAGTAAACACATTTGTTGGTCTGATTGGTCTTATATAGGGATATCCTATTGCGTACAGAGACCGCCACCCCATGGATTGTGCCTGGCCTATTTATCATGGTCAGACCACACAATTTGACATGAGCTATCTTGTCAGGCTAATGTCTCTGTGCTCTTGTGTTTCATTTGTGTTTTTTTATGGCACACACAAAAAAAAAATACTGGAGATAGTTTTCAGCTCCAGCCCCAAAGATATTGGAAAACCACTCTCTCTGAAGAGTTTGAGGCATCTCTCCTCAGGCATTCCCAGCTGAGATGGTTTTGTTGGTGGGCCTCAGTCTACTTAGCATTCACTCTCTCGCAAGCAGATGCCCTCATTTCCTTTTTTTTTCCTACTCAGTTTCATCTGCGTTCAGGAGACTAATAAGCACAAGCTAAATTGAAGCAGGACAGCATGGTCTGTAGAGGAGAAAGCCATGCCCTCCTCCTGAAGGCTTTGTCCTTCCAGTGATTTTCTCATCACTGCTGTCAAGCAGGCTTGGCGATTCTAACTTTAGGCTCCAGCTCTCTACACAAAGCTGCATTTTTGATATTTTCTCTTTGTGACTCAGATATATGCAAACGTGATGGATTTGTACTGTATTTGCAAGCAGTAATTGCAGGCAGGGATGATGTTCTCGACAGGGCTATGGAAAGGGCTTGATGGGAGGACTGATTGCAGTCGGCTGGCTCAAGGCGTTCTTCTTCTTCTTCTGCAGTTTTCAAATGAAAGATGAGACGTATTGTCAAAAAGATAAAAAATCAGATCAAAAATAAGAAATAACAAGGCCTCCCTGACATATCCATAAATCTTAGGTTTTCTTTTTTTGGCACGAAACAATTTAAATATTTTATTATTAATGAATACAAAAGAAAAACAAACACAAAACCACGGTTCATGAAGTGGTGGTGAAGAGATCCTAGATTGTTCCAAGGTTGGACAGACCTTGATAAGTCTAAGTTCATGAAATGTCTCCTCTGGTTCACCATCAAATATTATTTCCATGTGCAAAAATAGAAAAAAGGAGGCCCTCCTGTTAGGATTACAGTAAAAAGCTGTTACAGTTTTTCTGAATTGCTAAAGCACAAAAACCAATTGGCTGGCCCAATTGCCCAATTGCTTTAGCTACTTCTCACAACTGCTCACTCTTTTGTCAATACCTTAAACCATTTTAGGTAGTAAAACACAATTTGCAAAACTCACTGACTCCTCTTTGCAAAACTCTAAACACATTCTCATTGTCAAAACACACTTTGCAAAACTCATGCCTCCTTTTTGCAACACATTCTCATTGTCAAAACACACTTTGCAGTGTAGGACACATGTGATTCAAAATGTTGAACATTCTTCTCCCCATTTGATCATCAATAAAGCACACATGGCAGTAGCTAAGCACAATGAGTCAAAACTTTATTATTTCATTTCAAATGACCTGACACCACCAATGTAAGCCAATTAAGAGCCACAAGAAGGTTGCAGCTTGAAAATGGCTGCCAATCAGAGACAACAGAGGGAGGGACAGAGCGAGGAAGAGGAGGTAGAGGAAGAACAAGAGGAAGAGTGATTTTTTTCTGCTAACCAAATTAGAGTCACCATTATAGATCACGTTCTCGTCCATGGGTTGATGGCGATGTATGAAATTTTTTAGAGGCCATGGAATTGGCCTGTGCCATAGGCCAGGAACAGTGTCCAGGATAGATATGACACGTCAGGGCATTCTTTCCCTGTTACCTGGCAAGGGACATCATTGCTTGTAATGTGGATGAGGTGCTGTGGCCTGACCAAACCCAAAGGCATGATATAGTAAAGCCCAGTGATCTCTTGTTTGCAGCACTGTATACAGCACTTGTAGTTTTCATTTGTACGGCATTCCCAAAATATATTTTTGTTTGAAGTATTTTAGCAAGTAATCTAATATTACCACTTAATTTTAGTCTATGTACAATACATATACATCCGAATTGTGCTATTTTTCAGTTGGAAATGCATTTTCAGGCCTATAAAAAAACAACTTATGCTATTATACACATCTGAACATTGTGCTTTTCATTTTTTGGTGTAGTGTTTACTAACTGCTTCATTGTAATTTCATTTTGACAATTGTGTCAATGTTTTGAGGACAGAGTTTGGTTTTGAGCACACGTAAAACTGTTTTGAGGGTTGTAGTAGCTTTTGCAACAAGAGTCAGGAGTTTTGGGACATGCATGTGAGCAATTGGAGTTTGTGTTTACAGTTTTGAGAAAATGGGGCAAGGTTTCAAAAATTGAGTTTTAGCAATTGTGAAAAACTGTAAACACTGGCTACATGTGATTTGTTTGAATGCAACATCATATAAACAAAAAAAACAGTATATATGTAGGGTTGATATTTGACAGCATTGTACACTGGGTTTATTGGTGTGTGTGTGTGTGTGTGTGTGTGTGTGTGTGTGTGTATGTGTATGTGTGGTAGTGAGTGGGTATATGGATGTGTGTTTCTATCTGAAAATGAGTCAAATGAGTGAGTGAGTGAGTGAGTGAGTGAGTGAGTGAGTGAGTGAGTGGGTGAGTGAGTCAGTGAGTCAGTGAGTGAGAGAGTGAGAGAATGAGTGAGTGAGAGAGTGAGTGAATGAGTGAGTGAATGAGTAAAAGAGTAAAACCCTCACAGTATTCATCACAGCTGCCATTTACTGTGTTCCATGTGAGTGGACAGCAGTCGTCACAATTACTCCCATCTCTGTCGCTCTTCGTCTCACTCTCTCTTTCCATCTATTGATCTACCTCTCTTTCCCTATCTATTTCCACATCTATCTCTCCTGGTCTTTATGTACATTGATCTTTTTCATCACAGCTACACACACACACACACACACACACACATACACACACACATTCAGACACACAGAGGTCACGTACCTATTTGCAGGGCTTCGATTTGTTTCTGTCACATTTTCTACCAGGTTATTCCCACCCTACTAATGTAACTCAGAGAGGCGACAGGGCTGCCAACTCTTAAACAGTTAGCTTGACAGTCACGCAAATGGCCTTTTTTTTTCATGTGCGCACAAAAAGGCAATGCCTCGTAAAATAAACATTACACGGACCAACACTGAGGCAAGCCCCACAGGATTGGTACCTCATGTAACGTTACTATCACACAATAGATACACATGCCAGGCACTTCAGGCCTTGTTGGACATCTTGCAACAACAGGCCCTGTTGGACATCTTGCAAGTTCAAAATTTGACAGTCCTGCACACAGAAAATCATTAAGAGAAAAAGACAAAAAAAAACATAGACTGGGTGGCATCAGTTTTATGTCTCTCAGTTTACTCAAGTTGTTAAAGTTAAAAAAAACAGATTTAGATTTCCTGGACAGCTGATGACTGTAATATGGCCTATAATATGGCCTAGCATGTGAGTACGGTGTAATGTTGTCTACTTCACCCAACGCGGGTGTTATTTCACACCACGTAGTTAGTTGTCTGTGTGTGGTCACCCATTATTTGCCGTAACGCCTCAGATTTAGATATGCCTGGTGCCTGTGTGTGTGTGTGTGTGTGTGTGTGTGTGTGTGTGTGTGTGTGTGTGTGTGTGTGTGCTGTATGTGTCGGTTTTGCTGGAGTGGGTGGTGTGAGTCACAATGTGCAAACAGTGGAGAGGAGGAGAAGACCACATGAAGAGATGGTGGTGGTGGTGTGTGTGTGTGTTTGTGTGCGTGTGTGTATGTGTATTTGTATCATATACTGTATGTCTGTCACTTGTGTGGGTGTAGTTTATGTGTGTGTGTGTGTGTGTGTGTGTGTGTGTGTGTGTGTGTGTGTGTGTGTGTGTGTGTGTGTGTGTAGAGTGATTGTGAATGTGTTTAGCATGTGTGTTGTGTAGTCTTTGTGTATGTATATGTGAGTATTATAAGGTGTGCATTGTACAGACAGTGTGAGATTGAGCATGCCTGTCTTATCTGTCCCCCCAGAGCGTGACTAGCACTTGACCGTGTCCACTAGCATGGCTAATCAATTCCCTCTCACCCAAGCCTGCTTTAACCACTGTGTGTGTGTGTGTGTGTGTGTGTGTGTGTGTGTGTGTGTGTGTGTGTGTGTGTGTGTGTGCCACTTGATATCTTCCAGAACGGAAGCATTTAAGCGTGCTATGTGATATGCCTCTTTGTTCCATGTCCACTCTCACTTAAGGCTGAAGCTCACATATCACAGGTATCTCACAGCTACACATACATTAGGCAAGGCAACGCACCTTTATTATAGTAAAATAGGTATAAGGTAAATAAAGTACATCTTTAATAAACACAAATATCAATATGTAAAAGCATAAAAGATAAAATAAGTGTAAATGCTTACTAGCCCGGTTTTCAAGTAACATCAAGTAACATCCCTGTGTACAGCACAAAGAAACGTTGAAATAAGTAACTTGTTATACTATTCACCCTCCTACAACTCCCAGCAGTGACTTGCAATGCAATGCAATGCAATGCTGTCTTTTTTAGACAGCCATGGGCCCAGATTGAATTAAAAAATATATATATATCTAATGAAATTGTATATGCCTCAGTAGTAATGTGAAATGTGTTTTTTAAAAGCCTTTTCTTTCACATCAGTGCTCCTGTTGGGACTAGTCAGAGCTATCCTGAAGCGTTTGAACCCAATACCCTATGAGTGTTTAATGGCGGAAGGGGTGTTGATGCTATATGTGGCATGAGAAGCTGCTGAAGACAAGCTAGTGCAGAGAGAAAGTGATCACTCAGATTCTAATCACATTTCATGGCAAGGACACGCCAAACGCGAACACACACACACACACACACACACACACACAACCACACACACACATACACACACACACACACGTACACACACACACACACGCACACGCACACACACACACACACTCACCCACAACCACACACACACACACACACACACAACCACACACACATATACACACACAACCACAACCACAACCACACACACACATATACACACACACAACCACAACCACAACCCCCCCCCCAAACACACACACACACACACAGTTTATCATCCCACAGATGCATGGAGTTCATCACACCCTTGAGGAGACAAGGCAGGATGCTCTCAGCTGGAAATCCAACACAAAACACATACTCACTGACACACATACACACACACACACACACACATGCACACATACACAAAGAAAATGACGGAGAAACAACTACAAAACAGAATAGATGTTTGTCCCCTGCTGTGCTTTTACATTACAGTATATACATACAGCTACATACCATGACACAGGCATGGTCTACATACAAACACACACACACACACACAAATACAGAACATACAACGTACATGGTCTACATACAAACACACACACACACGCACACACACAAATACAGAACATACACAAATCCAGAACACACACAAACACACACACACACACACAGTAGTAATTCACAGGCATCTTCAGGAAGTAGCTTCTCCTCCTTCTGGTGGCTGTGATACTCGAGCATCTGTCTGCTTGATCTTGTCTCACTATTAACAAGACAGGCTCAGGGTGTTTTTGTCTGTGTCCGTGCCCATATACCAGCCTATCCGTGCGTGTGTGTGTGTGTGTGTGTGTCTGCCTGTGTCTGTGCCTTTGTGTCTTTGTGTGTGTGTGTATGTGTGTGTGTGTGTGTGTGTGTGTGTGTCTGTGTCTGTCACCCAGTACACAACAGATGTTGAGGCTCCCGCTGTGTGATTGTGAGCATGTAGTGTTGGGAGGTTTCTGAAATGGCCGTCCCCTCTTGCGTTTGCGTTGCGCTGAGATCAAGCAGCTCAGTTGTCTTTGTAGGGAGAGCTGGGCACCACATAACACTCACCTAACACACACCACCTGACACACTGCATTTCTGAAGCGGAGGGAAGAGACAAAGGCTCTATTACTGCGGAGAAAAGAAGAGAATAACAGATGGGAGAACAAATATAGCCTGGTAAACCAGCCCCTTGTACTTCATTTCATTTCATTTCATACATGAGGTCTGGCTGTGGTTCCATTGACATGGTTGTCTCAGGCAGCCATCTTGCCTGACCAATGAGCGAACAGAGGGAGTCACGGCCTGACATTAGTGATTGGGTAAAGGCAGTTCCAATCGTTTTAAACTTAAGCAGAGTCTACACCTCCAGGAAGAAATTGTTTGCTGATTGGTTAGGCAAGATGCTGCCTGAGACAACCATGTCAATAAAACCACAACCAGACCCCCTGTACAAAATGAAGTATGAGGGATTGGTTTACCAGGCTAGAATAAATCTATCAAATCAGAGAAAAAAATATAAAGAGAATATGAAATAAACGTATGCGTTGCCATTATCATATGAGTTGTCAGCCATGACATGAATTGGCTATTTTAATAATAGATTTTTGAACAGAAAAAGGACAATTTTCACTAGTCTATTTTTTTCCCTTAAAAAATGGTTAGCTCTTTTTTGATATTGTGTAGTCAGTCTAAAACAGCTTAATCAGTCTAATCAGCTAAGGAGGAAAATAGATTAATAGATTTATTAGTAATGAAAATAATTGTTATTTATACCTGTAATAAAAGAGGACAAGGAGGCTAAGGAGGCGAAATGTTGTGAAGTAAGAAAAGAGGAAGGAGGAAAAGCTGGCAAAGGAGAAGCAAAAGAAAACACAGAGGAGATGAACGAGATATTTTAAAGATAAAAAAGAGAGGGAAAGAGAGATAGAGACGGTGGTAAGAGAAGGGATGTCTGTGGGCCTCTGGGTTTCCTGGGTTAATGTGGTTAAAACTCTTACAGGCAGCCCAGGCAGCAGGAACCTGCCATCTCACAGACTCACCCTGCTGTGCAGAGCTGTCGCTCGCTTTCTCTCTCTCTCTCTCTCTCTCTCTCTATCTCGCTCTTTTTCTCTCTATCTCTCTTTTTTTCTCTGTGTGTGTATGTGTGTGTGCCATCTCACCAGTGAGTCTTTGTGTGTGTGTGTGTGTGTGTGTGTCTGTCTGTGTGTATGTGTGTGTGTGTGTGTGTGTGTGTGTGTGTGTGTGTATGTGTGTGTGTGTGTGTGTGTGTGTACTCGCGAGCACGCCAGCTCACCAGTGAGTCTGTGTCCACTGCATGATCCCTAAAATAGCATGCATCCCAGCACAAAAGACAAATACTACCCCCCCCCACCACCACCACCACCACCAGCACCCCCACCCGCCCAAGGGGAGCACACAGCTTGTCTTTGTGAGAGCCTCAGCTCACTGACCTCGCCCCTCTATGCAGTCAGACAAAAGATAGACCTCTGCACACACTGGCCATAAACCAAGTACCTGCCTCTCCATAAAAAAGCTTCGGATTTGTGGAGTAGTGTCTAATGGAGTGTTTCCCCTAAGACACAGAGAAACATTTTTACAGACCTTCTTCAAGACTGTTTGTTTTTTCACCTGAGAGTTTTTAATTTTTTTTTTTTTTTTTGCTGTAGAAAATGTGTGAAACCCATTCAACGTGTGTAACCCCTTTCGGCTGAAGTCAAAGATTGTTCTAGAATTGTTTGGTCTAAGGTAGCCCTCTGGGTAACATACAATAACATATAATATTATGTACTGTACTTTACACTACTGTACTGTACATATCAGAACCAAACGCTAACCCTAACCCTATGGTACAGTGTAAGTTACGTAATGTTACATATTGTTACACACATTGTTACACACATTGTTACATAAATAGCACTAAGATATAGCTAGAATTCGGTTCTTAATGCCATCTTGGACGCCATCTTGAAAATGACCCCTTTCCTCAAGTCAGATTTTACTAGATTTTTATTATGTTACTAAGGACACCTATGGGTATCAAAATCAGTTGAAAAACCTTTTGTATCAATTTTTGTTCCCATATATTTACCCGACTACTAATTCATTGAACAGGGACGGTAAAATAAAGTGTAAGCGCACTCTGTTGTTTTGGGTGTTTGTGAGGGGTGTTGGAGGTAGATTACCCACTCACCCCCATTTCCAACCCCCTTTGGCATTTTGCGCTGATGAGAAAAGCTTGCTAAGCTGGAAGCAGGTGCTTCCTCCTCACCATCCAATATGTTTTCAGTAGGAAATTACAAAACAGCTCAAATGACCCGCAGTGTCTCAGCGTGTGGGCTTTTTCAGGGGTGGTGGGGTGTGGGTTGAAAATGGTGACTCATAAGCACTAAAAGCAAGTGGGGGAGGCCATGTTTAATCTTACCTTTTTAATGGAACTGCTGCGTGTGTATTGTGTGGTGACCCAAGATGAACGTATGTTCCTCTTTCTGTGCCTGATAATGTGGGCATTGAGGTTGGTTGGCTGATAATGTGGGCATTGAGGTTGGTTGGCTGGTTCTTGGTGTCTAAAGGCAAAGAGCTGCTTGTTTACCACCTCTGTTATGTCCCCTGTAATGGAATCTACCATGTTCTTTTTCAGAGTCAGCCTGTTCAAGTCTGATGCGTAGTCTCCCATACGCATTCTGTAAAAAGAAAAAATAACTTTCACACACCTCTACAGGAGACAGGTGCATCAGAGATGACCACAGTCTAGTTCATGAAAAAACAGAACTTTGCACACTGTCCACTCTGCAAGCAAGATTTGTAATTCACAACGTTTCGGTCATAGACCTTCATCAGGTTGCTTTACAGGTTCAGGTTTAACCTGATGAAGGTCTATTAAAAATCTTGAAACATGACCTCTTTGTGACCTTGTGTAAAAAGGTTTGTCAGGTGTCAGGTGTAAAGTGACGACGCCCTGCGAGTATATGTGTGTGTGTGTGTGTGTGTGAGAGAGAGAGAGATAAAGAGAGAGTGAGAGAGAGAGTAAGAGTGTGTGTGTGTATGCATATGTGTGTGTGCGTGTGTTTGTGTGTGTGTATGTGTGTGTGTGTTTGTGTGTGTGTGTGTGTGTGTGTGTAGGTATGTGTGTGTGCGTGCGCAGTGCACGCGCATGTGCACACGTTCCAGTGCAGGTGTGAGAGTTTGGCTTAGAGGCTCAGAGAACTCAGAGAACGGGGTCAGCTGGAAGAGAAGAGGCTCCCCAATCCGGGAGGCTCAGAATAGCTCCATCCTGGAGCTCAGGCCCCTCAGAGCAGCTCCACACCTCCAGCCCAACGCTGAGGAGGAGGAGGAGGAGGAGGAGGAGGAGGAGAGGCAGAATAAAAGAGGATGGAGGAGAGGATACGATCACACAGTGGGAGGGCAACCAGAAAAAAAAAATATGGAGAGAGATTTAGGAGAGGAGAGGAGAAGAGGAGAGGAGAGGGGGCGCGGGCGGTGAAGTGGGGGTGAAGGAGAGGAAGAGTGGGCTGTTTGTTCTAGCGTTTGGCTGAGGAAGGTGATTATTTTTTCTCACCTCCTGCGGGCGAAGCGCTGAGGAGATTAACTGCGTAAACATTGCGGTAATGCGAAAGAAACAGAGGGACGATGTTAAAAAGACATCAGGAGGGAGAGAAAAAGCAGGGGTAGAATGCAGGGGAAGAAATGGGAGGATGGATGAAAAAGAGAGAGAACAGAAAATAAATCTGACTAACACCACTACCCTTTAGAAAACACACTTACAGTATGTGAGTCACAAGCAGGCCTTTGGAGCACGCGTAGAAAAAACAACGCAAACGACACAGGCCTTGAGCCATGCCGACATAAGTTAAGAGAGTTAGAGGTTATAGAGTTATAGAGGTTTTGTATATATACTACACTAATGGTAGTTCAACACAATAATCTTGTATACTACACACAATTGACTGTAATGGTAATTTAAGATACTAATCTTGAATACTACAAAAGTAAACTGTAATGGTAGTATAGAACAACTATAAAAAAAAACACATTTCTCCTACCCTTTTGTTCAGTTTGTTCAGTTATGAGTGATTAGACAGAGCATTGTAACCCCCCACCCCACCCCACCCCCTAATAATTGAGGTCACAAAATGTAGAAATTGAGATTTGAACTTTGATTTTTTATTTGATTTAGTAAGTAAATAATTAAATGCTATTATAAAATGCTTCTGGCTCGAGACTATGCTCGTTTATTCACAGGACTACTTTTGGAAAAACCCGGGTTTTTTTCAGTGCAACTACCGCTTACTACGGGGAGTAACTTGTAAAAAAAAATGTCATTTTGTGACTGTGCCGTTTATTTATTTTTGCCATGGACTCCTCAATTCTCACTGATCGCGGTGTGTATGCTGCCAGACTCCTCATTAGCCTCAGCAGATAATGACAAGGTTGCTTCGTTAGCCAAAGCAGGTGCGGTCAGCTGATGAGGAAATGGGTCCAAACACAGCAGCATGCGCTTTGAGTGTCTTAAGGGCCAGAGTGGCCTACATTCAGATTGAGCAGATACCCAGATACCCAACCCCGCCCAGAGATGTTGATGTGGGTGTCTGAGGCTCACTGTGACTGTGTGTGTGTGTGTGTGTGTGTCTGTGTGCGAATGTGCGCACATGTGTGTGTGTATGTATGAGTTTCTGTGTGTGTGTGTGTGTGTGTGTGTGTGTGTGTGTGTGTGTGTCTGTGTGTGTGTGTGTGTGTGTCTGTGTCTGTGTGCGCACATGTGTGTGTGTGTGTGTGTCTGTGTGTGTGTGTGCATGTGTATGTATGTGTACACGCGTGTGTGTGTGTGTGGTGTTAGGGCCTGGCTGGAAAGTTTTTTTCTGACCTGCCTGTGTGTTTCTGCAGCTACTTGTCAGTGAAATATAGGAGTGGGCTCCCTGGTCTCATCCTCGCTTTTATGTGTGTGTCCCTGTGTGTGTCTGTGTGTGTGCTTGGGATTTCATGTGTGTGTCCCTGTGTGCGTGCTTTGTAGGGGGGAGGTGACAGTGAAGGCGAGAGATTTCGCGTGAGTATGAGTATGAGGTTGTGTGTGTATGTATCGTAATCTGCATGCGTGTGTGTGAATGTGTGTGTGTACGTGCATGCGTGTGCGTGCATGCGTGTGTGTGGAGTCCATGTAAGTAAAGGCAGATGAGACACTGTCAATGTGTGTGTGTGTGTGTGTGTGTGTGTGTGTGTGTGTGTCTGTGTGTGTGTGTACACACACACTAGTGTCAGTATGTGGTATTCATCACACATTTCCCAAAGGCGCTGGTACTTTCTCACTATAAAGTAGGACTGGAGTTGGACAAGTCTACACACGACACTGTATCCTAAAATTGGTAAAGCTTGCCTGTCCTACATACACACACACACACACACACACACACACACACACACTGACACAAACACACACACTCCCTTTGAAACACACATACATATCTACCAAAATACCTCTTACACAAAACTACATACACTCAGAAACACACAAACGCACAAGTATGTAGCTCATAATGTTATCCTGATAAACTGGTAGCAGAGGTTCGTGGTTGTGTTTCTCCAGGCTTGCTTGGCTAGTTTTGCCCCCCATGCCGTCTAAATCATGTGACACTGCAACTTTAATGTCCCCTGAGATTTGGGTTTCCATATAAATGATATAGATACATTTGAATTAATAATGAATAATGTGATTAATTATGTATTGACCAAAAGGTGGCTGGTAATGATGCTGATGCAACACAGCGCTTAGAG
>CM059278.1:20362205-20369705 GCA_030347295.1 Setipinna tenuifilis | reverse complement strand
GCAGGGACAACCAGAAAAAGGACAGAGAGACAGAAATAGCAATAAAAAACAAGAGTGACATGCAGAGAGAGAGAGAGAGAGAGGGAGAGAGAGGCATGTGGCAGAGACACATCCAGAAAAAGAACAGATAGAGAGAAAGAGAAAAAGAAAGCGAGAGAAAGAAAGATAGAGAGAGACATACAAAAGAAACACAGAGGGAGAGAGAGAGAGAAAGAGAAAGAGAAAGAGAAAGAGAGAAACAGAAGCAGCTCTATGCCAGTGTCAGACCTCCCGGAGCCTGCTGCTGCTCCACACCACCTGTGTGGGGACAGGGGACACATTACCATCTCACCCATCTGTCTGAAATGGCACCTCGCGTCCTACATAGACAAGGAAGGACACTCCTTTTTTTAAAAAGGGCCACAGGATGGAGGATGGAGGACACTTGAGCTATTAGGGATGTAACTCAGGTGCCTCGTACCATAGGCCTACTGTATGTGCGTCACCCTTCTACCATGGCCATTCACATTACTGCTTACTGGTACATTACAAGAAGGAAATTCACACAGAGATCCTGACATCCAACTGGGACTTACATGTACTGTAAGGCTCGTTCACACCAAGTACTATAACTGTAACTACAACTATAACTGTAACTTTATCTTTGTAAAAATCCTCCTCAGTTTAGTGAATAGTGCTGTTCATATATCAGTTATAATGACATCAGCAGGCTCAATATCGGTGGGATCCCTTTCAGAGCGATTTCATCAACTATAAAAATACTGCCAACCAGAATTCAATAGAATTAATAGGATGTCACATCTTTTTAGTTGTGTACCCTCGTGATGAGAATCGTGTCATTAAAATGTCAATATCATCATAGTTACAGTTGCCATTGTTGTTATAATTCATGGTGTGAATGGACCTTCAAAGTCCATAATGATAACTACAACTATAACTATAACTATATATACTACAACTATAACTGTAACTATATCTATATGAGCATCCAGACAGGATAGTTCAGCGACAGCATTGTTAACATGAGTGTAAACAAGACTATGCCATCCTGCAAATTCTAATGGATTCTTATTGGCTGAAGTTTTTTTTTTATCATCATTGATCAAATCACTCTGAAAGTGATTCCAGTGACATCATTCAGCCCTTTCATTGTTGTTATAGTTGAAGTGAGGTGAAGTCCACTAGGTCATATACAAAACTTTAAATAATTTATGAAAATGCACCATTATAGTGATAGTTGTCACTCCTGGCGTGAACGACACTTGAGGGGAATGGAAGCCCAGATCTCAAGGGGCTTAGTGAGCACACGTGAATCTACAAGCAGGCCAGGAGGAGAACAGCCAAAGCTGTTCCTGTCTGCGGAGGTCATGGCATGTTGTACTAATTTGTTACCTCTGCCAAGGCGATTATTTTGTCTGTCTGTCTGTCTGCCTGTCTGTTTGTTTGTTAGCAAAATAACTCAAAAAGTCATGAGCATGTCGTTGTAGAATTTTGACAGTATGTCGGAACTGTCACTGCCTCGATGTGATTTTGGCGGAGGTCTGCAGTTCTAGTTTACACTTTTACTGACTTGTGGTATCTGTTGATGTCCAAATGTCTACTCAATTTGGTTTTGCATGTCCATTACACATTAGACTTGACTTGACTTAATTTGACTTCACTAAGACTTAACTTAACTTAACTCTATTCTGTGTAATGATGTATCTTGGTTTTGTGTTTGTTTCTTCGTATATATTTTCTGTGTGTGTGTGTGTTTATATGTTTGTGTGTGTGTGTGTGTTTGTTTATCTGTGTGTGTATGTGTGTGTGCCTGTACACCTAGGAGAATGGCGTGGAGTTTGAGGCCTGCCTGGTGGCCCAGTGTGACGCTCTGATCGATGCGCTGAACCGCCGCAAGGCCCAGCTGCTCTCGCGAGTCAACAAAGAGCACGAGCATAAACTCAAGGTGAGAAACACACACATCAACACCACACACAGACACATCAACACACACACACAGACACATCAACCCCAAACACAGACACATCAAAATCACACACACACACAGACACATCAACACCAAACACAGACACAACAACACCACACACAGACACATTAACACACACACACACAGACACATCAACACCAAACACATACACAACAACACCACACACAGACACATCAACACCACACACAGACACATCAACCCTACAGACAGACACATCAACACACACACACACACACACACACACACACAGTCTTGCACACATTTCCTTCTCATACTCACACAGACATTGCTTTTTTTTCTTTTTCTTTCTCTCTCTCTCATACACACACAGATATACATAAACTCATGCAAAGGTATAAACCTTGCACTTTTTCACCCATTTTAATACATGCATTAAGCAGCACTGAATTCCTAGAGTAGCTGTGTCATAAGAGCTGCATGGATTACAGTACAGACAAAGCTTTAGGTTGGGGTCCATCTATCTTCTCCACCCCCCCCCCCTCCCCCACCCCCTAAGAGCAGGTGTGTGGAGTAATTAGACTCATGTTGGGAAAGGTGTCTCTTTCACCTTAGACTGTGGGGTCGAGCTGTGTGTGTGTGTGTGTGTGTGTGTGTGTGTGTGTGTGTGTGTGTGTGTGTGTGTGTGTGTGTGTGTGTGTGTATGTGCATGTGGGTGTGTGTGCATGTGCCTACGCATGCATGTATGTATGTGTGTGTATATACACGTGTGTGTGTGTATACGCATGTGTGTGTATGTGTGTGTGTACGCATGTGTGTGTGTGTTTGCGGTATTCTGTGCCCAAGGATAGGCAGATGGTGTTGCACCAGCGCTCTTTCGCCAATGTGTGAGGGATTTAGCAGATTAATTATTCACTGGATACTTACTGTCTGACTTCCCTCCCATGGCCACATTCACACTCACACCCACTCACACACTCTCGGGGAAGAGACATTGGTACAATAATTCGTTTTTATAGGCTTATCTTTTAAACATGAGATCTGTGATATGGATGGAAAGAGGCCATTCTTTCCAATCAGTCTGTCCACAATCGGATGAGCTTCACACTTGTGTGTGTGTGTGTGTGTGTGCTTGTATGTGTGTGTGTGTGTGTGTGTGTGTGTATGTGTGTATGCGTGTGTGTATGTGTGTGCATGTATGTGTGTGTGTGGTGTGTGTGTACGTGCCTACGTGTGTGTGTGTGTGTGTGTGGGTGGGTGAGTGCCCAGGGTTTTGATGTTGGCAACACAGCTCTAACGTCTGTGGTGTATGGGAGGCATGGTTGCACTTGTCTGTGACTCATTGCACTGCTGAATGCAGAACACCTCCGAAATGGAAATGATGGAGCTCTGTCCTGAGTACTGCTTGGGCAAAGAGTTAGTCAGCCTCAGTTTTAAGGGAATTAAAGAAACTAGTGCAAAGCTCGTTGATGCAGCCGTGGTGTGTGTGTGTGTGTGTGTGTGTGTGTGTGTGTGTGGTGGGGGGGGGGGGGGGGGCTGGGGGGGGGGGGGGGGGGGCTGGGGGGGGGGGGGGGGGGGGGGGGGGGGGGTTGTATGATGCCCAGAGTGACATACAGACAAAAGGCAATTAAAGCCTGCTTTTGGAATTTTTGGCATTTTTTGTCCTAGCAACATAAAACTTGGCTCTGCCGTCATGTGTTGCATTAACAAGACACCTACCAAATTTGAGCTTAATGGAGCGAATGTTTCGAGAGTTGTGTGTGGAACAGACAGAGTGACACACACACACACACATACACACACACAGACGCTCCTTGCATTTATAGACAGATACTAAGTGTAAAGACGGATGGATGGATGGACGGATAGATGGACAGATGTATAGATGGATGGGTGGACAGATGGATGGATGGATGGATGGAGCTACAGAGTGATAGAGCAAATTTGTATATATCAGTAAGTAAGCCAACTGGTATAGAATTCATCAGCAGTCTGTGTGTGTGTGTCACATCACAATATTGGTTTCTTGACTAAATTCACATGATATTCAGTGTTTACATTGGATTGTGGTGACACAGGTACCCGAGGTTATGAGAGAGACAGAGAGAGAGAGAGAGAGAGAGAGAGAGAGAGACAATGACCCGCTACAATTTCATGCTTGCCTGATCCATGAAATGAATATCTCTTCTCATACACACACACACACACACACACAAGGCTTGATAGCAGTGCTAGAGCATCACATAGTACTGGAGATAAAACTATGGCCTTCTCAGACCCAAAGATCATTGGTGTGTAGTGATGGTCGTCTTCATCACTCTTATTACATTAGTGGAAGTGTTCCTATTATTGCCATAGTGCCTATTATCAGCCATTTCTGTTGCTGTTCCCCTTAAAATTACGCTTTACCCGCTGAAAAAAAAGCTATCACTAAAATTAAAATATACAAATTCACCTTTGGTAAGTGAACTTATAAGGTAAGTTCCCTTTGTTAGTCGCTTTGGATAAAAGCATCTGCTAAGTGTAATGTAATGTGATGTAATGTAATACAATAATGTTTATTGTAAACTGGTTTTGCATCCAAATGTGTCTCACTGCCCGGACGATAATAGACTTAACCCCCAGGTTAAGTTAAGTTGCTTATGCTACCTAGTCTAGGCAATTGTGGCATTAAAGTTAAGGAGTTGGTGGGTGCAAGGTTTCATATCTGTGATTTTGCATCCAAATGTATCTCACTGCCCGGCCGAAGATAGACTTGCTTACGCTACCTAGTCTGGGCAATTGTGGTATTATGGTTAGGGAGTTGGTGGTAGGAAAAAATAATGGTGGGGGAGTGAATAACCAGCACCTTCCTGTAGCTACTTCCATGGATCCTAACCCCACGGTGCTCCAGGGGGACTGGACCTTATTCACTGTAGATCGCTCTGGATAAGAGTGTCAGGTAAATGTAATATAATACCTTTGCTGGTTGGCCACTTAAGGTTAAGATTGTGCATCTATAACTGGTTTGTGATGGTCAGCCTTTGGGATGTATCTTCTGTCACATACAGATAGTACATACACACACATGCATACACATGCATGCACACACACACACACACACAAACACACACACAAGCATATTGTGACACACTTACACAGATTTCCTGTTACATGACACCAAGGAACAGACAGGATAAGAAGTGGTACATTACCTTTTCAAATGATTCACATCTGTCTGATACACACACACACACACACACACACACGCACACACACACACACACACACACATACACACACATTCCCACACACGCACACACAGACAGAGACACACACAACACACACAAACACACACACACACAGAAACACCAAGCTCCACGTGGTCCCCAAAGGACCTCATTAAGACATCTGCACTGCTCAATTGCCTGAGAAGGAATCCAACCCATCAGAAGACACTTGCACATCCATGCACACACACACACAGACACACACATTAAATATGTAACAGCTGGCTGGACCAGCACATGCCGTCTGTGTGTGTGTGTGTGTGTGTGTGTGTGTGTGTGTGTGTGTGTGTGTGTGTGTGTGTGTGTGTGTGTTAATGTGTGTGTGTGTGGGTTGAGTAATTGGGGATCCAGCTGTGAGGAGCCTGACCCTGTGTTTTCTTCTCGATTGGAGTTTAACCCCACGCCACCATAGGTCAGAGCCGCTCCTTCATATTTTTCTCTTTCATCCATCTCACTCTTTCTGCAGCCCCCCCACACACACACACACCTTTCTTTCTTCCTCTCTCCATCACTGTGAATGTCTCTTTCTTTTCTGTAAACCCTCAATGCAGATACCTTCCAAACGAATAGGACAATGGGTTGAATGTGTTGGTTTGACACATCGATGGTGATACAACCCAATCAGGACTACATTATTATGTACCATATGATATGCACAATACCCATAGCAAGCTGGGCATACTTGGAAGGATGGTGTGCCTCAGGGGGGTACAAAGCAGTTAAAAGTTTGGGAACCACTACCATAGAAGAAGCTTCACTTTCCATGGAACCATCCAGAGATTTACAGAAGCTTTATTTTTTAGTGCCTACTGTATGTGAAAGGTTCTTCACATTGGAAATGGTTCTTTACAGCCTTAGATCATAGTGGGCGTTCTTGTGCTTTATTGGTGTTAAATGGTTCTTTAAAAAACTGTTGACTCGACGCTTCTTTGAAGCACTGCAAAAGGTTCTTCTATGGCAGTGGCTCCCAAACTTTAAACTGCCTTGTATCCCCTGAGACATACCGTCCTACCACGTATCCCCCGCTTGCTATGAGTATTTTCTAGGGGTGTAACGGTACACAAAAATCACGGTTCGGTACGTACCTCGGTTTTGAGGTCACGGTTCGGTTCATTTTCGGTACAGTATGGAAACAAAATGCGAAACCATTTCCTTCCTCAGCATGGTGTTGTTTATTTAACCAAAATGTCAATATAGAAATGGAAACAGTAAAAAAATTCAAAGTGCTGCTTGGTACCAATAAGTTAAATGAAATATTCTCAAATTAACCAATGTTTGAAATAAAAAATACATTCCTTTTTACAGTAAACTAAATCAACATTTAAAGTGCAGCGCTCAGTTCCAGTTACAATAAGGAATTCGTTGTAAATCTAAATCTTCATATTTTTTGCCAGGAAGATAAGTTTATTTAAATGAGATAGATGTTATGACCAATTAGATCAGCGTGTGGTGTGTTTAGTGCGTGACGTTTGCTTAAGAGAGGGGAGTTACAAAAAATTCAGACCAACATGGGGGACACTTCTGGAACCTCTAACGTTAAAGTGTTTGTATGGTTTAAAGTCTCTGAGTAACCAAAAGTGATGGTGCCGTCACGGATTGTTATTTAAATGTGCCATGAACTGACTTAAGACAAGCAGAGTACTCTAGATTACCATTTAATCACTCGAAGTTTTAAGATAGCAAAGTTAGCTTACGACTAGCTAACTATTAGCAAGCTGGCTAACAAATACGGTCACAACACAAGCTTGTACTAGTACACTTCTTGCATTTGTAGAATGATATTACAGCACTTAAATATCATCTAGGCAACACAACGATGCCCATGTAGCCCCTGCAATATGCAATTTTGAATCAGTTGCTGCTGTTAGATGTAGGCTAGCTTGCGGGATAACTTATGTTGGCCAGCCAGCCTGGCATTTCGCCCTGTCGGGTCGAAACGAGGCGTAAAAGTTTTGAAGTGTAGTGGTAAGAATAGAAAAGCTCGTCTGTTTGGTTCGCCGTGTGACGTTACCTCCACGTGGTCGTAAGAGCACAAATCACGAGTTTCTCTTAAGAACTTCCCTTACTACTCCAATCATATACAGCTATCCTCGTGAATGTTAAAAAGAGCCAAATGTAGTGGTAGCAGCATGTAAAACACATACTGACTGTACTCGTTCGGTACAGCACTGTATTGAACCGAACGTCTGTTTTTCCAGCGGTTCGGTACGAATACACATACCGTTACAGGCCTAGTATTTTCACATAATAATTGTGCATATTATATAGTACAAAATAATGTAGTCC
>CM059278.1:20254705-20352205 GCA_030347295.1 Setipinna tenuifilis | reverse complement strand
ACATTAATGAAATGGCATTGTTTGGCACATACACACATGTATGTATGTTCATGAACATATCCATGTGCTGCTCTACAATATTCACACTGACTGGCCATGGCTCTTCTCTCTTTCTCTCTCTCTCTCTCTCTCTCTCTCTCTCTCTCTCTCTCTCTCTCTCTTTCCCTCCCACCATTTCCACTCTGGCACTCACATACTCAAAAGTGTACACTCCCACACACACACACTTCAAACTGGCTCTGACTGCATGCGTAAGAGGCATATGGTGCATCCATGAGTGTGTGTGTGTGTGTGTGTGTGTGTGTGTGCGCATGTGTGTACGTGTGTTTGTGTTCATATGTGTGTATGTGTGTGTGTGTCTGTGTGTGTGTTTATGTGATTCGCACTTGTTCATCAGTAAAACTCCACACATAGTTCCACAGGAAGGCCTGATCTGCTATTTTAAACACATTGTGTGGGATGGCTTTCTCCCACATGCTCTCTCTCTCTTTCTTTCTCTCTCTCTCTGTGTCTCTCCCTCCATCTCAGCTACTCTCCCTTGCTCTCTTCCTCGCCCACTCACTCTAAAGTAATTATAGACCAAGAGGGATCTTCAGCGTGTATGGGGTTTGCAGTTGGATGGTTGTATTTTAGATGTCATTCTGACTGTGTAACTTTCACAGCATGACGCACATGGCTTCTGCATCGTAGCTTTTGGGACCTGGGAAAGGGCTGGTTATTGTACTGTATGTCATATCTCACACCGTTCCCCTTTCAGAGCATTGGTGTGGTATTCCTCTCTGAGAACCTTAGTAGCACCCTAGTACCTTTCAGAGTTCTCACATATACTTGTTCCCTAAATCCTGAGATGGTTCTTCATGGACCTGAGGAGACCTGCCTTTTCCTGCAGCAGCGCTGTTACTACAAATGGACAAGTGGCCCATGGGTACCCAGGTTCGAGTCCAAACCTGGTGGAAATTTCCCAGTCTCAGCCCATCTTTCTCTCCCACTTACTTTCTGCCTCCATTTTTACTGTTACTTATCAATGACGGCAAAAAGCCCAAAAAATGTTTTGTTTTGTTTTTAAGTATTAACATGCATTTCAGAGGACCACGATGACTATCTGACCTTAGTTACATAGAGGACTTCAGATTGAATAATGCCTACTCAGGCAGAGAACAAAGTGTCTTCTGCATGAATTACAGGTGTTGTTGGGCTGTTGTGGAAGGTAATTGCGAGTAAAATTAAGTTTAACCGCCTCTCAAAATTCAGAAATAGAGTTTCTCTGTCTCTCTCAACAGAGTTTACCCACCCATCAATGGCCTTTAATCACCTCAGGATTGAGTATATGCACCAAATACAGCTTCTAAGATTCCAGAATGACACTACATCGTCTGCCTTTACAGTATGTGCAGTAGGGGCCATTTAATATGCCTGGTATTATTCAAACATGTTTTGAATAGCTTTTTCAAAATATCTGATGCTGCCCTGTGTGTCCACCTCACTATGATCACCAAATCCATAGTTTACCCACTATTTTACCACTAAATCCCTAGGGTTGTGTATTGTGTGGGAGCACTGCTAATATTTGTGCTTTTGCTGTCACCGATAGAATTAAATTAATGAATACATTTTGCTTAAGTAGGGAAACAAAATTGCAAAGTGCTAAGTCAAACCAAAGCTCATGCAAATTTTGGTTTGGCTTTTTAGCACTTTACCGTTTTATATTTATTGTGAAGAGCCCTCATGTCATACTGGCAATAAAGACTGTTGAAACACAAGCCAAAAGAAGTTTAAACATCACTTCAGTAGTTTCCACATAAAGCACGGGAGTAAATGGCTATTGTGCTTCCTATGCTAATACAATGTGAAATATGACTTTGAAATAAGAATGATGACAATTACTTGCATTCATATTATGTATGTTCGGCCTGTAATAATAATACTTAAAGGTTCCTCTGACACACAGCAAGTGAATTAATACAATGCCAAAGACTGGTGTGTTGTTCAGGCTCTGCATGTATCCAGGCAAGAGAGTTTAAGAAGAATTAAGTAGGCACTCAGCGTTCTCTGTAAAGCCATTTAGCTGTAATTGGTGTCCAGTCGGAGGAAAGTAATAAAGAAAGCCTTTGAAAGAAAGTCCTGGCAGTTTTATTGAGCTTCGGTCTGGTTGTGTGGGAGAGGGAACCGAGTTCGTTGCTTCTGCTGTTTGCTCAGTCATTCAGAGATAAACGAGCAAACGAGACACAGATGAGAATTTATCTCCATGAACTAACAGAGAGACCAACTAAATCCTTACTTGGCCTCCTCTTTTGTGTGTGTGTGTGTGTGTGTGTGTGTGTGTGTGTGTGTGTGTGTGTGTGTGTGTGTGTGTGTGTGTGTGTGTGTGTGTGTGTGTGTGTGTGACTTACAGGAAGTGTATGTGGGCACAGAGACCATCTGCACTGTGGATGGCCTTCACTTCAACAGCACCTACAAGTCCCGCGTCAAAGCCTTCAATAGCAGCGGTGTCGGACAGTACAGCAAGACCCTCATCATGCAGACCTCTGAGAGTAAGAGAGCACACAACCATACACACACACACACACACACACACACACACACACACACACACACAAATATTAGCCATATTCTCAGGAATCAAACACATGCATATCACTCATAACACACCTAATCAAACAAAAGACAACACAGAGACACACACACACACACCCACACACCCACACACACACACACACAGCCATTAGACATGTAACTCTGTCGTAAAACAGCCATATGTACATTACACAAACACACATTACTCGATACATTCACAGATTCAACATTCAGCACACATGCCTTCACATTCATTGAAACCCCTCCAGTTGCATACGCACATACATATTATTTGCAGACGGTGTGCATAAGTGCGCTTGCTTCTCCATTGACTGCCAGCACTGCTTATCCACAGGGAAGCTAGAGATTGTGCAGTTGGTGGGCCTAGTGATGATGCTTCTCGGAGCGTGTGACTGCAACCCCTCAGGCCCCCCACCCATGCCCTCCCTCCCCCCAGTCTAGAGAGTAGCCCAAGCTCAATGCTACCAAATGGATATTGTGTGCAAAAACCAAAGGCCTTTACAAGTCCTTAAGTTTGAGTATACCTCAGGGTTGAAGTCATGCTTGCTAAAAAGCAATCAATCAATCAATCAATCAATCAATCAATCAATCCATCAATCAGTCGTGTCAATCAATCAGCTAGTGCTGATAATATTCCTCGTCTGGCTGACTGTCGTGTCAGTCAATCAATTAATCTGTCAGTCAACCAATCAATCAATCAATCAATTGTGTCAATTGATCAGCTAGTGCTGGTAATATTTCCCGTCTGGCTGACTCTGTCCTGCGCTGTCTCTGAAGCTGAAGCTGCTGCTGCTGCTGTTGTTTCTGCTGCTGCTGCTGCTGTTCTTTTTTCAGTTCGAATGGAATGGCCTTTTGCGTAGGGCAAAATGGCGGGCTGACTCGGGCTTCAACCCCCGAGGGCTTCAGATTTGAGATGTCAGCCACAGACAACATGTCAAATCTGACATCTGGAGATGTAGATTGGGAGTGACGAGAGCCTCACCACAGCCACACGAGTCAGCACAGTGTCTGTCTCCCGTTTTTTACGGTTAACGCAGCAAATTGCAAAAATTTAGATTTTTCAAGCTGCACTGTGCATCATTTTCAATTTAATGAGGTTTAGAAATTGTCATGATGACTTAATAACCTGTTTTGGCAAAAAACTAAAAAAAACAGCCTTACTACCTCAAGGACACAAGGCCAGTGTCCTCGCAAAACAGCTAGTAAGAAGCACGCAACCGCAAGAAACACACTAGGCTATATCACTGTATCACACATACAGTGTAATGTCAAATATGTAGCTGTAGGGGGCGCCCCACTGAAAAAAAAAGTGACCTCTTAGCAGTAACAATAGAGGAAACCGTGAGGAGATTGGGAAATCTGCACAGGGCTGTTTTAAGTGGGGCTCTCTACCTCTGTAGATGTCTCACACTATGTGTGGCAGACACTGTAAATACCAGGTAACAACAAATGCTTCAGCAGATAGTATGCCACATATTAAGCATTATAAACGGCAAGTAATAAATGCTTTAGCAGATAGTATGCCACATATTAAGCATTATAAACGCCAGGTAATGACAAATGCTTTAGCAGATAGTATGCCACATATGACATAAGCATTATAAGCGCCAGTTAATAACAAATGCTTTGGCATTATGCACACGTATGACATATGCATTATAAATGGCAGGTGGCAACAAATGCTTTGGCAGGTGTTATGGCACATGTATCAGAAGGTGTGTCCTCATAAAGGTGGCACTGAAGAGGTAGGAGAGGGCCACTGTCACGATCCAGCTTCCCTGATGAAATCTGCTCTCCGTTATTGCTCTCTCTCCTTCTCTCTGCTTCAATGTGTTCTGCTTTATCTCTTTCTCCTCTCTGTTTTTTCTCTCTATCATTTCACCCGCTTCCCCCATCCCTCTACCCTTTTTTTGGTCCACTTAATCCCCCTCCTCCGTCCCCTCCTCTTTCTCTCTCTCCCTCTCCCTCTCCCTCTCTCTCTTTCCCTTTGCTCTCGCTCTCTCTCTTTCTCTCTCTTTCTCTCTCTCACCACCACTCTCCGTGCCCCATCAGCTGGACTTCCCCCATGCGATATTAACTCTCTCGCTGCAGGTATGGATGGCTCACACACACATACACACACTCACACAGACATACAAACACACACACACACACACACACACTCGTGTGTGCAAGCACACACACACAGACACACCATTTTCACACAAACCAGTATGATGCTCTTTCCACTTTTTTTTTTTCCTCCCCAACCATCTCGTCACTGTTCCCCCTGCATGTACTACCGTTTCTGACCAGTAGGTGGCCCCCATCTGCATTTAACCTTACCAGGCTGCTGTGTTCCTCTTTTAAGGAGATACTATGCAACTTATGCGACTGATTTTTTTTGCTCAACGGAGCTCCCCCTAGTGTTTCAAAGTGAATAGACACTTGTAAAAATTGACAGTGGTTTTCCCTTCCCTGTGCATGTGTGTGTTTTTTTTTAACTCAACTGATCATCGGCAAATACAAAAGTAGTCAGTCATGTCCACTGAGGTTAATAGAGTCGGAAATGTTTCTGAATCTAACGTGATCCTGCTTCTTGCAACTCTGAGGGTGCTTAGATGGACACCCAAGTATTGCAAGCATGGTAATCTGTCCACAGAAGGGGGTGCAGTCAAGAGAGCCTTCATTCGCCTGATAACGACTCATTTAAGCATCTACTGACTTCTGAAGATGATTGACTAACTCGAAAAAGTTGCATAGTGTCGCTTTAAGTAGAATCTGAAATCGGTAGAAAAGAGGCTGTGAGGAAGGTAGCTGTGAAGAGATGCAGATGCAGATGGATTGCTGGCTGTAATGGTACTCTGCCTGCAGGGATGCAGGCTGCCCACTCACCGAATGACTCATGCTTTTCTGGAGCCTGCTGTCTCCATGTTGGATGTTTTGATGTTTTCAAGCATTTGTGTTTGTTGTGTGTGTGTATGTGTGTGTGTGTGTGTGTATGTGTGTGTGTGTTGTGGGGGGTATGCATTATGTGCATGTGTGTGCATGCCCGTGTGTATATGTGTGTGCATGTGTGTGTGTGTGTGTTTGTTTGTGTAGGTGTATGTGCGTGCACGTGTGCGTCTATGGGAGAGAGAGATGGAGAAAGCACACACGTGCATGTGTGTAAGTGTGTGTGTGTGGGAGAGACAGAGTCAGAGCGCATGCATGTGCATGTGTATGTGTGTGTGCATGTGTGTGTGTGTGTGTGTGTGTGCACGTGTGCATGTACATGTACATGTGTGTGTGCGCGCGCATGTGTGTGTGCGCGCGCATGTGTGTGTGCGTGTGTGTGTGTGCACGTCTTTGTGTATGTGTGCCTTACACAAGCCCGCAGCCAGGGCTTTGTGTGAGCCGTCTGTTGGCTGGGCTCTGGTCACTGCCGTGGCTGAGAATGTAAGCTGGCGGCTCATTCCTGACCCACAGGTCTGGCAGTGGCCAGCAGCCCCGAATTCTCAGACAGGGCACCAGGCAACCAGAGCCAACCAGTCACAGCAGTGAAACGAGACTCCAGTGGCCAACTGTTTGCTCTTTTTGGCCATGTAGAAAGGCTCTCTGCAGTAAAGCTGAACACCCAAATCACTTCCAAAGATTGGCAGTTGATTAAATAAAAGATGCATTAGGAGGTTAAGTCATTAGGCAAATAAGTAGATTTTCTCTAAATGTATCCTCAATTTAAACATCAATATCTCTGTGACTTACAAAACGTTGCCTTTTCAAAACACTAGTCAATGTACAAAGGAGTCTGCTTTCATGTAAATGATCTGATTTTAAAAGGAATGCATTTGGCTTTACCAAATGACTTTCCGAATTAAAAAAAAAGCTAATGGCTGGCTTGTATGGTCAGTAAAGGTAAATGGCCACTATCATTATCCGGCACAGAGGTATACATACACTTGTGGCTAACCCGCCCCTGTTAAATTGTCCTCTGTGGTTCACTGTCAAATTGTTTTTTTTTTTCACCCATGCAAACAGTAGCATCATTCTGCCATTCTTAACACCTTTCCTTTCATATGACATTTATGACATTTAATATCAACACTGACACTCAAACGAACTGATAAAACTGTACTGCAAAACATTGCTTTCTTTTTAACCATGTTACATCCGTCAGGTAATGGGGCCAAAAGAATCAGATGGAATTCTTAAAGCAACAGCATGGCCTTTCTGACAGGCCTTGCCATCAACAGGTGGTGTGGGAAAACAGGAGGGGAGGGAGGAGAGAGAACAGAGGAGAGGAAAGAGAGGGGAGGGGAGAGGGTAGAGAGGAGAGGGTAGAGAGGACAGGAGTGGGTGGGGAGGTGGAGCTAGAGAGAGGGGTGACAACAGATGAGTGGACAGACTTTGGCAGTGGAGTAGAAGTGGGAAGACATGAGATTATGGTGTGCATACCAGACAGGAAGAGTATGAGGAAGGAAGACCTCCAGTGGAACCTAGTGTTGATTTCTAATCAAAGCTGACAACGTTTTCAGTACTGGGAGCTTATGCTGCTTTCTCTTTCTTCTCTGTTTGTGTGGTTTTCTGTTTGTGTGGTTTTCTGTGTGTGTGTGTGTGTGTGTGTGTGTGTGTGTGTGTGTGTGTTTGTGTGTGTGTACCCTTTTGTGTGTGTGTGCTTGCATGCACGTGTGTGTGTGCACCCGCATACGTGTGTGTGTGTGTGTGTGTGTGTGTGTGTATCTCTGAGCAGTCGCCTGGTTCGTCTTTGACCCAGCGTCGGCCCACCCGGACATCCTTCTGTCCAACGACAACCTGACGGTGACGTGCAACAGCTACGACGACCGCGTGGTCATGGGCAACACCGCTTTCTCCCGCGGCGTCCACTACTGGGAGATGACCATCGACCGCTACGACAACCACCCGGACCCGGCGTTCGGCATCGCCCGTGGCGACGTGCTCAAGGACGTGATGCTGGGCAAGGACGACAAGGCCTGGGCCATGTACGTGGACAACAACCGCTCCTGGTTCATGCACAACAACTCGCACACCAACAGGTGAGACAACTACTACCACACACACACATACACAGACAGATACACACGCAGACACACACATATATAGAGTACAACAACTGCTCCTGGTTCATGCACAACAACTCGCACACTAACAGGTAAGACAACTACCACACACACACAGATACACACGCAGACACACACATATATACAACAACCGCTCCTGGTTCATGCACAACAACTCGCACACCAACAGGTAAGACAACTACCACACACACACACACACACACACACACACACACACACACACACACACGCTCACATACACAACAACCGCTCTTGGTTCATGCACAACAACTCACACACCAACAGGTAAGACAACTACCACACACATACAGACACACACACACACACATTGCAGAACATATAAGAGAGGATGTCTTTGACCATGGAAGCAGAAGTGTGTGTGTTTGTGTGTGTGTGTGTGTGTGTACATTATATATATAATGTGTGTAATGTGTGTGTGTGCGTGTGTGTGTGTGTGTGTGTGTGTGTGTGTATGTGTGCACCTCTCTTTGTTGATGAGGTTGGCAGGTGTTTTCTTTATCTAAATAATCCATTCTTTCATCAATACCACTGGCTGTTATTGAACTCCCCCTTACTTCTTTTTGTCTCCTCTCCTCCTCCACTCCTCCACCCTCCTCTGTTCTCCTCTGCCATCCCCCTCTCCTCCTCCTCCTCCACTCCTCCACCCTCCTCTGTTCTCCTCTGCCATCCCCCTCTCCTCCTCCTCCTCCACTCCTCCACCCTCCTCTGTTCTCCTCTGCCATCCCCCTCTCCTCCTCCTCCTCCTCCTCCTCCTCCTCCTCCTCCTCCTCTCTCAGGACGGATGGGGGGATCAGTAAGGGGGCCACAGTGGGGGTCTTGTTGGACTTCACGCGGGGGATCCTCATTTTCCTCCTCAATGACGAGCAGCAGGGCCCCATAGCTTTCGAGGGGCTCGAAGGACTCTACTACCCAGCAATCAGCCTCAACCGCAACGTGCAGGTAAGACTAAGACACACACACACACACACACACACACACACACACACACACACACACACACACACACACGTGTATACGCACACACATTCATAGATGCTCACAGGCACACATTCACACACACACACACATACGCACACGCATCCATGCATGCACACATGCACACACAGGCACACGTTTACACAGAGATGCACACACACACACATACACTTCCTCTATATCTTTTTGACTATCCAAACACACATTTAAACATTCGCACACATTGTGTGAAGGTAATGCACATACATAATAGAAACTACATAACAAATGGAGGAACTCTTAAGGAACACTTCATCAAACACACACACACACACACACACACACACACACACACATAGAACAAAGACAAAGTCAATGCTGTACAGAGACAAAGAGCGCAAATAACAATGAGAACTATATTTGGAACACACACACACATGCTTAAGGTGCTTAAGTTATTCACCAGCTCAAACTTCACCATTGTGATAGTTTACATTCACATCGTAAAACTACACAGGAGCATTCTCAGTCAAACCAATTTTTAGGGTCAAAGTACGAATATGAATATAAGAGGGCAAGTGTTAGCAAATTGTGCATTTTTCCAAGGGCACCGAGCCGCTTATTCATAACATGAATATTCATAACAACACGGTAACCCATTCCCTCATTAATATTCATATAGGAAGGTAATAGTGATTGAGCACAGCTGAACAGATTTTGACAGTTTTTTTTTTCTCTCAAAGGTCTTCACAGCACCCCCCGAAGCATAACGTGTGTCATTGCACGTCAAGAAGCCAATGACATTGCATAAATTTTGAGAGTGTTTTTTTGAATATTTTACCACACCGACGGCCTGTATTTAAGGCATCAGAATATGATGAACAGAATATAATTGGATGCATTTTTTGAAGGATGCTGCTGTTTCACCATATTTAAACTTGGGAATGTTGTTCTTAAACTATTTTGTCAGTGGAAAAAAACGGTGCCTTGACTAAGAAATCGTTAAACCACTTGACTAAGACGCCTGACCAATCAGCGAACAGAGGAAGTCACAACCAGATGTTAGCGATGGCGAAAGGCAGATCCAATTGTTTTAAACTTTAGCAGAGTCTACACCTCCTGAAAGAAATTGTTTGCTGATTGGTCAGGCAAGATGCTGCCTGAGACAACCATGTCAATGAAACCACAGCTAGACCCTCTGTACGAAATTAAGTGAAGTACAAGGGGCTGGTTTACCAGGCTACTTACGTGTTGCAACACGTAGTCTATTTCATCAGAGCATGAAACTAGAAGCCAACTTAAAGGTTCTACTACCACTGGCTAATGTTTTGTTTGTTTGTTTTGGTTTCCTAGGTGACTCTGCACACTGGGCTCCCTATTCCAGACTTCTACACGCCCGGAGAGCCCGACCCCACTGGTTCCGTCTGCTAGGGCCACCCTTGTTTACTCTGAGCCCCCACATCACACACTCCCACCACCCCCCCAACCCCATCTCACCCCCTACCTCCCCGCGCCCCCGCCCCAGCCCCTGCCAGGCCTCCTCAAGCTTAAACACCCACCCCATAGCCCTGGCACCGGCACCCCCCCATCCTCGTGAGTGCAGTGAGGCCTATCCATGTCCCCTACCCTCGGCTACACTGCAGCTCATCACAGACTTGTGGACTGAGGACAGATGAGGAGAGATGTTTGGCAAAATGAAAACAGCTTTTTTTGTTGTCTGTGTTTGTGTGTGTGTTTGTGTGTGTGCAATGCACACATGCATGTGTGTGTGTGTGTGTGTGTGTGTGTGTGTGTGTGTGTCTGTCTGTGCGTGTGTGTGTGTGTGTGTGTGCGTGCAAGCATGCTTGTGTGTGTATGTGTGTGTGTGCATGTGTGTGCACATATGAATGTGTGTGTGTGTGTGTGTGTGTCCACTGTGTGTGTGTGTCCACTGTCATTGGCAATAGAGTTACAGCACTTCCCCATCCTTGCCGCCATGCTGTTGTTGTGTCATGAGCACAAGTTCTGCTTGTTCTCTTCCACGAGCCGTCTCCATTACCAGCACACTGGCATAGAGTCACCACTAGGGGGAATAATAGAGCACGTTAGGTGAATTGGCCGCAATAACTCTAGATGGTCTCTGTGCTTCTTGCTCTTGCCTTGCTTTGCTTTGCTCTTTGCTCCTGCTCCTGCTCCTGCTTTGTGTTGCTTTGCTTTTGATGGTGTAGCAGCAGCTCTCCTGTGCTTCTTGTCTGTTATTATGTTCCTCTGTGTGTTGAGCAACAACCACCACCACACAAACAACCACAAGAGAGCGCTCAGTGGAAAAGACGCAAGCGGAGGAGAACTGTCGATGGTAGTGGGTAGTGTGTCTTTTAAAACGTAAAGAGAAAAAAGCTGTTTGTGTCTGAGTGCCTGAGTGTACATCTGTGTTAAAGTCTATGAAGTGTGGGTGTTGGGTGTGTGTGACATGCATCAAGCCATTAGTCCTTGGGATTTTCAATGATAACAGATTTCACTGTTCTTAAAAAAAATTATTTTATACCCATATAAGGACAAATACCTAAATATTATTATTAGTAAGAGTACTTATGTTTCTTCAGAGCATCTATTCCTATTATTACTATTATATTGATTAATATTATTATAATGGTTATTAATCTGTAGTGTCATGTTGGCACATGTCGGTTTCATGTGGTGCTCATGGTGTCGAGCTTTACACCAAATTATTTTGTTGGTGCCATGGGCAACTGTGGGTCTCTCGTGGGTACTGTGTGTAACCATGGGTGACCCAGTCCTATGTTTTTATATCCAGCTTGTTGAAAAGAGCCCTCTGTAAATTAACCATTGTCCATAGCATAAAATGTTATTGCGTTTCCAATAACCCCCCCTCCCAAGTGTTTTTTTGTATAAGTACAGAAGAAAGCGGTGCCCTTTTTAATGTTGACGTATATAGAATAGATTTTCTATTCAGAAATGTGGGAATCCCTTAAAATGTGACTACAACTATGTGACCCCTACCTGTCTCCCACTCTACATGTACTGAATGGTACTGAACGCTACACCTGAGTTTACACATACACAAGTAAACACAACAAGCCTTTTAGAAAAAAGGCTACGGTGTTGCTGATGCATGGGTAAAATTGTGTGTAGTTTGCCTCCGATTCTGACACTCAAGTACTCAAGCGAAGTTTAACTTACTTTACACCTGTGGGCTGCTCAAGTATAAGGTGCTATCCACACACACACAAATACACCACCTCGTGTGCCTCTTCACTCTGAGTACTTGATGTAAACAAGAAGAGTGAGCAGCACTTGTGTTGTGGCATGCTTGAGGAGTAGACAGAGAGAAGGTGATGGAATGGGAGTTGCATTTGTGTTCAGAACAGGAAGATCTGTGATTGTGATGTCATAATGGAATATGACAGTATCTCAATTGTGATGTCATAATGGAATATGACAGTATCACAATTGTGATGTCATAATGGCATCAGGAAAGTAATGTTGTTCCGTTTTTTTGTTTTTGTTTTGAGGACTTGGATGTTCTGTTGCAAATAGTTCATACACAAACCTCCTTTAGTGTCAACTCTGAGAGTAGTGAGACTCAGTTTGTGTTGTCTATGTAATTAAGATTGTTTGAACTGAGCTAGCAAGCACTGGCATAGCGAGACCCTCACACATGATTGAGCTGTGGCCTGATTACACACCACTGAGGCCTCTGTTTGAAAATCTTTGTTTGACTTGGAATGAGAAGGGAACCCCCCCCCCACCCCCCACTACTAACCCAGAATCAATTGGAACATCCAAGACAAAGAGTTCTGTTTTATATTCAAGGCACACTAACTAGAGTACAGGGGTGTTTTCTTGCATACCCTTGGCATGGACATAGAATAATCTTCATGGCTCATCCCTACAGCTCAACTGCAGGCTTCTCCACAAAATCTACATGTGGATCCTGTACTGGATCTATGTTCTACTTCATGTACATTGCATTACATCTGGTTTGAGACTGCTGCCTCCAAAACTCAGTCTGAGCTGCCAAAACGCAAACGCTTTCTATAGGCCATAGAAGACTACCTGTGAAATTTCAAGCATAGATGTCCGCAAAGCAAATATTCTTATGAAACAGGTATAAGGCAGTATTGTGATATTTAATACTACAGATAATGCAGTCTAATAAGGCATTACACTGTGCAGCTGCTAGATTTGAAATGACAGAATAAATAAAGAATATGTATATTACTATTTACTGCAGGAAAACAATGACTCTGCTATTTGGGTGTTTTATTTGCCAAGTGCAAAAATGTACAAATATACAGAATCTATTTTGTGATGTCAGCTCACATATGAGTTTATTTACGCTTAAGTGAATGGAAAAAAACATATGGTTATGCAGTTGGCTACTTGATATGAGATGGGTCACAGACACAGACAGAATGACAGTTGCTGAATAATCCAACTATGTTCTCTCAGACCGGAAGACATGCTACTGGATGCTGTGTGCTCGTGCTGTCCAGCGAATGATGTACAGTAGAATATAGAATCGTTCGGTTGCTGTCGTCAACTGTCTTATTTATAAATTTACTAAATTGAATGTGAAGAATGACTTATGGTTATGTGGATTATTATTATTATTATTATTATTATTATTATTATTATTATTCGATGTTTGTATTATAAATTGTACCCAGCACTTGGTGTTTTCTGTAACTGCAAGTAGGCTTCTCAATAAAATAAAGTAAGTGTGTTATATCCGCCTTGTGTTGGGTTTAATTTGTTAAAAACCTCCCTGAACTTGAACTTCCCCTTCTAACACGGCTACCTTGATAGGCCTGTCCCAGCTACCAATAGCGAAAATGGGGGAGGAGACGCTTGATGTGGCAATGTTGTGCCCTGTATAAAAAACACTTCACTAAATTCTGATGCTCGTCCGACAGCAAGAAGGAAGTCGTGCAGCATGGCAGCCCCACTGACTGACCAGGAAAAACGCAAACAGATCAGCATTAGAGGAATCGTCGGGGTAGAAAATGTTGCCGAAATTAAGAAAGGGTTTAACCGGCACTTGCACTTCACTTTGGTGAAGGACAGGAACGTGGCCACTCCGCGAGATTACTACTTTGCCCTCGCGCACACCGTGCGTGACCACCTGGTTGGTAGATGGATCCGAACGCAACAGTTCTACTACGAAACGGACCCAAAGGTGAGTGTTGAGCCGGTGACAGTTGTTCTTTATGTTATTAAATATGCCAATGGATGCAAAACTACTTCACATTTGCAACATACATTTAAAGAACTTACAAATTAAGACCAAAAAGTATTTCATTTAAAGCAGACGGACAGTCTGTTCTACATGCAGTTGCACCATATGATCACGCCCACTTTTCTTGCACGTACATGCACCCACATGCGATAGTCCTATTAGAAAGAAAATGTATTTCTGTCTGAAATAACTGCTCCTCACCAGCAAAACATGACATTTTTCTTTAGTAATGAAAAATATGCATTCGTCTGATACGCAGTCATTTGATATGATGATATGTACCAATCATCTGAGTGTTTTATTTTGACATGAAGGAACTTTGTAACTTTATAGAATGGGTTACTTGTAGAGGTCTCTCTAACGCAACTGTCTTATGTGTGTGCAGAGGGTTTATTATCTGTCACTTGAGTTCTACATGGGCCGAGCCTTGCAGAACACCATGATCAACCTGGGGCTGCAGAACGCCTGTGACGAGTCCATCTACCAGGTTAGCCTGTTGCACACACACAGACAGACTGCAAAATGCTGTGTGTGTGTGTGGGTGGGATTAGGTGTGTGTGTGCATACGCATGTGTGAGTCAGAGTTACTGAGTGTGTGTGTGTGTAAGGGAGAGAGGGAGGGAGAGAGAGGGACAGAGACAGAGACAGAGTGAGACAGAGTGACTGAGAGAGAGACCTGACAATAAATGACATCGAATTTTGCATCATATGCCTATATGTAGAAATTTCCTGTAACAGTTCCAGTTATCCTGTTTGTACATGCATACAGAAGTGCAAGACACCCACCCCCCTCTCTCTCTACCAGTTCTGATGCTCTTTTCTAGACAGGGAATCTGTCAGGTTCTGCCCTGCAAGATGTATTCGCGTTTCTTTGTATTTTTGATTTTCTATTCTTAAAGATGAAATGTGTGAATTGGGCATTTCTTCCATAATTTATACATTGGTAGTCAGTGGCCCACATTTCACTTTCATAAAACGGTGTGCAGTAACTCTACTGAAGATTGTCAGCCTCCATGTAACTGAACGGTTAAACATAAACAATCATCTGGCTGCATAATAAGCTTTTTGTGAGGATAATGAAATAGTTAATAATTCAGACTGGCCTATTCATGAAATGCTATCTCTCTCTCTCTCTCTCTCTCTCTCTCTCTCTCTCACTCACACACACACACACACAGACCCACTACTAGTACTACTACTACACACATACATACACACACACACACACACACACACACACACACACACACACACACACACATTATATCAGCTTACTGGCAGTGTCAGGGTCATTGTTAACCGTAACTTCTGTGACATACAATCACTTCTGTAAGCTATCTTTTGTAAGTTGCAGCCTTGCAAAAGCTTTTGTGTTATCAATATGTCCCATGAGAACATTATATATAAAGTTGTTTTGTCTGCTATACAGTTATTTTCTACATGAGGTAACACACTAACATGCAACCAAAAGTTTTAATTACACATTCTTTTTAAAAATATATATTATTGACACAGATAGTCACAACAATTCAACAAAATTCTTTTTTTCAAGTTGCTTTTCCTGAGTGGCAAATTTACTTTTTGTCCCCTTCAGTAAGAGGTACTCCTCAAAGAAAAAATATGTGGAAAAAATCTTGAAAAATGTATGTTTATTACACTACAAACAAACACGCACACACTCTCTTTCTCTTCTCTCTCTCTTTTTCTGTCTCTTTCTCTCTCTTGCTATCTATCTATCTATCTATCTATCTATCTATCTATCTATCTATCTATCTGTCTGTCTGTCTGTCTGTCTGTCTGTCTGTCTGTCTGTCTGTCTGTCTGTCTGTCTGCCCGTCTGCCTGCCTGTCTGTCTGTCTGTCTGCCTCTGTCTGCAGTAGCCATCTATCTCCTGTACTGATCTCTGAGTGTGTCTTGCACATTTTTTTTCGCTTAGTTGGGGTTAGATATGGAGGACCTGGAGGAGATGGAAGAGGATGCAGGTCTGGGGAACGGTGGCCTGGGTCGGCTGGCAGGTATTTCATCATTTTATTTTTTATTTATGTGTGTATTTATAAAAGTAACAGTGCAGTAGTGATGGCCTGAGCCTTTAGGAAAAGTACTATCTAAGTGGAAATGTACCAATGGAAACGCACCAACATGCAATGACATGCAAAGACAGGAAATGCAAGGAACTATCTCACACTATCTTTCCTCATACACAGACACAGACACAGACACACACACACACACACACACACACACACACACACACACACACACACACACACACTTACTTCCCTTGGGTAGAGTTTCTCAGTCTAAACCACAGCATTGCCATGTCTAAATATGGCCATTGCTAGTACTGTAACTCATATGTAACAAAGTGCTCCTTTCCCAACATGACCATAGCTTGCAGACTTCATTTCATTTGTGAAAAAGTACTCACCCAAACTTTCTCTTTACTAGTAAAAAGTGCTCCTCAGTCATCTCAGCAGCATAAAAGGGTGGTTATAATGTGATGCGTATATGATATGTGACTTGCGTATATTTAGCTTGCTTCTTGGACTCCATGGCAACACTGGGGCTAGCTGCATATGGGTATGGCATTCGCTATGAGTACGGGATCTTCAATCAGAGGATCAAAGATGGCTGGCAGGTAAGATCAGACCACAATAATAGGTAACACACACACACACACACACACACACACTCCCGTTCAGGTCTTCAATAGTGTTATTAAATCATGTCTACCTATTGCCAGTAGGCAGCCTAAAGACAAACATAAGTTAAGGATTGCTTGCAAGCATTCCCTGGCCTATGTGATAGTCAAACCCAAAATTTGTATATTTGCATAATTTGCATAGAACTCTTATTGTTCTATGTGAATCTATATGCCACTCTGTTTAAACTCTCTGCCAGAAACTATTTGAGGAATTTCCACTGCGATATGCACAGGGAGCCCTCCACTCTCTAACAATCAGAGTGGGTCAAGGTCCCATGAGTCCACAGTTTAACTTTGACAGGAAGTGGGTCATCAACAAGCTCAGTGGGAGCCAATCGGTAAACACATATCAGTGGCTGGCCAGCACTGGGAACCAATCAGTGAACACATATCTAGTGTTTCCCCCAGTGTCCACATTAACAAGATCTCTCAAAACTTTGCTAAGTTGTTTCAATAGAACACTAAGATTAAGCTTAAAGTTGGGTGATAAAAAATATAGAAAATCTATGTATGGCAGTAGACACTTCATCAATAACCTGCAATTCATACCAGTTAGAAAGCTTAAAACAAACACAGTGCAATAACTAATATGAATAACAAATTGTCAACAATTTCTACACCATTTCTTACTGGATAACCACCACCTTAACTCACAAATTCCCAGCGGGAAACACTGATATAAGTGACTAGAGGGTGGACTGCATGACTTTGCGAATGCTGTTTGTAGTGTAGTGGTAACCCCTTCGCAGGTTATTTTTGTGCTCAACCCCTAGGGGTCAGGTCTACATATTTGCAGTACAAACTGTATGAAAGTGTAAACATGCTCTTTGGGATTTTAGGCATGGGCTCAAGTTGATTATTGATTGACAACTACTCCACTGTGCATTGCACAGTCATACTATGGACGTAACCTGGGATGTGGCTTGCTACAGTGACGAAATTGTGTTGATGTGGCTTACTGTATTTCCTCAAAGTGGTTTGCTTGTTTTCTTAATAACTGCCCCTTGTGTGATTGGCTTGCTGTCAGGTGGAGGAGGCAGATGATTGGTTGCGTCATGGCAACCCCTGGGAGAAGGCCCGGCCTGAGTACATGCTGCCAGTACATTTCTATGGCAGAGTAGAGGAGACAGAGGAGGGGTCAAAATGGGTTGACACTCAGGTATGACGTCCCCACAAACACACTCATGCAAACAACCCCCGATACACACTCACATGCACGCACACAAACACATACACACACATAAACACGCATGCATGCACGCACGCACACACACACACCCATATGTGCACACACACATGCACACCAGAAACAGAGGTACACAGTTGCATACTTCGTTGAAAGGTCAATGACCAAGACCTGTTTTTGAGTCCTAATAAACCTTGCTCCATATCACTGATAACTCTTTCGAACACAGTGTTTTTAGGCCCTCTCTTACTCCTCTTTTTCTTACTCTCTCTCTCTGTCTGTCTGTGCAGGTGGTTTTGGCAATGCCTTATGACACCCCTATTCCAGGCTACATGAACAACACAGTTAACACTATGAGATTGTGGTCAGCTCGTGCACCCAACGACTTTAACCTCAAAGACTGTGAGTCTCTATCTGTCTCTCTCTCTCTGTCTCTCTCTCTCTCTCTCTCTCTCTCTCTCTCTCTCTCTCTCTCTCTCTCTCTCTCTCTCTCTGTGTTTGTGGAAGCGTGAACATTGCACACATCCTTGCTCAATCACACACAGGTCCTCATTTTTTGGTTGCAATGGAATTTTTTACCCACCTAAGATAATGTGTTGACATTAACATAGCATAATAAGGCCATTGTTTTAGTATCGTGATTTTTTTTTTCGAATAATAATGTCTTTGTGTTGTTCATTGTCATTCTATAGTCAATGTTGGAGATTACATCCAAGCTGTGCTGGACAGGAACCTGGCCGAGAATATTTCTCGAGTTTTGTACCCCAATGACAATGTGAGTTGAACTTTTAGACACACTGATGATTGCACCACTGATTACATTGAATATATCTATATTCATAGGTAGGTAACCCTGCTTCATAGAGTCCATAAGGCAAGGCAAGGAAACTTTATTTGTGTTGGCCATTTCATATACAATGGCATTTCAGTGTGCTTAACAGATCATTAAAGGAAAAGAGCAAAAAAATGAAATGAGAAAACAAACAGAGAAACATAGGCTATGAATGGTAAATGAAAAGTAGTAGTGGACAGATGAAAGGTAGTGGTCTAAACAGTGGTCACTCTTTTTTTTTTAAGAGTAAAGAAAAACAGACATTTTTCTTTCAGCCATTCACTAAACCAAATTCAGATTAGCAGAACAGCTCAGCCAAGTAGATTAGTTAAGTAACCAACCTGCACACAGGTAGAACTAATATATGATAAGCCTTTTACTCTCTGATTTCAGGGTAACCTACTTGTTGATATCGGTGTAGCATAGCATAACCAATGGTGACCTTTTGAAGTCATACATATTGGCCGTCAGTTCTACTCATTGTGTTCAAAATGACTCACCTTCAGTGAGTAATCCTGTGTCCCATAATGCTGTGTTTTGTAGTTCTTTGAGGGGAAAGAGCTACGGCTGAAGCAGGAGTACTTTGTTGTGGCTGCCACCCTTCAAGATGTCATTCGCAGATTCAAGACCTCAAAGCAGAATAGTGGTGTCCCTCTGTCGTTTGACACCCTTCCTGAGAAGGTGCATAGACTTGTGATTTTTACCCTGATGGGTATTTCACTGTGTGTGTTAACAGTGTTCAGTAGCAGTTAGCAGTGTTAATACGTCAATCTCACTCTGTGTGTGTGTGTGTGTGTGTGTGTGTGTGTGTGTGTGTGTGTGTGTGTGTGTGTGTGTGTGTGTGTGTGTGTGTGTGTGTGTGTGTGCGTGTGTGCGTGCCCAACAGGTGGCCATTCAACTAAATGACACTCATCCAGCCATGGCCATCCCTGAGCTGATGAGAATCTTTGTGGATATCGAAAAATTGGACTGGGACACGGTTAGTTTTCACCCAAGTTCTAAAAGCTATATTTTAGCATGGTACTTTGATTACAAAAAACATATCTGTCCGCAGTCAAAGTTAGTTGATTTTGTGTGTGTGTGCATATGTGTGTGCGTACGTGGTGTGTTTGTGCGTGTGTGTGTGTTATACAGGCCTGGGATATCACCAAGCGGACATTTGCCTACACCAACCACACAGTCCTCCCTGAAGCTCTGGAGCGCTGGCCAGTACAGCTGATGGAGACTCTGCTGCCGAGGCATCTGCAGATTATCTACCGCATCAACCAAGCTCATCTGGATGTAAGACACACACACACACACATACACACACACACACACACATACACAGGTGTAGGTGAAGTTACAAGAGAGAACCCAGGCAACAAATATTAGTACTAGTACATACTCGCTTGACTTTATGTAGAAGTTGACAGAGAGAGAGAGAGAGAGAGAGAGAGAGAGAGAGAAAGAGAGACAGACATACTTTGTTGTCAGATGTTGCCCAACCTGTGCACACACACATAACACATAAACACACACACATAACAGTTCGTAAACTGTATCATACAGGTACACTTCAACATGACTCACATACCAATATACCCACAGCGACAACAGCAAACAAACATTCACATATATAGTACATACACTCAAGGACAAACCTGTGTGCCTTTTTTATTGTGTGTAGCACATCGCCGCTCTGTTTCCTGATGATGGGGACCGTATCCGCCGTATGTCACTGATTGAGGAGGAGGGGGGCAAGAGGGTCAACATGGCCCACTTGTGCATCGTGGGCTCTCACGCTGTCAATGGTGTGGCCGAGATACACTCCAACATCATCAAAACTGACGTGTGAGTCTCACAAACACGTGTACATTCACACACATACCAATACCAACATGTGCATATACACACACAAAAAATCCCTATATACTCTGACAAATAGTTTTACAACCCACTTACAAAACTCAAGTTAGTGCTAATAATGTATGCAAATCACTTATGCAATGCAAATCACTTATTTTTATTTTATCATAGTTATGTTTTGCCTGAATAGGACAGTAGAGACTGGCAGGATATGATAGGGGAGACATGGGATAGGAATAAAAAATTACCTCAGACTGGACTCCACTGCTCCCACGTCAGTCCATTCAGCATCATCATGCAGCACACAAATTACAGTGTAGCAGGCATCAGGGCACCTGCCTGGGACATGCATTGGTAGTCGGACGAACACAAGCTCGAATGTTACCTAAATACAGTAAAGGTTTGCCACAGGGGCTTCAGCTCACGGACTTCCATTTTTTTTTTATATTGACATGCACTGGTTTTATTGCTTCTTTCAGATTCCGTGACTTTAGCGAGCTCGAACCAGACAAATTCCAGAACAAGACGAATGGAATCACTCCCAGGCGCTGGCTGCTGCTATGCAACCCTGGCCTTGCAGACCTGATTGCTGAGGTGGGGGGGGTTACCTGGCTGGGGATTAATACAATCACATTTTTACCAATACAGCATTATACAAAAGCCAAAAGGAACATTTGAAATGACTCATGACAATTTTAAACAGCACTGAAAGCGAAGATGCTTTTGTCAAACTGTGAAGCACATTGAGCTACATCCTTTGTATGAAATGTGCTATACAAATGCAGATTATATTACTATATATATTATTATTATTATTTTATTTATCAATTACTAACACACAAAGTATGGACGAGTGAAGACTTTGTACCGTTAACTATGCTGGCTTCTGTTACTTCTGTATTGTTCTAAATCCCTCACATAAACATCAAGAGGTTGTTTTTTGGACTGTGATATAGAACCTGTGATGTGGCGTGTATCATTTGGTGTTTAGGCTATTGGGGAGGAATACGTTAAGGATCTCAGTCAGCTACAGAAACTGAATGAGCTGGTGGATGATGACGCTTTCATCCGAGACGTGTCCAAAGTCAAACAGGTAAGTACACATCAATATGCAACAGACAGACAGACAGACAGACAGACAGACAGACAGACAGACAGACAGACAGACAGACACACAGACACACAGACACACACACACACACACACACACACACACACACACACACACACATAAACACACATTTTATGTACTTTATTTGATTCTACCTTAATAGTTAACATTTATCAGGAATTCCATTTTCTGAATAGTCCAGTCCAAGATTAAAGGTGCCCAACACACACACACACACACACACACCTTGTCAGCATACAGACTGTATTGGTGCATCCTGGTAGGAGGACTCAGGCTAGGCATTTTGCAGCCTGAGGCTGACTTCCTCCAGAAAATAAGGCAGGAAATGAGAAAATACTGAAATTCCACATCCATTTCCTGCTCAATCTGTCAGAAATAAGATTTGATTTGCCCCAACAACAGAGAGTTCCCCAGAACTGGCTAACTGGCTCAACTGCCAAGCCCTACTAGAAGGCAGGGGTAGCCCAGAGAATGGATCATGTCCACAATCTGTTTCAAACAGAAGAACCAAAGTTCAAAATCAGTCAGTCTTTTAGCTGGAAGGGAACTACAACTTGATTTAGAAACACATTTAAAAAGTATTGGTGGCATTAAATGAAACATTCGGTCATGTAAGATCTTGTCCAAGAATATTCCACAAATTACACCTGCACAAAAAGTAGAACCTAAACTCACAGCCTCTTTGTGGGAGTTAGAATGACAGCTCCTTCAGGATAAGGAAATCACAACCAGTCCAGAGATGACTATAATAGGGTCCTCTGCCGTACGTATGTGAAAGAATGTCACTGCAAGTAATTGAAGGGATTTGGACATGACCACAGTGGTCTTTGTGCTGTTTGATAGGGTTGGTCTTACCTCACCAATAACAACAATGACCTCCCCTTTATAACCACACATGAGAAAACATGAAATACAAGCAATACTTTGGACATTTCAAATTGAACAAAAAGATGTAAAATGGGATGTCTTTCTTATCTGCGCAGTAGGCAAGTTGCAGTTCTATAAATATATTTTATTGAACTGATTTTTTTGCCCTACAAACTTTAATGTATCCATTAAACATGCTCATCATCTTCCAATGAGGCCAAGGCAGCATTTACTTTTGAGCTCCTTAGCAGAAGTTTCAACAAAATCTTCAAACTTTTGTCAAAGGAAATTTAGATTTAGGATAGTTTATATATACTCTGTGTGTGTTACTTATGCAGGAATGCAACAAAACTCTTTTGTATTAGCATTCACACATTCTCCATCTCTGTTTCTCTCTCTCTCTCCCTACAACACACACACACACACAGATATATATATATATATATACACACACCCACACTCAAAGTGTATAAAGCACATATACACACACACCACAGATAAGTTTTAAGAAAAGTGTTTTTAAATTGGGGCGACCTCTGTGGTGTTTGTTCAGTGTCTACTGAACAGTCTACTACTTCTGTGGCTAGGTGTGGCCCATCGAGTGTGTGAAGAAGTGCATGTCATCGTTACGGCACTTGGAGGCCGCTGTGTGCCTGCCAGATTTTATTACTGCACGCCATTTGTGTGTTCAGAGTGTGTGGACAGCTCACGTGCAAAACTGACAACTTTATAAGTTCCAAATTCAGCCAAAATCCTCCGTGATGTTCTTTCACTATTTCTGGGATAATGCTGCAACAAACTCTGGTTAAAAACATTCTCCATGAGCCCTGATATACTTTTACAACCAACCTCCATGCTGTGCATGTTCCTAGTTTGTAGCTATGGGTTGTTATGCTTTGTTGGAATGTTCTCAAGACAATAAGAGAACAAGAAGGCCTAGTTTGTGACACACTGTGTGTGCAGAGGTATACTTTTACATATTTAACATTTCTCTCTTCCTCTCTCTCGCTTTCTCTTACTTTCTCACACACACACTTGCTCACTCAATATTTCTCTTTCTTTCTATTCTCTCTCTCTCATACATACACCCACACACTATTTAATATTGCATAATATACACCCTGCCGTCATTTCCCTTAGTGCACTCTGGTGGAAATGAGGGATTGTGGTTGGCAGGGTAACAGAGAGATCTGTCCTGAATCCAACCTGAGGCAGTCTGTCCAGTTCTACTGTTAAATACACACACACACACACACACACCAACTCAGGTAAGGGCAGGCTCAAACCCAAAGCACACACTCTTCTTTTATTGCTTTCTCATAGCTGAGTCAGACAGATAAACAAGGACATACCAGAGCTTTTGATTGCATTTACCGGTATTGTCTGAAATTTTTCCCTGCAAGCCCGATCATGCTTTTGATACACCTGTTACAATGCAAAAAAAAAAAAACGTTGTCAGGTCTTTCTGTCAAAAGGACTCCACTATACTACCCAGCTGTACCTGACCCCACATACCAAATTTTGAGGCAATTTAAAGTGACAATGATTTGCAAATATTTGCTGAAGACATCAGCTTGATAAATTTTCATCCAAATAGGCCACGATCACATACCAAACCTTTTAAAAACCTAGTAAAGGGCAATTCCATAACAGTTGAAATGGGCTCAACACCATGGTCCTCATTTATGATCATATGAGAACAAAATATATAGGTCTGTTTTGATAAGTCTTGGATGGTGGGAAGGACTAATTCCAATGTATTGTAAGACAACTACAAAGAGTATTGTCCCAATGTTCAAGTTGTTATGAAAGAATGTGGTTGTGTTGAGAGGAGAAGGATACAAAAAGTGGTGCTTATGAAATACTGGAATTTTTAGCATGTTTGAGGACACATCTGCCCATATTTGAATAGCTGGAAGTGGTGAAAAATAGTAGTGTCTGTCCTCAGACACTGAAGGTGTGTATGCTGAAAGTGCTGAGGCATTTCTGTGTCTGTGATGTGACTCAGCGCCACCGCACCACGTGACTTTAACGCTGCCATGGCGGCTGCCTTTAAAAATAGTTGTACCATGTTTGCCCCGTACAGCTGCTTGTATGACGAAGCACAACAGTTTTTAACATTGCAATGACTATGATGGAAATGTACAGGGACATCATGCTGCGTTTAACATGTTGCTAGCATCACCACGTGAGTTTTTAAACACGCTTATTGGTGAGTGCACGCAGTGCCACGCACTAACACGGAGAATTGTTTGCAAGGTACAGTATAAGGTATAAACACACTTGGCTAAAACTCTAGCGTGGTACAGAAAACAACAAGCACACCGGATATTTCAAACAAAGTTTCATTTATTGCTAAAACAGTGAATATACAGATCCAAAACACATCACAAACAGTTAAACATTTATCTTACCCGGTCGTAGTTCTGTGGTGGCAAAGGGAGAACACACCACCACAGCTGGGCTATTATACCGAGTGCAGAATGTGAGGCGAGTTCGAGATTCACGCTCGTGCACGGTTGTGCAATGGTAGCGCCCAATCGTGATGAATTTGCACGTACAAAGATTTTATGTACCGATCTTTGTATTGTCTTAAACTTTACTGTTGCCTCTGTCAGGAGAATTAACTGTATGGTGGATATGCAAATGTATGAGGGCGATTTCAGGCGTCCTTTATGTTTTCCTCCTCTGATGACGCTGAGTATTGGTATGCTCCAATTAGGACAGGGTTGGGAGGACGGTTTAAAATGACGGTGTTTTCATTCAGTCGGGGGTTTGTTTGCGTATGGTCACACAAATGCAGTGTAAAGTCTAATTTCTCAGTTCCGTGAGAAAGTGCTATTGTGAATAGGCCCTACCTCTGGTGGTAGTTTTTTTTGTGATTCAACAATCTCGTTTTGTGTTTCTTTTGATCCTCGTGTCATTGTTTATTTATTCTTGTTTTTTTGTCTGCACTGTAAATATTTTGCACAAATCATTTTGTTGGCTGATTTTTATGGGGGTAAAATAAATTGTACCCTCCATTTTTTCCATTATTTTCCTCTTTCCGTGTCATTTTTGCTAAAGATCTGCCTGTCATGGCATACCATTTTTTTCACAGTGTCAAAGACTTTAATAAATGAGATTTAAAAAACAACTGCAGTGTGACTAATAGGGCATAATATGCAAGAATGAAAGAATAAAGGTTATCAAAGAATACCAATGGGGGGCTTGACTGACACCAGCACTGTCCTCCATCCTCCCCTGTGACTGAGGTGCCCTAAGCATGGCACCATCCCCACACACTGCTCCCCGGGCGCCTTTGTCACGACTGCCCGCTGCTCACACGTGTGATGGGTTAAATGCAGAGGTTGAATTGCACTGTGTGCTGTGAGATCGCAATGACCAATTAGAATGACTTTCACTTTTTGACTTTTACTTAGGGAGTTGCTGTTTTTAAGCTAATCATTGGCTTTTCCTGGTTTGGCAGAGTAATGCATGTGCTTGTGTGATATGTGGCAGGATAACAAGCTGAAGTTTGCCCAGTACTTGGAGAGGGAGTACAAGGTGAAGATCAACCCTGCCTCCATATTTGATGTCCATGTCAAGAGGATTCATGAGTACAAACGGCAACTCCTCAACTGTCTCCATATCATCACTATGTACAACCGTAAGTATGGTTATAACATCACACACGCACGCACAGACACACAGAAACTCATACATATAGCATACACTCACTTATGTACACACACATGCGAAGAGTACATTCAGACAAAGACACATACACAAGCAGAGAGAGAGACCCACAAACGAGACATACAATCATGCACTCATAAATTTGTACTCTTTCTCATCACAGGCATCAAGAAAAATCCCAATGCGCCTTTCGTCCCACGCACCGTCATCATCGGTGGCAAGGTAGGCAGGTCTTCATCTCCTCTCACTCCACTCAGCACCAGACAGATCAGCTGATTTTTTGCTCCAAAAACCGCTTAAATAGATCAGAAAATGTATCAGTCTGCGGATGTCATTTTGGGTTACATTTCTCTGTAGTAGCTTTAAGTGCAGCAATTCATTTTAATGAAAAGTAGTAGTAAACTCAAAAATCTGGTCTATTGTGACTGACTGTTAAGGTAAGGTCACATCTGTTACTGGACCTGCCAGAATCATTGTCTAAATTGAATGTCAATCTCTCTAATCAATACAGTGTATTTTTACTAATGCATCATAGATTATTTGTAGTACAATCACTTTCAAATTAATGGGGAAAAAATGCCCCTCTCTTTTTCCTCCTCTCTCCCTCCGTCTCTCCCGTTCTTGATAATGTGATGTTTGTCTCCCCCTGCAGGCTGCTCCTGGGTACCACATGGCTAAGATGATCATCAAGCTCATCACCTCCGTGGCAGAGGTGGTCAACAGTGACCCCGTAGTGGGCAACAAGCTGAAGGTCATCTACCTAGAGAACTACAGGGTGTCTCTTGCAGAGAAAGGTGTGTAAGACATAACATGGTCCTCCTCATACACACGTTAATGATTGCAGTGGGCACATTGGGTTGCTATTTCTTACTCGCTCTGAAACATACACACACATCTCCACCCCACACACACACGGAAACAAACATGTATCTCCTCATGGTGTCTGAGTAACCCTAACAACCAGTCATCCGTGTGACTTCTCTACCCAGTGATCCCAGCCACGGACCTGTCTGAGCAGATCTCCACGGCGGGCACGGAGGCGTCAGGCACTGGAAACATGAAGTTCATGCTGAACGGAGCCCTCACCATCGGCACCATGGACGGGGCCAACGTGGAGATGGCTGAGGAGGCGGGCGAGGACAACCTCTTCATCTTCGGCATGAGGGTGGAGGACGTGGCTGAGCTGGACAAAGAAGGGTGAGCAGTGTTTCCCGCAGGGGGTGTGTTAGTTAAAGGAGAAGTTTGGTGTGAATCAATTCACAGTCATTTATAAGCATAAATGTTTCCCGCAGGGAATGTGTTAGTTAAAGCAACACTATGCAACTTTTTCAAGTTAATAAATCACATTCATAAGATGCTTACCAGGTGAATGAGGACTTTCTTGACTGCCTCGGCTGTCTGTGGACAGAATACCATGTTTACAACATCTAGGTGTGCGTTCTGGCACTCTCAGGCTCACAAAGTCTCGAATATCATGAGAAGCAGGATCACGAATTTCTGAAGAAATTCTGATTTTTATCTACCTTGGTGGACATGCCAACTTTTCTATTCACCGTTTACTCTGATAAGTTAAGTTAAAAACACATGCTCAGGGTGAAGGGAAGGGAAACAGTCCATTTTTACAAGAGTGTCCATTTACTTAGAGACACCAGGGGGACCTGCATTGAGAAAAAACACTCAAAGTTGCATAGTATCTCTAAAGCAACACTAAAGCACTTTTCCTCTTTGGTCGCCCAACAGGGTGGAAGTGGAATAGTCTCATGGAATGTCTCATTGGAACTCCAGATCGGTGACCCGCCTCTGCAATCTTGCATAGTACGGTTATAGCCCATGGAGGGCTGCAAAGCGAATTCAGAAGTGCCATTCACCTGTTACGAGTTGATGAACCACTAAAACGATTTTTGAAACATTATTTTGAGGTTAAAAAAACAACTTAGTGTTGCTTTAAAGAAGAACTTCAAGGTCATAGTGGGCTGTTGGTAGGAACAAAGAGAACATTTGATGCAGCATAGATCGAATAATGAACTGGTACCTATCACTAACTGAATACGGCATGGGAAAATAAAACTGATATTTAGTTTTTATGCCCTATTTACTGTCGTAGATGCACAAAAAATCCTAATTTCTACAACTGAAGGTCAAATGGGTTCTTGAGACAACCTTGGCATCAAATTTAACTAGATGGACGCACGATTGATGTATCAAAAATACATAGTCCAAGACCATCTGTGATGTATGTTTGTAAGGTTGGTTGGTTGTTTTCTTATAATTCAATCACTTCTCAACTAATCTTGCATCTCATGTTTTGGCCTCATCAGCTACAATGCCATGAAGTACTATGAGGAGCTGCCTGAGCTGAAGCAGGTGATTGATCAGATCAAGAGCGGCTTCTTCTCCCCTCGCCAGCCGGAGCTCTTCAAAGACATCATCGACATGCTCTTCAACCATGACCGGTGCGTACTCTCCACTGGGGGCAATTTTCTTTCTTTTTTTCTTCTTCATCTTTCGCTTTTTTATGGCTTTATTTCGTAGGACAGTGAAGATATAGACAGGAAGTCAGTGGGTGAGAGAGATAGGAAAGGGTCTGTGTCTGGTTGGGAGTGAGATTTAGGGGAGTGAGTGTAACGGATGCCACCTAGCACAACTGAGCGTTATGATGTTAGTAAACCTCCCTCCAGAAACCTCAAAAAGGATAGGCTACTGACTTGGCTAATAGCCCGGATTTTAGCTCACTTGGTAGCGTGTCCGTCTCCCACACCGCAGCTTCTGTGAGGATTATGCAGGAAAAACTTGGTTAAACTATGCTATACTATGGTAAACATAACCTCTATGCATTAGCTTGTGGTTGTGTTTAACTCCTGCCCTATCTAACAGAGGTTTTCCACACTTTCACAGTCACAGTTTCATGATATATTTCATATTTCAAAACCAAGCAAAGTTGTTACTCTACTGGGTCTGTAAATAATTTGTCCGATTGAAGAAGATTATAACAAAGCTTGTGCCATCTTTAATTTTTGGTTTGTTTGTTTGTGTTGTGTAGTTAGTGGAATAGGGACCAGCTCTGATTTCTCTTCCTTCTTTATATATATGTGATGTCATTTATATGTATGTAATCAATGTTTTATCATATTGCTCTCATGATTCACGTTTCTTAATCCCATGCATTTTTGTGCTTTTCAGGTTTAAAGTTTTTGCTGATTTCGAGGCTTACATTAAATGTCAGGAGAGAGTTAATGTTGTCTACCAGGTAAATTGCACAATAATGCAAAAGTGTGTGTGTGTGTGCGCTTGCGTATGTGTGTGTCTGTGCTGTATGTACGTTTGAAAAAAAATCACCATTTATGAACATTTATCCTGTCCTTAGGATCCAAAAGAATGGACCAGGATGGTGATCAAGAATATTGCCGCTTCTGGAAAATTCTCCAGCGATCGCACAATCACCGACTATGCCACGGAGATCTGGGGGGTGGAGCCCACTGACCTGAAGATCCCTCCCCCTAGTGAGCCACGAGAGGCCATCGAGGAAGCAGCCCGGGCCCTGAAGCTGGAACAGTAGCTCCCCACCCATTTAAAAGTGCTCCCATACCTTATGCTACTGTATAACCATGAGAAAGCAAAAGCATCTACATCCTATTATACTAAAATCACACAGTCCTGTCATAGAACTAAGCACACATTCCCTTATGGTTTTTTCCTTCAACTGAATATCATGATGTTATTAACAGGCTGAGTCAGTAGAATCATAAAGTTAGTGTACATTCTTTTACTCTGAAATTTGGACAATGGTCATGATGGCAATTGCTGTAATCAATGTGTGGGTGTTCAGTGTTCAGTCATGAAATACTGACTGTTAGTCAAATTCCATTCAGTGATCATTCAGTGCTGTAGTATCACTCTCAGAAGCATTCCCTTGTGTTTCTCTTCAGACTTACAGAGACTAGCATGTCATCATGTGGCAGATGTCTCTAGAATACCCTGTTCTCTCTTTTTTTACTCGTTACTGGTATAAAATCTTATACTAAACCTTAGTTATTATAGACAGACAAGGGTTCTGCCCACTGAACTGTTATTAGTTTCCATTTCCATTGCCATTTGTTCGCAGTTTTCAGTACATTCCACCATTTTAGGCTTTTACAATCCTTTTAATCAATAGTAGTCTTACCACATGTGTTTGTTCTACTTTAAACCATCTGCAGTATCTAATATGGCTGAAGTCTTAGCCGAATTAGACACCAGTTTGAAAGATTCTCTGTGACAGCAGTGTAAAATATTAGGGCATTCATACCATTCCTTGAGCACTCGTATATCAGGGACATTTGGCAAATAATTTGATACCTGGCCTGCATTTCACATCTCTTAGTAGATGTAACTTAGACCTCAAGTGCCTAAGGCCATTTTTAAAACTGCTAAGATTGTTTTCAGCTTAAAACCCTAACTTAGTAAAATAAAAATTATAAAAATATTTGAATGAACGTGTTTAATTTTTTTTCAAAACCTGTGTAAAAGAATCACTTTAATTGTTGAATAGAAATTATAATAATCCTTGCTTACATTTTTTGGTTATGCCGGCACACACAAGATACAGCTACACACATCACACACTTGATTTTCCATACATACAGATACATACAGTACGGTTTACATACATACGGTTTATCTCGACACTAAACAGGGATATGTTTTTTTTTTAAGTTGCTGGACTGTCATTACCTTTGAGGTTTATGGAATCAGCTTCTTGCTGAAATCGCCTCAGTTTATATGTTAGCCATTGTAGTTATACCACAGACATGAACATTAATAGAGTGTTATAGCAAACAGTAAGTACAAGCACACTGCGGGGCAGCTGTGGTCTAATGGGGGGCAGCTGGGGCCTAATGGTTAGGGAGTTGGTCTTCAGAGCAGAAGGTTGCAGGTTTGATTTTCATAATGGTAATAATGGGAGAGTGAATAACCAGAGCTGTCCTACACCTTCCTGCACCCCATGGCTGAAGCCATCTAACTCCATGTTGCTCCAGGGGGACTGCTTCTGTACCTAAGTCACTCTGCATAAGAATGTCAGCTAAAATGTAATGTAAGCACAAAATCAGAATCTCAGTTATTCGTGTTTGCTCATGTGTGGTGTCACTAAAAAACAAAAACAAAAAAAGAGAATTGTGCAGTAAACAGTCATATAAGCCAGCTAAAAATAAATCTTTAATAGTGCTAAACCATTTGTAGTAAACCTTTTCATAGGTGCCCCTGTGCAATGCTGTTTTTAATCAACAGTGTATACATAAACATTCATTAATGGGTACTAAGCTCAACCTGAAGCCTGGCTAAATATACTGGTCACTTGCATTACCATCTGCTACAGGTAGATGGCGAAACCAGATCTGCAAATAGACAATAGCAAGTTCAAGGAGTAAAAAATATCATTAATTCTTCCTGTGACAGTCTTTGTTAAATTTCACATGTCTTTAATATTTAGATTATACATGTTATCTCTGCAACGACGAGTTCCATTGATGTTGGCAGAGCATCATAGTGCTTTAAATGAAATTCAGGAGTCTCCCTACGGGAACATTTTTGAGTGAGATTCTTTCGGCGACTGAAACAGCAGGGGCACATCAGAAATTTGTAAGGCTTGTGACCAAAAGATTTATACAAAAAAATGCATCGTATAGCCTCAGGATTCTTTGCCCTAGAACAGCACTCATGCCACTGTGAGAAATGTGGCTGTCTGAACCATATGCAAGAGATAAATACAAAATATCAATAGTTTGATCTTTTATACAAACAAAAATGTTACAGCTAAATGTAAAATTCTGATGCCATGGGAGATACACACCTAACATGGTTAGAAACCATAGTAAACACATTACCTCACCCTGCCCACCACCTGGGACACGTTCCATGGAGACTTAACAACACAATTCGCCATCCCTCATTTGCTTAATGCGCAGCAGATTTGGATTAGCTTTTTTGTGCCTGATATCTAATGTTTGAATGTACTTATGAATGAAAATACTTTTTACAGACTGGAGTACTGAAGCGAAAATCAGTCTTAGTTGGTGATTTGGGGGACGAGTGACGCTTAGTAACAGTTTCTGATCATTTCTTATGCCCAGTGCACAATTTCAAAATTAAACGGGCTGGTAAGAAAAAAGTGCTTTAGATGCTTGGTCATCGTAGGCAAAGGCACTCGACCCGCGAAGGAAGCCCATTACGTCGCGGTGCGTCACCGCCTCTTCCTCTCAGGAGCTTTTCAAAAATCTCAACAAGAAATTCAGTTGACCACTAGACGGGAATCGCTGCTGCACTGGAAGTATCACGCCAAACAATTTTAGCGAGCAGTGTTTATTTTATCGTCCTTAACAGAGAAGAAGCAAGTAACTGCGGACACGCTGGCTACGTTTACTGTGAGAGAAGTTCGTGCTAACTAAAAGATGAAACAGCAGTGAAGTTGGTGATAGCCTATTTATTCACTGTTCCGAAGACTGCACCGTTTGTTGGAAAGGGGCGCGGGCATCATCGAATTCAAAACCCTCGTGGGTAAGTCAACATGAAGTGTTGTTCAGCATTTTTTATATGTGTGTATCGGTTGTTTCCTGATATGATATTTTAGCAAACTATCCACAACTCCCTCTCTCTCTCTCTCCGGCAAGATCAACAGTTGGGCGACAGCTTTGATTTGGGCTACATCCTGGGAAGCCGACGTGTGAATGGTGGCTAACATTTTGGAAACATTTCATATTTGTTTTTCGTCGTTGCAACTCGGATTTTGGCGTAGGGTGTCCTAAGAAAAACATGGATGTAGCATAGTTTGTCTAAGATTGGCTGATGGCCTACAACAACTGAAATCAGCTTGGAATGGTAAAGATTTACAAGCAGGCAGTATTTCAAAATTGATACTTTGCGGTTGCTACAATTTAACTGGAATGTGTCTCGCCAGATAAAAGTTTCTCTCTTGTAGGCAAGTTATGCTAGACGCATTGTCTGTTGCTGTAGTCTACAATGTTTGCGTTGGTCATGGTTCCGCTATTCAACAAATTTTAATGCAGGCAAAAAGGAACAATGTCGTTCATTCATATGCACAAACATCATATTGGTCAGTTTGGGTGGTCGGACGGACAAATTAAACTAGACAGCGATTCTTGAAAGCAAAAGCCTAATTATTTTGCTCTTCCAGACACATTTTTTAAAAATCATTACGACCATCGCGAGCCATATTTTTCATTTCCCAATGGAATGCGGTCATGCTATTTTGTTGTGTTTGGTGATATTGTTTTCCGAGGTTAAAAAGACTTTATGCCTGTTACAGCACTTCCTGCTGAGTTCCTAGAGTGGACGGGATTAGAGCAAGCTAACGGGCAGATGCCTAACGACTATTTGCCATGTCTTGCCGGCTTTATCATATTTTGTCAAACGTGTGAGATTGCCCAATTGCTTAAGTCACTGCACGTAGGCCTAGTCTCCGTGCTGGTGGATAGGCAGCACAAACTTGTGTTATGATGTGAGTTTGGTGTTGAGATTACAGTCTCAAAACCAGCCATATGTCTGTAGCAGGTGCTGGGATTACCCCCCAGTGCTGTACCTTGATTTACCTTGCCTAGACTGGCCTTGGGCGGATTTCCTGGATACACATGTGAGTCAATCCAATAGGTTAACCTGCTCCTACTTAAAGCCTGTATGTCTACTATGTATGTGCCCTTAAATATTTTTAAGTGCATATCGTAGGCAAAAATAAGATGCATCCATGTATTTTGACATCCCTCAATCACAAGCCTAAAAGGGCGTTCAACTCCACATTCTTTGTTCTAGACACACTTCCACAGGTGCTGCTTTAACTTGCTTAGTTGGAGCATTTATAAGAGTGTTGCTGCTGCATTAATATTTGGTGAACTGCTGCTCCTGCTGTGTGTGTGTGGACGCGTGTGTGTGTCTGGTAATGCAGGGGCCTCTTTCACATTAGTAATCCGCAGCATGTGTGTGTGTGTGTGTGTGTGTGTCTGAGGGCGACTTGACGGGCTATTGTGTAGAGAGTGAATGGAGGCCGTAGGGCTGGAGCGAGACACCTGTCCACTCTCCCCTCTTTCTGACGGCCACTAATGATGTCATTGACAAAGAGCAGCTGGACCAAAGGCTATATGCAGTGGGATGTGGTGGTGTGAAACTAATCTAGCATTTCTGAGAGCGTTTTGTGTGTGCAAGGAAATATGCCATTTGAGACAAACAGCGTGTGTAGGTGTACGTAGGCTACTTCTTTTATTTATGGAGGCAAACGGATTGCAAATTGTTGATTCCTGAGTTTTTAGATCAAAGCTTTCTTTGTCGTTTGCCGCTGTATCCCATGGTTAAAGTCTGTCTGTTCCAGTTGAGTTGGCAGTGTTATGGGGCTGTTATGGGGTTTTTTGGGGAGAGGCCATAATGGTTGCCATTCAAGTATGACTGGAAGTAGTTGTGCTTGCTTAACAGTTTAAAGAGCCGATATTATGGATAATCACTTTTTTGTGTCTGGGATGTTTATTTCAGTTACTGGTGTCTCTACTGATCCCCAAAAGCACACCAAACCATAGTTTTGTAGCTTCTTTGTGGATGTAAACAATTTCCCTCAGATCTTTACAGTTTATTTCGCTTCTCTTGTTCCCCAATGACATCATTGGCGAACAATTGAAATTTAACAGTATCCCAAACTAATTGTGTGTCACAGCAGCGAAGAAAATTGTAAACACTGAAGGATAAAGAGTTGCATTGTGTTCTTTGACATAAACTTAGCATGGGCAGAATGATGGAGGGCCACAAACAGAAGCACATTCGCTTATCAGGAAAATGGTTTACCAACACCGTACTTTGTCACCAATGGGGTGAAACAGGGATTGACACATTGCTGTAGATTTTCATTTTTTTGTTATTTAAATTCCAAAAATACCACAATGACTTCAGGAAAAACCAAGGACCATGACACTTGTACAAGTGAAACCATTTGATGCCACCTGTAACTACAAATCTGTTATTGCATTAGACAGTTTCAGCTGGCTATGTCCAGTGTCTGAGGTCTCCCCACTGTGATAAGCTCCCGGTTCCTGGGAGGCTTTTCTAACCCAGATAACCTTAAAGTTTGTAAGTGCTTGTTGCTTGGACTGTACCTGGACCTATAATCATTATTAATTATTGCCAATGCCAATCCAAAGTTATTTTTCAAGATGATGCCAGACTGCTCTCACACGAAGCGGATTATGACATTGTTGGCTACATGGGTACTGCCAGAAGAGAAGTGGCTGACCAGAGACCCAAACCTATGAGAGGCCAGAGCTGGCCACTCCTTTCTTGGCAATCGCGTAAACATGTGTACTGGTGATGATTGCTAAGAACAATGCCTTCGATGCTATTTGCAGGCACGATTAGATATATTTACATTCACATTATCGGGACACAGCACGATTACAGGTGGTGTGTTATGTCACTTTGGCAAGACGGGAACGTTTAATTGGCCTAATATGATATTGGAGGAAATGTGGTCATTCACATATTTTAGCAATAAGTCGTGTAGCCAAATAGAGAGAGAGAAAATAGTGTGGTAAACATACTTTCACACAGTGTGTTGTATTGCAAGTAATATGTTGCAACTTGTATCAGTTGTCGCATGATTCCCCTCATGTATTGGCACCATAGCCCTTGATGTTTTTAAGATGGCCTTATGAAGAGGCTCCATTCCTTAGGTTTTAGCCAGTGTAGGCTGGCTGTCGTGGGGGCCCGCTTGCTAGTTTGCCGTGTTTATAACTGGCCCCTGCTCATCAGATCACTTTCCCTGGACAAGGTGTTTGCAGGGCAGTGGTCGTGTGGCCTGTGCCCCAGCTGACAGGCTATCTAATTGACCTTGTCAGGGGCTGTTAGCCCAAGTCCCGCTTGATGGCAATTAGCTGGCCGGCAGTCAGCTTGGCCGACTTGGTCCACTGCCAGGGCCTTCCACTGACCACCCGCCAGGCACTGCACAGCATGGTTAGGGAGATATGCCTCTCCCCATGATGTCATGAACCTTAGGTCCTGGTTTTAATTAGTTTTTTGTGCTCTTTTTGTGGTCTTTGCATGGTTGGATTTCATAAGTCTTTGCGCAACATGAGCAAGTGCTGAGCTGTTCAGAATGCATGACGGCGGTGTTTGACCAATGATAAACTTGGTCGCACAGCAACAATATTCGACCTGCTAATCAGCAGAGTAGAGAGGAGGGTAAACATTGTTTTTGCCCCTTTTTAAAATGACTATGGCTGCAATAATCAGTTGTTTTGTCGTTGTTCAATCTGTAGATTTTTTTTTTTTTTCATAATTGATTAGTGGTTCGGTCTGTGACATGTCAAAAACATTCAGCCATGGTCATGGAGAACCAAAGTAACCAGATAAATTTATATTTAACAAAAATATCATTGACTTTTTAATTAAAAAATGTACAATATTTTCTTGTACTCAAATTAACTAGTTTCTGATGATGTGTAACCTTATTGATTAATTGATGCAGCCTTAAAATTACATAACAGCATTTAATTGCCATTTTATCATTGCTAGTGTAAAGCACATGCATACTTGACCCACCATTTTAACTGCTAGTACAATTGGATATTGAAAACAAAAACACCCTCTCTTCCTCTCTCTGTTCCTCTGAAGTCATTGCTCACATGACTATTGACTGATTTGAGCAATGAGCAGTCACTTATTGTGAGCTTGACGCAACCTCTTGCTGGGCAAAGGCCATGGGGCCACTTGGAGACCACAGAAACCATACCATCTCTGTAAGATATGTGGAACACTCTTCATTGAAATTAGTTGGCAGACACTGTGTAGAAAGTGGCATTTCCATATACATTTGAACTCATTGTAAGACTGATGTAAGACTTTGATAAGAAATTAGCTGTCATTAATCTAGAATTTCTGTTTGTACATTTTACTTCTTTGTGAGAGATGACAAAGAGATGATGCATATTCCCAGTCGACCTGTCTGTCTGTATTTCCATCTAGTTCTTCAGCTTTGTTTTTTTTTTTCGTATTAATCTTTTCCTTTTGCAACAATGTAAATCGTCATGCCAGGGAAACTGTTTTGAATTGAATTTTGGCAAAATGACTACCCTAACATAATAGAGGGTGCCCACAGTGCTTCAAACTAGTTTCAGTACAAGTAAAACTGTCTTCACTCTGTTTTGTCTTCGATTTGTCAGTCACATAGCACGATTGTATGTGTTTTAGCAAAGGACATGCCCTCCTGGCATCAGCTTTGTATGTGTAGCATAACCACGAGCATTGGCACATAGCTTCTGAAATTGACCTAAACTTGATCACCCCTACATGGCTTATTACACTGTCTCACAAAGTAGGCAAACGAGATGTAGAGTTGGTGTCCTCAACCTCCAGTGTTCTCAATAACTGAGTGAGGCCTTAAATGTGCAGCGTTACAAAAAGCCACGGCCATCAACAGTTTCTCCAATCACTTCTCTCTGTGCCAAGAAGCTTACACAAGTCTTCTGTGCCCCTGTTATACGGGAGATAAGGAGAAGAGTGCATTGCTCACACCTACCTGACGGAATCACTATTGGCTGATTGACACTCAGAGAGGATACAGAGGCTTGATCAGAAGAAGCAGTGTGTTTGAATGTGTCATCACATTTGCATACATGCATACATACATACATCGACAGACTTAACTGCATGTCACGAGATGAAGCTTCCCCTTGGACCGGATTATTTGGATGTTGAGGTCTTTTTCCTTTTTGTGAGTACTTAACAGGTGTTTTGGTTACACAGCCATGTTCTTTGGAGTTGTGTGTGTTGGCGTTACGTTTAGAGAGCTCTCTTAAGTAGCACTGAAGTTTGGTGGCATAGTGGCATTTTTCTTATGCTTAAAACAACTAGTTGCTGGTTATGCATTACTTCATTGATTAATTGTTGCAGCCTTAAAATTACATAACATTTGGCGTTCATAACAGCATTTGGCGTATGTTTGGCATTCTTTGGAATTATGTGTGTTGTGCTCACATTTAGAGAGCTGTTTTAAGTAGCAGTAAAGTTTGGTGGCATGGCTGTCACTTTGTGGAATGCTGCCCGTAAATATGACTGCAGCTGAATTTTTTGTGTGAGGAGGTTGTTTGTACATCTGCTCTACTGGCATCTTTCATACAAGCCTCTGAAGTTCGTTTTTCAAAGACCATAACATTGGTATGTAAATGAATATGAAAGAATTAATAAGTCTTTAATGTGTTGCATGGACGAGAGCAGCTGTTGTGTGTTGTATGTACAGTATATCTGTATCTAATCCTTAATTATTACTGCAGTTCAACTGGTTTAAACTTTTAGTAAGCTAAGATTGCTTTGTTCCTGTATGTTTTATGTTGACATCACACTACATGATCATTTGCTCTCATTTTACTCTGCGTGTTGTGTTGTGTTGTGTTGTGCGTGTTGTGTTGTGTTTGTAATGATGTACAGTATATGGCTTGGGAAAAAAAAACAAATTATGATTGCCATTATTGTAACTGCATTTTTGTAGTGTGTATTGTTCTTGGAACTACTAAAAGTAAAAAAAAACTTCTGAGTTGACTTACAGCTCAGGTCAGTCTCATTGTTAGTCTGTGACTTTTAGAAATATTTACATGCAAGCACATCACTTGCGAAAATAATTGTTTTGGACATACGAGGTTTCCACCCGACAGCGTGTGTGTGTGTGTGTGTACACACAGATGTATTCCAATGGCTGTCCATATCTAGCCCCAAACCTGTAATAATTTCTGCGTTCTGTCTGGTGTCCCCAGGGCAGGGGTCTGTCCTATGGGATGGACGAGTCTCAGCAGGACTTGTACGAGGAGCGTCTGAAGGAGGTCTTCCACAGCTTCGATGGCAGCGGCGCCGGCTCCCTCAGCCCCGAGGAGCTGGCCGACCTGTGCCAAGCCCTGCAGCTGCAGGAGGCTGAGCCCGCCCTCCTCGAAACCTTGCTGCAGACCCAGGACCAGCTGACTGGCAGGGTAAGTGTCCAATCACGGTCGTGCCGTCCGGGGACCACTGGAGCAGTGATTTATTCAGAAGGCTTTTAGTTATTTTCAGCTGTGATTTCACACACTTAATCTGGTTACATACACTCGCAAACAATGCACATCCGTCCTGAGAGAGCCCCAAGTATTTAATTAGCTAATATAATTGAACATTCATTTTATTTGGACCTGCTGAAACGGGTCCCAAACAGGCTTTGTATGCGTCAGCAGAAGAAAGGAATTAAGACGGACTTAAAAAAAAAAAAAAAAGCTCTATTCACCATTTCAAGCCCAAGCCCATTTGACCTGCACTTTAGCCAAGTAATAATACCACAGACGGCATAAAATGGACAAACGCAATGGGTAAGCTCTTAGGCAAAAAGCATGGAAATGAAGAGACGGCAGGAGAGGGAGAGAGTGAAAGAGAACAGGAAAATTAGCATTGAGGAGTGTCTCGAGCACTCTCCGTCTGCAGATGTAGCAGTGGCCTTTTGTCCAATCGTATCCCAGGTGTCTGTTGTCACAGCGACCGGGTAAACAGGCGTGTGTGCATGCCTGTGTGTTAGGAGGAGGTTGATTAGAAGAGCGCTGCTTAAGTGCTACAGCCCCCCCCCCCCCCCCCCCCCCACACACACACACACACACACACACACACACACACACACGTAGTAATGGAAAACACACTTGTAGGGGATTCAGAGAGGGGACTAATTCTTTTCAAGTCAAATTTCCGAATGTCTGTTAACCATGAGGAGAAAAACACTCTTGATTTTTTTTGTAATGCTCCTACCATAGCACACATTGTGTGTGTGTGTGTGTGTGTGTGAAGGAGCGTGTGTGTGTGTGTGTGTGTGTGTGTGTGTGTGTGTGTGTGTGTGTGACGGAGAGAATGGAGGCCATGGGGGAGCTCATGAAGTGTCCATTTTGCCCACTCTCCCCCACCCCCCTTAATGGCAGTGCACACTCACACAAAGGATGTGAATATGCATCAGGTCTCAGGCAAGCAGACAGCTGCTGCTCTAGATCCCTCTACCACCCCCCCCCCCTTCCTCGGCCATCTCTGTCAAGGACTCAAAACCCTCAATACCCCCCCCCCCAATCAACAATACGCACATGCATACACACACACATACACTTCAGCACGTCCCAATAACTAGAAATTTTATGGTGGCTCCACTCCAAACAATCCAGGGCCTTATCTGCTGCCAGATTGTTGTGATGAAGGCTAGTGGACTATGTTACTGAGCAACAGCTTAGCAGAGAGGCCTTCAGAGACCTGAAACCTAGAGAGGTGCTGCTCTATGCTTTTTTTTTTTCCCTTTTCCTTTCCTGTCTAACTTTATGTTCTCTTTCTGTATTCTACAGGTGGATTTCGAGCAGTTCAAGAACGCATTGATTCTGGTGTTGTCCAATGCTCCTGGGCATTCAGTGGCAGAGAGTGAAGAGACAGCGGTGGCAGCAGTACCAGGTACCACAGTGGACATCATCCTCCCTTGTCCAGTCAAACAACAAAATAATAAAGTCACCAAAAAGGGTTAAGGTTTATTAATGGAAATGCAAATTGCTTGGTGTGTCCCCCCCCCACACACACTCCCCCAACCAAACTGTGTTTTACCTGAACCTGAGAAACGGGTGTAATGACCCAGCTTTAGTGCTGTGCCAGTGGAGTGACTGGTCAAGGAAAAAAAAAGCTTCCGTCTGAAACTGGAGTGCAGTGCTTCCATGGTGGCCATGTCCTTCTCCACAGCTCAAAAGTTATAGGGTAGCGTTCCTGACAATACGTGAGGAGCTAAGGACAAAGGCCTGTCTGCCTTTAGCTTGCATTTTTCCCCACCCTGCTTAAAGGGTAATTATAGTAAATGATCTCCCTTACCAACTGAATATTCGTTTTTGATTTGCTGATGAGGTGGGCATGAACTTTTTAAGGAACAGCTACCTTTGGTACGTAGGTCTCAAACAGGAAGTTAAATCAGCATTCCATATCAATTTGCTCATCAATGGTTACCATAGCAACTGTAGTAGCCAAATTAATGGTTAAAGGTCTATTCTATGCTTTATGTTTTTGTAAGAGATCCTGTAAAGTGCCAAATCAACTGTTTATTTTGGTTGTTTGGGCATATTTTATCTTGAATACTAAGAAAATATTTCCTAGATGCAAGCGGGGTACGTTTTGTGCTATTGTTTACACAGAGTTCTTTCCATTTTTAAGGTTAGAAAGACACCACTTACCATGTGGTTTCTATTAATTATCCTGATTCACCTCCATTTATAAATGTTGGCTACCTGGTTGCCTTGAGTCTGCCACTGTGTCTCATTTGCCTCGAAGAGTGCCAACAGACCTTTATCTGTGGCATCCATTAGAGTGTGTTGCAGAAAGTCTTGTACCACTTTAAACCCTTGGGCTCGTGTTGTGAGTGAGGCAGTTAAACCTGCAGAGGCAGCATAGCTAAGATGTTGTCTGTAGAGAGGGATGGGGGAACTGAAATAAGGGGAGTCGAGGTTAAGATTCTTTTTAGGGGGATTATACTGTAATGAAGTGCAGTGCTAAAGTCACTATCAATTGTTCCTCTTTAAATATTCCTCAGACGACACCTTGGCTGCATTTGGATGCCATTTGGCTCAGGTCATGTTCTAAAAGAGTGTAAATCCGTCAGACGTGGGTCATGTCCCTACCAACCGGCTTGTCTGAACTGACTGTTTGGCTGAGTGGCTGGTTTAAAGCAATACATTCTGGCTGTTTTTGGATAACCTTGTCCAAATGTTACTGTACACACCCCATACCCACCCATGTGTGTACAGTGGTGTTTGGACGAGATTGTCCAACAATGTCACTATTTCAAGTCCAAAATGCATTTGCTTTAAGCCACTCAGCCAGCCAGTCCTTTTAAACAAGCCCATTGCCTGTGCTGTGACTGTGGCCTCATCCTCTCTGATACAGTCAATCCCTAATACATTTTGTAGGCCAATCCTTGAAACATGTCTGTAGACATTTGACGTAGTCTTACTGTGGTTTGTGTGTGGAAAGATGAACCCGACACTTGAAATGAAATGTGTTTATGAGCAAGTTATGAACTAGAGGTACCTGTTCTTTTGGCTTAGTTTGTCAAGTCCAATCATATAAGAGAGCTCATTGATATGACCTTCGATAATGGATTTTATTTTTAGTTAAATATTCTTCTTTTTGTATTTTTTTAAATCTTGAGAGTCTAATGTGAAATGTTTAAAAGAAAAAAAAAAATCCATTAATGGAGTGTCGATCCTTGTTCTGTCCAGTCCCTTCCCTGTCCTTAGCCGTGTTGTCCTCCGCATTCCCCCCTCTGCTTTCCTCTGCAGACTCTCCTGAGGTCCACCCCAAGTTTGTGAAGGGGGCCAAACGCTATGGCCGGCGCTCCACCCCAGAGTTCATAGAGGGCGTCGGTGACCTCGCGGCATCTGCACAGCAACAACAGGAGGGAGGGGCAGCAGAGGCACAGAGGAGGGGAGACACTGGTGGTGATGATGATGATGATGAAGAGGAGCAGGAGGATGGAGAAAATGAGTCGCCCGCAGTACCTCGGAAACGTGAGGTAAGATGAACACTAACAAGTCTGTATCAGTCAGGGTAATAGAGATATCAGGATGTGGATTATGAAAATGGCTCTACAATCGCTGAGGTGGTAAAGGAGTTGGCTGGTAACTGCAGGGTCACTGGTAAAATTCCGTCTTAGCCCAACTAGGACAAAGCGTCCCTGAGCAAGACACTGTTACCACATACTGCTGCTCATTTGCTGGTTGGTGTCTCCCATGACGGGCCTCCGTCATCAGTGTAAGAGTAAGAGTGCAAACGGGCGAATGCAAGGCAATACACTGTAAAGCGCTTAATAGAAGGATTTTGTACTTTAACTGTGGATGTTTTCTTACCACTCCACTCTTTACACTGGTGTAGTGGTAAAAAAAAATGGTAGGTAAACAAAATGCACAATAGTAAAAAGATCGTTAATGTTAGAGACTATTCATGTCTCTAACATTAACGATCACAAAAAGACAAGTAAACACTGTTTTGTAATTTTAAAACGTATGTAAACGGTGTTTGTGTCATGCAAATTATTTCAAGCGTTGACAGGGTAGTACTGAAACCTCACAGTGGCATAACAAAAAAGTTTTATTAGTCCAACCTTTATATAAGCATGCTTAATCCTATTGTCTCTACTGTTCCACCTTAAAGTAAAGCAGGTTACGTGATTGTGAAATTGTGCCATTTGCAACTTGGAAAAAAGCTAATGTTGTTCTCTGGACATCCGCACTGCAGGGTGCCGTGCTGTGCTGCCCAGTCTCTCTCTCGAACACACACACACACACACACACACAGTCTGTGCTGCTCATCCCTATTCTATAGTGTTTAGCAACCTACCATCGTGTTATTCTTAGATAATCAGCTTACCGTGTTCGGAGTTACAGACTCTAACTAAAGAGCATCACACTCTTTCCATAAGTACAGGAGGCTTTCGCTCTCCCTTTACCAGTCTTGCATGCACAGGCGTGCACACACACACACACACACACACACACACACACACACACACACACACACTCCCCTGCCTTGAAAAGGTTTACATTTTTCAACTGTTAAATCCTTTTGTGCTTATTTTTGTGCTTATATTAAGGGGGGACACAAATATAGGGCACGCACATTTGAATGTTCGTTCATTGCTGAGTTTTCATCAGGCAGGAAAATTCATATGAAAGGGCAGTATGGTTCAGCATTTGCGGCGTGTGTTCAAGGGGCTAGAAAGTGTGTGTGCGCGTGTGTCTTGAGGCCGAACAGAAAGAGTATGAAGGCTGGGACTTTGGCCTTGATGTTAATGTGCTGTGTTATTGTTGTCAAGGCAACAGTATCCTCCCCCTACCCCTACCCAAAGCCTTCCCCTCTTGTTGACAAAGCAGAACGACCTCCTTTCGGCCAGACAATATCAAATATGCAAAAGTGTGTGTGCGCGCACGTGTGTGTTTTCTGTGTGTGTGTGTGTGTGTCTGTGTGTGAGAGTGGGGGGAGAAGGAATGGACTTAAGGGGGGGTGTTTGTGATGGCACGGTGGGGGGGTTTGGAGTGAGGCATTGCAGCTGGGTCACTGGCTCACTTAATCATTTACTATGTGAGATATGGGTGTACCAGATTGAAATGATTTTTTTTCCCAGCACTGGTGTATCTTTTAATGTAGTCATTCTTGTTTTTGGCTTAATTGCCAATGTATCATTAAGTTCAGTCACAGTTATTTGTGTGTGTGTGCGTGTGTGCGTGTGTGTGTGTGTGTGTGTGTGTGTGTGTGTGTGTGTGTTCGGTCGTTCGTTCGTCCATCCTCTGGCTAGGTGTATAATCCTTCATTAATGTGAAAGGCTCTGCCGTGTGTGTGTGTGTGTGTGTGTGTGATTAGCACTGTGAACCACAAAGTGTGTGTTACGGAGGTGTTACCCGCTCCATCTGTATTAAATAAGGATCCACCCGGCAGGGCCTCTCCAGACCAACACACACCCACCCACACACACACACACCCATGAGTCATTTTATGTCTTCTATGCACGAAGACCAGACTATAAATCATGACAGGAATTTGTTGACTGTATGATCTATGTTATGAGGCATGTAATGTGAGGTCATTCAAATCAAAGCTGTAGACTTTTACAGAAGAAATACTTCTTGAGCTCTACATAGAGTAGGCTACTCAGAGCAACAGGTTAACAGTAACCTGTATTTATTCAATATCGAGTGTACATACAACAATGAATAGAGTCCCTAAGTGTGTTTTTCTTTAATTTATTCATCCTTTATTTACCCTCTCAGAACTACAGCAGAGTCTTCATCACCAGGGTAGCAATAGAGAGCAAACAGTTGAACAGTTGTGTGATATTTGGCTTTATTGAATCCACTAACCACTATTTTAAATTAGTGATCAAATAAAGAGAACCTATGCTATGCTTGAGTGCTTTTGTGTAAAGAAATTGTGACTTGTTCATTTAAAATGTAGAGATTTATTAAGTCAAATACACTAATACATCATTCAGAAGAAATCATTCAGAAGAAATCATTCAGAAGACTTTGGATCCAAACTCATGTTGTGACATCTCTGGAGTGGTTTGATTGGTGTGTGTGTGTGTGTGTGTGTCTCTTCAAAATAAATCTGTATTTTTATTTTTAGTTCATGTAGTGGTTGATATCCAGGTGCTGGCTACAAGACACGTGCAGACTCTGGTTGTGATGTATTCTAATCTTAACCTCTTTAATAATATGGGGCCTTAGGAGAGACAGATGGAAAGCAGGAGAAGTTGGGGGATGAGGGGTTACAAGTGAGCACTAGCAAGTCTCATCTTGGGGAACAATAGGAGTGTGTGCACACACACACACACACACACACACACACACACGGCCCTGATGCAGATGCCGATGCAGTGCAAAAGAGTGGGAGCCCATCTGCTCTGCTCAGTCTGACATTCCAACAATGAGTTTTCACACTGCACTGCATCACAATGCACACACACACACACACACACACACACACACACACACACACACACACACACACACACACAGGCCAAGTAATCTAATTAAATCTGTAAACACACATAGCCCATTAATGAATATTCTAGCGTGGCCAAATATGGCATCTGATCAGGTTAGGCTGCCTAACAAAAGGCCCTGTTTACTCTTAAAACTGTTTTTAAGTGTTTATGCTTATGCACAATCACACCACTGCAAATTGTTGCCTCTTCAGCTGTTGAGGTGTGACTCTGGCTACCTCTGGCTACAGCAGGGTTTTTTTTTCTTCAGAAGTGTAGCACGTAGTGAAAGCATTCCTCCATAGCGAAGTCTTTGGTTAATCACACCCTCCATAGACCTCGGCAGGCTGTTGCTTGACCCCTCTCTCCCTTTTCATCCAAAGGAGTCGGCTGCCCCTGCTCCAAAGGTCAGCTCTCTCTCTCTCTCTCTCTCTCTCTCTCTCTCTCTCTCTCTCTCTCTCTCTCTCTCTCTCTCTCTCTCTCTCTCCCTCCCCCCATCCCACACTTTCTTTATTTCACCCACAAAAGGCACAAACTCATGGGAGAAAGAGTGCTGATTGACAGCAGATTAGTCGAATAAAAGCTATGGGAGACAATATGTTGGTTAGCTGTGATTTACTTTCTGTATCTTTTTTTTGCTGCAAATATGTAGCCTTTGTTGTATGCTGTGGCCTTAAAAAAACAAAAAAAAAAAACAAAAAAAACAAAGCATGTTCATTGTTGTCCTATGGTAAGGTTACAGAGCCTAATATTTTGGGGGAACATTGTAACAGTTCACTTTGCTGTTCCAACGTTTTCTGTTGCGTAACAAAGGACAACGGGGAATAGTGATGGAATAGATGTATCGGTGTTATTTGTTTGCGCTGTGTTGATGCAATGTGTTTGCCTTATTGAGGGCTTTTGGCTGTTTTGAAACTGATGCAGAGACGGTACTGATTTTCTGAGCCTTTAGTCACTTTTATTCACATGCCCTCCTCCTCTTTTTTTCCCCAACAGCGCTGGAACGCTCACGGAAGCAGCCCAGAGGAATATGAGGCAGAAGGTAAGCCTGTAATACTAATATCACATAATCTGTGTGTGTGTGTGTGTGTGTGTGTGTTTGTTTGTTTGTGTGTGTGTGTGTGTCCCAATAAATACATATCATGTGTATATACTTATGTATACTGATAAAATAAGTGTGGGTGTAGTAAGCATGTGTGTAAATAAGTGTGGATCTGCTTATTTTTGTTTTACCATGTTCGTCTTAACATTTTTTTTGTATACATAGTGTAACTAGTAGTACTTGACTAAATAGTGGTACAGAAACCAGCCAGTAACGGGCGCCATAACTCATGTTCATCGTAGGTCAGCTTCAGCTGTGGAACCCGGACGAGCCGGGCACCCCACGCGGCTCCATGTCCATGGCCATCTCGGAGCGGCAGGAGGAGAGGCTGCGTGCCGCCTGTGACGACCTGGCACTGCCCTGGGACCAGCCAGCCACACAGGAGCAGCTGCTCATGCTCTGTCAACACCTGGGCCTTGAGGTTTGTGTGTGTCTGTGTGTGTGTCTGTGTGTCTGTCTGTGTGTGAGAACCAAAGAGTGTGTGTGTGTGTGAGAACCAAAGATACATTCGCATCTCAATGACTTATCATGTATCATGGAAACATTTATTTATCTCATTCAATTTTTAAAAAGTAAAACTAATACATTATTGTTTCTTTACACACAAGTGAAATATGCCGAGCCTTTGTTTGCTGCGTTTGTTGATTACAGCTAATGAAAATCTGAAATTCAGTACTGTAGGTTAGAATTTTTCATACACAAATGTCAGCCTTTTGAAAAGTATATTTATGTTTATGGCCTCAGTACTTTTCCACTTCCATGATAAATTATTTTTATTAAGGTGTGCCTGTGAGTGCTCGTGCATGTAGGATTATTAAGTATACATATGGGATGAAAGTGTAGTTTCGAGGGTAAAAATTGGGATATTAAAAAAACAAGAGTATGAGAGATGGGGTTAAGAAAGGAAGGTAGACGTGGACACCACAGACTACCTTGCAATGAGCTCTTCAGGTGGGACACAGGGTTAAATCAAAGTCTGTTAAATATGCGCTGCTATGGTTACAAGCCTGTGATTCTGAGTTCTGATTCTGTCTGTGTCTGTGTGTGTAGTTGAGTGACGACCTGTTGCATTGCCTGGATGTGGATGGAGATGTGAACGTGTTGGATTTCATGCGCTACGTCATCAGCCAGAGTCAACCCCCAACGCCCTCCTCCTCTACACCCTACCGGCAGCTGAAACGCCATCACTCCATGCAGGTAGACACAGACACACACACAGAATAATCAAACACGCCATCACTGTGTGTGCATGCGTGCGTGCGTGTGTATATATACTGTGTACACTGTGTGTGTGCCCAGACATATCATCTACCATCAGCTGAAATGCCATTGCCATGCATTGGTGCCCGCACATGAATGTGCGCTTCTCGTCACTCAACTCTCTCACCTTACTCTCTCTCTCCTCACTCTCTCTCTCCTCACTCTCTCTCTCCTCACTCTCTCTCTCCTTACTCTCTCTCACCTCACTCTCTCTCACCTCACTCTCTCACCTCATTCTCTCCCTCATCTCTCTCACTCTTGCTCTTTCTCTATCACTCTTGCTCTTTCTCTCTCTGTCTCTCACACATAGCCTTTATCTTCAAATGAAAATGTCATCTCTATTTATCAGTGCACACACACTTAGACTCGCTTGTATCTATGTGTAGCCATTTGATGAGAGTGGCCGCAGGACCAGTGTAGTGACGAGCACCATTGGCCTGCGTCTCTTCTCCACGCTGGATGATGGCACTGGCCACACAGCCGCAGAGGAGCTGGTGGATGCCTGGATGGACGAGGGTGTTGAAAACAGCATTGAGATTCTTCAGGTCAGGCAGAAATATTCTTACACACACACACACACACACACGCAACTAGCCATCTGTGAATATCTTGCTTTGTGTTGGTTATTATGGGCAGCATTATGGAAAGAAATTCATGTTTCTAATAGTTAAGTGTTTGTGGTGGTATGTGTGTTTGTGTGTGTCTTTGTGTATATGTGCACAGGCCCTGGAGTTTAGCCTGGAAGGGCGAGTGAATCTGAGCGAGCTGACGTTAGCCCTTGAGAATGAGCTGCTGATGACTAAAAACAGCATCCACAGGGCGGCGCTAGCGAGCTTTAAAGCAGAGATTCGCCACCTTGTGTGAGTGTACACCTGCAATCCACAGCACTTGCTCAGCTTCTAGACACCTGTATGTTTTCATTATCTGTCAGTTTCTCTCCGCCTTGCAGAGTGGTTGTCTTTAAAGTACCATGTCATGTGAATAACTGCCTGTGCCACTGCAGTATTGTCTTCACAGCCAAGGCTCCTTATTTCTAGAGTGTCTTTATACGTGTACATAACTTTTGTCTCACAGTATTGTACGGTATCAATCTCTGTGCTTATCAAAATACCTGACACGTGTGTGTGTGTGTGTGTGTGTTGTCTGTGTGTGTGCTAGTGAGCGGGTTGACCTGGAGCTGCGAGAGAAGGAAAAGATTCGCTCTGATCTGGAGAAGGCCGAGAAGCTCAAGACTCAGCTGGCTTCTGAGGTGGATGAGCACCACTCAGCCATTGAGCGCCACAATGAGCTTAACCTACGGTGAGTTCTTCACCTTTGACCTCTAAATTGAGCTCATGGGTGCGCACATATCAGACCTACCAAGTGCATGAAGGACACAGGCCTAGTTTTGAGTGGGTCACTGTGTGCACTGCACATCATCTCGTCATTTTTTCAGGCTGATTCCAGGAAAAACACATGGAAGGGAGGGAGATTGTTTTTGATATCTTATAATATCTCTATTTGTATTTATCAACTTCCAAATCCTCTCATCTGCTCACGTCTGTCACCCTGCCCTTTTCCCCTACCCCCACCATTACTCTACACTAACCCCCCTCCCCCCACTCCTCCACCTGCAGGAAGCTGGAGCTGGACCATAAGGAGAAGCTGGCTGCCCTGCGCTCAGAGCTGACTCGGGAGATGGACCGGCTGCAGCAGCAGGCTGGACAGCAGCGGGAGGAGCTGGAGGCTGAAATCGTCAAGATCCGCGAGGACGAGACCTTCCTGCGGGAGCACCTGACCCTTACAGTCAAGGTATGTCTGTCACTTGAACAAGCCACACATTGCATTTGTTACCTCTGCCAAGGAGGTTATGCTTTTTGTTTGCTTGTCGGCCTGTTTGTTAGTTAGCAACGTTGTGTAAAAAGTACAGATTCACATGAGATTATCTGGGAAGGTTGGGAAAGGGCTAATGAAAGAAATGGTTAGGTTTTGGCAGTGATCCAGATCACCATCTGAATCCAGGAAGGTTTTAAAGAATTCTTTATTATTGGGAGATGGAGCACGCTTTGGCAGAGGTCTTCACTTTCTGAGCAACTTCTAGTTTCTTCCTAATCCATCCATGGCATTCACACATCTGTCAACTGAAGACTTGTTGAACATCAAGTAAAGGGGGCATCATCAGTAAAATAACTTGCTATGGATGATTCATATATTTTCACTAATATTACCTGATGTGCGGAGTTGCAAACTCACTCCTCTCCCCATGAGTTGACAAGTTCACGAACATTGTGTACAGTAGTTTTATCAGGAGATGATCCAGAAGTGATGTGTACCTTTTGTAGGAAAATGGCCGCCTGGAGAGGGAGCTGCTGGACAGCACCGAGAGGCTGGTGGAGGCCGAAAGTCAAGTCAGCAAGCTGCAGAAGAACCTGGACGACATCCTCAAAGAAAAGGTGATTGGTGGTTTGGTGGCTTAAAAGGTGGTGGTTGTAGTCATTTCAGCTTACCTTCTGTGTTTTACATGATTAAACTGGGATTTGAGTTAATTAATATCTATCTTCTGATCTTTTTTTATTAACAATTACATATTCATCAGTTTGGAGACCTTGACCCAGGCAGTGCTGAGTTCTTCTTGCAAGAGGATCGTCTGCGACAGCTCCGCAACAACTATCAGCACAAGTGCAGAGTAAGAAGCTGTCTATTTATCTGTCTTTTTCTCTGCCTTTATCAAACCCTCTTTCCTCTTTCTCCTTTTGCACTGTACAATTGCATGATTGAATGCTGTTAGATGTTAAAAGACACTTTTTTTTAATATCATCACAGGAGCTGCAGGATCGTATCGATGAGCTGCAGGCCCAGCTGGAGGAGTTTCAGGTGGTTGGCCGAGCCCCTCCACCCTCCTCCCTTCTCTCTCTGTCTGATGAGTTTGAGAGCAAGAGCCCAGGCATGGAGTCAGACCAGGGTAACGGCTCTTGCACGTCACACACTGTGTGTTCATTGTGTGTATATCTGTTTTGATGTACCTCAGGACAGAAAAACTCATTATCACACTGTGTATAGGTATATGCTTCACCATGTCTTTAGTTGCATGACAAAATGTTCAAAGTAACGGTAACAATCTGACATTTATCCTGCAGACTTTTCACTATACTTCTGACTAATAACCTTAAGTGTATAATGTGTGTGTGTGTGTGTGTAGGTCTTGGGCCAGAGGAAGGTCAGCCTTTTAACATGTCTCTGGAGACAGAAATGATTTTGGAACAGCTAAAGGAGCAGCACTACAAGGACATGCAGAGCATTCAAATGCAGGTGAGACGTACACTATTACAAACACATTTATACATCAACAATAGCATAGCAGGCGGAGCAGCACCTAGTTTTATGTTTTGTGGTACGGAGAAGTATTTTTGTCAGTAATTTATCTTGGAGGATTAATCAAAAGTCCACAGCCAATCCCTGAATATGTGTGTTTGTGTGATTCACAGGTGAATGAGTATCAGCAGCTTCTGCAGGAGCAGCAGGTGGCACAGGAGGAGCTGAGGAGCACACTCTCTGATCAGCACCAGGAGGAGGTGCAGGCCCTCAAGGATGAAGTTGCTCAGGTTCTCGCCCGGGCAGAGAAGCTCCAGAGTCAACTGGACCAGGTATGGACCCGTCACTTGAACTTCATTATAGCATCAAGTGTTTGGCTAATATGTTGTAGACATCATCAAGGGTGTTGCTAGCTCATCTTATTTGGTGTATTTTGTCTCAGGTAGAGGAAGAGCGGCTGACTTTGGAGGAGAACCACATTGAGGAGCAGGAAGTGATGGAAAGGCGACATCAAGATGGAATGTCGTCCCTCCAGCAGAAGCTGCTGGAGGCCTTGGCTCGGGCTGATGAGATACAGGACGAGCTGAAGGCTGTGGAGGCGCAGCATGCAGAAGCCAGAAAGGAGCTCGAAAATGAACATGCTGCAAAGATCCACCAACTGGAACAGCAACAAGAGAAGATGGTTAAGAGCACTATGGAGCAGGAGAGGCATAGACTACAAAAAGAGATGGAGGAGCAGGACAAAAGGATGTTTACAAAATTGGAACAGGAAAAGGAGCAACTTCAGAAGAGCCATGAGGTGGTGCTTGCTGCCCAGTTACAGGCAGTAAGGGGGGCATTTGAGGAGCAGAGCGAAGAGCTGCAGAGGAGGCTGACAAAAGAGTGGGAAGAACAGAAAGGCCAGCTAGAGGGGAAGCATAAGGATGCACTGCATGCTTTGTTGGAGGAGGAAAGGGTGAACCTCCTCAAGGAGCAAGAGCAGAAGGAGGCTATGCTCAGGGAGCAGTGGGAGGAGGAAAGAGCTCTGTTAGAAGAGCAGCATAAGGCATCCCTCCAGGACAGTCTAGCTAAGGAGAGGCAGAGACAACAAATAATGGAGGAAGAGATCGAGAAAAGGTTGTCTGAGGAGTTTCAGAAGAAGAGAACCCAACTCCAGGAACAGAATGACCGTGACTTACAGGATAGCTTGGAGGAAGAAAGATCCAAACACCGTCAGATAAAGGAAGAGGTAGAAAGGAGGTGGCAGGAGATCCTAGAGGAGGAGAAAGCCCATCTGGAAGAGAGCCACCGAGAGACAATGCAGGAGCTCAGCACCAAACATAGTGAGGAGCGAGAGAGACTCCGCAACCTACTGGACAAACTCAAGGACGACATTGCTGTGGAGAGGTAAGGGCTTCCTTTTATGGGATGGGAGGGCAAGGAGCATAGAAGAACAAGTACCCATTCATAAAGGTTAAAGGTTTTTACTTAAAACATTTACTTTTTTATTCAACATTTCATTTCCGCATTACATTCTGTCTCCCCAGAAAATCACTTCTTGTTTAACTACATAGACTTTTAAATAATTAATAAATGTTGCTTCTTTACCATAGAGGTCTTGTAGTGTGAACTTGGGTAAGTAAAATGCAGGTATGGGTTGTTAACTATTCCTGATTGACCACATGCAGGAGGGAACTGCAGAACCACTTCTCCAAAAGAATCAAAGAGGTCGAGGCTCGGTTCTCAGGTGATCAGGAGGCCGTGTCAGAACGCTTCCAGACAGATATTCTTAACCTTGAGCAGCACTACCAAAGTGAGCTTCAGGCACTCTCTCACCTCCATGCAGAACAAAGGATCAAATGGGAGACAGAAATAGAAGCTGCAAATCAAGATGCAATAACTCAGCAGAAAGTCCTCAAGGAAACATTCCAGCTGGAAAAGAAGGTTCTTATCCAGGAGCTTTCCAAAAAACATGAAGATCTTGAACTATCTTATAAAGAAGAAATGGAGGCTTTGAGAGTAAAGAATGAAGAGCTCCAAAATGAACTGGAAAACTTTATTAGTGCAGCCCAAACCAAAGAGATTGAGCTGAGCCGACAGTTGAATGAACTCCATGATCGACTGCAGGAGAACCTTGATGCCAAAGATGATCTTCTTACCCAATCAGAGAGAAAGAAGATCGAGGTGGAGTTGCTTTTCAGGCAGGCAGCAAGTAATTTTGAGCAGCAGCGCACTGACTTGGAGGCCAGTCTGTCAGACCTAAAATCGCAGTATGTCGAGGCGCTCAACCTGGCAGAGAAGCAGCTGGAGGAGAATAGACAGCTGTTGGAAGAAAGGGATGGGTTAAAGGCTAAGATCCAGAAAGCAGAGCAGCTGCTCAGGCTGGCAGCAGAAAACTTTGGCAGTGAGCATCTGGAGTTGCAGTGTGCCCTGATAGAGCTGCAGGGAAAGCTGAAGGAAGCCCAAGCAGCCTCCTTCTTAAGGGAGGAGGCAGAGGCACTGGAAGCAGACCTCGACCAATATCATATTGCCGGAGAAGTCTCAAAACTAAAGCTTGACGAAGTAACAATTACTGAATCCTTTGAGATGTATGATAAAAAATCTGGTACTGTTACAGAGATCCATCAGAGTGAATTTCCTTGTGCCTCGGACGACATCATCCTTTTCAAACTTTCTGAAATGGTTGTAGATCCTGAAGGTTTACACTATATTGAGCAAGAGATATTGTGTGACCTTGCTGTACCAATGCCAGAGGAGACAGCTGAAGAATTGGTCGTGGAGAACTGTGATGATAAATTTCAAACCACAGGGAGTGAAGCTACGCATGATGTGTCGGGACGTACTGATAAGACAGAGGCTGATGGCAATGAGGCTTATGCCATTGTTCAAGCCCTCTCAGAGAAGAGTGACTTGAGTGCAAATACATATGAGGAGAATAATGCAGCCCTTGTGAATGACAATGCTGAAGTAATCTGCAACAAAAATGAAGTTGCTGAAACGGGTCATGCAGAAGCACAAAAAGAGAGGCTTGAGCAAGACAACCTGGTAAGGGTTTCTCAGTATGAACATGACAACAGTCTTAGTGGTGTAGAGGCCCATCTTGTAGATATACATGAGATCACTGTTACAGACATAAACACTGAGCATGGCCAGGTAGATGTCCATCTTTCAGATGATGTGATTGTAGAAACAAATGAGAATGTAGAAGAAAACACTGGTCTCAACAACTTTGATCACTCCTCCATCTACAAAGAACAGGATGACAAAAGTATCAACATTGCAGCAATGATTATGCATTCTAATACAACTGAGCCTGAAGGTGTGGAAGAGGTGGTCCCAGAGGCTAATGAATCTGACACTATAGAAGAGGTTACAGATGCAGAAAAAGAACCTAATTACACACAATCACATGTCTTGGGGGTGAAGGTTGCAAATGTAAGTGTTGAGGTTGTAGATGCAGAAGTTGAAGTCACAATGCTCAAAGACACAAAAGCAGATGCTTCATACACAGAAGATGTTGAGGATACACAGATAGATGTTGAGATGTTGAGGGCAGAGGTTGGGAACATGGGGGTGCATTTTGAGGGGATTGGGGCAGATGGTGTGGGAACAGACAAAAATGACACATGCACATATATTCACAATGAAGCAAATTCTGCTAGCACTGGGGGATACGTTGCCAGCACAAATGCAGTTATTGCAGGAAGAAGGACGAATGTTAAGGACAGGGGAACACATAATAAAGATTCAGGGGAAGGAGTTGTACACCCTGGGCCAGATGATATTGCTGATATAAGTTATGCCTATATGGGAGATACTGAGGAAGTTGTTAAAAATATGGGAATAGAGGGACACACAAAAACAGAAGTTGAGGCCATGTCCATTGAAGTTGTGGACAAAGAATTGGCCAGTGCTAAGGTACAGGCTTTGGACACTGATGCAGTTGTCATGGACACCAAAAGACCAATTGAGGTCACTGAGAATCGGCAGAGGGAAGAAAGTGGTAGCGTTGATGTTGTGGAAGACGTCAAGCTTGCTACCGTGGATGAAAAGTTTCTTGAGCAGGCCAATGCTGCTGCCCTCCTGGAGAGGATCAAAGAGCTGGAAAGAGAGGTGGAGTGCATGGCTAGGCTACAAGAAGATTGTGCAGTGGCGATGAAAGAACGTGATGCCTGTGTGAAAGAAATTCTGGAACTGCAGGACCGATTAGGGCAGTTTTATGATCAAACGCATCTCCTTGCCAACCTAAAGGCACAATGCAAGGTCTCCACTAAAGACAACCACTCCTTACAGCAACAGGTCTACCAGCTCCAGCAGAGAAACGATGAGCTTGAGGTCATCTTGGAGGTTAATCGTGAGAGTCTCATTACTGGACAGGATGCTCTGGTGGAGAACTGTGACCTAAAGTCTGAAATCTCCACCATGATTGAGCAGGCCAAAGACCTAGAGATCAAGGCACTGGAGCTCACAGATTTACAGATTCGGTACGAGGAGTGCATTTGTGAAAATGTGCGACTGGCTAACCGCAATGAGAAACTGGAGAAGAGGGTGATGAGCTTGGAGAGCAAGATGCACATTATTCAGGACTTCCATGACCAGCACAATGCACTCCTGGATGAGATTGAACGAATGCGAGAGGAGAACGCCAATCTGAGCTCTGTGGTCCTTGAGCTAGAGAAGCAAAATGATTCTGATTGTGTGGAGAATGAGCTCCATGCCATGCAGCAGGGGTCCTCCGGTTGTTCTGGGAACACATCCGACTCCGACACTTTGGATTTGAAGTCTCAGATGGAGGCCGTTGCTGACCTGGAAGAGTGCTGCTCTGAGTTTGAGAGGCAGAATGCCAAGCTGCGAAGAGCACTTAATGAGCTTCAGGACAAGTCATTTCAAATACGCAGTCGGATGCAGGCACAGAGGTAACGTAACATAATTAGCCCCTGAGCTGTGTCGTGACCTATGTGGATGCACTGGCACATCCCACCGCCACCTGTAATTGTCAAGCTTGTTCAAACCCCTTTTTCCTTCTATGCTTCACCATGTTTCCAAGGCCTAGTACTGTGACCTCACACCCTCTATATACTGGATCCCAGACCCCGCATGTAGCACTAACAATCCCAGCCATTGTCTCACTGAAACTAGTTTCACCCCAATATCAAAAATCCAACGCCTTGACTTGTGTGTGCTTCTATGCCTCTGGGCTACAGTTCTTGCTACGTCTGTATGTCTTGTGTACCTGTGAAAACATCCTTTGTGTTTTATTGTATTTCTAGGACAAGAGTAAATGTTGTGCTTGTGGCTGTGTGTTTAATGTAACCGCAAATGCCGTGTTTGCTGAGGCTTTCTATATTTTGCAGGGAGGTCTTAATGACTATGATGCATTTGTGGGGTTCTTAAAAAAGGGTTCTTTTTGCTTTTACCTTCAGGAGTGAAGCAGGGCGCCTAGCAGAAGAGAATCTTATCTTGAGGCGCAAAATCTCAGCCATAAAAGAAGAGGAAAGTCGAGAGGACATGCTGTGAGACCCATTGCCTGTTCATTTATTTAAAAAATTTGCTTTTTTCACTTTAAAGTAATTTCTTTGAGGTGTTTTAGACTGGCATTATAAGTGATTGAACAACAAAGTAGTCCATTCCCCCATAAGTAATTATGATGTAATTGGACAGCTGTCTAAGCAACTCTCTTGCTTGTTTTCTGTCTGTCCACAGCTTAAAATTGGACCAATTTAGGAAGGAGAAGGTTGCTGCTCAGAAGGTGGCAGAGTCACTCAAAAAACAGGTACGTATTAAGCAAAATAGTGTGCCAATCTTCAATCCACAATGCATATACTATGTACTACTAAGTTTACCAAATATTAATTAGAGTATTGGGCTGGATCCTGTGGGATTATCTGATCATAGTCCCCCAAAAAAATAAATAATGTAATCTGTGGAGTTGATTAATTTGGGTCCATCACTTTGATCCAGATTTCCGAGCTGCGTGCACGTAGTCAGCAGCTGGAGAAGGAGAACGGGCTGCTGTCACAAGAAAACACCCAGAACGCAGCAGATGTGCAGCAGCTAAGTGTGCAGCTGAGAGAGCTGATTCAACAGAGCGAGAGGAAGGAGGCCGGACACAAGTACAGTGCAATGTCCGCCAATGAGAGGGATGAGGTACGATTGTCACTCATTGGCCATCATATCGGGATATGTAATATCTAATAAGTTATAAAAGAATACCTTTTCTTGTTCATCCTATAATAATAAGGTGATGTTCAATTCTTACACAACCATGAAATTATTGTGTTGAACAACCTTTAATGTAGAAATCGGGAGCTGGGGTTGATGAGAATAGTCATACACCAAGTTTTGTATCTACATTACCTACACCATATTTTCAAACTTTTGCTTCAGTGATGGTTTTCTATTGTAATGTCCAAATGATCTTGGAGGTCCAGGTTAGACCAAGGTGTACATATCACATACCAGTATTGTGTCAGACTGGTCAAATGAAGTACCTGCTTCAGTCTTTTAAGAAGTTGATTGTTATATTCTCATTGGTCAGATGATAGCATGTGTGAGCTCCCTGGAGGAGGAGTTGAGAAAAGCCCAGAAAGAAAGTGCTGTTCTACAACAAGAGAAGGCATCGCTCTCGCAGCAACTTTCCTCCTTGCATGGACAGGTGAGAGTCACAACTCACTGGGAGAGACCAAGGCAGTTTGACAACTTGGAGAGGACCTGCCCCCAGAGCCAATACTTACAACAATTACATGCAATTTTTAAAGCTCACAAGCATTATGACTTTTTTTAGTGACTTTACAATGCGAGTGTCATAACAATGTCTGGGTAAAAGTGAGTTTTCACAAGAATTGCACTCCAAAGTACTTTGAATTTATTACTTTTCGTGTTTAAGTAATTACATTCTGTTGACAGTTGTATGGTATTAATTTGAGGATGTCCATGTTAAAAGAAATTCATTCAAGTTAAGTACCAAGTCAAACCATTAAAATGCAGGTAGTACTAAGCTAGTCCCCCTTGAAATAACAGAGCTTAAACTTATATATTGGTTTACCAGTAAGTTTAAGTATAATTGCATCTATTCAACTAAAGCACTTAAGGTGTAATTTCATAAAGTCTGTCTCACTGTAATGTTCTGTGTTCTCTAGCTGAATGAGGAAGGGAATGTGGCCAGCGCTGTTTCCAGAGCCCAGAGACTGGAGGAAGAGAAGGCACTCCTCAAAGAGGAACTGGCTTGCTGTGTAGAAAAGGTACAACACACTTGTCTCTAGGTAAATGGTATATAGATTGCTGAATGTGAGAAAATGCCCTATACAACATGGAGTACTCAAAGACAAGTTAATGTCTTATATTACCCATACCCTTTAGTGACTGCCACCAAAATGTTAAATATTGACACATAGTTGTCAATTAACTTAAAGATATTTCAAAGTCATATGTCTTTTTAACCCATTCATACACACTCGTACACTCATATGATGACGGAAGGCTGCCATGCAAGATGTCACCCCAAAGAATGAAATGACTAGTTTTTTTAGTGGTTATTGATCAAGGTCACTCTAACCTTTATAGAGCGCATTTTTCAGCACTATGGCTGTTAACAGATTTCCATAATTTTGACAATAGATATGCTATGATGTAGAATAGATATTCTATATATATCAAACAACGAAAATGTGTATGCTGTGAAACCGAACTGCCGGTCAGAGGTAAATAGCTGTTCACCGAATTGTGGTGGTCATGGCACTATGCTTGTATTCCCAGGTGGCTAAGCTAGGGGCTGTAGAAGGCCAGCTCACCCATTTGCGGCAGGAGAAGCAGACTGCTGAGAAGCAGGTTCAGAGTCTCCGCAGCCAGCTGTCCAAAGCTCAAGAGAAGGTATGTTTACTGTATGCTAAACTGACAATCACTCCTTATCACTTACGCATGTCACACTTACTGCCATGCACTTGTCTACACTGTACACTAGCTGCACTGATGGCAAAACATCTAACCCTCATCACTCACACCCGTATTAACAACGATGTTTCATTTGTGTGTGTGATGACTATATTTTGTGTCTGCTCAGAACCAGGCACTTGAGAGCACCCTTCAGATGATGAACCTGCAGACTAGTCGACTCAAGTCTGACCTCAGGGTCACACAGCAAGAGCGAGACTCCCTCAAACAGGATGTTATGTCACTGCACCAGAAACTTCAGAATGCTAATGACAAGGTAAGTCACTTTTCAAATTAAGAGTATATGGTACTTGCATCTGCTAATTTTAACATTAACTGTGGGTTTACCAAGTCGCTTTCAGTGCTTGCTAAAGACACGGCATAAGTAACAGTTAACAATAGAGCGTTGTGTACATAAAGTGGTTTGCTTTTGTTTTCAATGTTTGTAATCGCTTTTTGTCTTTAATATGTCCTTCTACAGCTATTAAAGTTGCATATTCTTACACAGTCCTGAATGTTTCAGTCAGTGTTTGGATTTGCTATGTATAATGTTAATACTGTCTGTGTGTGTGTACTGTAAGATGGATAAATGGATGGCTACATAGAGGGCTATATAGATATTCTTTATTAATTCCAAGCTAGAAATGTACAGTTATGATGTACTGTATAAACTGATTGGGTTACTCTACCCATCGATGGCCCTTGCAGGTCCAGCTGCTGGAGGTGAGCCTGCAGGCGAGCGGCTTCCCGTCCCCGCAGAGGCAGCTGCTGAGCGGGGAGCTGAGGCGGCTCCTGGAGCAGGACCAGCACCTCCTGCAGGAGGAGAAGGAGCGGCTGCTGCGGGAGCTCCAGCACACCAGGGCGGAGCTGCAGAAAACACGCGAGAAGGTGCGTACCCCACAGGGCAGACATAACACCGTACACGCGGGCCTAAACACGGAGACGCATACGTCCACACCAACACTCACACAGTCACCATGGAGGTGCAGTATATAACACACATTCAAGTTATACTGCCCTACAAAGGCAAAGTGCAGTAACTACGCGGACATTAAAACACTATACTATCACTATAATAGTGGTGATGCTTTTGCATATTTTCTTGATGGGGAATTAGCAAGATATTTAGTCAAAAGACAAAAAGGGGTGATATAAAGTCAATTTCCAGTCTAAACTCAGCTTTGACTAAATGTGTAGTTATTACTTTAGGGCTTTGTAGGGCAGTATAAAACCAGAGTGCACAGATGCACAGGAAAGGACAGGTTCAGGTAATCCAGAACATAGTGGGGAATGGAGAAATGGTCTTGAATGGAGGCCATCACAATTGATGATGGTGATAATGATAATAATAAGTGTATTTGTATAGCACAGTTCATACAAGATGTAGCTCAAAGTGCTTCCACAGTTTGACAGGAAAACACAAGACTGCATGTGTTGCAGCTTGGTAGCGCCGGGAAAGAGGAAGTTCATTTGGCGCTGTTGACAGTGCCTGCTGGTGTCTCCAGGAGCGACAGGGCTGAAAAAAAACTCCCTGTTTGCAGCAATGTGATTTAGTGTGTGTGTGTGTGTGTGTGTGTGTGTGTGTGTGTGTGTGTGTGTGTGTGTGTGTGTGTGTGTGTGTGTGTGTGTGTGTGTGTGTGTGTGTGTGTGTGTGTGTGTGTGTGTGTGTGTGTGTGTGTGTGTGTGTGTGTGTGTGTGTGTGATTAGACCCGTCAGCTGGAGTCGAGTGTGGTGAGCTTGAAGCAGCGGCAGCAGCAGAGTCAGATGGGGCTCCTGAAGGTGGTGGAGCAGGAGAAGGCCTCCCTCAAGCGGGAGCTGGACACCTTGCGCAACGAACTCCTCTCTGCCCAGAACAAGGTCACATATCTACATGGTCATACGTGTACATTCTTGTGTTTATATTCTTCTTTTGATGTTAATTAGTGGTATAGTTTCTATTACTGTTTTGAATTTCTATAGGTTCAGTGCTTTCTCTCTAATTCTTTACCTTACCTTTGTCTTGGTGCAAGTACATTACTGATAATAGAACATGGGTAACATGTTCCTCATCTTGTCATACAGATTTGGCAATAAACATGTGGCTTGATATCTGATATCCCATCAGGTTGCACCACTGCAACCTTACATATACTGTACACCAAACATCTGCAATTTCAGTGAAAAAACGTGTCTAACGTGTGTGCACTAAAGCAAATCCTTATACAGCAAAATGTTCAGTTTATTTAAATACTGGTATTGTACATGTTTTGTTAGTGTAGCAACCATTCTGGAATGAATGGACTGGACCTTGCAGTATGAATTGTTATTGTTAGGTATTAATGGATATATGGACCAGCACTGTTGGGGATTGCACTAATGTCCTTGTTGATGGAACGATGACTACAAACATATTAGTATTCGAGTGCAGGGTAATAAATTGATGTGAAATTACACGTGCTGAGGCAAAACCTCGTAGTGCTTTAAACATGTGAAATACTAAATGATTTGGTTTTATGATGTTTGTTTGTGTGTTTTAGGTGTGTGAACAGAGTAATGAACGCCGGCAGCTAGACATGCTGAGACAAGAGAATGCAGCACTTAAAAACAGGCAGACCCATCTGGAGACCCAGCTATTTGAGGTAACAGGAAAAAACGCTTGCATATATATATATATATATATTTATTTATATATATATATATATATATATACACAGACACACACACACACACACAGAGGTATGTTTTGGTACCACAGTTTGCATTTTGTCTAATGGTTCATGATTCACTTCCCTGGCTGTCTTGGTAGGCCCTACAGGTGCAGTTGGGTGGGATGCTTCCACAGTCACCAGTCAGGTTGCCAGGGGAACGCAGAGGTCAACAGCGTGGTGATGATCGTGGCCCTGACTTCAACATCCAGGTAAGAGATGCCATCTTGCACTCAAGTGTACATAGAGCATAGTACAGGTGTGGCAAAACCTGGTGTTGGGTTTGTGTGTGTGTGTGTGTGTGTGTGTGTGTGGGTGGGTCTTCTTTCTATCCCTTTCTTCAAATTTTCAATCAAGGTGAAGGCATTCATTCCTCATGTGTACCACTCATGCACTCACATATTCAGTCAAAGGTGGAGGGATAATACTTTGTGTGCCCTTGCATCATGCCTCTTTCAGGAGAAATGGTGCGTGTGTGATGTTAACTGGGGGGTGTTTGCTCGTCCATCTTCTGGAGCTCCCATTTACTCTTTACACACATTACATCTGTCTTTTCTTGCTGTATTTGTTGATCTTCCCATTGGTGTATACTGTAATGGGGGGAATATACTGCAAAGGTGGTTAACTGACAAACTTGGTTTATTTAAGCCAAGGGTAGTCGTAAACCTGGTAAAAAGAGTCCATTTGCCATGTGTTCTGTTAGCAGGAGAGCACACGGCTTAATTTTCTTAACTGGTCTACAACAGCCTCTGGTTTAACTAAACCAGGTTTATCATTTGGACCACCTTGGTAGTATAAAGCCCAGATCTAAATGATAAGTGATGTCCCTCCTAATGAATCAGCAGGCTAGATAATGATGTCAGTCATGGTGATTTCTGATTTCTCGGAGGAATTCCAAGTTTCTGCAGCAGGCATTTCTGTCTGTTCACTGTTCTGTAATCACCCTTTCTGCCCTTGTATACCATCTACAAAGTCTTCAAAAAAATACAGAGCCATGTGGCCACAGGACAATATGTAACCTGGCCTGTTAGAGACAGGTGAAGCGAAGAAGTTTGAGTCCATTCTTGTGTAAAAAGCACATTCAACTTTTTGCATGAGGTGTACTATAATACTGAAGCAGGCTACTAGGTTTTGGTTTGCTTTAGTTTGGTACTGAATAAGCACTGGGAGGCAGATCGTTGAAGCTGTGGACTGGACATGTGTTTGGAAACACTTTTTCTGCCTACAAAGCAGCACCTGCCAGCTTCGTTAAAAACACCCTTCTTCTAGGCTCGTACTTTAGTTCTCAAGAGACGACCAAACACCTCCCAGCCTTAAGCCACCTAAGCTGCTTTTGAACATACACACAGAAAAGGTCTGTTTTTTTCACTGTATATCTGAAGACACAAATTGGTTGTTTTTAATCCACATTTTTTCGAACATAAATACTACCTGCTCGGTTTTGACCCTTCAGACGCTCTTCTTGCAGTAATCACTTCATCCATTTCAAGACCTTATCTCAGCATGGTTGTCTCTCTTCAGTTGTGTCTGTGTGCTATCAGCGACAATGAATGGCTGCTATCTGTTGATTGTGTGTGGATTTCCTTTTTCTTTTTGTTTTGCCTTTTTTTTCCTTTTTGTTACGTCGACCAGCTTCAAGTTATCACTCTATCCATAAAGTTACTTGCAGCAATGCAACAATTCAACTTGTGTAGCCACTATTGGTAATAACAAGAATAAACCAAAAATCAGTGGGGACGCCAAAAATATAGGGATGGGGAAGGACAGCTTGTCACTGGTCTGTTGCCTTCTCTTTGTTTGCATGTTTCTGTCAGTGTGCATGGGTGTGTTGTTACTTGCTTGGGTGGCTGGCTGGCTGGCTGTGTGGCTGTCTGTTTCACTGCATGGTGCTCAGTGTTTGAGAGTGTTGCGGCTGTGGGCTTAGTGTGTGTATGTGCTTTTAGGCTGCAGTGATGGTGGAGCCTCGTGGAGGTCACAGCGAAGGCTACAGGAGGAGTGGAGGACTTTGATAGCACTTCCTTTGGACTGGCTGCCCTTCTAACCAACACACACACCCATCTTCAACACACACTTCACCCATCAGAAAAATATTTTCCTGCCCTTGTTGATTGAGTTTCAAGTCTGTGGGGTGGGGCAGGTGGCTGTATTGTCATGTAATGACACCATGCTACCACCCGGTGGAGATACGACAACCTTTTTGCTTCTTTTCATTGTTGTCCATTAAGAATAAATACAAACTACAGTATACACAACGTTTGCTGCCTTAACAACATGGCTGTCAACAAGTTGTCAAGTACATTTTTAAAAATGTTTCTCCTGCTGGGAATTTGTTTGTTTTAATGAATGTATGAATTGTTAAATTCTTGTTTACTGTAACAATCCTATATTATTATAGGAGATGTGTGAGTTTCTAAACTGAATTTTATGCTTGGCGAAACAGGGTATGCTTGTTGATTGTAAGCGACAGTGACTGTAGCACACTTTTTTAAAATATATATTTGGGGGGGAAAAAAAACATTGAGCAAAATCTCAACATCCCAGATACAATTGTTCCCGCACCAGCTGACCCACTGAATTGGATGTTCTTGAGTGCACTTGTTGTTGGATTTCTTTCATTTCTGTATGTTTTATTTTATGTCTGTGTTCAATATTGTGTCGAATTAGTTTGTACTTTGACGATTACCTACTAGCACACTGTTTTGACATTGACATGATACACCAGCATTATGCTGTCTGCAGGTTCTTATTCATACCACATTTTGGTTTAGCATTAGATCCTATAGAAATGGTCTGTTGCACTTGGAAATGGGTGGGTGCAGTCCATTTCACTGTGAACCAAACTTATCTCAAGTAGAACTGAAGTGTTGGTCCGTGTTCCTTTTTAAAAATCTGGTATTTCTTTGTGTTTTGTATTTATTTGAGATTTTTGCCCACGATTTTTTTTATTTATTCATTTCATATGTATGTGTAGAGTCCTTTAATTATGTCTTAGAAAATTATTTTTTATAATTATTTATTTTATTTTTATTATTATTTGATTTTAATTTTGTTATTTATAGAGTATGTCCAGTGCGTTTACATGTTTTTAACTTTGACCATCAAGACCAAATAAAGTGTGTTGCATCCAGTATCTGTGTGCTATATATACCGTATTAATTTTATAGCAGAATTGCTGTTTGAGTGTGAGAGTGAGTAAGTGTGTGAACCGCTGTGTGTATGTGTCTGGGAAGGAGGGAGATTTTAGATGCAACTACCATGACTGGTTGTTTAAGTCCATCATTCAGGCTACAATGGAGAGATTTTGAAGCTGACAAGATCTTTAACACCAACTCTTATAGGGAAGGGATTTATTATATTGTAGAGTTCCACGTCACCAGGGAATGTGATGGTATTTGCTTGATTGAGAACATGAGGCGTGTGTGTGTGTGTGTTACTAAATCAGTCTTTTGAGAGACATCTAAATGCTAAATTTGTGTGTGTGTGTGTATGTGGCAGGATGAGCGAGAGCAGAAGCTGTTAAAGATGGAGGAGAGGATGCGGGAGGTGGAGCTGATGCTCAAGAACGTGAAGATGCTACTACAGGACAAGGTCTCTCAGCTCAAAGAACAGGTAACCACACGGAAATGTGTCTTCAGCTTTAAAGGTGTAGGTTTTTGAACATTCTATAAAAGAATGAATTCTATTACAAAGTAAGATTCTTAATAATCCATATTCTATGGAGCCCATCAGTCTTTAGAACTTTCATTGTCCCACATCGGTGAGCTCGACCATACATTTTTAAAATCCTTGTGTGTATGTCTGCTAAAATACTGATTGACCGTGTGTGTGTGTGTGTGTGTGTTTGCTTGCTTGCAGTTGCATAAGAACAACAAGGCTGATGGCACGATCAAGGACCTGTGTAGGGAGAATGCCCAGCTCATACAGGCGCTGCAGCTAAGCGAGCAGCGTCACAAGACGGCCGAGAAAAAGAACTTCTTGCTGGAAGAGAAGATCTCCAGCCTCAACAAGCTTGTCCGCGAACTCGGCCCCTCCCCGCTCTCGCCCACCCCCTACACTTTCACCCGCTCCTGACCAATCCAGACGAAGGTTCTTCCCTGGTGCGACCAATCACAGATGACCTACAAGGAGTCCAGAGGATGGGGTTTGGTTTGATTGATTGAGACATGATGCACCAGGTCATTGTAAGAAAACGAAGACTGCTGCCTAATTTGCAGAGATGTCAATCCCAACTTCAGGAAGTAAAAACTTTGCCATGTTTTCCGTCTGCCTGCGCACTTGGCACAGGCTATTTAATGAATTGCCTATCTTCCTGTCTGATGATTTGTGTGCTCGTTAGAATCAACTGGTTGAAAAACAATGGTTGGATCAAACACATGGCCAGGTTTTTACTTTCTGAAACCAGGATTGATACTTCTGTTTGTTTATGCTCCTTTGCAGTAAGGTGTCCTTTTGAAGTGAGTTTTAATAAGAGCTTTGAATGTAATAAACGGCCCTTTCTTAAGATTCTTAGATTAGAGTTGTACCAGAGATGTACCAAATGTCCTGGCAAAGGCTTGAGTTTTCTTTCATCCAGTTCATGAAATTACAGGGAATTTTTGTCAAGGTCTCTAGCGATTACTTGGGTTAGGTTGCCTTTTTAAAACTGTGCCTAGCTTCGACAGCCAGCACCTATACTGCCATGCAGGGATGGTATCAGGGGGGCTTAACCAGTATAAGTCAGGTGATTTGAGGAAATGTCAAATTATTAGTAGTAAATAATTATTACTTATAAATACAATTTAAAAATATATTTAAAATAGTAAAAAACTTTACATGTTGCTGTATGCAGCAGTGTATTATAAACTGTCATTGGTTGAAGAAAAGAAATGATGTCTTAATTGAATGTACAATACATACAATACAATTTATTTAGCACAAGTGTAGTATGGAGCTTGCTTCAGTGCATATCATTGGCAGACATGAACAAAATTCTTTTCAGTGGGAAACTAAAAGGTTATACCAACATGTAACAGAAGCAATGGTGTTGAAAATTCCTGATAACAAGGTGCACTTTATGCTGGTCAGTAAATGAAGAGTTTAATTTGAGTCTCCTGTGTGTGTGTGTGTGTGTGTTTGATGGAGGATGTGTGTCCACATCATTTGTTCATCATCGACAGCACATGATGTATGAGCGTTTATGTGAAGGTATTTCATTTTGTTAATGTACTAAATGTATTAAGTCATATCTCAAAAGTTCACTAACTGAAAACTAGATTGCAGGTAATGCGAAGTGTTTTTTGGAAAGCAAAAGGGCTGATGCAGAATGAAATTTAAATTGTATCGGACCTTCAGGTGAACGTGTTAAGGCATAAAAAACATTTAGTGGTATATGTGAAAGTTTGTTAAAGAAAATCATTTTCATAGGGCCAATAGAAAGCTTTTTCCATAAGAAAGCAAAATGTAAAATCACATCTGACCCATTTCCCCTTCAGGAGAAACAGCTGAGATAAGAATAGGCTTGAGTGGGAAAACAGATTAGTTTAAGATTGTAAGTTGAGCCCAAATTGAACTTAGGCTACAACACAACATGAGGGATGTTAAAGATACAGTATGCAACATTTTTAGTCAAATTAGCTGGAACTTATGATATTAGGCTGAAATAGGCTGTTCAGGAAAAAAAACAAATTCTTTAGCTCCACGCTAAACCTGTAATCGGGTTGGCAAAAATTCACTGCTCCTGGTTCTGTTTCACCAATTAGCTTAGGGGGCAGGAATAGCTGCCTGTCAATCACAGCTTGTGCACTGCCTTATCTATGCAGGGGGAGTGGTTTTGGACTTCCATCTGACAACTCTGTAGACTTGCCTACTGCAGCTTTAAGCTGCTGAATCCAGTCTAGTCCAATTTAAGTTAGCGACTCCAAATTTCAGCTACATTTAAGACCTTTAATACTCTTATTTTTATTCTCAATCTATTCTTATCATGCCTTATTTCTCACAGGTGTCATTGGATTTAGACAGTGGAGATCTCAATAAAAGCTAGTTTATTACATGAGAGACAAAAGATATTTTTGAGGTATGTTCTCTGGGGGTCTCGGTGCTTTAGGAAACATCCTGACCTTCAACTTGTGAATGTTGGAAGGGGTTTTCAACAACAGTTTTAAGCTGCTATTGCACTATGAAGTGACAGGTTTTTAGGAGCACTAAAGACCCATGTGTGTAAAATAAACTTTTTAAAATAATGTTTGCCTCTGTGACTTTTTACACTTAATAGTGTAGTGTTCATTGACCTGGTGTGGGTTTTAGAATGAGGAGACATAAACCCAGCGTTTATTTTTATAATTTACTGAGATTTCGAATGACAAAATCACAACTGCAACCATATGGTTGAGGGCAGGCAAAACACAGACAGGAAGTTGCATAAGATGGTGGCATGATACAGTTTGCAGTTCACGATCTTTGTATGCATGTTAGCAAGATACTACCTGCAAAATTGGGGCAGAATGTTGTGGAAAACTGGTTCTCCATCCAGAACAAGGTTTAATGAGAAAGTTGGGTATAGAATGTTTGTATTGCACGTCAGCAGCCTGTGTTTCCTTGACCTGTGACTGCATGATTACTGGATGGCGTACATGGTCAACATGGTGTTGCCCCCTTCTGGCCACTTTCCAGTAGTACATTGTGGGAGGCGAGGCCTGACCGTTTCTTCACGCATTTCCAGGCGCCCACCCATTGCCATGTCTGGAGCTTTTAGTCTAAATTGGAGCCCCTTTGCCAAAAACACCTCTCCTTTCTCTGTCATGTTATGTGGTTCCACTGCTAACACCATTTTTAGTGTTCCAAACGCACTAAACTTCTTCTGAAGGCAGTCAGATAATGGATGATAATGATAGGCATGACTGGTTATCAAACGCAGCCTGGCAATGGGCCATCATATCAAGGGTTGGTTAATTTAAGCCAAACGTCTAGGCTGCTTGTGTCATGGTTTTGATGTCCTTGAGAGACCCATCTTTGTGTTCTCTTTACAATTTCTCTGTTTGTCCTCAGTGCTATTAGGAGGTGTACTGATGGGAGGTTAGGATATGCAAGTCGTTTGTCCATCATTTACAGAGACTGCAAGTGACAAACACCCTTCAGAGTGCATGTGGTGGCAATATATACAACACGCGTCATCAAAGCTGTGCTTGAAAAGGTCTGATGAACTTTAAGTGAAGTGCAAAAATGCACTTTGAGGAGTGTTTTTGTATGTTTGAGTTTTTAATTTTTAAGAATTTAATGTTATGCCTAAATGGGCAGGTGAGACAATGTTTCTAAAACGGTTGGTTCAGACTTTTAGACAAGGCTCAGCATTTCTGACTAATTTCTGGATTATACTCATCTCTTTACTACTTCACTACAACATACTTATTACTTCATTTCAAATAGACCCGTTATATCTGATGTTTCATAATGATACTGCAGCATACATTGAATGTTCTAAAGTTATGTTTGGTCTTCGTGTCCCTAACTCAATACTGGCATAATTTCTGTTGTTCAGTTTTTAACTTTGCTAAACACTATTTCTTCACTCAGGTACCAATACAAAGAAATAATGACAACATGCTGCTGAGCTGCAACCAGTGTGTGCAGGATGTAATACAGGACGGGCAAAAATACATCAAAATGTACTTCCAAATTAAATATCAAATACCTATAACCAATTTAAAAATGTATCACAAGAAGATACAAAAAATACAGACAGTAAATGTATCAAAATAAAATACTGTATATTTGTAAGTCCCCAAAATACATTTTGTCTAGTATTTCCTTTCTTGTTACATACATGTTACAATTGCCAATTACAATACAATGCCACAATTACAACAACAAAAAAACATTTGCTCATAACATTTAAGTAACATTATGACATACAATAAATAAAATTGTCAAATTACAATTAAATAATTATGAGGAATGGATTACTTTAGACAATACAAGCCCACTTTAAAGCTAACATTTTTGCCATTTACACTTGCAGTAATAATGGTCAGTCACTGTAGAACAGTTACTACATGGAAAGGAAAACAGAAACAGGCCATGCTGCCTGTACAATGGGACGGTCTTGTGGTGTCGCTTTAGTTAATGCCTTTCAGCACACCTAGCTTTTCGAACAGTCTGGCACTGAGATGTTGTCGATGGGGCCTGTTTATAATTCCATCACACAAGAATAACCATTCTACTGGAGCAGATAAAGGAGAATTGGTATTGAACCTTACAAACAGGCACTTGATAAGGGGACATTGGTCCAAGCAAGTTAAGTCCTTTCGTGGGTCTTCAAAATAGTTTAGCGATTCAAGCTCAGCTGTACTGTGTGAAGGCCTCTCAAAAACCTCAGTGAAGATGGTGAAGATGAAAAAATCCTCCTCCTCTGTTGGGACAGTTGAGCATGCAGCCTCACTCTCTGTCACAAGCCCAATATCTGAGGCAGCCTGAAGAATTAGTTCCTGAATTTGAGCTTTTTTTTTTAAAGTTAGCCCCAATTTAGCTAGCCGTAATCACTATGCTGTTTAAAATAATATTTTGTATTTTAAATACATATTTCAAATACATGTATTGGAAATGCTGCCCATCCCTGGATGTGATCATTACAATCAAGGGAGAAGCTTTTGGTCAAGAACATGTCTCATTATGAGAGTATGACTGTGTTGGAACTAATTTTCCCCAAGTTACCCAAAATAAATGTTAATGAAAAACTTTTGATTTTGCAGTCTCGCCTTTTTGGTATCTGCATTTGGGTCCAGTTTTCCACAGTCAGTTAGGTCCTATGACCATTACAATAACAAAGTGCTGAGGCAAAAAAGTTGTACTGGTGTACTTGTGATAATGATTAAAGACTTGATGAAAGGCTCTAAAGTTGTAAATTTAAAAGGTATCGATTATAACCACTGAAATAATTTGACTACACATATGGTGACATAAGTATCATAATAGAAAGCTTCTCCCTGTTAATAATAGCAAAAATTGCATTTCTGATATCACAAAAAGAGGTCTAAGAGAAGAAAGAAAGAGACATATATCTTAGTGCACTGCTAGTTAAGGACAACAGCAGCTGATCAGGTGGGGCTCCTACAGTAGGTGTGGAGCAGAAGTGTGTATGTGTGTATAGCCTACTTGTCAGCTGATAATATTACATGACCTTAAAAATGTAGGCTAGTGAATATGAAGTTGGTTAGCCCTGATTTTTGTCATTTTACTTCACCACAGAAAAGTTGCCTATGTCTGAGACTAATGGGTTCGCCTCCAATGGTGTGAAAAGAAACGTTGGGTGGACCACTGAAAAAAGCTGTGCTCAGACAAAAACAAGGAAATAGTATCTCTGCATGCAGACTCGTCTCTTCCTGTTTCATTGCGTTCTTCCATTCAAGAACGGGTACTTTTCTATTTTTTGTCATTATTTCTCTTGGCGTTTTACACGAATGTTTCATCCCATGTAGGCTAATGCGTTTTGGTGATCTTTCTAAGTTCGTTAAAAGCTTTTAGCTTTTGGTTTTGTTTGTTGCAAACTTCGATACTTCACTGGTGGCTGAACTTGAACAGTCACAGGAACCGTTTAGAGATAACGTAAGAGAGCTGTAATGAGCAGCTTTACATATGGTATTTCTGTCAGACTGACTAAAACTGTTGACTATAAATGCAAAAATAGTGTTTGTAAGTTTAAGGTTGTTATCCTCTGTCCTGTGATAGCAGTGCCAAACAGTTAATTGCTCGAAAAGCAGCACTCGCATGTAGGCCTAGGGACAAAAGAATTGGTTTAAAGGAACAACTAGTGAATCCAAGCAAATACAGGCACTCAGCCGGCAGAGAAACGAAACTTAACTGGTCCGACTCCACTGCAAGGATTTAACAGACTTAGATTTAACTGTAAGTCGTGGTGGATCCTAAGTTTCGTTGCTCTCCCCGACTCATAACCGTGGGTCTCTACTCATAGTTGCTGCTGGTGGCTCCCTGCTTGCGGTTGGCTCATGGCTTGACTTCTGGCTCCTTGCTTTCGGTTGGTTCATGGCTTGACCCCATAGACAATAGTTGGCTCATTGCTTGACTCGTGGCTCCCTGCTTTCGGTTGGCTGAGAGGTGGTCTCGCCCTGGGAGTAAAACACTGTAGAACTGCCACTGGCTGAATGGGCCTACTTGCTGACTTGTGAAATATACCTTAAGACATGGTAGGAGAAAATATTAACCCGTAAAGGCAAGTCTGTATGCTTTTATTATGTCTTGAGTCAATGTACCATGTTTCTCACTGTAATGTTTCTACATTTTTAAATAAGAAACTTGGGTTCTTCACTAAACTTATGTATTAACATGAAGAGTCAGGAGCAAACAGGTATACAGGATATAGGCTGCCATTGTTCATCATCATCTGATGACTTGCAAGTTGCAACACACAGACACACATCCGGGGTACATCATAGGCAGGGGGTAGAACTGTAGAACACTAGCATTTCGATCAGGCCATTTTGGGTCAAGTGACTGAATGTGGTATGGGGGTTTCCAGGTGCTGTGTGGTGTCTTTACGCCTTTCAGTGGTGCTTTGCCTGTGCTGCTGTGGAATATAGTCCCCCATCTAAATGCCGCTTAGTCAATCCCTTCGTGTTAATTTGCATTGGAATTCGTTCTTGATCTGAATGCACAGGTCACGAGAAGTAATTACAAAAAAAATTAAAATAAATTGATTCACTTTTTCCACAATTTGCTAGTTGGCAACACTAGATTACAGTGACTATGCTATGCTAAGGTAAGGCCAGTGCTGCCAGATTCAGACAATGGCTGGATTTGCTCGGAAACACTTCTGCTCACTTATCCAACTATAGGGACTGCAGGGAGGGACTCAGTTTCACCTAGGGATGGGGTATTCCTTTAAAGTAATGGACAGTTATTTCATTAGCCAAGAGGTGAAATAGAAATATTTGCAGCCACATATTTTCGTTACCACCACTTTTGATCTATTTTGATTAAATGTCGCTAAATTTAAATATAATAAATCTATCTTTTCTACTTTTGTAGCAGCACATTCTTCTCTGTGATTTGGGAGCGAGAACTATGAACCACATCAAAAGTGAATGAACTTAAGTTAACATGGCCTCAGACAGGCATGGTGAGTAGTCTAGCACTAGCCTACACAACACACCACAAATCCTGCCTACTACTTGTAAAAAAACATGCCCTTGTGAACACTTGTAATATCTGTTAATTATTTGAGATAGCCTTACTATTGTCCCATCTGTTTCAGCAAGGTTTTAGCACTGCCACTTGTCATCATTGGTCAGTCTTCATGAAAATGTACAGCATTCCGTATTGCTAATTAAAATGTTCTCCAAAAGAAGGAATGTAAACTGTAAACATTAAAATTTAAACTGATGCAGTCTCATCTCATTTTCTGGATTTCTACAGATGTTCAGTTTGTGGACGCTAACAGAGCAGCACTCATTGAGAGGGTTACCATGGTAATGCCGCTGGCTGACGGGCTGCTCTCTAAGGGGATGCTCCATAAGGAGGCCTACGCAGAGATCAGGGCAGGACAGACCAGACATGAACAGATGAGGAGACTGCTTGAAGCTGTGGCTGGAGTACAGACAAAGAAGTCTTTTCTCTATGAATCGTTGCAAGTGCATGAACCACATCTGCTGACAGAGTTGGGTAAGTGCAATTTATGCTACATTGAAGTGCACAGAAGACAGTAATAAAATGAATAAAATGAGTGACTGTTAGAAGATTTAGGGCTTTACGGAAAGACTGGAGAGCTCCCCCTGACATCATTCATTATTCTTCTTCAGAAAAGAAAAGACACTGGTCAACAACAAATTTATTGTCTATGATGTTTTAGCTGATTTATAACACATTTGATGTGCTGAATCCAAATATCACATTGCAATACTTACATGTGCAAATAAATATATATGTATAATAATGTAATACAAGTTAAAAGTAGGCTAGTACAAAGAAGAGAATGTTTGGTGTAAGACATTTCTTTTTCCTCACAAGTCTACTTGAGATTACTAGACTAGAAAAGTCCTCTGTGCATGTAAACAGTTCAGATGACAATGAAGCTCACTCAGATATCACTGTAGTCATTGTGGTTAATGTGTTTGTTCCTAGAGGGTAACATTGGTACTCCCAAGAAAAGACCTTTGCCATCTACTTCTAGTGATAGAGAGAAAAAACGGTCAAGATCTCTTGGTAAGTGTGTATTAAACATGATCAAGTCAAACACAATTTATGGTGTACATGAAGTTGTTCCAGTAGTTAATCAAACATGTTACCAAGCTGTATTATGTAAACACTATTAAACTGTGAATACTTTGACAATGTTTGACATGTTTTACCTTTAAAATACTGTGCGCAGGTCAAAGCATTGTTCGGTACAAGGAGACACTGTGCATGGAATATGAGACATTTCAGGAATATAACTCCCTCCCTGGTGAAGAAGAACTACTGACTGATCGCTACACTGAGCTGCTGATTATTCAGCAACACCGTAAGCAGGAAGAGAAGGAAGAGGAACTCCGTTCTAGGGGTCAGGAGCGTAGTGATGTTCTTAGCTCCAGGTGCAGCAAGGATGGATGCAGCACCAGTATTGAGGAGCTGTTCCACCCCGATGATCGTGGACGCATTCCAAAAGCTGTCATTCTCCAGGGAGACTCTGGATATGGCAAATCGTTTACAGTACAAAAGATTGTTCATGACTGGGCTTGCGGGAACCTCTACCAGGATCAATTTGAGCTTGTGCTTTACTTGAAATGCAAAGAGCTTAATTTTTTGTCAGGGAAGAAGAGCATGATGCAGCTCCTGAATTGTGATTCTGAGTTCACACCCATGATTGAGGAAATGCTGACAAACACACCAGAGAAGGTGCTCTTCATCATGGATGGCTTTGATGAATTGAAATTTTCACTAGAGGATAACATTAATTTCCCACAGGATGCTTTCACAGCAGCTCCTATTGAAGCCACCTTAAGTGCTTTGTTGAAGGGGCGCATCCTAAGCAAATCGTTCCTCCTCGTCACCACCAGGTCAACGGCCTCAGACAAACTGAGCAAGCAACTCCGACACCCTCAACGCTTTACTGAAGTTCTAGGCTTCTCAGAGAAAGCAGTAAAGGATTACTTCCAGAGGTTCTTTAAAGACACCCAGGTGTCAGATGAAGCATACAAGTATGTTCAAAAGGACATAATGCTCTCTACTGTCTGCTCCATCCCTGTTATATGTTGGGTTGTCTGTACAACTTTGAGGGAGAATTTTGAGGAAGGCAAAGAAAATATGAAGGGGCTTGAAACCACCACCTCCATATTTTTGCACTTTGTGTCCCATTTGTTAAAACATCACTGCCAAAGTTTTAATCACCCTGCCATCACCCTGCTGAGGAGCCTTGCCAAGCTGGCAGAGAATGGAATACTGAAGAAGCAGGTGTTTTTTGAGGAGCAGTGTGTTTTGAAGGCTGCACCTGATCCGACAAGTGTTCCTTTTCTAAGCAAATTCCTCAGGAAAAAGAAAACTGAAGTGAAGACCATGTTTAGCTTCATGCACCTCAGCTTTCAGGAGTTTTTCTCTGCTCTGCACTACATCATCACTGATGATGAGAAAGATCAAAAAAAGGTTGAAAGAAGGCTTCCCTATGGTAACCACACTTTCACTGATAAACCAGAACTTCTTAAAAAATCAAACATGTACTACAGTGACTTTCTTCCTGTAGTTGCATTTCTCTGTGGTCTTTCCAATGAGGAGGAAGGAAGTTTCATCAGGCAACATTATAACATTTTTGTGTCACCAGCCATTCGTGTTTGTCTGGAGGAATGGATCCTTCAAGTAATTAAAGATATGAATGATCCAACATCAAATGCCTCAGTCAGACTTCAGCCATTCATACTTCACTGTCTCTATGAGCTGCATGATGAGCAATTTGTGCAGAAGGCCATGGAATCCTGGGGCTTTGTCGATATGTCTGATTGTTTTCTTTCTGACATGTCTTGTTGGGTACTGAAGTATTGCATTTGCTGCTCTCACAACATCAGAGGTCTTAATATCTCTATGAGAAGAATAGAACACCTCCACTCGCTTCAACTTGAACTGGACCATTGTAAGGAACTAAGGTTAGTTTAAATAGAAAACATTATTTACTTATAAGGGAAGCTGTTATGTATAAATCGTAAAGTGTGAAATTTTGCACACTGATATGCAGTAATACATCATAATGTTTTTCCTTCATTGTCAACCTTTATTTATGCTAAAATGCTCTACTTTTGTTAAAGCTTGACACTGTGTGACCTGCAAGATGCTGATGTCGATGGCCTAGTCACTGTCCTGGGGAACAGAACAGCTGATACCAAGATAAAGTAAGATTTCTCAAATTCATAATGATAAACTTATAAAGATAAAGAATAATGGACGAAGAGAATGATAATATTGTGAAGCCTAGGGGTCTTGAATTACTCTGAGGAGGTATTTTCTGCAACATTAACAGAATTGCAGTACATTATTACGGGAATATAAAAATAAAGAAAATGGTGCATGTCATCCTGTGCAGTCTAGCCTCGGAACCTGCAACCTCAAAGCAACTTTGGGATTGGGAAGGAGATGTGCAACCAAGACAGATAAAGGCTGGCTATTGCTAACTAGCGTGTCCTCTTAAGGTGTCTAACGCTGAGCTATGCTAGCTGACATCCATTACACATGGACTGGAATCACAAGCTTAAAATCTGAAACTGAGAAGTAAAAAAAATAATACATTTGTTATCACAAGCGTATTAATTATGATCGAGAGCTGTACATTGCATTTGCATCGACGTTTCAGTCTGCTCACTGACATGCTGATAATGGCCTAGTGCCAAAACCAAACGAAATCAATACGAAAAAATGAGAGTGCAGTCCTCTGAAGTTTATTACATGTTTGACTTTTTGACCTCACTTACACTCCACTCACGCCACTGCTACACAGATGCCATGTCGTCTATTATCCCTTACTTACCAACAATAGTTTGTCTTGTTCTACTGATGGTTATTTACCACGAAAACCTTTTACTAGAGAGTTATACTTAATAATGTGCTGCAAATTGTAAGCCAGTAGGCCAATTCGTGGACAATTGACATTCACTGGAAGATGCCTTGTTTGTTTGCCAATGCCTACAACTGTGAATGGTTATAAACATGCGTGCATACATATGTGTTTTCCATAACAGAATAATTCAATGCAAACTCAGTGAACAGAGTTTGTTACGGATTCTTACTTATGTTGGTAACCGGCATGCACTGCAGTATATTTCAACAAAGACCATCACCTCCAGTGTTGTTGCTGCAGTTTCACAATATGTGCACAACAAGTAAGTGACCACTCTTATCTTAGGGTCTGTTTATTGAAAACAGGTCTTGGTTTCAAAATGGCCTCATTTTATTGAAAAATCTGTGTTGTCTCTAACAGGCTTAACTCCTGTGATAAGGACAAGTTATGCTCATCCGCTTCCATCTGCTTGGACCGGTGTGTACATTTTTTTTTATGATGCAGCAATACAGTAAAATTGTGTGTTTGTGTGTGTTTATTAACTATCAAAATTGACTGAAAAATATTTGTCTTTAACAGAGTGAGCATACCCATTGGCTTCTATGTGCAAAGATCTGACAGGTTTGTAAGGCCTTTCTCATTGTCCAGCTATATGTGATGCGTTTTAGCAGTTTAATGTTGGGTCATACCTGTACTTTTTTTTATTATTTAACAGAAATTGTGAGGTAGTGTGTTTATACTATTATAATATTATTATGGCCCAGTCAAATAGAATCCTGTTTTCCAAAATTCTAGTAGAAAGTTTAAGCACCATTCGATATCAATGCCTCATGGAATGGAAACTATAACAACTATATAGGCTAATTTAATGGTTGCCTTCCTGCTCTACTTTTTACAAACAGGTTGTATTGAAAAACAGACATTGATTCCTAATTGTAAAAAATTCTACAATAACCATCCTCAAGCCATCAGCAGGATATTAGCCCTCCAGGCGTGTATTCGACTGAATTAATCACCTAAAATAAATACCTCCACTTCACGTCTGGGAAGTTATTCATTTTGCGTTGATTAATTCCATTGAATGAACACCTCAGTGCACACCTCAATAAACAGGTCAAATGCATAGGTTTTACAACAAGACATTATTAAACATTTCTTGTTGTCATTTCAGCCTTTTGAATTGCACTAAATTTGTAGTCTGTCCTGATAGTGTTGCTTCATAGTTGTCTGCCTGGTCTTGCCTTCACTGTAAAATCACCATCAGCGTAACTCTTCAAAAAAAAAGAAACCTTGGGAATCACCTTTACTAGTAAGATATATGTTTTTGTGAGGAAGGCAAGGTAACATCTTCGTCTTTGTAATTGTTTGTGTTTTAAATGTACTGGTGTTAAAATTGACTCATTTCACTTTAAAAATCTGTTACAGCCAGGTACATTGGCGTGCATCCCTTGTTGAGCACTTTAATGACAATAGGAGCTACAGGTTTGTAAAGTTCTTTTCATGATCTAGATGTAATGACCAGCACATTACTGTTGCTGATTATGATCATGGGTCTTCAACCAAGAACCTCTTTACACCAGAGACTATACTCTGTCTGAAAGTCATGAAATGTTAGGAATGTTTCCTTTGATACTGTGATATAGAAATCTGAGAGTATCATCAAGAGAGTAGTTTATGCCTTCAGCTGTATATTCTTGATCTCCAGAGGGAAAACGCCTGCAGAGATTCCTGTGCCTATCTGTAGGTAGTAAATATGTTGTTAAAGACTAACACATTGCAATGATGAGGGCAAAACCAGTTGCACAACAATGCACCCAATTAGGCACTTTCATATGACGTAGCTATTCAATAAGGCGATGTAAAAAATGCTTGATTAAAAATATGAAATTTAGTTTGTTTTCTCCCTGAGATAGGTATGGGGAATGTGGTGCTGATTCAAAGGCAGAATGAATGACATCTCTATCTTCATGTCTGTCTTTTAAAAACATAATCCAGTGTTTACTGCTAAAATGGACTCTGTTGTGTGTAATAGGCTGATTAAGCTCAGCTGTTGTGACAAGGACGTTTGCTGCTCATCCCTGTCCGTCAGCATAGATGACAAGGGCAATGAGACCTACAGGTGTGAAGTATTTTAATACATTTTCATGGCTCAGCTGTGCAGGTTTCTAATGTAGTTTTGTACAACTTCTGTTGGCTGTTTAAGGGTCATACTCTCCCTTTGTGCATGAGCCATTTTTTACACACTTGAAGTTATTTGCTCCCTAGTCAGGTCCACTCGTATTCTACTTTTCAGTCACACCCATAGTGCTTAACTTTGGAATGCAGAGGTGTGATTGATTTCAAAGACCAGAAACATATATATTGTTACATAAAGACTTGCACATTATAATTGAAATCCATGAAACACATAAATCAGACTTTCATTAAGAAAAACTAGGAAGAGGAATGACAGTATCATGGGTAGCATTGGGAAAAAGTTAGGTTTATGTTTCAAACATTTGTATGTGACTCTGAAATATGTTAGTGTTATAGAGGTTCATGATTGACTGTAAAAAATGACTGTTGAGAAAAATTTCCTGTAATTTTCCTGCATTTTCCTGTGTCCTAGTTAATAGGCATATGCCATATAGCCCATTTGGTTAGCCAGATGATAAATATTAATTTACCTCCCTATGTCCACAACACCAGATAGTCTGAAACTATTTTATCCTCAGAAGGGTGGGAAAATGCAAAGCATGCACCCAAAAGTGTAAAAAAAAGGCAGACATGTAATGGGGAAAATTAGGCCAGCATATTTAATCCTGCTACAGATGTGACAGGCCAACATTTAAAATTATGGTGGGAAAATATAGGTAGAGGTAGTACTACATTTAATGGTGTGGTGTAGTGGTTTAGTGGTCTAGTTTCCCATTGAACATAGTGCTTTTAAATTTCAATTTACAGAACAATCTTACAGAAGTCTCTGAAACCTAAAACCTGCACCTAAAATAATCCTTTATTACACATTCTTTATTACATAGCTTACTGACATTCATTTTAACTCATCTTTTAGGATGACTTCTGGATATTTTTACCAACCTGTGCCAGTTCCCTCATTGCCATTGGTTGGCGTTGGTGAGTAGGCCAACATCCTCCACAATATCACTTGCCTGTCAGATGACTGAATGACCTTGTGTGATTGCATAACTTTGTACTTTAATGGAGGGGCATTTGCTATTATGTGATATTTTGTTAATGGATATAGCCTTGGTTGCTTGAATCATGGTTATATCCTTTGAGAATGTGTGTCTGTCCAAAAGGAGTGTGTTCTGGGGGTTTGCAACATCATGCTAGAGAAACTATTTTACCCCCAGAGGTGGAAAATGCAAAGCATGCACCCAGAGGTGTAAAGAGAAAAAGGCAGACATGTAATTGGTCAAATCAGGGCAGCATATTTAATCCTGCTACATATGTGATAGGCCAACATTTAAAGTTATGATGGGAAAATATTGGTAGAGGTAGTACTGAATTTAATGGTAGTAGAGCAGTTTAGTGGTCTAGCTTCCCATTTAACATAGTGCTTTTAGCTTCAACCACCTTAAAGAAATATCTGAAACCTGGAACCTTATTACATATTCTTTGTTACATAGCTTTCTGACATTAATTTTAACTCAACTCATAGGCCTATGACTTAATGGACTCTATATTATGTATACTATATTCCAATCAGCTTTGTCAGTTTTTTTTTTTCTTCAGTTTTTGTAGTGACTACAAAAGTCTCACCAAATGACAGTTTTTTTCTGATTGCCGTTAGTCTTTAATCTACTCTTTTTCAGCATTCTCTGGCTTTCAATGTTTTCAAATGAACCAAAAAGAAATTAAATTGACAAATGTACCATAATAATGTACCTGATTTTAGGGATTACTGAGTTATGAATGTTCAACTTATGCTAGAAATATTGTGTATTTTGACATGTAAACAGCTGTAAAAATACAGCCGAACTTGTAATTTTACATAAGAGTGTCTCAAAATGGTCCAATTACTAATGTTAATACAACTTCACTAATATGACTTCAAGAGTCATTGGATGTCCCTGTCTGTTGTGTTCCATGTAGAATATGATGTCCCTCAGGAGTCAGACCCATCCCTCGCACTCAGCTTCTCAGAGTTTACAGACACCTCAAGCACTGACTGGATGAACTTACTGCAGCGGTTTCACTCATTGAAACGTTTAAACCAAAGGTCAGAAGCTATTCCAAACCTGTATTTGTTTTGTTTTTTTTCAAATTGTGTTGATTAATTATTACTGCAATAACTATATATACAGTATGTCACATAAGTGAGTACACCCCTAACATTTTTGTACTTTTTTTATTATATCTTTCCATGGGAGAAGTCTAAAAATATAATACCTTTCTACAACGTAAAATAGGCAGTGTACAGCTTATATAACAGTGCAAATTTGCTGTTCCCTCAAAATAACTCAACACACAACCATTAATGTCTAAACCACTGGCAACAAAAGTGAGTACACCCCTAAGTGAAAATGTCCAAATTGTGCCCAAAGTGTCAATATTTTGTGTGGCCACCATTATTTTCCAGCACTGCCTTAACTCTCTTGGGCATGGAGTTCACTAGAGCGTCACAAGTTGTCACTGGAATCCTCTTCCACTCCTACATTACGACATCACGGAGCTGACCTTGAGCTTGAGACCTTGAGCTCCTCCACCTTCCATTTGAGGATGCTCCACAGATGCTGAATTGGGTTCAGGTCTGGGGACATGCTAGGCCAGTCCATCACCTTCACCCTCACCAAAGGCGTGGTCATCTTGGAGGTGTGCTTGGGGTCGTTACCATGTTGAAATACCGCCCTGCGGCCCAGTTTCAAAGGGGGGACATCATGCTCTGCTTCAGTATGTCACAGTACATATTGGCATTCATGGTTCCCTTAATGAAGTGTAGGTCCCCAGTGCCGGCAGCACTCATACAGCCCCAAACCATGACACTTCCTCCACCATGCTTGACTGTTAGCAGTACACAGTTGTCATTGTAATCCTCACCTGGTTGCCGCCACACACACCTGACACCATCTGAACCATATACATTTATTTTGGTCTCATCAGACCACAGGACATGGCTCCAGTAATCCATGCCCTTAGTCTGTTTGTCTTCAGCAAATTGTTTGCGGGCTGTCTTGTGCATCATCTTCAGAAGAGGCTTCCTTCTGGGTGGAGCCATGCAGACCAGTTTGATGCAGTGTGCAGTGTATGGTCTGTGCACCGACAGGCGGTCCCTCTACCCCTTCAAGCTCTGCAGCAATGCTGGCAGCACTCTTACGCTTATTTTGAAGACACAGATATAGATAGATAGATAGATTATAAGATATAATGCTGAGCACATGCACTCAACTTCTTTGGTCGACCGTGGCGAGGCTTGTCCTTAGTAGAGCCTGTCGTCTTGAAGTGCTGTATGGTCTTGACCACTGTGCTGCAGCTCAGTTTCAGGGTGTTGGCAATCTTCTTATAACCTAGGCCATCTTCATGTAAAGCAACAATTTTCTTTTTGAAATCCTCAGAGAGTTCTTTTCCATGAGGTGCCATGTTGAACTTCCAATCACCAGTATGAGAGAGTGTGAGAGTGATAACACCAAATTTAACACAACTTCTACCCATTTACACCTGAGACCTTGTAACACTAATGGATCACATGACACCAGGGAGGAAAAATGACTAATTGGGCACAATTTGGACATTTTCACATAGGGGTGTACTCACTTTTGTTGCCAGTGGTTTAGACATTAATGGTTGTGTGTTGAGCTATTTTGAGGGAACAGCAAATTTGCACTGTTATATAAGCTGTACACTGCCTACTTTACGTTGTAGAAAAGTATTATATCTTTAGACTTCTCCCATGGAAAGATATAATAAAAAAAGTACAAAAATGTTAGGGGTGTACTCACTTATGTGACATACTGTATGTGCACTTTTTCTTTGATGTACTCTAGCAGTCCTGAATTAACTATTGAGATGGACACTTTGCTGTTGTCCCTGAGCGCCACACCTCATCTGACGAGTTTAAACTTAGAGGTGACCTGCTTGGACATGAGCTGGGCTGCTTGGACCCTCTCACTCCACCAGCATTGCCCTGGTTTGGCTGACATTAGGTAAGAGCAAGAGCATCAATTCAGTGGAAATGTTAACAGGAAACAAAAGCTATCCCATGTGAGTTATCCCAATACCCACTTTGATTGACTGAGTGCTCTGACTGTTTCTTCCAGGGTTGTAGAGCAGATTTGTGGTGAAGAAGAGAGTGTGTGTTCATGTATCTCTGTGGCCAAAATCAAAGATGACACAGCATCACATAGCACCTACAAGTAAGGCAGTTTTATGAAAAGACATTTTTTGTTAATGTAGAATAAAGGAATATCAGGTCTGTTTTTTCCCATTAATAAATAAAAAAAACAATGGCTTGGTGGTTGTATGTCAGCGTTTGGATTCAGGGATCAGTGGAGACATTGTAGGCACTAGAAAAAAATATCAATACAGCATATTACTGATATTTCTGCATCTGCAGCGTTCATTGCAGCATTTTGTGAGGTTTTTCCTCATTCCAGTTACCTCAGTGATTTTTTTGTGAAATAAATTCAACTGCATTAGCTTCATTTAATGACCTACACACAGGAGTGTGTTTAATGCACTGAACTCAACGCTGTTACTCAAATAATCACCACCTCCAACCCTTCTTTTGTGTTGTTGGGTTTTAGACTCACTTTTGAGAATTTTAGCTCTTGCTCCAGAGTGATCTTTAAAGACTCCAAACGACCACCGGACCCAGCTCTCACTGCCATCACACTCACATTACCACAGTCCTCTGCGACGCCTAGCTTTGACTGGAAAGACATCCTGGAGAAGCTGCACTTGATGAAAAACACCAAAGAAAAGTAAATACATCTTTTTGTTTTGTTAATGCAGAGAACACTTTATTTCACAAAAGTTCTGTTTAGGTTTATTTTGGTAGCGTGGTGGACCATACTTTTTCACTTCATTTCACTTGCAGTCAACACCCCAGAGAAGTTTGCTTCCAAAGCAAAACTGCACCCTGGCAATCTGTGTGTGTGTGTGTGTGTGTGTGTGTGTGTGTGTGTGTGTGTACATGCTTCTCTTTTTTTCTATCCAGTCCTACAGTTGATGAGCATCAGGATGCCTTCCTCTCTTCCCTGAGTGCCATACCTGATCTGCAGGATGTGTGCTTAGAAGTGCCCTGCCTTACCCAGAGCTGGGCTCAAGGAGTCCTTTCCCTCATTCAGGCTTGTCTTAGCATAAAGCAGTTTGTGTAAGAAAAAATACTTTTCTTGTCATACCTCAATGTGTGTGTGTGTGTGTGTGTGTGTGTGTGGGTGGGTGTTTTGGGAGGAGGGGACGGTATTAGTGAAAGTCATTCCCATTTGCAATTTTGATCACATGGCACATCACAGCAAACACAACAAAATTCAACCTCTGCATTTAACTCAACACACACGTGAGCATGACAACAGCACCCAGGGAGCAGTGTGTATGAACAGTATAATGCTCAGGGTACCTCAGTGGCACTACCAGTTGTTGGACTCAAACCTGCAATCCTGCAGTCACAAGTCCATTACCTCAACCGCCAGGCTGCCACGGCCCCAAGACAAGTTACAATGTAAACAAAAGTTATCAGCTACTGTGAAAGACATTACTAATTTGACAGCATTACTTACAAATTGTCACAATAAGATTGGTTCATTCGTATAGCACAAAAGCCACAAAATGAAAGGCACACTGAGATCACAATTTATTTCTCATTAGTTAAATACTACTGATGTCATATTGGTGTCATTCTGTCCTTTCTAGTGTAAGAGCAGAATTTGGTTTTATGCAGAAAGGTCTATTGCTAGAGGAAGCACTCCAGCTACTGAAAAGCTCAGACAGACGGTCTGATTGCATTCTGACATTAACAGGGTAAGTCATTTGTAACTGTCTATTATGAATGTCTTCATATTCTAACTACTTTCCAGCAACATCAAGAAAAAGAGTTCTGCTACTTACACATCTTTGTTAATGTCCCTGTGTAGGTGCCAGTGCAGTAAACGCACAGATCCATGCAGAGATCATGAGAATAGAGGGCGGCGATGCAACAGAATAGTTGACATTACAAATGAAGGAGAATCTATACCAGTGGATATAGGTTTATTCAGAGTCAATGATTACGATGATAATAATAATGATGATGATGACAATGATGATGATGATGATGACAACAACGACGAGGATTATGATGATATTTATGACTTCTCCGATGAAGACACTGATTCTGATCTTGGATATGGAGGTCTGGACTGGAAAACAGAGGATAACACCCTGGCTGAGCCACCTAAAGATGAGCATGGTGATAAGGGTGCAGGATAGATATTTTCACACACATTATTTGAACAACCAAGCTGTTGGTGTGTGGGACACTGAGGAGAATGCATTTGCCTAAGCACCTGATGATCAGACTTCAGACTAAAATGTCTTTTACATTTGTTTAATAAGAAAGCTTGTCTAAGTAGCCTTTTTTAGCTTTCAGTACACATTAGGGGTGAGAATCACAAAGTAACTCACAGCGCGGTAGTGCCACAATAATTTGCCTAGTATTGTGATAGTAAATTCTGAGATTATAGGTATCATCTCTGACACATCACATCTTTGAAATTGAAGAAAAAACAATACCCATAGAAATCTTTTTTCATTTATTCATTAATTTTTCATTCATTTATTGATTTATTGAACACAAAATACGATTTTCAGTCAGTTTTTTATACAGGTTTGTCTTCAGTCATGAGGTGTGTACCGATATTTTGTGCCAGCATACTGATCCGATACTGGCCTCTTCTAAGCACCTTGCAATATGATATTTTAATATTGTATACTGTATATTTTAATATTGTACTGTACTGTATATTGTCCCACCCTTACACACATGCAAACAGACAACAAAAGATCCTTCTGAAGGTTTAGGCCAAAGCACAGTTCTCTCAGTTTGTGATCATGATAAGTAGGAATTTGTGAGGACTGTCTGGAGGTAGAAAAGCAGGCATAACTGAATGTCCGTATAAATAGCTATAGGGTTCCAGCAGCTACTGAACTACCTCAGGAAGAGGACATACTGTACATCTAACACTGGGCATTGAAACTGGTAGTAATTTTTAGTTCATGTTTTTTTAACACAAGTTTGGACAACGTGATTCTCTAAAACTTAAATGTCTTCATATCTGTGTAACTCAGTTGTACCTTTTATACATTTAAAAATGAAATGAATCCCAAGCGTATAATCAAATAAGATGTTTACAATATTTTTGTTAAATAAAACATTATTTTGTTTTGTTGTCATGTTTCCAAAGTTGTCATTTAATAACTAACCTTGAGAACTATGCAACCAAAAAGTGTACCTAATAAATAACCATCTGCAAAAATCTAAAAATTATTGTGAATGATAATTTTGTTTTGTTTTGTTTTTTAAAGGAAAAACTCTAATTCAGGGAAATCACAGTATGAAAATATAGTAACTATCTCAGAGATTAGAAAAGATCTGACATTTCTTGACCTTGTGGAGCACATTAAAAGATAGCCATGTACATTAATGTGTTATATACGTAAATACATGATTATTGTGTTTCTGTTCGGTTTGACCTTGCTAAAAAAAAAGAAATATTTCAGTTCTGTAACAACACAAAACCCTTTCTTGGATTATTTTGCTGTAATGTTACAAATGAAGTGGATAACATGCTTACATTCTACTTTGATTTACCTCAGTCTCACGATAGCATCATGCTACATCCTATTTATCACTAATCACAATGGCTACCAAAGCTGTTACTGAAATGTTGTTACTGTTACTGTTCTGCCAGAGTAGTGCCACCTAACAAGAACATGGTGATGCGCGGATGGTAACATCCAATAAGGTATTAGAATACCCTTAGAGTGGGCTGTCTTTGGCATTCCCAGCGTGCCCGGTAGCTGTAGTAATGTTGAGACTTGCACACAGTACAATAAAAGACATCTATGGTCTGTTGTAAATAACATCTTGTCAATCATTCGAGAAATGACTCATGGGGGCTAGAATACCTAGACAATGGCAGAGGTGTTCTCAGGTGAACCAGGTGCTTTACAGCTCCAGCACAGTGCATGGAGTGTACAAGAATATTTCTGATGACATGGAAACAATAATGGGAACGAATAATCTACATGGCAAAATGAGAGAAATGTTTGTGACAAGATAACACCTGCTAAATGCTGCATTTAGGAAACAGGAAATGTGCTGACAGTGAGTGGGGCTCGAAACGGTAACCGCAGGTGTAGAGTAGAAGCAAGCCTGAGAGAAAGAGTGCATAGACACTCTTGAGGGATTCAGAGTGCTATTTTGTTAAATAACTTAGAGTTAAGTAAAAGGAGGTTACTAACAAGGGCTCTGGCTACCCCCCACCCCCCCCCCCACCCCCCCTCTTTTCTGCTCTCTCTTTCTTCCTCTCTCTGCTTAATTTTTTCTGTTCTGATTTTTCTGAGATCCCCCTTGCAGTTCGTGGAGCTTCAAAAACAAGTAAGCCTTTGGTTTCTACATGCCAGAACTGTCACCTTCATACAAGAACATGCTGATGGTGAGATCCAAAATGGGATAACAGCCCTAGAGTGCTTTTTCACATTGACCCCATATCTTGCAGTAATGCTGAGACTTCTGGTCTAATGAAAACAAATGCAGAGTCTGTTAATTCTTAATATTTCACTTAATTTTTTAGAAATCTAACAACAGTTACTGTTGAAATAATTAATTTGGAGCATATTGTCCAACAAACATTTCGATGAATAGTCTCTGAAAATGACTTCATGAGTTTTTGGGTGGAGCCTGTATTGCAGTTCGAAACTAAGAGTGTATTCCTGCCCTTTTATATTGTGACTCTCTCTCTGTCTCTGTCTGCTTACTTTTTCTGTTTAAAGATCTTTCTTGCAGGCTGTTCAGCTTCAAAAACAAGTAAGCTTTCATATCTTACGTGTTTGTTTTTCTGCTAATGTTTCATACTGGATTATATATTTCATTTCATAGGCTAAACCATGTAATTATCCACTGCCGTGACTTCTGTTGAAGGTTTTATGTTATGTTGAGAAGGGTTTATGTAGAGTATTGATGTGGTTAGAAATGGTATTTAAGCTCACGAACATAACAGGTTGTGCTAAAGTATGTTAATCTTTAACATTGAGGTATAATATGAAATGAATGAAATATAAACGGTATATAATGGGCAGTGTAATACTTCTTGTTTGACTTCCTGGTTTGAAGCTGTAATGTTGCCAAACACGTTTATGCATGTATTTGAGAAATTGACTTAAATATTTTTGCCATTTCCTTGTTCTGTAACAGTACATTTGGGGTGATAGTTGGCAGAGGTGGAGATCCTGCCTTCAGAAAGAAAAATTGTTGCCATGTAGTCCTTCTACCTATGCACTTAACACAGGTGATTTCACTATTTATGTGTATTAATGTACCTGCCTGGTGATTTGTGTGCTCAGTAGAACCATCTGGATCAGAAAATGGTTGGACCAAATACGTAGCAGGGACTTTTCTTTCTGAAGCCATGATTTCCACCTCTAAAAGTTGGATGAGGTCCATATGGAGTCCTCACGATCAACAAATTTCTAGCAATTACTGGTACATTAGAAGAAGTAGACGTTCTTATGGGACCAGGTGATAGTAAGATAGACTTACTACACTTTGTAGGTCTCTCATGTTTCCAAAACTCTTTCCCCATATGACTCCACATAGAAGATTGAGTAACACTTTCTTTGAAGCTTGTATTCGATTCTATAAACAAATTCATAATGGCTGATATTGCATTCTTAAAGTATATAAGGTGTTCATAACTATTTATACATACTAATGACTGTACTACTAGGGCATTATAATTCTATATTATAAGCCCTATTCCAACTTCAAGTGACAGTTATCAATCTTAACCTGCCTACAAATGCAGTCATGACTCATGAGTATGTATAAATAGTTATGACTACTAAATTCAACCGATATGAAGCTTTATGAAGGCGTTATAAGGCTTTGAACCGGTTCACGAAACAAATGTAGTTACGGATATCTGAAATGTTCGTTCCGATTAGGCAAAACTGAATTACAGATATCTGCGACACATATCCAGTTTAACTGTTAAATGTTAAAATAGCTTGCCATATGTTACTCTGTGTTCTTCTACACTTCTGTTAGCTTGTTATGTCCTCCTTTTTTTAAGTCACTTTGGATAAAAGCATCTGTAAGTGAAATGTAATGTAAGATACCTGCACTAACAGTTACTCTGATAAGGACTTAACAGTTTCCATACCAGTTGTTTTTCATTTTTTTAGGATTGTATTCAGTGGAAGTCAGGGTGTTAGGAAAACACCCAGGGATTCAGGGTATAACTTGAGAGACCAGGGGCCTCATTTATCAAGCGTTCTTACGAACAGAAATGTGCGTAAAGGGTGCGTGCGATCATTCCTGCGCAAAGTGTGGGATTTATGAACTCGTACTTGAACGTAGGAATGTGCCTAAATATACGCACAGCTCTGACCAGTCGTACGCACAGGAACCTAGTGGTAGAATAACGAAACTGCAAATAGTATTGATTCTAGAGCTTCGTTCGCTGCACAGGAGCATATATTGGACCTACAATGTTGCTTATTTTTGTATGACAGTGTGTTGGACGGTATTTGGGTCCTTGTGTCTAATTCAGTAGGCCTACTGTGGTCGTAAGCGTGCTGAATAAAGCGCAAATAACATCACAGCGTAAAATATAATTCTTTGCATTTAATTTCACATCACACCACTTCTTTTTTTATCTCGGTCACAGTCCGTGGTTCCGATCATACAGCATTTACGCCGCTTGTCACTTTTTCCCACGCCATATTTTTTCTTTTGTTTGTAACCCACCTCCAACGTGCCAAATATTACTTTTTCATTTTGTTGGACCGTGTCGGAGAAATTGCGTTTCTTCGAGCGCCTCTCCATCATTCCACCAAGGCTCAATTAGGAATTCCGGTGGCTTTTAAAGGGATTGTTGATGCCATATATGGGTAATTGGGGGCGTTGTGGGATGTAAATTAGTCTGCTCGTGCCCGCGCAAGGTGATCTGGAAGGTGTGGAATTTATCATTGCAGGTTACCTACCGGTGTGCGTACGCACGGTTGATAAATGCCGAAATTTCCGTGCTTACGAACATTCTAAATTTCATTCGTACGACAGATTTTAGGAGGAATTCTACGAACTGATGATAAATGAGGCCCCTGGAACTGACAGCCAAATGTCAAATAACTCAGTCAAACACAGTAAGTATGACACTTTTACATAAAATATGATTATTTTTTTGTAGCTACAGTCCTGGATTATTTCCCAACACACTTTTTACAGAAGCCAGTGATATTCTCCCCAAGTTCTAGCTGCCTTCTAAAAATGAGTCAAAAACAAAAAAAGATTTTTGAACCTAAAGCAAACACTTTTGTCTTGAGCATGTTAAAGGGTCCCATGTTCCTTGTCTAGGGGTCAAGGGGCATGGTTGGAGAGGAGTAGTTTTCTTGGTTGGCTTTTTAGCTCAAGAATTAGTGGAGTACTTTGACTGGCAGATGAGCTGAGAAATCGAGGAATACTTCTTTCATAGATCACTCGAAATGAAGTGTTTGGATAATTGCTATCGATTTTATTCATTTGATGAAAGCAGTAAATTGTTATCTTATGTGTCAGAGCAGTGTTATTGCCAGATATATGCATATGATTTGATTGTTTGCATTGAACATACATCAACATTTCTTACATGTTATGCCTGTAAGGCCAGGACACAATATAATATTGTTCACTTGTAACTTGTGTGTAGTTTATACTTGAACATTTTTACTGAATTAATTAACACACAGCACACTGCTAGCTGTAATTATGATACTGTATGTTATGATAACTGATCCCTTGGCTCAAGTTAATCAACTAAAATAACAATCCATATTTTTCTCCAGATGCTCAGTTTGTGGATGCTCACAGAGTGGACCTCATCCAGAGAGTCACGGTGCCTATACCTTTGGCTGACGAGCTGCTATCTGAGGGGATGCTACACAAAGAAAACTATGACGATATTAAGGCAGGACAGACGAGACAGGAAAAAATGAGGAGGCTTTTATTCCCGACTGAAAAATGACTCCTTAAAACTAGTGTTTCTGTCATCTCTTCCAGCATTGATGGGTTGTGAATTAAGTAATAACTAGAAATTACACAAACATGAAAGTTAGCACAAGGTGGTGGTCATCTGGTGGTCAGTGATGATGGCTTGAGAAAAATAGAAACACTACAGTGTGAAATTTGATCAATGTTTTGGGGGTTGTGTTTATATTTGTGTAGTTGGAAAAAGCAGCATTAAGAGGAAGAGGCCTTTGTCACCTTCTACAAGTGAAAGATACGGAAAGAGGAGACACAAATGTGAGTATAAGTATACATGAGGAATTCAGAAAATTAGCCTAGATGCTAAGTGTTACCCAAAAAATATATCAAACAAGCTTAAAATAACATCACGTTTCCTTATTCCAAAATTGATGTGTGTACATTCATGTATTTCTCAATCCAAATTATTACAAAAATCCATGAACAAAATCATCTGCTGCTTTTACTAATGATGATTATGATGGTTATTATTAAGATGATGATGATGAAGAAGAGGAAGAAGAAGAAGAGGAAGAAGAAGAGGAAGATGATGGTGATTATCAGGATGATGAGGAGGAGAGTGATGAGGATGGCGATGGCAAGTCTAAATATTACTATGACAATTATGAAGAAAAGGAAGCAGATGAGGAAGAAGATGATGAAGAAGATGACGAGGAGTTGGGGGAGGAAGAAGAAGAAGAAGAAGAAGAGGATGATTATTCGTAATAGGCCTATTGATGAGATATAAGAAAACGTTTTTTACTTGTACAGTTTTTTTTTTTTAAATGGAGGCTACTCACAACTACCAGTTGTCACATTTTGGGACATACTTTCACCACTAGATGTCGCCAAAGCTAGGTTTCTGTTTTGTATGTCATAACTCTCTTCCCCTGTCTCTTGTTAAGTTGGTCATGTGCCTGTCTTGTTAGCTCATGGTATTTAAGCCCTGTTGTCTGTAACCTTTTTTGTTAAGTCTTCCAAGATTCCCTCTAGGCTATAAGTTCCATGTTCCATGCTACTTTTGTTTTTGTGGTTGTTTCTCTGGCCTGTGTCTGACCTAGGACTGTATCTGTTTTCTAATTTTTGGATTGCCCAGTGGAGCTGTGCCTGTCTTGGGCTGTGTTTGGCCCTTGCTTTTACCCTTGGTTTGACTTTTGTCTTTTGTATTTGTATGCTTGCTCTGTACCATCTCTAAAAAACAGAGAACTGATTTATTTTGGCCTTTTTGCATTTTATGTGGATCATATGTACTTTTAAATTATTGGGGGGATTAAAAACTTTTTGACCTTTTGAGACTTCCAACTATGACCACAGATACCTGGTTGAAGACTATTCCTGACAAATTCTTAATCTCTTTTAAAGTATGACTGGAGAGATTTGAATTGGGAATTAAAACTGGTGTTAAACATAAAGGCCATAGCTGAATTACGCTGTAAAAAAAACCTGAAGCAGTTGATCCTCATCATAATTTATTATACAATCACAGAATTTGTTAAGAGGTGCTCCTTGTTACCCCTCTGCCACTCACATTTTGTGACACCTAGGTTTTTCACCCAGTGTAGACCAACTGCAAATTTGCACCAAGGCCTCTGCACTGAATGATCATATGCAGAATCTGTGTGCTTTGAGGTAGTAGTAGAGTAGAGTAGAGTAGAGTAACTTTATTAATCCCGAAGGAAATTAAGGTGTCTTGTAGCATACACATAATACACATTACCCATAATAAATACACATTACAAAACGAATCAAGACGAATCACCATATAGCACACATCAACATACATACAACGTTCACTGAAATGGGTTAGGAGGGGGGCGGGGGGGGGGTACTAAGACGTGTCTATATAAGGTGCATTGCCGCAATTCAAGTGAACAGGTTAAGTTTGAGTTGGGGAATAGTCCTTAGTGCAAGTAAAAACAAAGTGGCAATGCAAACAGTGCAGTACACGTTGTCCAGGGTAGGTAGGATAGTGTAGGTTGACCATGGAATAGTCATGTAGTGGAGGATGTAATCCGGGTAGTGCAGTGCAATGTATGTCCAGGAAGGTGTAGGGGTCACCAGCACAGCGTGGTGTGTGAGTGTGTGTGTGTGTGTGTATGTGTGTGTGTGTGTGTGTGTGTGTATGTGGGGTGCAGCTCAAGCAGTCCAGTCAATTATGCCCAGCTCCCTCTGTGTGGTGTTGTGAAGCTGTATGGCCCTGTGAACAAAGGACCTCCGAAGCCTGTCAGTCCTGCAGGGGAGGGACCGGAGTCTGTCACTGATCAAACTCCTCTGATTAATGAAGATGGTGTGCAGGGGGTGACAGTCATTGTCCAATATGGAGTGCAGCCTGCTCAGGGTCCTCCTTTCAGCTATGGTAGAGAGAGCATCCAGCTCCGTGCCCACCACAGACCCTGCCTTCCTCACCAGTCTGTCCAGACGACCAGTATCCCGCTTCTTAGTGCTACCACCCCAACATGCCACAGCATAGAAGAGCACACTGGCCATAACAGACTGGTAGAACATCAGCAGCAGTCTGTTGCAGACATTGAAGGACCTCAGTCGCCTCAGGAAGTACAGCCTGCTTTGCCCCTTCCTGTATAGGGCATCTGAATTAGCAGACCAGTCCAGTTTATTGTCAAGGAGTACCCCCAATTACTTGTATGTGCAGACTGCCTCAACATTTACCCCATCAATTGAGACAGGTTCCAGTGGTGGGGTGGTTCTCCTAAAGTCCACCACCATTTCCTTGGTTTTGGTGGTGTTCAGCTGCAGTTGATTAGTCCGACACCACCCAACAAATTCCTCCACAAGGTCCCTGTACTCCCCCTCCTGTCCATCCCTGATGCACCCCACAATTGCAGTGTCATCAGAGAACTTCTGCATATGACAAGTCTCTGAGTTGTAGCTAAAATCAGTGGTGTACAGAGTAAACAGCACTGGGGAGAGCACCGTTCCCTGTGGCGCCCCTGTGCTGCTGATCACAGTCTCAGATGAGCAGTTCCCCAGTCTGACAACCTGGGGCCGTTCAGTGAGGTAATCTGTGATCCAGGTTACCAGACTAGGCTCCACTCCCATCCGCAGCAGTTTGTCCTTTAACAAAAGTGGCTGGATGGTGTTGAAAGCGCTGGAGAAATCAAAGAACATGATTCTCACAGCACTGCCTCCTTTGTCCAGGTGAGAGTGTACCCTGTGCAGCAGGTACAGGATAGCGTCCTCTACTCCCACACTCTCCCGATAGGCAAACTGCAGGGGGTCCAGTGCATGGCGAGGTACTGATACATTGAGCCTAAGGCTGGCTGTTGAGTGAACCAGGTCCCTGATCTTTTTATCACAGACTGCTGTTCCATTGTACATGCACTAATGGCTAAAATCAATTCATGGCAGGACTTTGCCTGTCAAAAGCTGGTGTTCTGCCAATTTGTAGCCTACATATCACGTTGGGGTAAATTGTGCCAGTAATTACCGAAGTAAAGCAAAACAATCTCTCATAAATCATAAATTCTCTCATAATCTCATAAACTATGCTATATAAAAGCAAGACAAATTCAATGCAAAATTACTCATTTAAGGTTTATTTACATAGTCACCCTATTAAACTATTCTTCTCTTTCAAGAGAGAACGAGTGTGTCGCATGAGGGGGTTTTGTCTAAATTTTAAAAATATCACTATTTTAGTATTAAAATGTAAGAATACAATATATAATTAGTAATTACAATAAAATGATATGTTGAAAATTAACCATTGTGCCAGTGGCACAACTTAACCCAGGCCCTTTGGCACAAATCACCCCAACCCCACAATTTTGGAAAAAATGGCACGATCCAGCTGTTTAGAACTAACATCGTGCTAAATGTATAGACTCATTGTGTAGCCTACTAAAGCACTAAAACAAGTGTGAAATGTGTTCAAAGTTGTCTGTGATTGTTCAGACACAACAATCAAAAAACACTGATCATATAAATTTTACTTTGAAAGAAAAGAAGCAGTTCATCGAGCTAAAATGCTTATTGTAGCCTACATTATTATTGTAAAACCTGTAGCAATAAGGTAGCAATAAAGGTCAGGAGCTTTCCCACAAACCTTTGCGTTGTACAGTAAACAGTGCTTGCCACTAGGAAGCGAATGAAGTGGGAAGAAGGGGGCAGGGACATGGAGCTTTTGGGAGTACCCAACAGGCTGCAACGGAAAAGAGCCCTTGGATCCAGGCGTCAGAACAAGGGCAGTCCACCCTGGACGAACTTTACCGCTGTTTAAGGGGAAACATTAAGTCGCCGTTTTGTGTATATGTTTGTTATTGGGGAAAGTTGTTTGTGTAGCACATGATCGTATATTTTCGTTGGACATACCAAACTTAGTCAGCAAGTTTGCTAGCTGAAAAAGTTAGTTAGCTAGCAAATAGCATAGTTGGCTAATTAGCTACCTAGCCAAGTTAACTTGGCTGTGTGGCTGAATTGGTTTTGTTTAGTCTGGGGGAAAGTCGGGTTGGTGGTTGGGTATTTTACCTAGGCATCTGCTGTTTATTATACATCTGCAATGAAATGACGTCCCCTTCAAATGACAGTCCTTTCTATGCTTCAAATGTCAGTGCTCTGACTGTTTGCGGGATGGATTATTCACAAGTTTATTGCTGCATCGATGCCGCCTGTTTTTGAGATATGCTCTCAAGAAAGAAAAGTAAAAACGAAGCCTCGAAACCAGCCGAAGTCCACGGAAAATATGTGAAGAAGGAGACCTCACCACTTCTAAGAAGTAAGCTAATTTATATAAGTCACTAACGTTGTGAGTTACGGACGTGTTGGGATAGCCTTGCTGGGAGTTAATAAAATATACACTACGCTGTCCTTTGGGCTATCAGAGTTGCAATGAATTTGGTTTTTCAATTGCATGATCAGTATTCATCATCGTAATGTATAAATAAATATATGCATTAGCAAAAATACAAGTTACAAGTCTTGTCAAATTCAATCAATAGGCAGAGGGATGTGATGTGGTGTGACATCGCTGTCCAGGATGGGTTCTGCTGCAAGCAGTTTTGCACTTTTTGGCACTGCCTGTATTTCTGTTTCGCTAATGAATTACACAACGGATGTTTATGTTTTGCTGCAACATACCATTAGATTACGAAAACACAATGTTTATAACATGTTCGTTGATTAGTCTACGTTTAAGGGTTCAAAGTAGGCGATGAGGGGATAAACCCTTGTAGGCCTACATGAAAACGAGTAGCACAGCCTTAAATTGCAAGATTTCAGTTAAATGATTTTAACATTTTTCTGTAAATGAAAGAACAAGGCAAACGTAATTTGTCTGTGCCGTGCACTGCTACATTGTGGGGTTAGCCTGCCAGGTGAACAGAGACAGAACAGTGCCACTTCTGATGAAATATCTGGCCCTTTAAACCGTCCGGTTACTGATGCACTTCTATATTGCGGGTATAATCTATGCTCTTTGAAAGGTAAGATGTCACCAGAAGTGTCTAATGTTAAGCAAACTAAAACCCATATGATCTAGGCCTATAGCTTATTCTGTACTAGTAGGGCCTGGCAATTCAAATCTACTCCTTTCACTTACGAATCTGTTGTTCTGGCACTGTGTTCAATGGCTTTTAGGTCTCTAGATTAGTTGTCGAAATATAAAAGGGTGAAATTCAGTTCAGATAAAATAATTTATTTTATTACTTTTAATATTTATTTTATTATTTATTACTTATTTTTCTTACATGGAACTGTCGAAGTGCTGTTTTTTTCTGCATAACAAGCTGGAAAAGTTAAGGAGAAAAACACTCAGTTATCTCTTCTTTCTTTCCCCATCTTCCACAAAAAGATCTAATGCCGCCTTTCATCCGGCACGGCCCGACTATTCCGCGGCGCGGCGAGGTTGCCCTCCCGGAGCCCATGCCTGCCTCCAGCTACCCATCGGTGGGGCCCGAGTCCGGCCCACCACGCACCGCCAAGAGCTTCCTGCGCCCGCAGCCACCGCGCTCTGCCCAGGAGGTGGCGCTCCGTGCCAGCCAACGCCTGTCCGCCCCACCATACGGCCTGCGTGGCCCTGGTGAGCTGCCGCTGGACTACGGCGGCTCCCAGCAGTCCTTCCTGTCGGCACCAGGGGCGTCGGGAGAGGCCGAGAATGGTGGCGGAGGTGGGGGGGACGTGGGAGGCGGCCGTTTCTACTACTCCGACGGTCCGCCCAACGCTGCCGCCGCTGCCATGGCCCCTGGCTACTACGAGGGCCGGAGGGCCCCACAGGGCATACGCCGACAGCAACCACCGCCACCACCACCACCTCCACCACAGCTGCCTCCCCCAGAGCGCTTCCATGATGACTATCGCTACTATGAGCACCATGCCAGCGAGCATGCCTTCCCCAGGATGCCCCCACACACCCCGCCACCAGCTCAGACCAGACCCCCCGCAGGTGAGTGAGTCTTGGGCAGGTCAGG
>CM059278.1:20232205-20249705 GCA_030347295.1 Setipinna tenuifilis | reverse complement strand
GCTTATTTATTATAGACTTAAATGTGATGTTGTAATATTACAACCCTGGTCCTCGAGGGATTAATTACAGCATATCTGCCCCTGGGCTCTGCTGTCAGCGTTCTTGCCTTCATTTTGCTTTTTGCACTCAAGTCAGCGTGTACAGCTTTTTGAAGGCTGTTCTAATATGCTTGGAGTGTCCCTGAGTGTGCCAGTAGAGCTTCAAATGCAGACCAGCTATGTCTTTGTATGTTTTACACCCACCCACATACAAACACACTTTTCCCTTTCGTCATCATTATCTGTTTGCTGGCGTTGAGTACTTTCCTCTTCCTTCTGTGTGTGAGTTTGTGTTTTGTGAAAGTAGGAATTATAATTTGAGAGAGCTTGGATTGTTCTATGTAATTTTATGTAGTAAGCCACACACACACACACACACACACAGTCCAACAGACACACACAAAAAAGATGAAATCAGGTTGTGACATCAGATGAGGTCAGGTAGTGGCCTCATGAGTGGTTGGGTGGTTGGGACTTGTATGAGAATGTTTTGCTGCTGACCCCAGGAATGAAGACGGTACGCTTGCACACAAGAACACACACACACACACACACACACACACACACACACACACACACACACACACACACACACACACACACACACACACACACACACACAGGGCAGTAGCCAATGCTGGAGGCCACAGACCTGAGAGTACAGCCTTGCCCTATGGAGGAATGCCTTTGGTTATGACTTGTTTGTGTCTTGTGTGTATGTGTGTGAGGTCTTGGTTTGGCCTGTGTGGCTGTGTGTGTGTGTATATTTGTGTGTGTGTGTCTGTGTGTGAGGGGGATGAGAACATTCCTGAGCTAAGGAACTGGAGCAGTCTCTGAGGAACAGGCTTCACTCCAGAGACTGTAGAAACATCTTTCTCTCTCTCTCTCTCCATCTCTCTCTCTCTCTGTTTCTCTGTCTCTCTCTCTCTCCATCTCTGTCTCTCTCTCTCTTTCTCTATATCTCTCTCTTTCTCTCTCTCTGTCTCTCTCTCTCTTTCTCTCTCTCTTTCTCTGTCTCTCTGTCTCTTTCTCTCTCTCTCTCTTTCTCTCTCTCTGTCTCTCTCTCTCTCTCTCTCTCTCTATTTTATCGCCTTTTACCTTTTCCGCTTTTTTTTTCTTCTCATCTTTCATTTCATAGGACTTCCCTAAACATCTTTCTTTCTTTCTCTCTCTCTCTCTCTCTCTCTCTCTCTCTCTCTCTCTCTCTCTCTCTCTCTTTCTCTCTGTCTGTCTGTCTGTCTGTCCGTCCTCATCTGTCTCCCTCTATCAATCTTTCTTTCCCTTCCTTGTCTTCAAGAGTCCAGAGAGCTAAGGCGTCATTATGTCTCATTTTTGTCCCATGTTTGTGCTCCAGAATTTGTATCTGTAAATAAAATAAAGTGATGTGTGGGTGTGAGAAAGCAAATAAAACAAATGCAATTTATATGTAATTTTTTATGCAGTACATGCTACACACATGCACACACACACATGCACACACAGTCCGAAGGACAATAACAAAAAAAAAAAAGATGAAATCGGGTTGTGACATCAGGTGCGGTCAAGTAGTGACCGGGATTTGTATGAGAATGTTTTGCTGCTGACCACATACACGTAGGGAAAAAAAATGTTTCGTTTAAAAAAAAAAAAAAAAGGCTTGACAAAAACGTGTGTTGCCTCTCATGTTGAAGCACAACATTTTTCTTTGTCAGAACATTCTCAGCACTGTTATTTGTGTCTAGACTGAAGCCTAGTGAGGCTTAGTCATTAACCTCCACTCGCCTCCTCCACCCTCCTTCTCCTTGTCCGTCCACGTGTCTATCTCTTCATTTTATTTTATTTTTTTTCTATTTTTCTTCTCCGTCTTGACCTTGCACTACTATTTATGTATTCTATGTTGTAAATATTCTTTTTACCTGTTTGCACTGGATAAGGAGTTGCCTTGAAGCTCATTGTAATTCATAGTGTACATTGCATGTGTGTGTAGTGACAATAAAAGGCATTCTATTCTATTCTATTCTAATTATTCTATTCTAATTATTCTATTCTATTCTAATTATTCTATTCTAATTATTCTATTCTAATCTATTCTATTCTACTTATTCTATTCCCTCCCCGTAGGCATCGGGCGGATGCAGGCCAAGTCCCTGGGCAACCTGTCCAGCCCCAGCACCAGCGACGAGCTCCCGCTGCCGGCCGGCTGGTCAGTGGACTGGACCATCCGCGGGCGGCGCTACTACATCGACCACAACACCAACACCACGCACTGGAGCCACCCGCTGGAGCGCGAGGGCCTGCCGCCCGGCTGGGAGAAGGTGGAGTCGGCCGAGTTTGGCGTCTACTACGTGGACCACGTCAACAAGCGCGCCCAGTACCGCCACCCCTGCGCCCCCAGGTGAGCCTAGGTCTGAGGGTGGGGGTTGAGAGGGGTGGAAGATTGAGTTGTGGGGGGGGTGGGGTGATTTGCCCTACAAAGGCAAAGTGCAGTAACTGCGTGAACATTGCAACTGAGAAAAATGCCTCATGTTATTGAAGGTATAATGGTGGTGATAAATAGGAAGAAGCTGTTTGGGGAGGTTTGAGACCTGCGCTGCCCTACAAAGGCAAAGTGCAGTAACTGCGTGAACACTGCAACTGAGAAAAATGCCTTTAATGTTCTTGGAGGTATAATGGTGGTGACACTTTTATGTATTTTGTTAATAGGAAGAAGCAAACGACTAAGTCACAAGACAAAGGAGGTGTTACAAAGGTGTCAAATTTCAGTCTAAACTCAGTTTGACAAAATATGCAAGTCACTACCCTTTGGCTTTGTAGGGCATTGTAGTTTGGTGGTCTGGTGGTCAGGACTTGCAACAGGCACACCAAATAGTTGTGAGCTTAATGCCAAGGCCCGCCACCATCGTGCCCCTAAGCAAGTCCCTTTAACTCCAGGTTGCTCCATGGACTCTCTCCCTGTAGTGTATGTCACTCTGGATAAGAGCATTTTGTACATGACATGGAATTAAAATCAGAATTCAGAATCAGTTTTATTGGACAAGTATACTTGCACATACAAGGAATTTACATTCAACATATAGACATGTAGTAGTATACATATAATATAAAATACAATAGACAAGTAGAAATATATATATGCACCTAAATATATATGCATATAATATACAAGTGGGACAAAATAGTACCAGCACCTGTGTTTTCCATAGGTGGGCTGGGGAGGGAGAGGGGTTAGGGTTAGGGGCGGTCTGGAGGACCATGATCAGGACCTGTAACGGGAACATCAGGTGGTTGTGAGTTCAGTCACATGGTGGTGCTACGACTGGCTCAAAGTTCGCAGCAAAAAACCAAAGGAGAGACAGAGACCAAATTGAGTAGATCTGCTGAACAACCAAAATGCAAAATTTACACAAAAAAAGCATAAGGGAAATCAAAAACAAAACACAAAGCAACAGGGCAAGGCAGTCGTGCAGCATGAAGCTCACCTGCAGCAGATATCTTCTGAAATGAGCAGGTTTTAAAGGGCAGAGGGGGGGGAACAGCTGATTAGGGCAGGCAGGCAACGTCACTCCAAGCAGGTGGCAATCGGGTAGATCAGTTCAGGTAAATCACAACAGCGGCAGCGCTCAGCGGCAACGCTGAAAGTCGTCACACATGGAGCCTACTGCTGCGTGATCATTCCTCTCGCCTCTTGCAATGCCTCTCTCCCTCTTCACACCTGGTGTCGGTTTTCAGTTTGCACTTTGGTTTCATTTCTGCTGTTTGGTCATCTTGGAGCCTGTTTTCTACATCAGCAACATATTTGGTTTTTATTCCCTTCATCCCTCCATTTCTTTAGTGCCTTTACCATTTCTTTCTCTTTCTCTCTCTCTCTCTCTCTGTCTCTCTGTCTCTCTTTCTCCCTCTGTCTGTCTACTGTAGTGTGCCTCGGTATGACCAGCCCCCGCCCCTCCCCCCTCCGGTGACGTACCAGCCTCGTCCGTCTGAGCGCGTGCAGCCGGTCCTGGTGCCCGCCAACCCCTACCACACGGCAGAGATCCCCGACTGGCTCCAGGTCTACGCCAGAGCCCCACTCAAGTCAGTATTTACTCTCTCTCCTCCTCTCTCTCTCTCCCTCTCTCTCTATCTCTCTCTCTCTCTTTCTTTCTTTCCTTCTTTTTTTCTTTCTTTCTTTCTTTCTTTCTTTCTTTCTCTCCCTCTCTCTCTCTCTCTGTGGAATGAGCTAGCCGTCAACGTCAGCTTTTATTGTCAAAAACCATATATACAGGTCATACAAAAGATTTGAAATTGTAGTGCTTACTAGACCCACAGTGTAACACTAAACATCTTGTATACATAACAATATAAACATAGCAAACCTAATGTAACATAACTGTGCGTGTGTGTGTGCGTGTGTGTGTGCGTGTGTGTGTGCGTGTGTGTGCGTGCGCGTGTGCGTGCGTGCGCGTGTGCGTGTGCGTGTGTACGGACCCACAGGTACGACCACATCCTGAAGTGGGAGCTGTTCCAGCTGGTGGACCTGGACACGTACCAGGGCATGCTGAAGCTGCTGTTCATGAAGGAGCTGGAGCGCATCGTCAAGTCCTACGAGTCCTACCGGCAGGCCCTGCTGGCCGAGGTGGAGGCGCGGCAGCAGCGCCAGCAGTGGTACGCCCAGCAGGCCCCGCCGCCCAACAGCTACCCCGTCAACATGTGACCGGCCAGGGCAGATAGGGACACACGGCCGGCCAGCCGGACAGCCATGGGCATAGCCAGGGAGAAGAAGCCTGAAAAAGAGCCTGAAAGCTGGATGGAAGGCATGGGGGGAGTGGGGGAGGAGGAAGGATTGAAGGGAACAGCATCAACAACATCGACATCATATACAAGGGGAATAAGTCCAGCTTATTTGAAAGATTGCTGGAAAACCCATTGCCTCCAAATGTGTTAAGTAAATCTCATTTTCTATTTCAAGTTGTTGTGCAGACCTTAGTCAAAATGGCTTACAATAGTATGGTTACATTTACATATAAGTTTGAGGCAACGAATTTCCAATGATTTTTTTTTTTAAAGTAAGCTGGACTTTTGCTGGATTATTGAAAGCTAATGGGAAGGCATGTGGGAGAAATATGGAAGGGAACATGAAGATGATGATGAAGAAGAAGATGATGATTCTGATTGTGGTGGTGATGATGGTTGATGGTTGATGGTGGTTGTGGAAAATGCACCTCCCAACCTGTCCATCTGTCTCGTTTCCCTGATTAGTGCATTATGGCCAGGCAGTCCTGTTGTGGTCAGGGCACGTCAGTTTTCAGACCTTATTCCCCTCCCCCCACCCCACCCTCCAACCTATGTCTCATGTGTGTCTATGTGCCCACGACATACCTGGAAGAGAGACCTGGAGGCGCGGATATAAGGCAGGCTGGGAAGTCATGGGGCGAGCTGGAGAAGACCGGCCATGAACCATCTCTCTCCAACTGTCTCTGTTCTTGGCTAAGCTCTAGGAGGAGATAAATCCTGGAGATAGAAATGACAAAATGACATCTCTCTCTCTCTCTTTCGCTTGTGGTGGCACATCGAGCATCTCGTGGCAGTGTCACACTTTGCATGAGCCTTCAACCAACTACGCAATGGGAGAAACAACTTTACTTCTTTGACTCCTCATTTTGATGACTGACACCACATCGGAGCTGCTTTGATGTTTTTGTTGTTGTTGTTGTTTTTCGTTAGTTATTGTTCTTTATGCCAAACACATTAGTGCCTTTGCCACTCAAACCAAACCCAGCAGAACTGAAATTATGAGACGACAATGGTCAGTGGACTACATTTGATCAACAGACTTCCTCTTGTTTACAAATGTAACAGGCTTTATGGGTCTACTATCATTTAAAGATTCACTCCATTTACACTACACAGAAAAGTGTGTTTGTGTGTTTGCGTGTGTGCGTGTGTTTGTCTGTCTGTCTGTCTGTGTTTGTTTGTCTGTGGGTGTGTCTGCGCGTGCCTGTGTGCATGTTGCACGTGTGCTCATTTGAGAGGGACAGAGGCAAATTGATTTTTTTTTTTGTTAGCTGATATAGGCAGCTTCCCTTTTACAGAGTGTTTATATGTGTGTATGTATTGTGTTGCCTCGTAAAAAATGTTTGATACTTTAAAAGTATTTTTATAATGGTATTTCATTCATAATCCTCAGTGTAAGTGACAACTCTTCTCTTCTCTTTACAATGTGTCAGTGCTCTTATGAGACAATCCTCTCTGTTCACCCGGCTGGTCTTCTGACAGAAGCAGGGGATTCAGCTTGGGCAGTATGTCTTATTTTAAAGACGGTATATTAATGTATTTTAAAGATGGTGAACTTTGAAAGCCCATACTTTAGTCTTGCCGAATGCCTTGTGGTCACAGTGGCTTTTGGCACGCTCTGCTTTATTCTGAAGACCTGGTCATTATATGGTTGTTGTTTTTTTTGTCATTCAGTGCTCTCTGTATCATTAAAAATATATTATAATCTAATATACTTATGTATTTAGACTACTGAGGTCATTTCTGTCATTCAGAAACTTTTTCTTATTGCATTTTCTCTTCTTTGACTCTGGCTTTGACCACATTCCGCTGAATATTGGTGCCGTTTTAGTAAGGGAATAACCGCTTCTGCTGCAGCTACTAGTGCCCCATGTTAAAGTTAAAGAACGGTTAAGGAACTCTGGAACTCTTTAACAAAGGGTTAAGAGTTAAGTCTTGGGGAGTTAAATGACTGTAAATGTAACAGTAAGCAAAGCAGTGTACCACTTCCTCCTTCAGACATGGATAAAGTAAACGGTGTGCTACAATCCGTCTCTGACCGGAGGTGTAACATAAGACATGCTGTGCTTGTCTGAGGTGGAACCGTGTGGAATAAAGATGGCAAAAGGTCAAGGTGCATACCATTGAAAAGGATGCGTGCCTGCATGTGTGCGTGTGTCTCAAGGCTGATTATTTCACCAAGTATGTCAGTCTCCTGAAACCTCCTGTACTGCCTTACCCCCGGTCGCGCAACGGCATCCAGGGTAAGAACTCTTCGTCTTTGAGATAAAAGTAAAAGGTGTTTGCAACAACTTTGTAAAGTCCCATTTCCCATGACACTTACCTACTGGTGTGTAGAACTGTTTTCCACTGAATAAATGCAATTCAGTTTTGCTGACAAAGGAGAAGTAACAGTCCAAAATTGTCCCGGGGGTGGGGGGGGGGGGGGGTGTGACTGGTTGAAAACCCAAAGCTTCATCCCCATGAGTAGGCACTAGATGTCTGGAGCCATTAATGGGAATTAATTCATGAGAATGTGCTTTCTGAGACGCAAGAGAAAAGTGTTTGTGTTTATGTGCCAGTTCGTATATGTGTGTCACTCGTCAGTGTGTGAGGTGAGTGTGTATGGACATGTTTTTGTGAGTGTGGGGGAAAGAAATAGCTATTGTTAAGTCCAGATGGAAAAGAAGTCCCCATACTAGGCTCTAAGTCTTTTGATGAAAACCAGATTTGGATTGTGAGTGAGCTGCTGACTGAGGAAACACACTCTCTGTGAAGACATTTAATTCATCTGGATTGCCTTCCATTCCTCAGAAAGTGTGTGTGTGTGTGTGTGTGTTTGGCACCTCGCTTGATGAGGAAACTATTCTGGCTATGAGTTGAAACTAAGCAGATGTATACAACCTACGAACCGTTCCAAACAAAGGCGTAATTGCATCCATTTTGGGATGTTATGTTTGCATGAAGAGATATTTTAATAGTAAAAAATTAGATTGATTAATAGTTTGGCATAGATGTACCGAATATACAGAGATACTTTAATTCCCTAATGTGCAAAAACAAAGGGTAGCACCTTATTTTAACAGTGCTTTTTACAGTGTATATATATATACAGGTAACAACATGTGACATTATGTACTTATACTGTATATACATTAAACCAACACTAAGGTAACAGTGTAAATTCATAATATTGCATGTTGTTACACATTTTATTACACCGCACTTCATTATGTGAAAACACTAATAGGAACCTGTAACATAAAGTGTAGTTATGTGTCTGCAAATATGTCTTGTGCCATAATTTAAAAATGATGGAGCAGAGCAGATTACACATTCCATGAGAGACGAAGTCAACTTGCTTGGCCCAGCTCATTTATCTTCTGCTCCCGCTCATTACCGATTAGTCTTTCAAAATCACTACTTTTTCTTTTCACAATACCCATGTCAGTGGCATGAGAGCATTAACTAAGTTTGCTAAATTTTCCTTCCTGTTCTCTAAAGGATGTTTTTTAGTGTACAAAATCACAAATCACCCAACATTAAATAAATCAGTTGAAGTTGCAAAAAAAACTAGTAGTAGGTGCATTAGTTGGAAGTTAGGTCTTTGTGTCTTTGTGTCTCAGCCTGGTGCAATGTACAAGGAGTTATCTTCCAAAGGACCATTGTCCTCCTTTCTGGTTGGGGATTAAATATTCTACAAAAGATTGTGTTCAGAATGCTTATCTCACCAACATTCCTGTCTCACTGGTGGGATGGCACCTGCAGAATTCCACCTGAATCCTGAGATTAGAGCAGAGTTGTCATACTGTTCTAGCTCTTCATCTAATATGAGTGTATAATTCTACCGCTGTCAACAGGAAATATACGTCTCTTGAAATTCCACACAGGACAAATATATGTTTTTCCCATTTAATAAAAAGATGGTCTGCCATGTCTAAAGGTCTGTGATGTAACACAGCATGGAAGACAGTGCTGAAACAAGCAGGACTGCTTTGTGGCAGAGAGTCACGTGAAGACTGAATAACACACTCAGATTTCAAACATAAGCCTTTATATACAGAGCATAAAAGCTCACAGATGCATATAAGCTATTTGTGGTTTATAAATGTCTTATAACATCTCTATGCACGACATATGACGTTCTTATCTGTTACAGTGTAAACTTACTTCATCTAAGCTCCAATATACCCCTCCAAATCCCCTTAAATGAAACGGACCTGAGTCCCATTTTACGTGCTGCCGTCACAGACCGAAAGAAACCAATCCAACCCAAAACACTTAAATTTACAATATCTATGTGAAGCAAAAAAAAATCTCTTTTCAATAACTTTTATAATATGTACACCAAGCATCTCATCAGAACCCCTACCCCCACCCATTTTTAACATTACCAGGAAAACAAAAATCTTAAGTTACAAATCAACACCGTACAATCTAGAAAGGGGGACAAGCCACTGAGTCAACAGGCCATGGGGGTATATTCCAAAGATGGTTGAGAGACAAACCTGGTTTATTTAACCCAGTGGTAGTTGTAAACCTGACTGAGGCAAAGCCTGTTAAGTTGAGAATGAGAATGAAAGAGAATGAAGCCCTGGCCTCTTTCTACTAACAGGTTTAGCTGACTAGCTACCTCTGCGTAAACTAAACCAGGTTTATCACTTAACCACCTTTGTAGCATAACCCCCAGGGAGGGAGGGGTGCAGGTGTTGGGCCAAACATAACGAGCATTCTGGTTCCACAAGGTCACAGGGATTAGCGAATAGGGTAGTGAGTGGGCAGGGGTGAAGTGGGAGAGTGGGGTGGGGTGGGGTCGGGTCGGGGGAGTTGTCACAAGGCCCATAGCATCCCCCACATGCATCAACCATTGTGGTTGGGCGAGTCACAAAACAATACTACAGGAATAAACAAGCAAACACAACAGAATGGGGCTCAACTGCATGTGGTCAACAACAATAATTAGATAATGGGTGCAAATGTCATTTTTCAGGGAGAAAGACAATTCCAAAGTGACCGTAAAGCCTTCATAAAAGTGTTATGCACTTCTCCAACCGTAATACAAATGTTTTTCAGCTGTTCACAAACAAGTTTCCTGTGATGTTAACCAGTTATGAAGACTTTATTTCATACCATGTATTTACGTAAAGTACACTTGTGGAGGAGCAACCTTAACCAAAGATGAGAAATGGTGCAGTTCAGTGCAGAAATGAAGGGCACTTTGTACAGTGAGGCAGACAAAGGTCCCAAACCTGTGTGACTGCTTTAGCCTGAAGTGACAGAAGAAACCATGAGAACACTTCAACAGTAGGAATCCTAATTAGATGCCTCCTGTGGCCGCCACAGTCATCGGCACACAGACACGAAACCATTTCCATGAAAGTAATAAGCAAAAAAGAGAGAGGCAAACTGGTTTGTGTATGAAGGCTTAAGCACATTTGACACAAAAGCGGTGGTGGTCTAAGATCTCTTTTAAATCGTGACAGGAAATGCTAGGTAATAACTTGGACACCGATGGCCAGAGCTTTGACTTTTGTGCCCTTGTCTTTAAATCCACCTATTTCTCATCAGACTACATTCTACAAATGCCACAAGTGCAGGAAGGGAATGACAATGGGTAATGTCTGTATGTGCAAGTGTGTTTACAACCGTGAGGGTGCAAAAAATGTCACTAGGCTAATTGTATAGTCGCTTGTGTGTTTATCAAACTAGGGCGGACGAACCTGCACTATAAACATACTGACATATCTTATGCCTGAAGTACAACTTGGCAGACTGCAGTAACAGGCAAAGCTCCCACCCTGTGTGTGTGTGTGTGTGTGTGTGTGTGTGTGTGTGTGTGAATGTGAATGTTACTCACTACAACCACTGTACCCTTCTGTAACTCCTTAACCTAATTTGCAACTCTCCTACCTACAGGCTGTTGTAGATTCTTTACATGTGCCTACTAAAAACACGGGAGCAGAAAATGGCTAGCCAGTGTACTTAAGTAGGACCAGACAGGCAATAAGACTGAGGCTTTGTCATCGTTTTCTTCAGGTTTGTCGTCCAAAAAGCATCTGTGATGGCATCGCAGTGTTGGCGGGGGTTTAGCTTGGCACACAGTTGTTCTATCTACACCAACTGAAAACACAGGGAAAAAAAAATATAGGAAGCCCTACTACGGCCTTCAGACAATAAGAAGTACAGTAAGTATTTAAGTAGAGTATACCTCACCAAGGATGGGCTGATCTGGAGTGGACAGAGACGTTTCACCATGCTTACTGGAAAAGGTGCGTTACTTGAGTGATCTCAGACAGGTTCAAACATGTAGGAATAATAGGACTATTAGCGACGACAATAGTAACCCGTTTAAAGAGATCTAAATCTTTTGGATCAAAGAACTTTTTTTTGTTTCTTGTTTTTTTTTTTTTTTTTAACGCTGAAGAGTCAGTATTTGCACTGTGGTTCCACTATCTCCAGAGAAAGAAACAGAGACGGCTCGGCCACAGAGCTCCCTGGTGTTACCGATTCTCATGACATCACTTGTATCCATGACATCACCTCTGCATCATGTGACTATTTTGTTTGAACCTTGTGATGTTTGCCCTGCTCGCAGGTATCAGTGCTTATCTGAGATAAGCCAGGGTTTGAGTCCTGTTTTTCTTCACGGTGTGAACCATTACTCGCCTTTCAAAAACCTACCCACCACCCCCCTGAGTGCCTATTGACCTGTAAAAGTGGTGCAGCTACAACCAAACTGCCGGTGTATAACACAACACCATCCCCTATACCCCCACAACACCAACACCTTCCTCTCACCCATTACCTCTTCTCCTGGCTCCACCCTCCCTTCCAGGTGATGGACAGGTTTACAGATGTTTTGGCAACCGGGGAGTGTTAGCTATGTGGCGATGATGATGACTATGATCATGATGAAGATGGTGATGGTAAGGGCTGTGATAAGGGTGTGGTTCCACACAAGCCTGAGTGCCATTTGCCAGGGGCAGGTTGGTAGAAAGGAAGGGGGTGGTGGGGTTGGGTTGGGTTGGGTTGGTGGAGGCAGGTGGGCATCATGTTTGCTCTCAGGTTTGTTTTTTAAGCCTAAAAGATGTAAGTGCATCATTGGACAGCTCCAGACAGTGCCAGAGCAGAAAAAAGACAGCCTGTTGGGTGTGTGGTCCCTCTCTTTTTTTTCTCTCTCTCGCTCTCTCTTTTTCTGTCCCTCCCTCCCTTTCCACTTTCTTTTTCTTTCTTATATCCCTTGTTCTACTTCCTCTTTCTTGTTACAGCATCTTGCTCCCCGTTTCTATGTCTCTTCTGTGTTCTTTTAGTTCCCCTGTCTTTTTTCTTCATCTCCACCCCTCCCTCCCCTCCCGCCCACCCACTTCCCTCTGTGACCCCACTGTCCATCGTGCTCCTGGCATGACCCATGATCCTTTGCGGTCTGCCGTTCAGTTCCTCTTCCTGTTCTGCTCCTCCTGCTGCTCGGCCCCTTGGCCAGGGAAGGCGTGGTTATAAAGATGGCGGTGATTGGCCGCTGCATTGTACAGCTTGTAGAGAGCCTGCAAGAGAGACACACATGCTCATTGGCTTACAGTCCACTTCATTCAGTCTGATTTTATTTAATTTTTATTTATTTAATTTTATTTATTTCAATTTACTGTGCTACCACTAACTTTATTCCTATTTTGTCTCTTTTTACTAAGTCACACTGTTTTCTACCACATTCATCATTTTTAACGTCAGTGATTCAGCGAAATTAAAAAAAAATGTCTTGTAATTCCAGTAGTGTTTGATGTATAAAGCGTCACTCCAAGACATTAGCGATACTAACAATACATAATTATTAATAACCTACGGGTAAAGATGACTTAACTTCTAACAACACTACAAAATTCCCAGTTTCGTAGCATACAATAGCATACCCAACCAATGCCTCCTGATGTTGGATTACGAAGGGCAGAGTTGATGAAGCGCTCCTGTGGACTCACCTCATTTGTGCTCCCCTACAGGGAGGAAGAAGAGAAGACACACTCACTCAACACCACAGGAAATGCCCACATTCTGTCACACGCTTAATGTGGCTGTTGTGTCTGACTTCACAGAAATGGCACATTAATGTTTCTGACTGGGGACTTGAGTTTTTAACACAAATGGGAAAGTCACAAAGTGTGTGTGTGTGTGTGTGTGGGGGGGGGGGGGGGGTATGTGTGTTTATAAGGTATGTTGATTTGTGTGCATATGTATGAATGTAGATTTATGAAGACAGACTAGAGTATATGTTTGTTTGTATGGTTGTAGGTACAAAAGAGGTATGCGGGACCAAAATGCTTAAAACTGCCCCATCCTGTATGCAGTATCAAGTACATAGCTATACATCAATTTACACCTAATGTAATAAGTGTTTATCTCCCTTAACAATAGGAAACTCTTTTCTGATTGGCTGATAAGGTGGGCACTATACTGGTTCTATAACTGGTTACCTTTGAAGTAGATCTCGGACATTCAAATCACTGTTCCATACAGAGACTGTATGTCAATGGTTCCATATGAATGCACTTATAAATGGTAACCATAACAACTCTAGTTGGCATTAATTAAATGACTTAAATGTTCTACTTTTACCTAATGGATGCTATAAAGTAGCAAATCAACTGGTTATTTCAGTAGTTCATTCATAGTTTATTTAAATATGGAGGGAATTGGGAACTGTTTTGTAGATGCAAACGGGAGATAAGCATGATAATGGCCTTCGAGGTGACTGGTTTTGTGGAAGTTTTTTTTCCTTCACCTCGCCATTACTTCCACGGAAGCGGTCACCTCGGCAGCCGTTATCTCTTACGTAAACCAATGAGATACATTATGAGCCTTTGTTGCTGACGAATCTCCACCTCACCTGATCCCACAGAGCCCCAGCCACCTGGTCAATGACGGCACCCAGCTCGCGGTACTCGCCCGAGTAGCGGATGTACGCCCAGGTGCAGAGCGTGATGAGCGCCAGGCCCAGCACCATGTTGCACACGCTGGCGATCACGTCGACGCCCACGAAGCCCGTGATGCCGGCGGCCACGTACATGACGAAGATGACCACGAAGAGCGTGGCGGGCGTGCGCGCGGCATGGAAGATGTTCTTGGAGTCGTTGTGCTTGATGTACTGCACAAACAGCTCGTCCACCTCCGTCTCCAGCTGCTGCAGGTAGCGCCGGCTGAACTCCTCGCCGCCCATCTTCTTCACGCCGCGGAACACGGCCAGGGCCTCCTGCCGGATATCGGCGTGCCGCGCCTGCAGCTCGCTCGGCGCCAGGAACGGACGGTCGCCACCGCTCACCTGTCGGAGGTTCAAAGTTCAAAGGTCAAGGTCAAGTTTGGGTTTAAGTCAAGTTCAGGTTCGAGCTAATTTTATGGAACCTCGAGCAGTGTTCCGCACCAAGGATATTGTGTTTTGTGCCAGAGGTTGTTTACTTGTTAGTAAGGGGCTAAACACGAAACGTTATGAACAGATTGACTTATCACATGTCCTCCAACTTAAGAAAAAGGAGTAAAACAAAACATGGAAATTGAACAGGTTCAGCTGTGGTAGCATCATGGAACACAGGGTGTACTGTGCCACATACTGACAGTGGATTCAGTGAACTTGGATTCAGAAGCTACAATTCAGTACCACATATTCCAAATGACCTGGTTCTATACCTGGTAATGATTTTGACAACTAACTGCCCTACCTTGCTGAAGAGCTGTGCTTTTTAGAATCAGCTAATTTAATGAATGGCTGGAACAAATACACAATATTGGATTGTACTGTAGCTTCTAAAGCCAAGCTGCCCATCACTGCATACTGATACAAGAAAATGTTCCCTTTGAAAGGGTGTGATTTCATGCATGTAGTCTAACAAGGGCAGATAAGCAAACACAAGGTCGTCAATGCATAGACACAGAACCATGAAGAAAGGGCAACAACATGGACATGAGCAATGCCAATGCCATTAATAGATCACATGCATTATGGGTAAAAAGTGAATAGGAAGGATGGACAAAAGAGAGAAATGTGTGACTGGACAATAAGCAATAACAGATGACAATGGGTGAATGAATAGATGGCTAAACTGAAAGAATAATGATGGTGGTGATGATGATGATAATGATGATGATTACCATACTCTGGAGGGATTATATTAATAAAGTAAAGGTGGTTGGATAAAGAGATGAAGAAATGAACGGCCACTTTACCTCCTCCATCTTCTTGCTGTACAGGTCTTTGGCTGCTGCTACGGCTGCCAAGTTATTAGCTTCAGCTGTAGCCTGCAGAGCAAAAATATTTACACACAAATAATAAATATAAAGAAAACCCTACTTTCTTATAGTATCATTTACATCACTGAATTATATTTTAATGTTGGTAATATTTCTCTGACTGATGTTTCTTGTCATAATGAAAGAGGGAGTAACTTGTTTTTTTGCATAACTGGGATTTTTGTTGTTAAAATTATTTCATGTCAGTATTGCATAATGACGGCATAACACAATAGCGAATTCCCCACACATCCTAACAATTCAAAACTAATTTAAAACAATACACTCTCTCTTTTTTTCTTATTGTTGGCATACACGCAGAAATAGAATAAAGTGAAGGTACCTGTAGCATTGACTTAGGATGTGGCAGTTCTTCCCCCTGATATATTTTTATGTAAGCCTGAAACAGAAAAAAAAACATTTTATTATCTCACCGTTCACCATTACTCTTTGCACTGATGTAAACAAAACATCAAGACTTATCCTGATTTACTGCATGTGCTTCTAAGTCTTATCTTACTAATAGTGGATAGTTATGAACTATTATAAAAAAAAACATACAGTACAGCTGATTGTAAAGACCCTTCTCTTTGTAAAAACCCTTCTCTTCTGAGACTGCTTCCCTTCCTAACAAAACTAACAACCACTAAACCAACTCCCTCCCTAGGTGCCTCATGCTTCTATAATTCTCCCTGTGTAGGAAGTATGTGTGTCTGTAGTGTCCCTGCTCTGGAAAACTTACTTAGGCACATGCATCTCCTTGTATGTATGAAGGTAGTCTGCTTACTCTGTGTTCCTCTACACCTCGATTTGGATAAAAGCATCTGTGTTCCTCTACAAGTCACTTTGAATAAAAGCATCTGCTAAGTGTAACGTAATGTCATGTAATGTATAGCAATTAAAAAAAGAAACATTTCTGCTTTTGTCAAAGGTCATGGCTACTGAGGCCATGACCATGAGAACAAAATGTGCTTATTTGGATTTATAATAATAAATTATCAGATTTAGAAGGGTCGTTTATTTATGGCACGCTCACTAAAATTCTATCTGTGAACTAAGCAGCAATCCCGGCTCTCACCCAGCCGTGTGTCAGCGAAGACAGCTGGACAGGTCATCTTTGCCGGACTCACCTTGAAGTACTCGAGCAGGCCTCGGCAGGTGATGTTGCTGCCGTTGATCTCCTTGACGTCCAGGTTGCGGGGGCTCAGCAACCAGGGCACCAGCACACGCAGGTGGTTGGTGAACTCGGGGTCGATCTCTGCAGGACATGGGGGACAGACACCACACACCACAGCACAGGTCAACAGCTTGGCCCACACTCACGGCCCGTCAACACCCACCCACTAACAGTGACAGTTATGCACTTTCAGTCCATTAGCAACTTCCATCACATCAGTTGATGAATGGATAGGCTATTTGTAGCTAAACACTGTCCCAAAGGTGCCATATTTTTTAAAAGTTAGCATGAGATACAAATACTGTACATGTATAGCCTAACATGTGTGAATGTATACCATATTCACATATTCAAGATTAAGGTAAAGCACAAGTATGTGTGTTTCCTAAGTTTTACACCCATGATTTGCTCGGTGATTTGCAGCTTTCAGAAAGCTGTTGAGATACAGGAACAACTTTAGCCTGACACACACAGGAGAGATGTTTTTAAAAATCTTATGAGCACCTCGAAGTCTGCCATCAAAGTTTGGGTTAGTGGCCACCTTTAGGCCCGGGTGTGGCATGAGAAAGCAGGAGATGTTGGTGAAGCAGGAGTGGATGTGTTTCCGTACGTTCTGGAGCTCTTCGTGCTGGTTCTCTGAGATCTAAAACAAAGCCAATCGCCAACAGTCAGCATGTAATATTAAATGGTCACGTTAGCGCCCCCTAGTGGGCATTTGTAAAAACAATTTACGTGTCCGTTATTAAAATGTCTATTTGTACAGGCAGTCCCTTTTAACACGATGACCTCTTACCTTCAGTCTCTTTTCGAGGAACTTCATTCCCCCTTCCTGTCCATAGGAGAATTCATATGGAAAGCTCCAATCCCGCACCAGGAAGATCATCGACTAAAACACATTTGACATCACAGGTGAGGGCATGTTGGCAAATCTGTCATCTGTTGTCAAAAACCTCACAAATCCCTGTAGTCAAGTGCCAATCTAGATATGGACAGCCTGAAGTGGCATTAGCCATTATAAAATAGAATCTACATGCTTGAGTTGACGGGATAAAATGACTTTTTGCACTTAGGAAAAAGAAATCAGAGACTTAAAAAAATATATTGAGAGCGAAGTTATTTCCCAAAGGAGAGTGAGCACCTGGAATGGTTTCAGGAATGTTTCCTCCATGGCTAGTCTGCCATACTCGGTGAAAAGCTGCAGAAACACAGACCAAAGCAAATACAAACAATGAAAAGCTGACTCCTGTTGGTGGGCTTGTGTGTCTGTGTGCGTGTGTGCATGAGAGA
>CM059278.1:20219705-20227205 GCA_030347295.1 Setipinna tenuifilis | reverse complement strand
ATAGATGGATACACACACCACACTGCTGAGTAACACCTCTATCAGCTGCTCTGCTACTGACAATCGGCCACTAGTGTTGAGAAAACGTTGCGGGAGCGTTGTGGAGACATTAGCCAGCTGGGCAGTGGCAGTGGTTTTTTGGGTAGAGTGAATCAGGCATGGAGGCTTGAGTCTCTCGCTCTCCTGCTCTCTCTTGCGGCTTGCTGGCCATGACTAGGCTGTGTGAGATGGCTTTGGGTTAGGTCATGCCATGCAAACAAAGGTGGGTGGGGGACACTTTGTGTGTGTGTATGTGTGTGTGTTTTGGGGGTGTGGTTGTGTAGACTGTATGCATGTTTGTGTGTGTCTATGTGAATGGAAAAAAAGAACTTTAATGGAAAGTGGAAAATTCACAGACAGTTATGCTGATTCAGTGTGCCCTGCATGTGAATGGCCAGTCATAGTAAATAAAATATAAATAAAATAAAATAAAATAGATATATATATACACATATATAAATAAAAACATAACCAAAGAACTGAAGTAGGAAATGTGAAATGCTGCTGAAAAACTACAGGGAGAATGACAATGACTTCAGGGTCTCTACATAGAAAAGCTACTAGTGCCCACTCCCTTTTTTATTTATCACAAGATAATGGTCAGCCGTCCCCAAGGGCACTGGATTCTGTTCACCCTGGGAAGACTCATTCTCGCGAAATCCACATAGACAAAAATACATTGACATGTTTCAGTTGGACTATTCAGCTCATTTTTTAACCTTTATATGTAGGTTCTACAATATTACTGTGTGATTAATGTCTTTGATATGGCAGCTTATATGCAAGGGAGATCAATAGCTTGAGAAGATGACCAAGCAGAATTTCTTTCAACCTGTACTAACCATCCATTTATAATGCTTTTTTTTTCTAAAAAAACAAAACAAAACAAAACAAATTAAACCCATAGCCTTGTTATATAGCCAAGCTAACCGTTACCCCATTCCACAAATAACCTCAAGTAGCCTATTGTAAGTATATCTCTGCCATAAACTATGAAATTATGTGTATTTATGCTTTTATGGTCTCAGTCAGTGCACCGTGGGCTTGCAAACCTTTCCCACACGACAAAAGCCCAGCTGCGAAGTCTCAGATCCGGTTTAAGCCACAGAGGGAGGCCGAACCTCCTCATAATTACACATGTTCCTCTTATTTAAAGGTTATCCTTTTACACTTGAGGAAAGAACAGCAAACTGGGAAATGGGAGGAAAGTCCACTGTGTCCTAATCCACCTATAGGTACACTAATGTATTCACAGATTCCCGATACAAAGATTAGTGATCCGGTCCCTGTTGTAGAATTATAAAAGCAAACGAGTGAGTGCTGCTGTCCTACCACATGTAGCCACCACTGATACAATTTAGACTACTTTGTTTATCTTCGCCCTTACCTGTGTGCCATCCACGCCAAGAGGGTCACCATCATGCCCAAGGATTTATCCAGCTGGCTCGCAGGATAAGGGGCGAGAGGGCCTAAACCCCGCCAGCCAGCCTCTGGGCCCTCTACGGAGGATTCTGCATATTTATCATATTTTACACGATTGTGGACATTTTTTATTTCTTGTACCTATTTTCTCTTCCTTCCTTCCTATGTTTAATTGTATTTTATTTTAAAATTTGTGTAAAGCACATTGAACTGCATTTATGTATGAAATGCGCTATACAAATAAATTTGACTTGACTTGACTTTGATAAAATCAAATTGAGCTCAAAATTAGTAAACACCCTGCCCAAAAAACGTAAACAAACGAATTGCGTTTTCTCCTGTAGGCTTCTATCTGCCCTCTGTGACAGCTGGCCGAACCTTTTTTATGACTCACGGTCTCCTGGGACATCCTCACTTCTCAGCATGTGGCAGCTTGCTCGTTAACCTGTTATACTACACTGTGGTGAGTTGCAGATTTTTTTGTGGACAACTGTGAGGCCCCTTCATCAGTAAAATCAAATAATATAAAACTAAATTTAAAAATGAGACAGCAATGATAAGGTTAATGCAGCATGCAGAGCTCTGTAAATTATTCACACTCAAAATTCCCCTGTGTTTCTTTGAAAAGAGCGCATCACACTTCGGTTGGGGCATCACTAGCCTGCTAGGAACATACACACACATTCACACTCGTTCCTGTAATGATCAGGTTCAGACGCAGCCCAGGCGTCAGAACTACGTCTACTGGAGTATGTAGGTCAAAACTGTTTTTTTTTTTTTTTTTTTTTTTGCTTAATTAATTAGCCCCATAAAATAGTTTTCTTTAATTCCAATATACAACTAAGGCCCTATTTACCTCGGGAATGTGTATATAATAGCCTACCGTACCATAGGTTGCGTCTCTAAACATTTCTTATCTCTAACGGCCAGGCCTACCCTGAGCGACATATTGACTTCTTCACGTGCATTGATCATGTGACGGTGAAACTGATGCAAAATGCTCTTGTGTTTTGAAAAATAAGCTATTGCTGTTATTTGGTTAAATAGTGTATCATGTGATGTAGACGCTCATTTGGCCCATATTCGCATCTGATTTTGACACGAAGCCAGTGCTTTATGAACACCATATGATGTCCGTTTGTATAGGCCATATAAATTATACTGACCATACAGGGCTTTGTATTTATATCATTAAAGTCCCAAACAGCAAAGGAACAAAACAAGCCATGGCTCTGGCCTGCAATGATATTTGACTGTAGCCTAGGCTATGTGTGGGGTGTATGAGATTCGGAGTGTTTATCGCAACAGTGACGATGCGAAGCTATGGTCCAGGGCCGACCCGTTGCGGTGGAGGAAAATAAGGGCGAGAAAGCCTTTCACACAGAATCACTGATGAAAGACAACACATCGCCATTGCGTTCTAATAAAATTATTTAATGTAGCCTAAACACGGGAGGCCGAATTATCGTGTATCCCATCAATATCAGATTCGATACAGAATGTAGCAACTGCAGGCAATACACATCACATAGGTGCGTCTCCCATTACGAAAAAATAGGCTACAGCCTAGGCGGTCCTTCACGAAACGAACACTTACCCCAGCTGTCCCTGTCTTTGCGATTCCTGGCCATTGTGCTGCTATATGTCAGTCTCCGTTCCTGTGTTTAGGGGTGTATCGGTAGTACAGTAAGATCCTGATCACCAATCATGAGGCAACGACTCTTCCAGATCACAACGGAAGATGCTCGTTCTTATCCAGAGGAGAACGATGAGGCTTATTTCTCATGAGAAGTGACTGCAATATCACGGATTGCCTCTAGAGGGCGATGTGGGACTTCCATGAATTTCTTACAAAGGCTGTGCAGGATGGTATCAGATATCCTATACAAGCCTGGGAAGGTTTTGTGTGTGTGTGTGTGTGTGTGTGTGTGTGTGTGTGTGTGTGTGTGTGTGAGTGTGTGTGAGTGTGTGTGTGTGTGTGTGTGTGTGTGTGTGTGTGTGTGTGTGTGTGTGTGTGACGGAAGAGCTGTATCCAAGTAGCCTAAACATTGAAGTGAGACAAGTTTGTAATACAGTACTTGTTCACTAGGTGGTGCAATCTACAAAAATATGTGGAACTTTATTTACCATTATGTGTAATTGTGAACAATAAAGACAAGGCTATTCCAAACCACAGACGGTAAGCTAGGCCTGTTTGCTATTTTGGGGGTAGAAAAAATAGCAATTATAACAAAGCAAGTACAAAGAAGTACACACAGCATTGCTTGTGCATAAAAAGAAACTAAATCATTGCTTCATTGCAGTCTAAATTGCTGTGGATACAGTAGGTCGGTGAAATTGTTCACTGACAAGGATTTTAACAAAAGTTAGGTGAACAACAAAAAAAAAAAAATACTATTTGCGTTGCACAGGAGGAAATGACATGCGTCTTGAGGCGGGGAGTGGAGAGTAGCCAGGTAGCTGACTGTTCGCTAGCCAGACCCGTTCTGTAGCATTTGAGTTGTATGCTGAAGAGAAGTTTCAGCCTCCTGAAACTCTGCGAAACACTCGATCGGATGTAAATTTCGACGCAAAATTGCTACATCTTAGAGGAAAAATATAAGTCAGTGTTTTGGTGTACCGTCGATATTAACAATCACAAAGGTAAGTTCATAAACATTCATAACACTAGCTTGACAGACAGTTAACTTCAAAGGTGTTGAGTTTTCTGCTAGCCAGCTAGCAGCCTGCAGCCACAGCCAGCCAGAGAAAAGTAGGCTACACATAGGGCGATGCAGGGAGAGCTTTAGCTAAGTGGCCATCTCTATTTCGATTGCTTCGTGTGCGTTCCCAGACATCTTATATGAAAGTTACTGAGGTTCGTTGTCGTGAAGTTAGCCATCAATCTTTCTTCCGATTTACAGATAACAAAATTAAGTTTTGTTAGTCAGCGAGATGTTGATAAACTTGTGTTTATCAACAAGCTAACGTGTAAAGTAAAATGTAACGCTGATGTTGGTGTGCTAGCATAACTCTTGCTAGGTTATTGGATTTAATCATGTTATGCTAGCTAACTTGTCATTTGTCCAAAAAAACTGCTTTCGTTGAAAAAGGTATCAAGCGTTATGTGTTTACTCTGTCTACTAACAATGAACACAACACATTCGCTGCTTGTTTGGAGATCAGAGACTCATCGAGGTGAAGTGTTGGTATTAGCTATATTGACCGTTTTAGAGTTGAGTTACAGTTTAAGTACGTTACTGTCCATGACGAACTGGTATAGTTTGCTGTATGGACGGTTGTAAACCTTGGTTACAGTGAATGTTGTTAACCTTTTGAATTTCAGTGAAACACGGAGCAATTACGAACTACCTGCCTAAAACAAACGTTAGTAATGTTGACATTAGTTATAATAAATACAATGAATGCTGTCTTACTGATGTGGTTAAAGACGCCACTTCAAGTGAAGATGAGATGTGGTTCAATATCACTGTTTTATATTTTTTGACGTCTAGGAAATGGACCAGAATCCCTACTTGCAAACTGGAGTGGCACTGCATTAGACCACCAAGGAATATCGCCTGTCAATTGACATTGTTTTTTCCTTGCGGATTACTTTGTTGTCTGGAAGCTCTTGTCAATGTAAACAAGAAACAGCACCAAGAAACGGATAGCTAACCAACTAGCAAGGAAACTACAATGGACCTCTATCCCCGACCCAGTCGCGAGATACAACGCCGAAACCCTCAAAACGATTTTGAGCTGATTCAACGTGTCGGCAGTGGGACATATGGAGATGTGTATAAGGTAATGTTATTTGCTCTGATGCATCAAACACCACAGTATCCTCTGTGAAGAAGTGTATGAGCAAAGTTGACTTAAGAACCAAGTTGTAATATTTAAGTGCCTACTTGGTCAGCGAGCGAAGGCAATGGCAGTATGAAGTTTTCTACCCATAGCTTGTTATCATTATAGTAGACAGGCAGTTGTAAGCGTTGGAAGGGTAAGAAGCAAGCTATAAACATTGTTTTTTGACGGGTACCATCCTTGTTTGTAGTCGCAAGTCGTCTGTCACAGCTAAGTGTCAAGTTGCACCTTTTACACTGGGGTTGCTGTGAAGAACAGCATGCTTCTCCTGCAAAGTAAACACACCTTCATATCCGTGTCGATAATGACCTTTCCAAGAAATACTTGTTCTTTTGCGCAATTATCACAGCTAGAACTCTGAGAAGCTTTTGTGTGTGTGTGTGTGTGTGCGCCTGTGTGCGTGACTGCATATGTGTATGAGCCAATGCCTGCTTGTGTGTTCACATATTATTTGCTACACAAGTACTTGTAGTGGAATTGTACATTCTGTCTTGTTGACTGTAGCAGGGTCCCTGGTTCACATCTTTTAATGAAAAGAAAGATGAGTCACAAAGCCACCAACAAAGAGCGACAGTGAGTTCTGCTCCTTGTCTGAGTCACTACCGCAATTCACACCACATCACCACACCCCACCCCACCCCACCTCACATCCACCTCACCTCCAGTCTCTAAGGCCTGCATACAACTTTTGGCCACCCAGCCAGGCCTACTGTAGCTTCTGAAGCAACTACACCTGTTTGGGGGGTTACCGCAGGGTCCCGACACATTTGAAAAGAACGCTTCTGCTTTTGGCTAGTCTTTAGGTGTTGGTGGGGGAGTTGCTGATTAGCAGTCAGTTAATTATTTTTTTGGCCTGTGATTCACACATCCTCATCCCGAGAATTGACGTTAGTTTAACTGCGCTTCCGAAATGAATCGTCATCATCATCAGGTAGCAAAATGGCAGTGAAGTCTTGTCTCTTTCTGTCCTAAGGTGCTACTCTGAGATGCACAGTGAAAATTGGTATGATATTTCATGACCGTTTCGCATATGTCACTGTGACAGTTGTTGTGTTTTATCTTAAATTCGGATTGATTTTGTTCAGTTCAGTTCAGTATGATTTTGTTATGCGTGCGTGGGAATGGCAAGTGAAAAGATTTCCGTCAGTGTTTTGCAAGAGTTCTGCGCAACAGGTGAACTGCCGGCATTCCTGTCGAAGAGAGGACAAAGTGACGTTATCGGCATGTATTCAGACAGGGTGAGGAGGGTGATCTTGTGTTGTGCATGTGACATGCATGTGAGCTAGGCAGGTAAAGGGACAGGATGTCGATCTGTGCTGTTACCGCAGTCAGTCTGCTAGCCACACATTCAAGAATTGAAGTGATCCTAAAACAATGGATCTGTTTTCACCATGTGACCACTTGTGTGTGTGTGTGTGTGTGTGTGTGTGTGTGTGTGTGTGTGTGTGTGTGTGTGTGCAGGAAAAAAAAACACTCAACTGTCTCCTGCTGTTTTGCCTCACACACTTTATACCATCAAGCTGGTGTGTGTGTGTGTGTGTGTGTGTGTGTGTGTGTGCGTGTGTGTGTGTGTGTGTATCATTCGTGGAGAGGGGAAAGTGAAGGTTGCAGGACCCCAGCGATTGGTTGCTCTGTGTAAATAAAGGCAGCCGGCAGCTCTTTATATGGGCAACGTGGAAAAAGAACTGGCTGGAGCTTTCATTTTAACAGCAGCACGAGCACACTGATCAGTCCCAGATGCTCCCGGTGTGGAAAAGACCATCTCACCTTCCTCTGCCTAGTCCTCATGGCCGTATGCAGGCTGCAGGCAGTTACACTTTAATCCAGCATACCTTGCAGTACAGTTCAATCCAGCATATCCTTCTTTACAGTTTAATCCAGTATAGCCTTCAGTGCAGTTTAATCCAGTATAGCCTTTAGTACAGTTCAATCCAGCATACCATTCAGTACTGTTCAATCCAGCATACTGTTCTTAACAGTTCAATCTAGCATACTATTCAGTACAGTTCAATCCAGAATAACATTCAGTAAAGTTCAATCCAGCATACTGTTCAGTACAGTAACAGTTCAATCCAGGATAACATTCAGTAAAGTTCAATCCAGCAATACTATTCAGTACAGTTCAATCCAGCATACTATTCAGTGCAGTTCAATCCAGGATACCATTCTAGCATACCATGTTTTACAGTTTAG
>CM059278.1:20209705-20212205 GCA_030347295.1 Setipinna tenuifilis | reverse complement strand
TGACAGGGCAGTAAAACCCAAAGCATTCCCGGCTCCTTCCATCGCAGTCGCTTTAAGATTCCGGCACGGAAGGGGTCGCGACCCCTCAGCTGACACCAGACGCTACACACTAGAGTGGCCCAAAGCTTCCTTCAGAACTGGGTCAGCCCTCCTGACTGGAACACTGTGTGTGTGTGAGTGAGTGAGAGAGTGTGTGTGTGAGTGAGTGAGAGAGTGTGTGTGTGAGTGAGTGAGAGGGTGTGTGTGTGAGTGAGAGAGAGAGTGTGTGAGAGAGTGTGTGAGAGAGTGTGTGAGAGAGTGTGTGAGAGTGTGTGTGAGAGTCAAGTCAAGTCAAGTCAAGTTTATTTGTATAGCGCATTTCATACACAAAGGCAGTTCAATGTGCTTAACAAAAATAAAAGCAAAGGACAATATAAAACCAAAAAAAGATCAAAGATAAAAGATAAAATAAGTTTAAAATATGTGTAAGATAAGTAAAAGACATAGAGTAAAGCAATAGGTAAGCATAAAAGATGAAAGATAAAATAATACATTAATTAAAGGTGAATCACTGGCAAAAAGCATCTGAGAACAGTTTAGTCTTAAGTCTAGATTTGAAACTTCCAACAGTAGGAGCATTTTTAATGTCTTCTGGAAGCTGGTTCCATAGCTGAACTGCATAGCAGCTGAAAGCTGCTTCACCACATTTTGTTGAGACAGCAGGTTTTACCAACAGATGTTTCTGCTGTGATCTTAAAGACCTAGTTGGTACATATAGCAAGAACATATCCAACAAGTATTTTGGTCCCAACCCATTTAGTGTTTTAAACACAAGAAGCAATGCCTTAAAGTCAATTCTATAACTTACTGGGAGCCAATGTAGGGACCTTAAAATTGGAGTAATGTGTTCAGTTCTTCTTGCTTTTGTAAGAACCCTTGCTGCTGCATTTTGGACCAGTTGAAGCTGTTTGATGGTCTTTTTAGGAAGGCCTGTGAAAAGGCCATTGCAGTAATCTACCCTACTGGAAATAAAGGCATGTACAAGTTTTTCTAGATCTTGTTTTGACATAAGACCTCTAAGTTTGGCAATGTTTTTTAGGTGATAAAATGCAGATTTAGTGATTGCTTTCATATGACTGTTGAAAGTTAGTTCACTGTCAATAAAGACACCAAGGTTTTTAACAGTATCTTTTGCTTTAAGCCCTTTAGTCTCAAGAGCAGTGGCGATCCTAAGTCTTTCTTTCTTTTTCCCAAAGATAATAACTTCAGTTTTGTCTGCGTTCAGCTGAAGAAAATTGTTGGACATCCAGTTGTTTATTTGGTCAATACACCTGTAGAGAGACTCAAGCGGAGCATAGTCATCAGGTGATAGAGCTAAGTAGATTTGAGTGTCATCAGCATAGCTATGATAATTAATTGAGTTGTTCTTGATGATTTGTCCAAGTGGGAGCATATAGAGATTGAATAGTAATGGACCAAGGATTGACCCCTGAGGGACACCACAGGTCAAGGACACAGGTGCTGATGTATAGTTTCCAATGGCAACAAAGAAACTTCTTTGTTGCAAGTATGATTTTAACCAATTGATAACTATACCAGTGAATCCTACCCAATGTTCGAGTCTATGTAGTAGTATGGAGTGATCAACAGTGTCAAAAGCAGCACTAAGATCCAATAACACCAAGACTGATGTTTTGCCAGCATCAGAGTTAAGACGTATATCATTTATAACTTTAATCAGAGCTGTTTCAGTGCTGTGATTGGCACGGAAACCTGACTGAAACTTATCAAAGCAATTATTTGATGTCAGAAAGGCAGTTAATTGATTGAAGACTATTTTTTCAATTATTTTCCCAATAAATGGTAAATTGGATATGGGCCTGTAGTTGTTAAGCACTGAAACATCAAGGTTATTCTTTTTGAGTAAAGGTTTTACAACTGCTTTTTTCAAAGAGGAAGGAAAAATGCCAGTCTGTAGTGATGTATTTATAATCTGAAGTACATCTGTTGATATTAGGTGAAGAACAGATTTGAAAAAGATTGTCGGCAAAATATCTAGTTCAGATGTGGATGAACTGAGATTTTGTACAGTTTTTTCAAGAGTATCGTAATTGATTAAGCTAAATGTTGGCATTGAGCTGAGGTCCCCTCTCCCTGGAGCCAATGGTTCCAGATTTTGGGCTATTTGCAATTGAGAAGCTATATTCATTCGTATTTTATCAATTTTACCTTTGAAAAAATATGCAAAATCGTTGCATTTATTAACTGAGAGAAACTCAGGAGGCAATTGTGATGATGGGTTTGTTAACGTCTCAACAGTAGAAAATAGCACACGGGCATTGTTGACATTGCTGTTTATGATGTTAGAGAAGAAAGACTGTCTTGCTTTAGAAATTTCCGAGTTGTATTTACGGAGCATCTCTTTATGGATTTGATAGTGGATCTGAAGATTAGATTTACGCCATTTTCTTTCAGTCTTTCTACACTCTCTCTGTGTGTGAGAGTGTGTGTGAGAGAGTGT
>CM059278.1:20194705-20197205 GCA_030347295.1 Setipinna tenuifilis | reverse complement strand
AAGACAGAGAGAGACAGACAGACAGGGGGGGAGTAAGTTGTGTGTGAGACAGACAGACGGGGGGGAGTAAGTTGTGTGTGTTGGCCTGTCTGCTTTATCTAGGCAAGAAGGTGAGAGTGTTGCAGACTTCCATGTCTTGTTGTGTCCATAGACACCTTTCCACACATTAACTGCAGGTAGTGTAACTGAGTTAGAGTCATTTTTCATTTTTGACTTCGAAAACATTCAGTTTAATGCAACCAGCATGTAATTCAATTAGATTTTCTGTTGTCACATAAGTGCATGTAAGCCTATAAAAGTGACACGGTCATTTGTTCTTCCATATTGCTTCATTAATTGCTGAGTGGCACAAGAAAAAAAAAATGCAGTGGGAGTGCAACACCGTCATCACATGATCACATGATCTTTCCCTCATGAGTTGCTCAATTCACACTCGGAGCTGTGTGTGTCTGTGTTTCTGTGTGTGTCTCTGTGTTTCTGTTTGTGTGTGTCTGTGTTTCTCTGTGTGTCTGTGTGTGTTTCTGTGTTTTTGTGTGTATCTGTGTGTGTGTCTGTGTTTCTGTGTGTGTTTCTGTGTTTTTGTGTGTATCTGTGTGTGTGTCTGTGTTTCTGTGTGTGTGTCGGAGTTTCTGTGTGTGTCTCTGTGTTTCTGTGTGTGTTTCTGTGTGTGTGTCTGTGTTTTTGTGTGTGCCTGTGTTTCTGTGTGTGTTTCTGTGTGTCTCTGTTTTCTGTGTGTGTATCTGTTTTCTGTGTGTGTATCTGTGTTTCTCTGTGTGTCTCTGTGTTTCTCTGTGTGTCTCTGTGTTTCTGTGTGTGTGTCTGTGTTTTTGTGTGTGTGTGTGTGTGTCTGTGTTTCTGTGTGTGTGTGTCTGTGTTTCTGTGTGTGTCTCTGTGTTTCTGTGTGTGTTTCTGCGTGTGTGTGTGTTTCTGCGTGTGTTCCTGTGCGTATTTTTCTGTGCGTGTTTTCTGTGTGGGTAGAGGTGTGAAAGTTTTGCAAGTCTCCGAAGGTCAAGTGTGTGTGTAAAGACCTAGATTTCTCCTGGTGTTAGTACAGATTAAGCGACTCTGTGCATGTGTGAGGGAGAGAGGACGTCTGTGTGCGTATGTGTCAATGAAGCGATGTTTGGTCTGTGTGTGTGTGTGTGTGTGTGTGTGTGTGTGTGTGTGTGTTAATGAGTTAAAGAGTGAGTGTGGGTGCGTGCCTTGTGTGCCTGTATGTCTTTACAGAGAGTTAGCTGTAAGCTGATTAGAGTTAAACGTGTTATTTTGGGCAAGACACACACACACACACACACACACACGCACACACACACGCACACGCACACACACACACACACACACACACACACACACACACACACACACACACGGAAGGCAATGAGAAGTTGTAGTGTACACTAAGGGCTGTGAAGGAATGAAGACAGTCAGCCTTGATGATGTCACAATGATGGCGCTAAATAAGGAAGTGACATTACTGTTTCTGTAAAACAGAGAGGCTTTAAAAAGAACTGTAATCTCACATCCTGTTGTCTGACCTTTTTAGCGTCTAGATCTGCCATCTAGCCAAAGAACAAACTGGATGAATGCTCTATCAATTATTTGCCAGTGTTCATTGCAACATAACATGAGTCTGCTTTTCTAGTTAATGTTTTTTTTTCATGTAAAAAAAAAAATGGTTTAGGGTCAAATGTCACTCTTGTTTCCTGTTTGCATTTTTTGTAGGGACTCACATTGTGTAGGTTGGCACCTTTTAGGTCGAACTAGCAGGACAGCGGTTAGCCACTCCTCGCTACTTTTAAAAGTGATTAAAAGATGCAGGCCATCAAAGCATTTTTTTTTGGCTATCAAGGATTGGAAAAAAAAAGTTCCACCTTTCGTTTTGGGGTCTCATTCAGTATAATTCCCCATCCCCATCTGGGACACACACACACACACACACACACATACAGAGAGAGAGAGAGACTGAGAGAAACAGAGAGAGAGAGAGAGAGACGGACTGAGAGAAACAGAGAGAGAGAGGCTGTGACAAGAGACCAGCAGAGAGCGTGATAAGAGAAGAGAAGAGAAGAAAGAAGAGGGGCGTCTTCTACGCGACAAGACTTCCACTGTAGGGACGTACACACTCACGTATACTGTGTCCAGCTGTGGCCAAACCGCACCTCTGCTGATTCAGTGCTGCACTTCCCAGCGTCCCCTCAACGGTCAGGGAGCTAAGAACGGCAACAGCAGCAGCAGCAGCCATAATAGCAAGGGTGAGGTCAGCAATGTTCACCCCCGTACGCTGCAGTGGCCATTTCCCTGTCCAGTCTTATTATGGATAGCCAAACAGCTTCAAGCAGCTTGGTCAAGCGACCAGATGAGACCACCCGCCTGTTAGGTTGTAAACGCTCCACTTCTAAGACATCCCCCCCCTAAATGGTGTTACAAAGCTCCCAAAGTCTGTCTTGAGGTTCCTGAGTTTAGATGCAGGGCTTGAAACTTAAAGATCTCAAGCATGGTG
>CM059278.1:20184705-20189705 GCA_030347295.1 Setipinna tenuifilis | reverse complement strand
TGCTATGCGGGGTCTCTAGCCTAGCCAAGGGGGCAGTTGATGCTGATGTGGATTTTTACTTGCCGGTTTGAGGCAAGCCCTTGAGCCACTATTGTCACGAATGGGGGGTGGGGGGCGTTGGTCAAAACGACCTCTTAAACCAGTCTGTCAGAATGTAAATAAAATGTAAATAAAACCAACTTCAGACTGGTCATACAGAGGTCAGCTTGTTGGGCAGCATTTAAATTACTGAACGTATGTTTGGTATGGTAAAAACCACCACCACATTACTGTACAGGGGCAGCTGTGGCCTAATGGTTAGGGCAGGGATGTCAAACTCAATTGCACCAGGGGCCAAAACTCAAAGCACAATTTAGGGGCCAAGGGCCAAACAGGATAAACACTTATTGAACACACGAAAAGTAAATATAGGTATAAAAGTAGACAGGAATATAATTTCACAATAAATAAACATTATAGCCTACAACTTAAATTAGGCTTACTTTGCTCTCTGCTATCTTCTCAAAATACAAAAGTTACAACTATGAACATCTTGCAAAAGCATCAACAAATGAAATATAAATTGTGCTCTTCCACAAAAGTAAAGCGTTTCATATTGCTGGGCCATTAATATTATTAATATTAAATGATCTCGCGGGCCAGATATAATTGTATAAAGGGCCGTATGTGTTGAGTTTGACACCTATGGGGTAGGGAGTTGCCCTTGGGATTGGAGGGTTGCAGGCCACCGGAACCAGACTAAAATGCACCGCTTTCCATAATAATAATGATGCAGTAAACTCTTTCTGTTACTGTTTCCTCCAATTTGGCATGGTTGCTTTCACACTCACAGAGGAATTGTACCACACTAGGGCAGATGAAGCAGTCCCAAGACCACCCCCTTTTTTTTATCGGTCTTGGGGACGAAAACGAACCAAACGAACTAAGAGCTTTTGGTTCGAATGGAACGTTTGGTGCGCACCAAATGCTGTAATTGTGAAAGCGCCGTTAGTCTCTACTACACACTAACTTCATCTGGCACTAGTGTGAACTACTGTGTGTGTGAGAGGGGTGGGTGGGGGGTGGGGGGGTTGTCTATACACTGGTGTGATTGTCTATTGGGGGGGGTGTCTTGTGTGAATGGTGATTTTGTGAGTGTTAGGTGGTTTTGTGAGCTCATATTACAAAGGGCACCGACTTACACTGTTGTCTCTTTACTACTTACTCAAAACTGTTTTTCTTTCCTTTCTTCTTTCTTCTTCTCTTTTTCTTTCTCTTTTTATTATCATTATTATTAATTTTCCTTTGAATTTTTGTCCCTTCGGGTTCCCCACGTCAAGCAGCCACAAGCGGCTTTTTGGGGTTTTTCCCTTCTCAATATCAATGTATAAGAAAATGACTGTACTAACCAACTCCTGAAAAGATATTGAATAAAAAATGATCGTATCGTAACTACTGTGTGTTTAAGCACCCCCAACTTGCTCTGGATAATGTAGCCACCCTTCTTCAATGGAGTACTACCTCTCTGCCTCACGCCAATGACTATGTTGTTTTCTTAAATAGCTACATGTACTTACAATACAATTATTGTGAAATGACAGTAGCTCTGTCACAAGTGTCAAAGTGTTACACTGCCTTCCTAAACAAACCTGGGCTGCTTAAAACCTGCTTTGAAGCCGTCAGACGGTAAAACTGTAAAACTGTTATTAATGCAAATGTTAATTAATGGATGCCGGTAATTCAACAGACGTCTTGCCAGCTTTTGTTGACATTGTTGCTTTATCAAAGTGAGGATAAACAAAAACAAAGGCCTTGTGATGACATGTGGTTCCTGTTAGGCGGCTCTTGTTGATGCATTAGTGACTGAGTCAGTAAATAATGGCAGTTAATGTAATGGCCCGGGCTGTGTCACAAGCCAAGTATCTGTGCAGAATACCACAGCATGCTTTGTGGTTTTGTTTAGCTTTGGCAGGACACAGGGAAAGATTTAGTGTCCCCTGAAATGGCCTGTGCGTGTGTGTGTGAGTGTGCGTGTGTGTGTGTGTGTGTGTGTGTGTGTGTGTGTGTGTGTGTGTGTGTGTGTGTGTGTGTGTGTGCGTGTGTGTGTGCGTGTGTGGGTGCGTGTGTGGGTGCGTGTGTGGGTGCGTGTGTGGGTGCGTGTGTGGGTGCGTGTGTGGGTGCGTGTGTGGGTGCGTGTGTGGGTGCGTGTGTATATCACTGTGTGTGCAGAGCGTGCGCTCACGTTTGCTTGAACTTTCCATTCAGATATGAGGAGGGTTGGCATGTACCACAGTAAGTTAGTAGTCGGGGTGGGACAGCGAATTGGACTGGACCACTGCTTAGTAGCGCAGGGGTGTAATATAGATTCCAGCTGCCAAGGAAACCAACTGCACATGTGTGTTTTAATGCACGGTCAGCATTTCCAGATACGCTCCCTGGTACTGTCCGTGCTTCGAGAGCAGCGTACCTTTCCATGCCACGTTTAACACACATTTTATCAGCACATGACCGTGTGCAGTAATGACAATTTGGTGTGTGTGTGTGTGTGTGTGTGTGTGTGTGTTTATCTGTGTAAATCTGTGGTGCAGTTCCGCTTTTTATTAATTTTATTTTATTAGAATATTAGAATATTTAGATGTAATTTATATAGCTTTCGATATTGTGTATAATATTTATGTGTGTGTGTGGATGGATGGATAGATTGATCGATTATGATAGATTTATAGATTATGATAGATTATGATATATAGTATAGATAGATATGTATATGTCCAGACGTGTGAGTGTGTGTGTGTACATGTATTATTTGTTGTATTTGATGTTTGTTTCTCTGTGTGTGTTGGTGTTAGTGTGCGTATAAATTAAAGTTAAAATTCCTCTCTCATCTCTCTCTCTTTCTGCTTTTCTCTCTACCTCTGTCCCTCTCCCTCTGTCCCCCTTTTCTTGTCTTTCTGTCTCCAGGAGATGACTTCTCCATCATCCAGCAGGAGATCTTCATGGTGAAGGAATGCACTCATCAGAATATAGTGGCCTACTTCGGCAGCTACCTCAAGTGAGCACCACGCAAAGGGCCAGTGGCTCTGTGTGGGTGTTTTGTGTGTGTGTGTGTGTGTGTGTGTGTGTGTGTGTGTCTGTGTGTCTGTGTCTGTGTGTGTGTGTCTGTGTGTGTCTGTCTGTCTGTCTGTCTGTCTGACTGTGTATCTGTGTCTGTCTGTCTGTCTGTGTGTGTGTGTCTGTGTGTGTGTGTGTGTGTGTCTGTCTGTCTGTGCAGATGCGTGTGTGTGGGGTGGTAGGGGCCTAAACATCAGGGAATGGGGGAGCATTAGCAATTTAGATGAAAGGGAAATGTGCCAGATTGAATGACTGTGCGGGTGTGTTTTGCGTGTGTCTGTGTGCATGTGTTTGCGTACGTCTTTGTGTGTGTTTGCGTGTGCTTGCAAGTGTGTCTTTGTGTGTGTGTGTCTTTGTGTTTGTGTGTGTGTGTGTGTGTGTTTGCGTGTGTCTTTGTGTGTGTGTGCTTGCATGTGTGTGTGTGTATGTAATTAGACCCATACTGTGTGATGTGGGATGCTGAAAGGAAGTGGGGTCTCCTGCTGGTAACTTGCCACGTTTTTACAGTAAGCTGTGTGTGTGTGTGTGTGTGTGTGTGTGTGTGTGTGTGTGTGTGTGTATCTGTGTGTGTGTGTGTATCTGTGTGTGTGTGTGTGTGTGTGTGTCTGTCTCTGTCTCTGTCTCTGTCTCTCTGTGTGTCTGTGTGCGTGTATGTATGTATGTGTGTGTGTGTGCGTATGTGTGTGTGTGCCAGCAATCTCTAGTCTGCCTGCCTGCCTTCCTTTTCCTATCTGACTGGTTTTGTTACAGGAATCTGACCCAGGGCCACTGAGTCATGTGTATGTCAGTGCAGCAGATCACACACACACCGCAAGATTATAGATATGGCCAGCGCTGCCGCCTCTCCCCCCAGACACATTTTCAGGGACACTGACACCGCCTCAGTCTGTAGAGCAGCACGTACTTTTTTGTGCGTCATAAACAAAGTGTTTTTCTTGCGCATCAGGAGTCGAATACATTACTATCATTTTTTCTCAGCGTCTTACTATGACAGGAATGAGTTAGATTAAAACCACAGTGTGGGACACTTCCGTGTGTGGATGATCAAAGTGGGGTTGAATGCCTTGCTCAAGGGGCACTTCCGCCATGGATGAGGATGCAGGAGAGCACTAGTTGTTTACTCCACCACTCCACCATTCTTCCTACTGGAACAAGATTCGAACCTGTGACCCTCCAATCCCGACCAACTCTTTAACCACTAGGCCACAGCTGCCTCCAGTAGCCTAGAATGTCCTTGGCACAGCATGCCTTTCAGTTGACAGGTGCTTTGTGTTGTAATGAGGGGTATTGGTAAGGCAGGAAAGGTGCCAAGGTAGCCTTTGCCTTGGGAAACCGTCTGTGAATCAGGGGGTACAGGCCAAAGGGAGTAACTGCGTTCTACAGAAACCACTTTTTCGTCGCTGGCCTAGAAAAACGCCTCTTTCAGTTTCTGCCATCATGCCTTGCAGTCTTTATTCAGTGTGGAAAATAACATTTACTGTTAAAAGAAAAAGAAAAACGCAAAAATGCTTGTGGAAGACGTTTTAGGCGGTAAAAAATGCTTTAGACAGCTTTTCTTGCAGTGAGGTTAAAATGTTTACAGAGAGAGAAGTGAAGAAAGCTTTTAAGAATTGGTCCATTTGTAGCATAATAAAAAGAGTGGCCTTAATGCTGTTAGGTTATTCTGCCCTACAAAGGCAAAGTGCAGTAACTACGTGAACATAGAAACTGAGTTTACACGGCCCAGTCAAACATGTTGTGGGTATAATAGTGATGATGCTTTAGTGTGCTTTCTTAATAGGAAGAAGCAAGGTATTTAGTCACAAGACAAAGGAGGTGTTACAAAGTTAAATTTGAACTGAAATTTTACAAATTATGCAGCTACTGCCTTTTGGTTTTGTATGGCAGGGTTGTGATAGCCTGGTAATTCA
>CM059278.1:20157205-20174705 GCA_030347295.1 Setipinna tenuifilis | reverse complement strand
CTCTCTCTCTCTCTCTCTCTCTCTCTCTCTCTCTCTCCCCCCATCTTCTTTCTGGCACCCCACACTCATCATGTCTTGTCTTTATCCCTCTCTCTGGTGGCTGGTTGTGAGATCTCTGAGTGTGTGTGTGTGTGCGTGTGTGTGTGCGTATGTGCATGATCATGTGTGTGTGCGTGCTGGGTCATCAGCACAAACAGCTCTACTGTAAATTCTGTGGCTGTCTGTAGTTGGTTGTTCTGCCCTAAGCACTGAAGGGCCTGTGTGTGTGTGTGTGTAGTTATTAAACACACAGCCAAGACTTCTCTCTCTCTGTTTTCTTCCTCTTTTCCATTTCTCTCTCTCATCCACGACTCCACTCCAGTGGTACCCCCCCGTCTCATCCTTACATACTTCTCTCCCCCTTCTTCTTCTTATGTCTTCACTTCAACTGAACATTAGTCTATTTTTTTTGTATTTCTGTCTGTCTGCCTGGTTCTGTTTTTCTATGTCTTCCTTTGCCTCTATCTTTCTTTGTCTTTCTCTCTCTCTGTCTCTCTCTCCATCTCTCTCTTTCTCTCTCTCTCTGTTTCTCTCTCTCGCTCTCCATCTCTCTCTTTCTCTCTCTTGCTCTCTCCCTCTCTCTTTCTCTCTCTCTCTCTTTCTCTCTCTCTGCCTGTCTGTAAGCACATAGAGTTCTTCTGCACAGACGTGTGCAGGTCATCATGCCGACCTGGTGTCTGTGGTTGTTGTCATGCCGACCTGGTGTCTGTGGTTGTTGTCATGCCGACCTGGTGTCTGTGGTTGTGGCTCTCTTAATAATACAGCTGTTTGTTCTCAACCGCTCGAAACTGCTCTCGTTATCACACACACTACCTGCAGAGTATGTGCGTGTGTGTGTGCGTTCGTGTGAATGTGTCTGCGTGCGTGTGTGTCTGCGTGCGTGTGTCTGCGTGCGTGTGTCTGCGTGCGTGTGTCTGCGTGTGTGCGCGTGCATGTGTGTGTGTATGTGTGTGCGCGTGCGTGCGTGTGCGCCTGTGCATGTGTGTGTGCGCGTGTGTGTGTGTGTGGGTGCGTGCGTTCGTGTGTGCGTGTATCTGCATGCACGTGTCTGTGGTCATTGAGGGGATTGTGTGTATCTGTTCAGTTGAAGTATAAAGCATAATGAACTAAACATAGCAACTTCACTTTTGTATATATTTCTACTTTGCTTTCAGTTTGTTTTGCTGCACATTTCGCGCTTGTTTAACTTATTAGGTAAAATGGTCATACCCCCATGACATTTGAGCCAGATGATATTTCAGTGGCCTCTGTGCACCTCTTTTCTGCTATTCAGTCATTAACCATCTATTACTCTTTCTGTCAATCTAATCCTCCCTCTCCTGTCTGTCTCCCTTGCTCTTTCTCTCCTTTTTTCTCTCTCTGTTTTGCTCTCTGTCTTTGCCTACCCCCCCTCTCTCTCTCCCTCCCTCCCCTGCCCTCTCTCTCTTTTTCTCTGCCCCCCCCCCCCCCCTTTTTTCAAGTATTTGGCGTGTTGGGGGATTGTTGTGTGAGGTTGGGGATAATAGAGAGCTGATTTCACTGATCTATGATGATTGGTAGATGGTGCTCAAATAATGCAGTTTTAAAATCTCTCTCTTTCTCTCTCTCTCTCTCTTTCTCCCTTTCTGTCTCCCTGTCTCTGTCTCTGTCTCTGTCTCCCTGTCTCTCTCTCTCTCTCTCTTTCTCTCTTTCTCTCTCTCTCTCCCTCTCAGCTCCCCCCTGCTGTAGCAAGGCACACGATCCGCTCCACCAATAAGAACACTCGGGCAGAGAGGACTCGCTCCGAGATCAACTGTAAGTGACCTCCCCCGCCGCCTCCCATCCAATCATCGCTTTTTCCCCTCCCTCCCGCAGGTTGTCCCACCCCCCATCTCCTGTCAGTCAAAGGTATCAAAGGTGTTTGGCCATCCATCCACGCACTGTAACTGAACATCTCTCATTGGCTGAGCTGGTTGTCGGTCATTGTTTAGTTACGCAAGTTGTCTCTTCTGGGGACAGGGTTTAAAAAAAAACAAAAAACAAAGAAATCCAGACAGAGCCCGTGCTCAGGTGTTTGTTTCACGTTCTGCCTTCAACACAGAGCTGCACACAGCGAGACAGTTCTCACACTTTCCCTAACATACACACACTGTCACATTTGAGACAGATTTAGTGTGCGTGTGTGTGCGTGTGTGTGTGTGTGTGTGTGTGTGTGTGTGTGTGTGTGGGTATGCATGCCAAGGTCTCGGGTGTGTTTAATGGCTGGGGATGTAGATGTGTGTTTGATGGCTGGGGGCCATCAAAGGCAGACAAACACACTGACCGATGGGACAGTCAGAGAATGGAGGCGTCGCTTACTGTAACTCTTGTCAGGAGGGAGAGGGCAACACAAAACAGAAGCGGAAATATGGCTGAGAGACTACCACAACAAAACAGGTTCCACAAGTGGTGTGTGTGTGTGTGCAACTGTGTGTGTATGTGTGTGTGTGTGTGTGTGAATATGTGCCTATGTACGGGTCACGGGACTTTTCTGACTCACTTCTTAGGAACAGTCTTTCCCCTATCGGAGGTAGTATCGGTGTTGTAAATCATTGGACATCAAACACTTGCTAGCTTTTTGGTGACTTTCGCGTCAGTCTCACTCTCACTCTCAGTCTCACACCCTTAAAGTCCTAATATATGACTAATATGTGTACCTCGCCATAGTCCCCTTGGAGAGATGTGTCAAGAGTAGGGCTTTGATTTCATTGTAGTGGGCGTTATGCTCCCTGGATGTGTGTGCACGTGCACGTTGTGTGAGTGGGATTGTGAGTGTGAACTGCTTGGCCGTCCATCTTGTGTGTGTGTTGGCTGTGAGGCCCTGTGTGTGTTGTGTGAGTAGGGTGTTAGTAGTATACTGAGTGTGTCTTCTTGATGGTGCTGCTATGATTTGTTTGCTGTAGTGTCTTTTAGCATTTGTGTGTTTTTTTTTTGCAGTTCTGCCTGCCTGCTTGTTTGATTTGTGTGCGTGTGTGTGTGTGTGCGTGTGTGTGTGCGTGTGTGTGTGCGTGTGCGTGTGCGTGTGTGCGTGTGTGTGTGCGTGTGTGTGCGTGTGTGTGTGTGTGTGTGCGCGCGTGTGCATGTGTGTGTGCATGTGTGTGCGCGTGTGTGTGCGCGCGTGTGTGTGTGTGCGCGCGCGTGTGCATGTGTGTGTGAGAGATGTTTACGTGTATGGGTTTTGCCATGAGTGTGTAAAGCCAGAGCTGCTTTGTTTGTGTGCTCTTGTGACATTGTCAGAAGCCGTTAATGCTCATGCCATTAGTGATATTGTGTGTGTGTGTGTGTGTGTGTAGGCGTGTGTGCGTGTGTGTTTTGGAGTGAACCCGTGTCTTAACTTTGTCAGTTTGTCTTGTGGTGTGACCTTTAGCTTTAGCTGTGTGGCACTGGTTTGTCGTGTCTTCATTGGATGTTGCAGTGGGGGCTTGTTGAGGTTCTGAAGTCTGAAGTGTGTGTGTGTGTGTGTGTGAGAGTGTGAGTGTGTATATTTGTATGCTGATGAGGTGTGTTTTTATTCCTCCTGTTGGACGCAGCCAATGGCTCACACTCAGGAAGGATACAAAGCCCTCAAAGATCAGAGAACGGTGAGGGTTCAGGTTAGTCACACACACACACACACACACACACACACACATACACACACCTTAACCCACAGGCATGTACTGTATTTACTGAACAGTTCAAACACAGTCACAAGTCACACACACACACACACACACTGTAGAGAACTTCAAAGTGTTGGAGAAAGACATAAATACACTTGTCCTTTGGACAGCTCACATGGGCACTCACACAGTCATACACACTTGCTAACTTCAAAACACAAAGAGTAGACAGAGCTTAGCTTACAGCAGGTTGTCAAACACACACACACACCCTAAAACGTTTTAGGCATAAGTGTTTCAAGAGTATGAATGTTTCATAGACGAATGTGTCACCATTTTATACATAACAATTTCCATGTACAGTAATACCTATGTATGTACACCACACCTTAGTTGTATAAATTATTAAGTACCACTGTCCACACTGCAAACTCACACCAGCCACCAACAGTTGCACAAAAAGGTGGAAGGATCCAGAAACATCATGAGATTTCATAAGTAGACAGCCAGGCTTGGTAACAAGCGCAACAAGGGTAGTTAAATAACAATGTGAAGAGATGGTACATTTAAAACATGAATAGTTAAGGCAAAATCCTTTAAAAAAAACTAGGTATAAGCTAAACAATGCAAGATCTTGTTGATCTTGTTCATCTCGTGTGAGACACTTCAGAAATGATGTGCTGTGCTAAGTGACTGCTCTTGTGTCTGAGGGTGTGTTGGCCACAAGTGTGTGAAACGGACTTACTTTTAACCTCGCCTTCCAGCAGCGGTAGGCATTAGACACTTAAAGTGTGAGTCGTTTTGACCCCCCCCAACGGGAATCGTTTTGACCCCCCCAACAATGTGAAAAAGCAAATCAATATCTTCCTGTAATATAGAGAGAAGGCGCCAAAATAACTCTTGATTTTTTTCACAGAGGGTGAATTGCATTTCACCTATTATAATGTATTTGAGGTGTAAAACTGTTGGCTGTGCGCAGTTCATGCAAATGGTCACACATGCTTCTTGCCATCTGCTTATGCTATGTGTAAGAGAACTCAAAGTTGTTTCTTCACGCCATGTCCAGAGACACGGTCAAGTCTAGCACCTTCGGTGAGGTGAGCCTCAGTTTCACATCCTCCCGAAACTCTCAGGACCTCCCAGCATCAGACCTCCCAAACACACACACCAGCAACTTCAGGTTCCTGTTTCTCTCAGCTGCTCTACTGAGCATGCCCAGTGGTTTTCGACCAATAGCAGAGCTCAGAGTGCAGGTCACACCCAGACCATCTGCCACCTCACCCAGCACTCTGAAATCCTCACATTCCACCGTTGTCCATCAAAAGTGCTTGGGGACATGACAAATACCCAGGAATGTGGAAGCTGTTAAAAGCTTTTAAAAGCTGTTAAAATACAAAACTCCACAATACCGTTAAACTAGCTTAAGGGGTTTTCTGATATGTTTCACTTCACCAAATCAAATACAGTTTTCAGTTCACCGTGTCTTCAATACAGACAGAAGACCACGTTAACAAGTTATTCAGTTACTGTTTATCTATTTCCACTGAAACACCAGTGTGTGATGTGTATGTGTGTGTATTCATAGTGTGTGTGTGTGTGTTGTGAGTGTTTATATTAATGGGTGGCTAGTGTGTTTGCAGAGAAACACTAGAGTGTGTGTCCATATTTTCGTTTGCATTCAGCATGCCTGGTTGGAGTGTGTCTAGGTGGTAATTGGTGTCCCACAGCAGCCTACACACAAAATGGCCACAGTTCTCAGAATCCAGAGACAATTCACCACTGGCTCTTACTTTTTTTTTTTTCTCCCATGCTGGTTCCTGGAAAGGCAGACACGTGAAGACATACACATGTACATGGGTGTGTGCTCACAAGCCTAAGTACACACACACACACACACACACACACACATACACACACACACTCTCTCTCTCATTATCTCTCTCTTTCTCTGTCTCACTCACACTCACACTCACACTCACACACACACACACACACACACATACACACACAGAGCAGGCCTTTTAAACACATTGCAGAGACAACCCTGAATGCAAAGCTAAGCTGCATAGAAGAGGTGTTACTGGGAGCTGACAGAATACACACACACACACACATACACACACACACACACCTTAAGCTGAACCTGCTCTTGATGTGCCTGAGGTGTGTACTCCAGTCTAGCCTTTTGGCCAATCAGAAGCAAGAGACAGGGCTGTGCTGTGCTGTGCTTTGCTGCCCCCTTGTGACCTCACAGACCAACCTTGAGTTCACCTCGTCTCTTGTCCGTCGTTAGTAAACACAACCAGCTCTTGCTTTACTCGGCTTGACTTTGATTATAGTGTGGCTCAATGCTGGTCCTACCAATACCTAACTGTCGTGTTTCTGATTCACTAAAAGCTCTGTGGTCAGCTGTACATATTTCATTGTAATTAATGTTCAGTTTTGAATGTTTGATTTGCCTGATGAAGGTCTAAGACCGAAACACTGTATCTTCTAAATAAATTGCAGCATACAGTGAGTTTCAAATAAATTGGAAGTGTTTCTCACCATGTGTAACCACAGCACAAATTAAGCATGCAATGAAACTTGTGTGGTGTTGGTGATAAGCTCGAGATGCTAACATGACTTAAAGCTCATGTATTATTATTGGATTGCTAACACTTTCAGTGCTCAACCACTTTTGTGTGATTATGTGAGTCTAACCCTAACCCTAACATTTCAGAATAGTGTTTTTTTTATCGGTCCAGTTTTTGCCAATAACAGTAATAGCACCTTTTTTTGTCAATCACAAGACATTTTTAAAACCCTATTACTCAACAATTAAACAAACCCTGGAACGGGAGGGCAGTTGTTGAGTGAGTAATTTTAACTTGCGCTGACGGCAAGTGGCAGGTCTGAAGTAGAGCTGTTCTGTGTGAAGGGGATGTTTCATGGTGTTTTCTCTGCTCTTTTCTTTCTTTCTTTTTCAGTCGACAAAGTGCAGTTTGAGCCTCCGCTGCGGAAGGAGACGGAAGCCCACACAGAGATGGTAACGAGAACAGCAAGGAGAACTCTAATAATGAGTCATGAATTGCATGCAATTGAGTGTGTGCTTGGGGAAGTGTGGACATTTAAGGATGTGTGTGTGTGCATGTGTGTGTATGCATGCGTGTGTGAGTGTGCGTGTGTGTGCATGTGTGAGTGTGTGTGTGTAGACGTGTGTTTGTGTGTGTACACGTGTGTGAGTGTGTGTGTGTGTGTGTACACGTGTGGGTTTGTGTGTGTGTGTGTACATGTGTGTTTGTGAGTGTGTGTGTGTGTGTGTGTGTACATTTGAGTTTGTGTGTGCGTGTGTTTGTGTATATGTGTGTGTGTGTACATGTGAGTTTGTGTGTGTGTGTGTGTACGTGTCGGTACATGTGTGTATATGTGTGTGTGTACATGTGTGTGTACACGTGCTCATGTGTGTGTTGTTGTGCGCTCCCTGCAGGACGTCAGCCGGGACAATGACTTCCCCTCTCCGTGGAGCCCGTTCGCCGAGGGAGGCATCACCCCCAGGTGAGCTATGGCAACTGTTGCCATGGACACAGCAGAAACAACTGGCCCCCAACCCCCACCCCCCCGCCTGTAGAGCACAACAGGGGAGGCAGACTTCTGGGAAAGACACCACCCCCCCCCCACACACACACACACACACTCATACACACACACACACACTATAATGCACGCACCTTTTTACCCACAATCCTTTATGAGCTTTTTAGGTTAGGCTTAAAATAGCCCTCACTCTCTGTTTGTGTCTGTGTGTGTGTGTGTGTGTGTGTGTGTGTGTGTGTGTGTGTGTGTGTGTGTGTGTGTGTGTGTGTGTGTGTGTGTGTGTGTGTGTGTTGTGCTCTGCTCTGACCGTTAATGATGTCACTGTTGTCTGTGTGTTATTTTAGTTCAATCTAGTTTAAAAAAAAAAAAGGCACTAGTTGTTCTTGGACACCTTAAGTCCAATTCAAAGAAGCTCTCCTAATGGTCCTCTTAATAGTTTTATTCTGTTTATACTTAGACCTGTAGACTATGTTTATTATTATATATTTATTTATTTATAATTAAAATAGCTTGGCCCAAGGCATACCCTATTCTGACCAATCAACAACCTTACTCTAAAAGCACTAAAGGTTGTGGGGTTTAATTGTGTGCTATTTTTGGGGGGCTGGTTATACTGCTTATAGATTAAGCATGCGGAAGAAAGTGATTCATCTGAAGTTAATCTAAACAGTTAGTCCAAAGCCATGCCAACGAAAGTTGACAGCCACTTAAGTGTAAATGTCAACAACCTTTTTCGTTGGGATCAAGGACTTAAACCTGCACACATAATTGCTAACACACACACACACACACATACACACACACAACATATATACACACAGGTTTAATGTTTGTCTTTGTCTTGAGTTACATGTGAAAGCAAAGCTACATTCTTTTTCTTTTTGTTGTCATTATTGTTCCTGTCTTTCTTTTTCTGATTGTCCTCTCCTCCTTTTCTTTTGTTCTCTGCTGTGTTGCTCTTACCTCTTATCCTTCAAAGGAGCCTTCTCAAAAGCGTAGAGGAGGAGTTGTTTATACGGTAAAGCTAGTGATGTGTGGGTGGGTGGGTGTGTGTGGGTGTGTGTATGCATCAGTGAGTGTTTGTGGTTTCTTTGATTAAGCCAGTAAAGATTCTGTGTGTGAGGTTGCTATGACAAATCTGCCTGTGTGTGTGTGTGTGTGTGTGCACACGTGTGCGCGTGTCTGTGCGTGTGTGAGAGAGAGAGAGAGAGAGTGTGTGTGTGTGTGTGTGTGCGTGTGTGCGTGTGTGCGTGTGTGTGTGTGTGTGTGTGCGCATCATAAAAAGGCACTAAGCAGTGCCCCCCTCCTCACCTCCACCCCCATGCCTCCTCGCCCTCAGGCAGACCAAAGAGCTGTAGCCTCCCCTCAGTCCTACAGACCCACAGGGCAGCAGTGTAGACTGCTATGGTGGTAGCTTTAGTGCGCACACAGATATAGAGAGCACACACCTTTACTGCCCTACACAGGCAAAGTGCATTAGCTTACATGAACATAGAACCTGAGGAAAAAACGCCTTTAACATTGTCATACTGCCCAGCCAAACATGCTGTACGTACAATAGTGGTGATGCTTTTATGTACTTTCTTAATAGCAAGAAGCAAGAGATTTTAGTCACAAGGCAAAGGGGGTGTTAAAAAAGTAAATTTCCAGTTTAAATTCAGTTTGACAAAATATGTAGTTACTGTAGATATGTAGTTACCTTTTGGTTTTGTAGGGCAGTTTAGATGACTTGGAAACATCAATCTTTTGCTCTGTAAGCCAAATTTTCATATTTAAGCAGCTTAATACTTGTGACCCCATCAAAAATAATCGCCATAACTTATCAGGCCAGTCATAGGGGGCTCTCCAGCCTTTTGCAACATCTCAGGACCAACAAAGGTTGAAAAACCCTGCTGCCTTAGAGCAATACAGCACCTTTAAAGACACCTCTTGTGCAGGAGTTTATACCAGGAGTTTTTTTTTGTTGGACTAACTGCCCCAAGGGGACTAGAACCAGTCAGACTGCCCCTCCAGGGGTATCCCCAAAGGCTTGACCTCTTCACCTTTTTATAACCCCTCACCCTTGACCTCTGTGTGAATTCCGTGACCCTCTGTGCCCTAGGCTTGCTTTGGGGGCCGCCTCACCCATTCCTTGGCTGTCTTGTGTCTGGTGTGGTGTGGTGTAGTTAGATGGCGTACTGGTGTTGTGGACCCAGCCTCCAAAGGGCCTGATACACACACACACACACGCACACATACGCACTCACACGAATTACACCAGAGGGCTAACCAACGATGTGTTATTTAAAGGGTGCTTAACATTCACTTAGTGTCCCCAAACATCGAACTTCCCCAAACATTGAACACCTTCAAACACATATGCATGAACACACCCTCACCCTCCATCATACAAAAAAATGCTCCCACAAACATACACACATAAACAAACTTAAATATGCACCTTGGTTCCAAACGCCAAACTACTAAACTACGTCTTCAGGGAGATGTGCAGCTGTAAGGTTGCACTGCACCCCCATCTTCTGCCACATCACCTCATCCTGCTTCAGATGAGTCGCTGCTGTTACAGCATACCCCATAGACATACTTTTCTCCTCCTTTCATTATTACTTCACTTAAGCTTTCTAGATCTCTCTCTGTGTCTCTCTTTCTTTCTCCATCTCTCTCTCTTCCTCTCTCCATGTCTCTTCATTTCTTTCTCTCCATCTCTCTCTTACTCTCTCTCCATTTTTGTCTCTATATTTTTCTGTCTGTCTACCTCTTCGTCTCCCTCCCTCCCTCTCTCTCTCTCTTTCTCTCTCTCTCTCTCTCTCTCTCTCTCTCTCTCTCTCTCTCTCTCTCTCTCTCTCTCTCTCTCTCTCTCTCTCTCTCTCTCTCTCAGTCTCTCTTTCTGTGCATGTATCTTCATGTTTGTCTGACCTGTGTATGTGTGTATTGTCTGTCTTTGTCCTGTGTGTGTGTCTGAGTGTGTCTGTGTCTGAGTGTGTGTGTATTATTTCTCTCTGACCTGTGTGGGTGTGTGTGTGTATTTTGCAGGGGTCACATCACTCACCTGGAGGATGCCTTTGAGGATGTGGAGCTGTGAGTGTCTTAGTTGAAAAGCACATACCTTCACTTAGCACATACCTTCACTTAGCACATACCTTCACTAAGCACATACCTTCACTAAGCACATACCTTCTTTTAAAGCGGTTAAATCACATGCCTTAATACCACTCTAAAACAGTTAAATCACTTGCCTTAATGCCACACTTAAGTGCTCTTAGGCTTAGCACTATTAGGTGCACTTTACGTCCCACTCCATGTGTACTTGTTTTGTATATTATGTCCCACTTGTATGTAATGTGCCTATGTGTATATTTTTGGCTTTATTACGCACCTATATGTGTATTATTGCCTATATTATGTGCCTGTATGTATATTATTGCCTATATTAGGTGCCTATATGTATATTGTTGTCTCTATTGTACAGTATGTGTCTATATAGTTCTATTTGCCTACTACATGTATACTACTCTGTGTCTATATGTTGAATGTATAGAGAGATAACGACTCCCGGAGTCAATTCCTATGTATATGTAAGTATACTTGGCCAATAAAACTGATTCGGATTCTGATTGTTTCTCTCAGCAGCAACACACTTAAACAAGGACCACCACCACTGCCACCGAAGGTAGGTCTTTGTGTATGTGTGATTTTGTGTGTGTGTGTTTACCAGGGATGGAAACTGGCACCAGCCACATAGAGATTTTGGACACAAAAAAATAATTTACTGTTGAGTGGCTGGTGAATGTTACAGTTTATTTGTCAGTGGCTGGTAAAGATGCACATTTTGCAAAGTTAATTTCCACCCCCAAAATCTCTCCCTCTCTTTCTTTCTCCCTCTCATTTCCTCCCTCTCTTTCTTTCTCTCTCTCCCTCTCTCTTTCTATCCCTCTTTCTCTCCCCCTCCCTCTTTCTCTCCCTCTCTCTCTCTCCTCCCCTCTCTGTTTCTCTCCCTCTCTCTCCTTTCCTCTTTTTCTCTCCCTCCTCCCTCTTTTTCTCTCCTTCTCTGTCTTTCCCTCTGCTTCTCACTCTCTCTCCCTCCATTTCTCCCCCTCTCTCTCTATCCCCTCTCTATCCCCATCTCTCCCTCCTTCCCTCTCTCTCTCTGTAGCCGCGTCTCCACAGCTCGTCTGATGAGATGGGTCTGAATGACGGCTGCCTGACGGTGCGGCGCTTCCCCAACCCCGACAACGGCCCCGCCCCCACCCCCCGCCGCCAGAGCACCCCCGAGCGCGGCAGCCAATCAGAGCACAGCGCCCCCGACCACCTCTCGGCCTCCGTCAGCAGCCCGGGCCTGCTCTCACACACCTCAGAGCAGGGTAAACACACACACACATGCATACACACACACATGCATGCACGCATGCATACATACACACAATCCACATGGGCTCACACACACGCATGTACATGCATACATACAATCCACATGTGCACACACCCACTCATACACGCAATCCACATGTGTGCACACACACACACACACACACACACACACACACACACAGACGCATACCACATACAATCCACAAGTGCACACACACCCACCCATGTATACATACAATCCACCTGTGCACACAGACACATACATACCATCCACATGTGCACACACCCACACACACATGTATACAGTACACACAATCCACATGTGCACATACCACATGCATACATACCATCCACATGTGCACACACACACGCATACATACAATCCACATGTGCACACAAACACACACGCACGCATGTTTAAATGCAATCCACATGTGCACATACACATAAACACAGCACATGCACATAATGTTCACACACTCACGTCAGTATAAACACACAGAGACATGCAGACACACAAAATACAAAACACAGCACACAGGGATGTTGCATTTTATCTCATTTCTCAACTTCCGGAAGCAGCATATATCTTCTCTTATTCACCTTGCCCCTGTGCATGCCAGTATCAGCACCTTGGACACACACCGTCAACAGCACGTTTCTCTCTTCTCATGTCTTTGTGGTCTTCTGTGGGTGCTTTCAGACCTGTGGTTAGATTGCTTTGGTCCGCACTAGTCACCAAAGCACCACGAAAGTTTGTTTCAATGTAGCAAACAGACGTGGGTACGGTTTGCTTTCACATATTCTGAAACGAACCAAAATAGACCGCAAAGACCATCGCCACTGGAACCAGACTAAAACGCTCCACTTTCCATAATAATAATAATGCAGTAAACTCTACTGTTCCATCCAATTTGGCTTGGTTGCTTTTACACCAGAGGAACCGTACCAAAGTAGGACAGATAAAGCGGTCCGAGACCACCCCCTTTTTAGTGGGCTCGGAACGCTTGATTTGGTGCGCACCAAAGTACCGAGATTGCATTCACACCAACAAAAACAAACCAAATTAAGAATTCTTGGTTGGAATGGAACGTTTGGCGCACACCAAATGCTGTAATTGTGAAGGCACCCTTAGTCTCTACACACTAACTTTATCTGGTCATGTAATACTGTCCAGTAGAAACCTCCAGAGCTGCTCTGTCCTGTCTTGGAGGAGTATTCTGTCTTATTCTCACACTGTTCTAGTGTTCTGGAGTTCTATTCTCTTGTGCCTTTCTCGCTGTTTTGCTTTCTTGCCTTTCATGGACACATTCTTTCCTTCTTCTCTCTCTCTCTCTCTCTCTCCCTCGCTACCCTGTCCTCTCCTATCCAAGCTCCTCCTCTTGTAAAAAGCAAAGGTAAGATGGAAGCCAAGTGCTTCGCATTCATCATTTGCTTCTTAGCATAAGAAAAAAAAAGTTTCGTGTTTTTTTTTTCTAATTGTTTCTTGTGTTTTTTTTTCTCTATCTTACATTCTTTCTCTCTCTCGCTCTCTCTCTCTTTCTCTCTCTCCCTCCCTCCCTCCCTCTCTCTCTCCCTCCTTCATCTTTCTTGCTCTTTTTCTCCCTCTCTCTCTCTGTCTCTCTCTCTCTCTCACACACACACACACACACACACACACACACACACACACACACACACACACACTCTCACACACACACTATATTGCAGAGGAGGACTCAGACCACAGTGTAAATGGTGACAGCCCCAAAGCTCCGCCCAGCCGACCACAGAGGAAAGAGAGGAAGGAGTATCCTGTGAGTCTCTTACAGATACACACACACTTACAATGTGTACACACACACACACACTTACACACAGGCATGCACTTATGATTACACATATACACACACCCACACACACAAACACGCACTTTAAAAGAATCTACTTTAAAAGTATCTACACACACACACACACACACACACACACACATACAGACACACACACACACACACATACAGACACACACACACACACACACACACACACACACACACACACACAAGCATTCAAGCACACACAGCCTTTGCCACACCATAAAGAAGACTTACAAGCATCTACATGTACACACACACACACACAGAGTTGTTGCCACAGCGTAAAGAAACAAAGAGGAATTTATAGTAACCCAGCATGTGTGTGTGTCAAAGGGCGTATGCCATAGTATGGGGTGCAGTACTCTCCTACACTGCTGGGGTTTATTGCTCTGCGGTGTGTGTGTGTGTGTACAAACCATGCGGTTTATTGTAGAATTGTGGTGGGAGTTGTGTGTAGTCCACAATAGGGCTCATTGTGTGTGTGTGTGTGTGTGTGTGTGTGTGTGTGTGTGTGTGTGTGTGTGTGTGTGTGTGTGTGCCTCACTATGCACACTGCAGTGTATTGCACTGATTGTGTCTCTCCTCCCCAGCAGAAACCAGCCATCAATGGCCTTCCACCCACACCGAAAGTCCTGGTGTGTATCTCTCTCTCTCTCTCTTTCTTACACACACATTCTAGTCCTGCTGTCTGATTCCTTGAGTTGCATACTTCTGCACTTGTAGTATTTTTTTTTTTTTGTCTCATCCTGGGTTTTGGTGATGCACAGGTGACTAAATGAGTGTTTTATTGTGTGTGTGTGTGTGTGTGTGTGTGTGTGTGTGTGTGTGTGTGTGTGTTTCTCTTTCTTCTTCATCAGATGGGAGCATGCTTCTCAAAAGTGTTTGATGGCTGCCCTTTAAAAATCAACTGTGCCACATCATGGATTCACCCTGACACAAAAGGTGGAAAAAACCTATAAAACAAAAACACATATATAAACACTCTCACACTATCACACTATCACACAGCCATGCCGTTTTCCCCCTGGGTCGTGTGTTAAACCGTGGTAGTGCTGTTTTTGTTTTTCCATAGATCAGTATTTGATCTTCGGTACAGAGGATGGCATCTACACACTCAACCTGAATGAGCTGCATGAAGCCACGATGGAGCAGGTATGGTGTGTGTGTGTGTGTGTGTGTGTGTGTGTGTGTGTGTTTTGTGTGTGTGTTTGTGTGTGTGTGTGTGTGTGTGGGTGTGTGTGTGTGTGTGTATAATTTGTGGGCATATGTGAATAAGCTATGCCATGTCTGTGTTAGTGAGTGTATTAGGGAGAAGGTATGGAGAATGTGCCTGTGTGTGTGTGAGAGAGATGAGTGTGTGTGTGTGTGTGTAATGTGCAGACATATGTGCGTAAGCTATGCCACCTCTTGTGTCGGTGAGTGTATTGCTTTCTTATAATGCCTTTTTTTTTTTTTTTTTTTTTTTTTGCATATGTATACAGCGCATCAGAACTGGGCACCCTCCCCTCTCCTTTTATTATTTATCGTTTTCTTGCACTATTATTTATTTTAGTCTGTGTTGTAAATATTCTCCATATTATGTCTTCACTGGAGAAGGAGCCGCTTTTAATCTCATTGTACACGTGTATAGTGACAATAAAAGGCATTCTATTCTGTTCCATTATATTCTGTTCTATTCTATTCTATTTTATTTTACTAAGTGTCTAAGTGTTCAAATTCTGCTGGTGCAGTCCAGTGGAGTGTATTTGAGCTAAGCTGAAGGCTTGTGTGTGTGATGTGTGTTTGATGTGTGTGTGATGTGTGTTGTAGCTCTTCCCCAGGAGGTGTACCTGGGTCTACATCATCAACAACAACCTGATGTCTCTGTCAGGTGAGTCACCGGAGGATGGAGGCACACAACTCATTTACGGACAAAGACAAAGATACTTGAATATATCAAATCCATTACAAAAAAAAAAGATTCTGAAATACACACATCCCCAAAAACTTGCAGCACATCGGGTGCTGTACTGTACCTTTTGATTAAGGTGGGTTTTTTTTTGCTTTTTAACCACCAGAATGTTCTTTACAATCCATTTTTGGGTGATTTGTAACCCCCCTCCCCCTTTTTTTTTAGTGTACATTGTTGAGGACCACTGCACGGGTAGTTTAAAAATATGCCTCCTTAAAAATACGAACATTTCTGCTAGGTCAATCACAAAAAAAGAACAGTAATTTAAATGACTGGCAAAGTGAAAAATACAGCCAGTGAGCCAAGTACACGAACTAAAGCAATGAGCAAACCCACTAGTGTTTGCGCTTAACATCTCACTCATGGTTTTAAATGACCAATTACATTTGGCCTTAGGTTATTACAGTTAGCAATCTCTGAGACCTCTCAGGCTCTGCACTTTTCCTGTCTTTGAAATTAAGGTCCAAAAACACAGCGTTGAGAAGGTCTGGGGTCTGAGAAACAATTAAATCGTGTGTGTGTGTGTGGCAGTAATACTGAGTCGTAATGTGGAGATGCCACAGAGAGCTGTGCAGGTCCTGATATGCCCTTTTTACGGTATAGGCCTTGTTATCAGCTCCTGCTAAACACACACGTCGAGAACCGCCATCTACGTAATCCGCCTTTTCTTTGTGTACGCTATCTGTCTGCCATAAACAGTGTGTGAATGTGTTGTTTGTGCGTGTGTGCGTGTGTGTGTGTGTGTGTGTGTGTGTGTGTGTGTGTGTGTGTGTGTGTGTGTGTGTGTGTGTGTGTGTGTGTGTGTGTGTGTGTGTGTGTGTTTGTACCCTAGCATGCGTGAAAGCCATTAACCGTTAAATGCTTTTATGGCCCTGTGGCGTGATCACTTGTGGTTACTGTTGCGAGATGAGTCAAATCCTGATGTCACCCAAGCTGCAGCTTACACACACACACACACACACACACGCACACACACACGCACACACACTTCCGTAACACCCCGTCCCCCCCACCTCAAGCTATTGCCAGGGCAAACACCTCCAGCAGATGCACTTACTTCGATATACAGTACAGGCCAAAAGTTTGGACACACCTTCTCATCCAATGATTTTTTCTTTATTTTTCATGACTATTTACATTGTAGATTCTCACCAAAGGCATCCAAACTGTGAATGAACACATATGGAATTATGTACCGTACTTAACAAAAAAGTGTTAAGTCTTAACTTTTTTATGAAGTACATAATTTCATTGCCTCACTGATGCCTTCGGTGATAATCTACAATGTAAAAAGTCATGAAAATAAAGAAAACACGTTGAATGAGAAGGTGTGTCCAACCTTTTTGGCCTGGTACTGTACTGTACATCTTGTTTTTGTTTTGTTTTTTTTTCTTTCTTTTGGTCCACCAATAACCACCATCAGTACCATTTTACTTGAATTAGTGTGAAGGTGTCAGGGGAAACGGATCCGCATGTATGGTGTATGTGTGTGTGCGGGGGAGCGTAGTGCGTGTGTGCACGCGTGTGTGTGTGTGTGTGTGTGTGTGTGTGTGTGTGTGTGTGTGTGTGTGTGTGTGTGTGTGTGTGTGTGTGTGTGTGTGTGTGTGTGTGTGTGTGTGTGTGTGTGTGTGTGTGTGTGTGTGTGTGTGTGAAATCCTAGATGTGTAGTGTGCTGCTGGAGTGGAGAAAAGGGTGCAGGGTACAAGGGTAAAAGGTGTCAATAGGTCCACAAGCGGCAGCTTTGCCTAATGGAGTGTGCCGACACGAGTGAAAAGTCTACTTAGTTCCCGCTTAAGGGTGAAGGTGAAGTCAGGAGGAGAGTATCTTGAGTTTTACAGCACACCTGTGAAGGATGTGATGGCCCTGGACATCTGGCAGACTTGCTTGCAGACCAATGACCCAATGAAAGGTCTCTTGACCAAAAGCTTGGGGGAAGAATTCTTTATTTCTTCTTCTTTATTTTCATGACTATATTTACATTGTAGATTCTTACTGAAGGCATTAAAACTGTGAATGAACACATATGGAATTACTTAACAAAAAAGGTTCTAAGTGTTTCTAAAAAAAGGTTCTAAGTACTACTTTTTCAGAGCTGGTTATGTAACTGTAAC
>CM059278.1:20152205-20154705 GCA_030347295.1 Setipinna tenuifilis | reverse complement strand
ACGTGCAGTCACCTGGTCACTCTTGGGTCACATATGCGCATCAATACACAAACACACTCACATGCAAACGCAAACACACATACTTAAGTGAACCTGATGACACCTGAAATTAATAAACTTAGTAAAAAAAGTAAAGTCAAGCAGTGTGCAGTAATATTGTTTTTTACACAGACGCATCCATTTACACGTCTACACCTATTAAAAAAATGTACAATAGTCACAGAAAGTTACTAAAATGTGTTCAGCAAAATTTCTTCTTTCACATTTTGACATTTGTTTAATATATATTTTGAAGTGGACACATGTCTGCCAAATGGCATCAACATGAGCAAAGCACACAAATAAACCAGATCATCCATTTCCACACTCACTAGTATCTCCTATTCTTCCCCCCTCACTCCCAAACCCCCTTCTCCCACCAACCCCCAACTCCCCACCACCACCCTCTCAACCCCCCATTCCCGGCCACCCCCTCCCCCCACTTTGGACCACTCCCTCTCCCCCCCATGCAGCACTTTGACTTCCCGCTGCCGAGCCCGCTGAAGGTGTTTGAGATGCTGGTGGTGCCGGAGCAGGAGTACCCCATGGTGTGCGTGGCCATCAGCCAGGGCAGCGAGCCGGGACAGGTGGTGCGCTTCGAGACCATCAACCTTAACTCCTGCTCCTCCTGGTTCACCGAGATGGGCTCAGGTCAGACAAACCCACACAGGCCACAGTCACTGTATACAGTACTTGTCTGCAGAGTTTAAATTGGGCCGGAGTTTAAATTGGGCCGCCACACACACAGACTTGGGCAACACACTCCGTTCATGGAAACACTTGTCGAGTGCTCCTTCTTTGTTCAAATGTAATCAGTCTAGCATCAATGTAATATCATATTCTTTCTGTGTGTTTGTCAGATTGTAAGTCAGACACTTACTCCGGCAGACACACACACACACACACACACACACACATACACTCACAAACATACATAGTCACATAGTACTTAGATTAGATTAGATATACTTAAATAATCTCAAAAGGAAATTCCATTGTTTTAGCAGGCTTAAAATCATACATCAAATGACTTTTAATGTAACGTATGTGTGTGTGTGTGTGTGTGTGTGTGTGTGTGTGTGTGTGTGTGTGTGTCTCTGTCTGTGTCTGTGTCTGTGTGTGTCTGTGTCTGTGTGTACGTACACAGGAGGTCATCAGGTGGATGCCATCCACGTGACTCAGCTGGAGAGGGACACTGTGCTGGTGTGTCTCGACAGTAAGTATGGCCTCCCAGACCGCACCTAGCCTCTGTGTGTGTGTGCATGCTCATGCCCACAGCTGAACTCGCTAACACCTTCTATGAAGCTCGTACACAATGGTAAAATATTGTGAATCGGCTTACGGTGATTGGCTTTCTGTTGGAGCAATGGGTAACACTTTCTGTGAAGCTTGTAATCATAAGACTCATATAAACACATTAATAAAGGCTTGTAATGTCTTCATAAAGCTTAATAATGGTTAGAATTAGTATTGATAATTATTTACATATACTCATGACTGCACTTGTAAGGCAGGTAAAGCTTTATAACCAAAAATGCTCTGTGCCACTTGAAGTTGGAATAGGGCTTATGACATTAAGCATTATAATGCCTTAGGTGTACAGTCATAAGTATGTATAAATAGTTAGGAATACTTTACATACTTTATGAATGCATTATACCTTATATACATTATATGAATGCCTTGTTTATCTTGTACGTTGTTATATCTTACCTCTACCCTTTCGCCCTCGTCTGCAGAGAACCTGAAGATAGTGAATCTGCAAGGCAAACTCAAGTCCAACAAGAAGCTCGCCTCAGAACTCAGCTTTGACTTCTGCATCGGTTCTGTGGGTGAGTGAGTGTGTGTGTGTGTGTGTGTGTGTGGTGTTTATGTGTACGGCTTTTTTTACAACGTGAGTGTGTGAAGCCAGAAGTGCTTTGTTTGTCTGCTCTTGTGACATTGTCATAAGCCATTAATGCTCGTGCCATCAATGACTGTGTGTGTGTGTGTGTGTGTGTGTGTGTGTGTGTTGTACTCAGTGTGCCTTCAGGACAGTGTCCTCGCCTTCTGGAAACATGGAATGCAGGGGAAGAGCTTCAAATCAAATGAGGTAAACACACACACTTAAATACGCCCCTACACACACACACACACACACACACACACACACACACTTAAATACATTAGTGCACCCATACGTACACAAAGACACACATACTCACACACATTCAAATGGTCACCCACAGTTACACATCACATTTGAGTTGACCGTTAATTAATGTCCTTCATCAGAAGAAGTAGCAGTGCGATGCCTAGCCTTGGCCATCATTTTCTCTCTCTCTCTCTCTCTCCCTCTCTCTCTCTCTCCCCCTCTCTCTCTCTCTGTCTTTCTCTATCTCTATCTATCTATCTATCTATCTATCTATCTATCTATCTGTCTATCTATCTGTCTATCTCACTATCTCTCTATCTATCTATC
>CM059278.1:20137205-20144705 GCA_030347295.1 Setipinna tenuifilis | reverse complement strand
TCTCTCTCTCACACACACACACACACACACACACACACACACATATACTTTCACACATACACTCACCCACACATATACATTAACACACACTCACACACACACACGCACACATTGTCATTCTCTGAAAGATCACTATGAGCTACAGTAATAGACTGCAGTGTTATTGTCGTTGTTCTTTTTTTTTATGAAGTGCCATATCCGTGAGAACGGTGGATTTTCTCACACGTACAATAATAATAACAACCAAATGTGTTGGTTCATGGGAGTCACACAGGCATGGCTTAACAGAAGTGTGCTTTTCTGACTTTTTGGGAGTGTGACTTTTGTTCTTTTTTTGTAGTTCTGTTAGCAGAAAAGAAAAAAAAGGCTAACTTTTTAACTTTCCTTCTCTAATGTGGGAGTTTTTTTTTAACGCCGTAGCTACGGAAAGGACTGAGTCTGGGATTTGAAAATACAATAGAAGGAAAGAAAGTATAAAAACAACAAAAAAAAGGAACTTCTTGGTCAGTTTATCATTTTTTTCTGAGAATTGACTATTTAAACATGTTATTTATTAACGTAGGATGTGGGTGGGGTGGGGAGGGGGTTGTAGTTGAAGGAGGGACTTGAAGGGGGATACGGGACGGTAACTATGTTAACCAGAGACTAGTGTTGCCATGACAACAGACAAGGTCAAAAGCAAGGTTTGTTTTGTTTCTTTTCTTTTTTTCTTTTTTTTCCTGCTTTGTAATATAGTGGTTTTTCCCTCTCTACCCCTATCAGTTGATTTTTTTTTTTTTTTAGGAAATTGATTATAATGTAAAGTGGTATTCTTTTTATGATTGTTCTGTTGTTGCTTTTACTCAGATATTTGCACCATGTAAGCACTTTTGTACATTAATGTTTCTGTTTTTTTTATTTAAAGTTTGACAGAACGTGGGTTACCACTACGTTTTAATGACTTCGCCAGGATTTTTTCCTCGCAAAAACTTTTAATGTATGCTGTTTTTTTGTAATAAAAAAGGCTATTGTTAACAATAAAAACTGAGTTTCTTATTGACTTTATAACTTTTTCTCCTTCCTTTTTTTGTAACACCGTCTCACTAAGCTGATGCATAATACAGTATGTCACAAAAGTGAGTACACCCCTCACATTTTTGTACATTATCTTTCCATGTGAGAAGTCTGAAGATATAACACTTTGATACAATGTAAAGTAGGTGTAAGGTGTAGCTGTACACTGCCTACTTTACATTGTAAAAGTGTTATATCTAGACTTCTCCCATGGAAAGATATAATTAAAAAAGTACAAAAATGTTAGGAGTGTACTCACTTTTGTGACATACTGTACATGTTCTAATAAGAGCCCTTGAGCGGACACAGAATTGTCTCTCAGGGAACCGATGGGCGTCCCACTCCTCCAGACTTACTTGGTGCGCTCATATCCCATGGAGGGCGGCAAAGTAAATTCAGAAGTGCCATTCACCCTGTTACAAGTGGATAAACCACTAAAAACGATTTTGGAAACAATATTTTAAGGTTGGAAAAAAAAATGACTTAGTGTTGCTTTAAGAATGAACTAGGAACAGACAGAGCTGAGTAGAGAACAGTAGAAGAACCACACTGTTGTCTTTAATCTTTTTCACCTTTAATCTTCCACTGACTCGGCAACTCTCTGTGAGTCACATCACAGTGGCGTAGGGCTTTGCTAAATTTAGTGCAGCGAGCCCTTTCTCTCTCTCGTGTGGGTGCCTCTGTCACTTGCGTCAGGACAGGGCAACAGGGACACGGTGTTTGAGGGAGTGTGTGTGTAAGTGATGGGTGTGTGTGTGTGTGTGCGTGTGTGTGTGTGTGCGCGCGTGTGTGTGTGCGCATGGAGTGTGAGTGATGGATGTATGTGTGTGGAGTGTGTGAGTGATGGGTGTGTGTGTGAGAGAGAGTGATGGGTGTGTTTGTGTTTGTGTGTGTGTGAGTGATGTGTGTGTGTGTGTGTGTGTCTGTGTGTGTGTGTGTGTGTGTCCCATGGCAGCAGGTGTATATTTAGGGTCTCTGGTGGCTGAAAGGGAGCTGGCTCTGCACTGCTGTCTGCTGCTCAGACTGACAGTAACTAGTCACACTCCGGTTGGCGTCATCACATCAGCAGTTGGCACGGTGACAACCCCTCTGTGACCTCTCTCTCTCTCTCTCTCTCTTTCTCTCTCTCTCTTTCTCTCTCTTTTCTAATGTTCATTCTGTCCATCTGTCTTTTTAATGTTGAACATGCAAAGTTGAAGGACCCCCCTGCATTCGTATACAGTCACCTGTTTGTTCACTTATTTGTATCAGTAAAATCACAAACAGGTATTATCAGTGACTGGAAGTCTACATTAACTTTTATGTGTAAAAAAATCACTCATTTATGGAAACGGAACGCAATGACAGAGTCTTCTCCAATGGCCAGATAAAGTAAATTAGGTGTTTTTGTGATACTTGGAATAAAGCTGTGTGGGTGGTGGTGAAAGAAATTGTCCTGTTCAGGAACCGGTGACATTTGTGAGTTTGTGCGTGTGTGTGAACTTAGTACCCGAGCTTCTCCTCCATCCATCCTCGGGTACCCGCGGAGCAAGAAGCTAGCAGAGCCAGCATTTGGCGGGGAAGAAAAGAGCGCGTGTGAAAGAAAAAGTGTGTTGCTACCAATCAGTGTTAAAGCGACGACGTTGTTGGTTAATGTGAATGTGTGGGTGTGTGTGAGAGAGAGTGTGTGTGCGAGGAGATGTTGGTCTCAGCTTGGGGGTGGAGCTTGCTTTTGTAGTTCCTATGGGGACCAGACTGTAAAAGCAGAGAAGCTGGACAAGAAGTATCCCACTCAACTAACCCACCCACACACATAGACATACACACAACGAAGACACGTACTCTCACCCGGTCACACACAATACTTGCAAACACAACCCTTCAGAAGAGTGGGACGATTTCAGCAGGAAATCTGGTGTTACACCTGTCCAATCTCTACTTATCTGAAACGCTCTTCGATCTAAAACAGGTGGGTTTCCCAAATATTCAGTCTTACCCATTTGTGTAGATGTTTTTTGTTGTTTTTCTGGTTACTTTCACTTGCTGCTTTTTCGACCAGGGTACTTTGAACTTTGTTTGAGAGAGCAACTGTTGTCCTGCTAAAATCGAATAATTGCACAGCAACCATGTTACCTAATGCAGTGCGCACCTTAAACATTTTCATCCTTATCCTTGAAGGATTTAGTATATAGGCTTGCTTCTTTACATTTGCTCGCAGTGATCTTTAACGTTGCACATGTACCTGTCGTCAGGTGTAGTGTTGCTGCGGTCGGGTTAATTGATCTCTTGATCCGATGTAATCGAATTGTATGCCCGAGATAAGGGCACTCATTCACCCGTTGCCCGGAGATCATTTTTCCAAGCATTTGTTGTTGTTGTACAAATGCCCGATGGTTAAATAGCATGCATAAAGACTCGGCTACTTGCCTGTGCCGCTTGATTTGGTTGTTTTTGAATTGCTGGCTATAGGCTTTGGCAGATAAACCTGTCGATTTTCAGGGCAGTTCAATGACTGCACCTGACATGGAAGAGTTAGCTGTGCGCTGTGCAACAGGCTATGCCTTTACGCATGAGAGATCAGTCCGTCGGTCAGGGGGCTATACGCCGCTGCCTCAGCCTCAGCTTCCCCGTGATGGATGAAAACGAGTACATCCGCAAATTACGTCTTTTGGAACGAAGCCTCCATTCGTTCCGTAGCCTAGCTGCGAATGGTCAGCCTGCAAAATCTCCAGTGCCCGTAGACTACTGTATATGTGGTTTGCCTGAACAAAATAATTTGGCACCAAATAAATATTCTAGATGAAAAAAACAACTGCCATTAGAAAATGCATTAATACAACGTGACAACGTTTACAAAACTACGGATTTGGGTCTAAATATGCAAAACTTGGAAGGGAAAGTGATGAAATGTTGCCTGTAATAAAACCACAAAAAGACAATAATAAACTTTGGAAACCTTTGGAATAACATGTTAGAAAGAGTGGAAATTATGTGGAAATAATCTTTGTCTTTCTGTCCTTTTCTCTTTGGATTTCAGGTTGGCCAGACTTTCAGGTTGCGCTCTGCGCACTGTACCACGGCGGTGGAGATTTTTCAAGCCACCGCTTTGCAGGATGGAAAAGTATGAGAAGATTGGAAAGATTGGAGAGGGCTCATACGGAGTCGTGTTTAAATGCAGAAACAAGGACACTGGCCAGATTGTGGCCATCAAGAAGTTCGTGGAATCTGAGGATGACCCCATCATAAAGAAAATTGCTCTTCGAGAAATTCGTATGCTTAAGGTAAAGTCTCTTACATTTTCTATTCTATTCTAGTGTTCAGAATTTACACTTAACATTTGGAACGGTGATCAGGCAAGGAACTGTTTTTAAAGATGATGGTGGAAATTGCTCCTAACATCAATCGCTTTCTTCATTTCGTCATGGAACCAAGACTTTTTAAATCCATCCTCTAACTACTAAATACAACTGAAACAAAAACATATTTCCTCTACTATAGTAATTCAGATTGTGTATGTATAAGATTCCATTCAAAAGTACTTAGTTTCGTATACATATTTTTTGCTTTTTCCTTGAAGATTTTACATTAACCTTTGTGCCAAGATTTTAAAATGTAGACTACCTTCTGTTTACTGCTTTAGTGTGTGTGCGTGTGTGTGTACGGAGGAAGGCAGGGAGGGAACAATATGGAAAATGGTAGTCAGGTGTAAAACCCTCTCATAAAAAAGGATGTTTGTTCTCTCTTTGTCTCTCTCTCTCTCTCTGTTTCACACTCACACACACACACACACACACACACATCTGAACACGGACATACACACATACACTCACTCATCAGTCATCTCTCTTGTGCCAGGAAAAGAGGCATGAGTAGTGTGTTCAGGTGTTTTTCTGGTGCATACACACACACACACACACACACACACACACACACACACACACACACACACACACACACACACACAGATTTCCCATTTGGGTCCTGATGCCAGACCAGGTGCCATGAAGCATGTTGCTGAGCAACACACACACACACACACATACGCACACACACTCACACACACTGCTGACTACACACCTCTGCTTTTGTGCCCATGCCCAAATGCCAAGCAAGGTGGCATTAGATGAGATGAGAAAGCCATCTCCAGTTACCCTAGTTGGATGAGGAACAGCAGGGCGCTCTCTCCATCTGCCCTCTGCTCTTTCAGTGTTTGTGTGCCCAGAGGCCGCCATGCCCAGTGCCCAGTGCCCAGTGCCCAGAGGCCGCCATGCCCAGTGACCAGTGCCCAGTGCCCAGTGCCCAGGCTGCCATGCCCAGTGCCCAGGCCGCCATGCCCAGTGCCCAGTGCCCAGTGCCCAGGCTGCCATGCCCAGTGCCCAGTGCCCAGTGCCCAGGCTGCTCATCCACAGAGCCCCGAGGCGTGGGCATGGCTGGCACTACATTCACCAATGTAACGCTCCCACGCTCCCACGCTCAGACTGATTTTGGTGCAGGGGCGTAGCCAGAAATTATGAAATAGGTGGGCCCAGAAAGAAACAGGTCAGGTCAGGGCCTAGCCCAAAACATGTAGGTTATTTTTCATCACTAAAGCAGTCAATCAAACTTATAGAGCCTTCTGATAGGCTGGGCCTGATTGACAAGTGGGTGGGCACAGGCCCACCGCAGCCTACCTGTGGCTACGCCTGCCTATGTTTTGGTTGTCCAAGACTGTTCAAGACACTTTCAGAATCAGAATTAGATTTATTAGCCAAGTATATTTACATACACAAGAAATTTCACTTTGGTGGATGTTGACTCTCTGATATACATTAACACATACTGACATGTAATGATTTTCATATTAACTCTTTCTGATACTGAGAAAGAATAGTACAATACACTGTTACTAATGGCATAAGATTAGATCAAATAAATCTGGTATAAACTAATGTTATTATCACACTTTGATAGGGGGCATTGCAAGTTACAAATCTTTTTAAATCAAAAAAGAGAAAACCGCTAAGGCATTCTGATTTTAGAGTTTTTATATATTATTCAGCAAGGATAAAGGAGGTTTTGACATGCGTTAGTCAGTCCTTTAGCCTTGCTCAACATTATATAACACCGGAGTGCCTTAGTGGTTTTTTTTTTTTTTTTTTTGATTTTTGATGCCTAACTCCCACACACACTAAAAGAGCACTTGCGCTTTGGAGATTTAAGGAGCCTGGTAGAATTTTCTGACCCTCTTTCCTTATAACAAATGTTCTTGTTGGTGAACACCTGTGAAATAAGGCTGTCTGTACTGTCAAGTTTGCACTGTGATTTTTAAGTCAATCGTCATGGGGGTTTAAAATATTGCTGTAAATGTAAAGTTTTAAGCAAGCTCTTTATGCAGTGTGCAGGTCTCCCTTATTTTCTTCTTGTGGATGAGTAGGTCAGGAAAAATAGGCTGTGTGTGTGTGCTGTGTGTGTGTGTGTGAGCCTAGAAATGTAGGTGAAACAGCAGCTAGTTTGCCCTCTGACAATGGCCTGTTTTTGAAAGTGTGTGTTTGTGGGTGGGTGTGTGTGTGTGTGTGTGTGTGTGTGTGTGTGTGTGTGTGTGTGTGTGTGTGTGTGTTTGTGTGTGCGCGTGTGTGTGTGTGTGTGTGTGTTTCTGACATCAGTATGTGTACTTTTTATGAGGGTCCTGTTTGCCCTGTTTGCCCTTTGCCGATGTGTGTGTGTGATAAAAAAACATGTTTCGGCTTGCCACTGTGGGCTTCTGCCTAATATCACCATCCGTGTGTGTGTGTGTGTGTGTGTGTGTGTGTGTGTGTGTGTGTGTGTGTGTGTGTGTGTGTGTGTGTGTGTGTGTGTGTGTGTTTGTGTGGGTGTCTTCTCTCAACAGCAACTGAAGCACAGTAATCTGGTAAACCTAATCGAGGTGTTTCGTCGTAAACGCAAACTGCATCTGGTGTTTGAGTACTGTGACCACACTGTTCTGAACGAGCTGGACCGCTATCCTCACGGGTGAGTGTGTCACAAACACACACACACACACTCTCTCTCTAACACACACACACACACACATACACACACACACATACACATACACACCCACACATACACACCCACACATACACACAAACACACACACACACACACACACACACACACACACACACACACACACACATATGCATACACACACTTGACAACACGCACATACAGTGTCTGTCCTTCACATATACACATACAGTATACACATACATCTGACTACACAAAGACACACACCACAGCATGCACAGTGGACGAATCCAGGGGCTGCTCAGGGCTGTATTCTGTTTCTGTTGTCTTGTCTGTTTGCTAGCAAATGCTTACTGTATTTGCACTATTCTGTACCTTCTGTTGCAGTCATAAGCACACACACATAGATCACGCTCCATGTTTTGTAGGCTCTCTCTCTTGCCTACAAAGACACACACACACACACTTAACGACCCCCCTTCG
>CM059278.1:20094705-20132205 GCA_030347295.1 Setipinna tenuifilis | reverse complement strand
TTTTAATTGATTTTCATAGAATAAAATGGTCAGATGTTTTCTCAACCCTGACCTTCTGACCCTCTGACCCCAGGGCTGCCTGCGGATGGATCCGTCGGAGCGGCTGACGTGCGAGCAGCTGCTGGAGCACCCTTACTTCGACAGCCTGCGCGAGGAGAGCGAGAGCGCGACACGGGAGCTGGAGCGAGGCCCCAAGAGACGCACGCGGCAACCCCGCAAACAGCTGCCTCCCGGGGTGAGTCGCCGCGGAAACATTGCATCACCATCATCATCACCATCACCATTATCATCATTACCTCTGCCAAAGAGGTCATGTTTTTGCCTGCATTTACCTGTTTGTCTGTTTGTTTGTTTGTTTTCAATGACTAAAAAAAGTAATGAATGTATCGTTCTGAAAATTTTACAGAATGTCAGTATTCTGACTTTCTCAAGGTGATTCTTTTTTTGGTGAAAATTGGTTCATTGGTTACCTCACAAACAAAATCCCAAAAATCTTGAAAAAATGTATCTCTCATCATTGGCAAGATGTTTTTAAACATCATATCGCACTCAATCGACAGAAAAAATCTGGAAATTAACATGAGAAATCCCATTGGCAAAATTAAAAAATGTATATATGGGGGAAATTGAACTGCTTGGCGGAAGTCTGAGCTCTTCGAGTGCTTTTCGAGTTATAATCTTCATCACCACCACTATCTTTCCCACTGTTGTTTTATGTTTTGTAAATAGTTTCCACAGGAAGTCGATAAGAACATCTACCAGTCAGAAGCAGTCTTATCTTACATGCTTTATGATCAGACAATAAAATGCCGTTAAAAGATTAAGATTTTTTTATAGCCATAACATTACCCAATACCCAGCAGTAATGTATTGTTTGTGGGTATATTGTGTTAAGTTTACTTCCGCTGTGGATTCCTAGAGTATGTGGTGGTTGAAAGTAAGAGTTGTTCGTAGTGTGACTGCTATTTCATGAGGGAGCTATGTTGAGTGATGTAGTATAACCAAGTAATATTTGTGAAGTTCTTGTGCTGAACTCTGTCTCTCTGTGTCTCTCTGTGTCTCTGTCTGTCTGTCTATCTCTCTCTCTTTCTCTCTCTCTCTCTCAGTATTTGCCTCAACTTACTGGCAGTAGCATCTTCCCTGCCCTGGACAACAGAAACAACAAATACTACAACAATCTGCGAAAATTCAACTACCACTTTCCCAACATCTAGCTTACACATTGACACACACACACACACACACATACACACACACACACACACACATACACCAGCAGTTTCCTTGGATAACTCAGGGACTAGCCAATGCTTCAGAGACCCCTTACGCTCACAAACTGCAGAAGATGGTCCACAGATCGGACAACCGAGGAGGAAAAAAAGGTTGTCTGCAGAGGAGTATCCCTTCCCACGACCGGGGATTACTCAGGTGTGGCGACTGAGGTGAAACTCAGCCACCAAAATGCTTTTTAGTCTCACTGTAACTTTTTTTCTAAGTCAGATTGCTTTACAGCTTCTTGGCAGACCTGTCGTCTGGTCCGGGAACCAGCAGGTCATGTACTGTAGGCTTGTACTGGACAGAGCACTTTTGAGAACCTCGACAGGAATGACATATACTGTACCAGCCAGCCTAAGCAGAAGCGTGCTGGTGTCCATTAGCTGATCACCACCACGTGTAGGGTTCCCCGCAGGTCCAAACCACTAAGGGCAAGAGCGGGTAATCTTAGACCTGGACTGGCTGCAAGTTACTCATTTTGCCCCAAAAAGCACCACCGTGACTTGCCTAAAAAAGCCTTCATCTAAAAAGGACAGTATGGATCAAAAAGCCATGTTTCATAAGTTAGTGTTTCTGAATATTCCAAGCAATTTATGCAGTAGGTTTCTTTTGTTTTTCTTTTTCTTATTTCTAATGTGAAAAGGAAAAAAACACAAAAACAAAAACCTGTGCATACAACGTATGTATATATTAAGAAACACATGCTCAGAATGTTATCAGTGCTCTTAACCAACAGGATACACATTACAAATCATCTCTCAGTCTCCAAACAGCTGACTGAGAACTCCAGATGCCCCTAGTTTGTTAGTCTGATCTACTGCAGTCACACAGGTGTTTTGTTAATAAGACCTCACACTCATTACGCCCATTGATCTCTTCTTAGCAGGCTTAGTACAGATCTACTGATGTAGTCCGGTTTTAAACTCTCATTTACCACTTTGCAGTTACCTATAGGGTCCAATGCTACTTTGTGCATTGCATCTTGCATCCATATTTTAGCAAGTTTCAGAGGTGTCAATCCTGCATTCAGAAAGTAAAAATCCGGCCTCATATTTGATTCAACCATTTTCTGAATCAGATGACCCTTATGAGCTCACAAATGATCAGGTTGATCATCTAATTAGTAAAGGATACAAGGATATTTTATCGTCACATGCATAGGCATACTGGGTAGAGTAGGACATGCAGTGAAACTGCTGAAATCTTTTTGCATTAAGGGCATAGGTAGAATGAATACATGGCAGGGTTTTTTACTTTTGAAAGCCAGGGTTGACACTTCTGATAGTTTTCTTCAGGTTTTGTATGTTAGCGGTTGGATGTATTTGTGAATGTCGACTAAGAGCAGTCTAGTGCTCCGCTTCATAGACAGCAAAGGGACCATCAGATTTTACTGCCTTTCCCTGTTTGCCAAACATGATTGTTCATTTTTGTATGTTTTGTTTCTTTTTTTTTTTTTTAAATGTATATAATGAATCACTGATGTAATTTTCTAGTGAACTACATTTTCCAGGGATGTATTTTGGGTTCCATATTAATAGGGGACACACTAAGGACATGGCCATTGTTGGACCCAGAAAGTAATACAGTTTTTCTTTTGTTTATTGAATCAATACTTGTGCATGGTGAAATTATGGCTTGTAGTGAATTCAGAATAGAAAAAAAGTGGAGCCATCACCGTAAAAAAAAACATGGCCGCCAACACCTTGTTGTACACATTAGGGCTTGCTGGCTCTCACCTTGGGCCTTTTCGTCCTCTAAGCATGCAGTTTTTGCCAGCTGGTAGCAGAGCCTTTTAAATAAAATACCTGGGAGGGTAGCACTAACAATGGCTGGTCTGCTGCCATTTTTTATCTGGGTCAGTGTGCTGGTGTAATACTTCAGGTTAACAGATATTTCCCCCCGGATAAAATTACCCCACTAAACAAAATACCCAGATGTCTTAGCAAAATGCTACATTCCCGAGAAGTTGCCAGCGCAGTTGCCATGCACTAAACGCTGATATTAAGGAACACACACAGAAAAGAAAAATAGCTTTTAAAAAAATGACACCGACTCAAATATCAATGCAAATTGTAACACTGAGACAGGCTGGCTGCAATAAGAGAGGTCACGCGAGCTCACCTCTAAGCCAACCCAACTCACACTGTCCCCACAGTGAAAAAAACAACCCAGAACTGTCCCCACAGTCATCCAGCAGTTTAAAAAAACAACACAAAACACAAAAGGCAAGAAAATTGCAAAATATCAGATTTATCATTTTGTTCACTTACTAGCTCATATACAACAAATACAACAATCTGGTCATTTGGGTGAAGAAAAAAAAAACATAAAAATAAATTAGTTAGCTTTATTAATCAGAGTAATTTGTATTGTATATTGTTTATATATACACATTTCCTGACAAGTGGTGTTCCACATTCTCCCCTTGACTTGCAAAAATTGCCAAATTGAATGAATTACATGGCGCCAGAAAACTGTGGGCCTTTGTAATTGTCAGCATCTTTATGCATGCATAAAAAAAGCTTTTTCTGAGTAACACAGATGCCTCTGTAATGCTTTTCTATGGAGTAATAATAATAATGACGTTTGATACCTAGATGAACATAGCAAAACGATATTAACATCTCTTTTTTTTGTCAAGCTCTTTCCTTTGTTGCTATAAATAAAGTGCCGTGAAAGAGGATGAAGATGAATCTCCAACTTATTTCTCTGCTCAGTTCTCACTTGGAACATGTATGTTGACAGCAGTGTCGCTATGGTTACAGACGGTCACCAGGAACACTCTATAGTGTCCATGGTGGGTGGGCTGGTGGGGTGGGGGAATCAGCCAAGGTCCAGCTCAATGTCTAGCTGGGGCAGAGCAGTCTGTAGTCGGTCAACTGTGGTGTCCTTCTCCCTCACCCCTGGAAGGTCACTCAGGAAGAGATATTCCAGGCTCCTACAGGGTGGATGTCAAAGAGACAGCAGCAGTCTCAGCACCAGTCATGGGTTGACAGAACACCTTTACTATTAATATTGCTATTTATAAGAATTAAAAATAGTGTGTTGTCACATATAATCCTATGACTCTATCTTGAGTAACTTTGATAGATAGTGGTAACATATTTCCTACATTAACATATCTGCATACATAACAATACACATGAATTTCTACTCATGCTGAGTTTACCAGTTTTGCTGACTGCTTTTAGTTAAGTTTGCGTTAGCAGTGACAGTGCTATGGCTACCTCTTTATGCACTCCATCTGTTGAGATTTACAGTATGGAGTGGACAATGCCTTGCAGCATTTGCAGTGTGTTCATAAAGAGTCTAGTGCTTGCCTTACTTGGCAGCTAAATTTCCCTGATGTGAGACTTTTACAGACAGAACAGCAGCAAACAGCTACAGAGGTCTAGCCATTAGGTTGAGCCAGTGCAGCTATCATGCCTTGCTGTTACTGCTGGGGAAGACTGCAGGTGTGCAGTTGAAACATGTAGACGTATACACAAAAGTATCAGCCTGTACACAATACTGTTTCATTAATACATTAATTAAAACATTAACTGTACATTAATATACAGCAACCAGTGTACCACTGAAACCCAGGGGGGTCAGGATTGTAGCTGGTTAGCTTCAGCGTATTAGCAAGGCCTTTCCTCATCGCCATTTCTCAGAAATTGCATCATATCCGCACTTAATTGGATAAGTACAATGGTGGTGAGAGTAGGCCCAAACTCCATTTTGAAACTTGGAAAAATTCCTTCAATAATTGGCGAAACTCACTAGCCTAGCATTTCCCATTAAAATGAACAGGGAGTGGGACTTTCTGCTTTTTTCCAGTTATTATAATAATACCTCCATGGTACAAGCATCATGCATTGCTGTTACCAACATCCCTAGTCTGCTTCTCTCCCACTGACGCCACCCCCCTGCCCCCCCACCCCACACACACACACACACACACACACACACACCTGAGGTGGTGCAGGGAGATGAGGCCCTTGTCTGTGACGTTGCCACAGGAGGCGATCTCCAGGCGACGGAGGCTGTGCTGCAGGTTCTCCGTCTTGCTCAGTCTCTCCAGGCAGGCGTCCTCGATGTAGATGCACTTGACCAGCCTCACCTCCTCCACGTGCTCCAGTCCATCTGCACAAACAACACACCACAGCACAGCACAGTCATCTCCACCACCCATTGCAACCAGTGATGGGCACTCTGGCAGTCACGCACTCAGGCTTGGGAAGTTTACAATCCAGCACCAGGTTTGTTCCAGCCATTCACTTAAGCAGCGGACTCTAATTAGTACAGTTCTTTAGCCAAGTAGTTAATTAATTAGTAAAAAGAGTTAATTAGTAAAAAAAAAAATCACCTGCATTACGTGCACAGGTAAAACAGATGATTTCAAAATATGTGGTACTAGATTGTAGCTTCTGAATCAAGGTTGCCAATCACTGACAACATTCAGTACATCTTAGTCACACCCTTTGCAATGACCTTTGATGATTCAAAATGACATGACATGCTTCCTTCTCATCGTTCAATATTATGACTGGTAAATTAGGTACGAAAAAGACAGAGATGCTGATAATTATCGTGTTATTTCATCTGCGAGTCAGTGACAGTCTTGTAATATTTGGGCTTCTCTGGGCTTGTCTCTTTCCCTTGGTTGTGAAGCCGTCAAGAGGAAGCAACTGGTCGGCCAGTCACTGGGGTGCTGACGTGATATCACTATCATTAGGCCCGAAAACGATCCTGATTAAATAAAAATGATTCTTCCTCAGTTGGGGAAACTCAAGAGGGCACGAGGGCTTGCTGGGCTTTGTGCTTTTTCATGCAGCCGTGAAGACAAAAGGTTTTAATGGCCTCAACTCAGGCTTCAAAAACCCTTTATCTCGAAACCGCATAATAAAATCCTATACCTGCCACCATACTTAACGTCATGCGACTCTCGCATGCGAGTGTTTTGAGTTACCAACAGAATGACTTGATTTGGAAATTGATATTCTCGGTCACTATGCATATAATACCCTGTTTTTAACCTTTAATGGTGTACCGTCCTCACACCGTTAAGACAAGAATGATGAGAAGATGAAGGTTCTAAAGAATGTTAAGGCTAGAATATAATGTGAAATTTTTGAATTTTACATTGTTTTGGAATGCATTCTTTTTCATAGAATATTCAAAAAGCTAAAAAGTGAGTTTAGTCAATTGATCCCAATAAAATAAAATGAGAAGGCTTGGCAGATGACTTCACCACTGCACCTCTGTGTTACTGACATGCTATGCGCCTTGTCTACTATAGAAGCACTTGACTGAATGAAACTCTGGGCGGGGACACCTTGGCATTGTTCAGCTTTGACAATGGCACCAATCTAGGTAGACACATGGGGGACAGCGCTGTCAGTGTATTATTTAAAGGACTCCCTGTTCTTCTTTCTTCTTCTCTCACCGTCTCTCCCTTTCTCTTTCCGTTTGTCTTATGCAGAGAACGCCAAGGCAATCTGAGGTGACAGGGAGAGTGATGTCTTTGTTTCTGGTGTAAGACATCCTCCCAGCGAACGTCACCCCATACACACGCGCAGTCCCGTCTAAGAGCAGCTGACTTTCACCCTGACCTTTCACACTCGCAGGTAACTTTCACTCCTTCCTTTAGAGATAGTCTCTCACCTTTCTATTCCTTTCTTTCCCTCTTTCTTTCTCCCTCTCCCTCCCGCCCACACACACACGCACACACACACGCGCACACACGCACACACACACACAGAAACACACATACGCGTAACGGGCCAGCGGATTGAATTATCACTTGAAGAGAGAGGCCAAGCGTGGGGAATGGAGACAGCTGGCAGCTGCTGTGTTCACACAATTAAGGAAATCAAAGAGGTTGCATAATCACGGTAGCCACAAAACAGCCCTCACCATTTTTTTTGAAGAGTAATTAATTGCAAAACTAAATGCAGATGACTCGCCTCTCAACTGTTTGATTTTTGAATTATAGTTTTGATAGGGATAGAGCATCACTGGAGTACAGACTTTTCCAGTGTTGTCACTATCGTTACAACAAGTCACTGCATGGAAGTAGTTCACTTTGTCCCATTTAAAACCATTAGAGATTAGATGGAGAATCTCAGCAGAAAGCAATGTAACAGTTTTAAACTAGCTCTGTAATACAATTAGGAAACTTTTATCTTAATTAGCATGCAATTAGCTAAATGCAATTAGATTAAGCCTTTTCCTCACCCAGATGGTCAAATCCACGGTACATAATACAAGACTCTGTGGCGTCGATGGCCTGGATTTTGTAGCGGCCCAGAGGCCCAGTCGGAAGGCCATTGTAGTCATGCTGCCAGCGGTCAAAGCCCTGGAACCGAACTTTTGCACCACAACGGAGCAGCCATTCTGCCGCTGCACGGTCTGGACCCACAGCTTTTATCCTTTCATAGTCCACCCTGAGACATGACATGACAGGACACACACACACACACAGTGACAAAATATTATCCATACCCTTCAACCATCCCAGTTCTGCCCCCATTGTAATTCTTAAGGCTCATCATCTCTGTTGACAGTCTGACACACATGGAACAACAGGATGGTTTAGGCTGGTGTGGGTTTTGTGTAGACATAGTGCCAACAGATAACAGATACCCTGTAATTACAGTAAATCATGGATTAACCTCCTCCCAAGTTGGCAAGAGGATATGCATTTACCTGCGAACCCATTTGGCTTGAAAGCGGCTATGTAAACGTATTAATTAATATTTATAAAAGGCAACAGGTTGGTGTTAACGGGAGTTGATTAATTAAAATGTGATGATGTGACGAGGGGGTGCTGCTATGGCCTTGGCCTGTAGCTCACTTGTTGAAAACAGCGTTCAGCCATCCCCAGAAAGGCCGGACGCCCCCTGATGGTCGGACAGTCTTCGGTGTGCACAGTAAGGACTGAGCCGTCCTCGCCAGTAATATCATTTTTCAAGTGCTGAAAAAACACAACATTTGGGCACTGTTGATAACCGTCTGGATTTTGTTCAAGACATAATAATGCTCGCTAATTTCACTTGGTGGAATCAGAAATTTTGAGAGAGGGCCTGTATAGAGCGAGCTATAAAACTGGTGATGGTGTGTCGGTATAGGCTTTGGCAGGTTCTCCAACTGACCAACATATGTCCAGTTGTCTACAATTGAATTCCCTACAACTACGGAAATACCCAGATTGTACTTCACGACAGCATGACATCTGTTTAAATCCTCCTTTCCCTTATCAAACTGTCTTACTAGTTTCATCCATGTAAACTGGTTTTACTCAATCATACACGTTATGTTATGCATGTTACTACTGTAATGTCTGTACTAGTATACAGTCATTGGTACAAACCGCACAAACAAACGGACTGTCATTAGTATGATTTGGCGAAAATAGCATGCTAGAATTCAGTGCCTTTTTCTTCACCTTGTTGTTGTAACACTGTCCTAGCACTGGTAGCCTAGATGTGTCACGGTGGAACATTTAAGACTGAAAATTGCACACATAACAGTAACAGCATCTTCCACAAAATCAGTAACACACTACACAAGTTATACCTAATAACGACTGGTCACTCACTAACCTTACTGCGTTACTTCTTGCAAGTGGCAATGACAACATTATTTACATCCTGACCACGCTGCTACAACGACCTCTCACCCCGTACGTACTTACGTAATGCGCTCGCATTGGTTGGGTAATGGACGTACACATGACGTACGCACGGTTCAGGCAACAAATGTTAGCTAATCATAAAGATCTAACAGGGTCAGGTAAGGAGAATCGCTTATGTTTTTTACAGAGTTAAAGAGATTGTGCGACTCTTGCCATAATGATTGTAAACCTGTGCCAGTAGCCGTCCATATTCTGCTATAATGATACGAACACTGAGTAGTGCCTCCGCCAGACCTGTCTTCCTGGCTAGACAGGCAAAGTCCGCAGAGTTCGTAGGAAGACATCGACACAGCGGGTAAGTGAAATAATTTATAGCCAGCTGACTGTCCTTTGTGGTTAGCAACCTAGCTCCACTTCATGGAACACCGACAGCGAGTCTCAGTGGTTTGTTTACTTTAGTTGAGTTCACATAAAGTTAGCCATTAAAGAATGATTGGGACAGAAGCTATAATGCAGTGGTAATGGATTAAACTCAACTCATGTTTGCACTAAGTGTCATTCTTTTAACGGGAGCGTATCAATGTTCCCCGGGTCCTATGTTCCCCGGGTCCTATGTTCCCCGGTACCGGGGAACATAGGACCCTCTTTCCAAAAAAGGGTCCGATGTTCCCCGGGTCCTATGTTCCCCGGGTCCTATGTTCCCCGATACCGGGGAACATAGGACCCTCTTTCCAAAAAAGGGTCCGATGTTCCCCGCTCAATCCAAATATGCCGTATCTAAATGTTTAGGCTGTGCACAAAAGAACAGTGCATGACACTAATAAAACAAACATTAAATTAACTATGACAATATGTAAGTGTCACACACAGCCCCACATTCACTTATATTTAGCATATTTATCTTCAAAGTAATGATTGAAACGTAGTAAAAGAAGATTCTCAAAACGTTTGTCCGAGAGGCGATTTCTTTTAGGAGTTAGAACAAAACTCCCGATGCTCCCCACATGCGCACTGGAGGGTGTTGGGGTATTGAAGCGCAAAAATAAAGTCTTGATCATGGGGAACTTGTTTTCATGGGGGAAAAAGTCGGACTCGTCTTTTCCTGCGCTGACTGCCGCAGCAGCAGGTAGGCTACATCGGGGTTCAACAACGTTAGAAGACGGGAAACAAAAGCCTTAAACTCAAAGGAAACATCAAAAATAAACGGAAGGTATAGGTCCATCAAACCATTAGTCCACTAGTTTTCTTTTTGATGATTTCTCCACATTATTACTTACAACTTGCCACGCTGTTTATTTAAAACGACAAAAGAAATCGTACGTAAACTGCAGAACATTGCAATCGCTGTTTATCTAAAACGACAAAAGAAATTGTAAATAAACTGCAGAACATTGCTATAAACTGCACAACATTGTTATATTCTCATTATTTGTGCCTAAAATACATGGCTATGCAACACGGTCTCACCCCCTTGCGCTATACAGGCTATACATGTTGCAACTTTTCTGCCAGTTCAGCCCGCCTCTTTGGCGCAGCAGCAGGTATATCGGGGTTCAAAGCCTTGTGCGCCTCTAAAATAGCTTTTCAACAATGCGCCAGTGACGTAAAAAGGACCATTTTATTGATCAAAGGCGCAAATGGTTTATGCCTCCTCATAATAGCATCTGGTGCGCTTTGCGCCAGACCACACCTCTTCTTTTCGCTGACCCGCCCGTCACGGCGCAATGTCATCTGCTATCTATATTTGGATTGAGCGGGGAACATCGGACCCTTTTTTGGAAAGAGGGTCCTATGTTCCCCGGTATCGGGGAACATAGGACCCGGGGAACATAGGACCCGGGGAACATCGGACCCTTTTTTGGAAAGAGGGTCCTATGTTCCCCGATACCGGGGAACATAGGACCCGGGGAACATAGGGATGACCCCCTTTTAACCACGCGTCAAACTTGCCTGTAAGGACTTTGGTATCATTCTCCATTGCACGACGGCCCCACGGTGTCACAGGTTGTTTGGACAGTAGACTTGGGCCCCAAAACATGCAATGATTGGCTAGACCATGTTCCACCAAAATGCACCCAAGACAAAAAAGGATCATACCTCACATGCACATACTACTGTCACTATGAAATACAAGCATACTGTCAAGCACATAGGCTACTGTCATGCAAGCACATACATACAAACATGCATGTGTGTGCGCCGTGTATGTTTCTGAATGTAGAACCTATGTGTGTAGAGAAGTGTGATTGTAATACAAATGTGTTGTGCGTGCGTGCATGTGTGTGTGTGCTTAATTATGTGTGTACTTGTGTGTATGTAAGGTTAATATTAGTTAGACTTCAAATCAGTGTCCTGACTTGTTCCACTGGCTGTGAAGTTTATGGTATGCAAGGATGGGTGGATCAGTCATGGTTGTCACTTGCACAGCAAGCTCAACCTGTTTAGTCTTCATTTTCGTCAGTAATGGGCTTTTTACTGTGAATAGGCTATTTAGTGTGGACCCAATTTACAGTTTGTTTCCCTAAAGGAGAGCTGTACTTAACAGAAGAAAAGTGTCGTGCAGCTTCTGACATTTGTTCTGAGCGTACAACTGTCCAATGTCAAATCTTGCGTGTATTGCCTGTCCATAACATGTATTCACTCTGAGTGTATGTTTTGATCTACAAAAGCTCAACTGCAAATTGATCAGTTTGATTCAACAAACCGATCAGATGTCAGACTAACTGCAGCCATTTTGACAAGGTCCTGTTTTCTGTGGATGTGTGCCCTGTAGCTCCTACGATGTGGTGGTGGTTGGTGGAGGCATCGTTGGTCTGGCCTCTGCGAGGGAGCTGATCCTCAGACACCCAACACTGAGCTTTGCTCTGCTGGAGAAGGAGAAAGAGCTTTGTAAGTGTGTTTGTTGACAAGTATTTTTGGAGTTTATACCCACTGCATGGGTGTAATATGCTTGGTTTTTTGTGTATGTGTGTGCACGCTGCACACACGTTAAAGCATGTGGGTTTTATGGGAGGAGATGGATAGAGATGGGTGCATAACTAGCCTGGTAAACCAGCACCTCATACTTCACTTCAATTTGTACAGAGGGTCTGGCGTTGGTCTCATTGAAATGGGCTGGTTGTATGCAGAATTCCTCCTAGCCAAATCAGCGCACAAAGGGAGTGTTCGTGAGCATTCGTAACCATTAGTAGTTAGTCCAATAGTTTCCGAAAAGCTTCGTAACTTCCTTCACGTTAATGTTTGTGTAAAGGCAGATACAATCTTTTTACATTTCAGCATAGTCCACACCTCCAGGAAAAAAAAAATGTTTCTCAATACAGCACAGCCAGACCCTCTGTACAAAATGAAGTGAAGTACGAGAAGTACGAGGGGCTGGTTTACCAGGCCGGTGCATACCTTCCTTAGTTTGTAACCATATGATATATCACAACCGTGACTCCATGCTTTTATTTGTACCCCTTTCTCCTTGTTTCCAGCAATGCACCAGAGTGGGCACAACAGTGGCGTGATCCACAGCGGCATCTACTACACGCCAGGCTCCCTGAAGGCCCGGCTGTGTGTGAGAGGGGCCACGCTGGCCTATGAGTACTGCCAGAAGAAGAACATCCCTTTCAAGAGGTGTGGCAAGGTGAGCTGAGCATGAGAGAACACAGGGCAGGTAACCACCAGGTAAGTGCATGTACCACATGCATGTCATAGGTAGGCCTGGGCGAAATATTGTTATTATCGAAATATCACTATATTTTTGAAGGACGTATGTAGTTATGTATGTACTGACTTAGTATGTACTGACCTATTTTTGATGCTGCAAACCCACTTTATAGAATCCACTTACTCTTCTGCATTCAAACTGTTTAGACAGCAGCAGGCTTTCTTGGATCACTCAGCTGTGATTTCCTATACAACATGAAGTCGTGATGGATGCAATGATGACTTGCATTTGACCAACAGTTTTCATTTGTGTGCAGCTGATTGTAGCTACCGAGCGTGAGGAGATCCCCCGCCTGAAGGCTCTGTATGAGCGAGGCATGAAGAACAACGTTCGAGACCTGACCATCGTCGACGCCAGAGGCATTAGAGAGAGAGAGCCATTCTGCAGGGTGAGTGTGTCTGCGGGTGTGTAAGTGTGTATTCACACTCGGAGCTATTAAAGCGACAAAGCAGCTGAAGACAGGCAACCAGCAGCACATCTGGTAGCACAAGTTGACCATCAAAATGCCCATCACATGACCCATCAAAATGTTCAAGCATACTTTTCATTAAAATAGATGTTACTAAATCTACACATTCTGATTGGTTACCACAAAAATGACTATAAAAGCAATTACATTTTAACTTCACCCTTTTACTCTGGTCGCTCATGAGACACTTCACCTCACATCTGACCTCACCCATCCCAGCCCCCAGCCCCCATCCAGGCCAATTGTAGACCCCCCCCACCCCCCATTTCTGTCCATCTGTCTGCCCTTTCTGTGAGCTCAAAGTCAAAGTCATTTTATTGTCAAAAACCATATGTACAGGTTGCACACACATAATTTGAAATTAAAGAACGGAGAGAAGCCGCTGCATGTGTCCGCGCCATCTTGGATTATATCGAAAGTAAAATAAATAAAAAAATAGGATCAGATCCAACATGGCGGCGAGCGAGTAGGTCACGTTAGAAGCAGCTCTCACTGCAAAACGCCCTAAATCCTGTTTTTAACTGTTTAACAACTCCAAAACAAAATTGATCGACTATATTGCATTTAAGACGAGTAAAAAGCAGACATGGCGACTCGAAAGACGACAACTAAAAAGAATATTGACAAAAAGGAAGAAACGCCCGAAGAAGCTAATATTTTGCTAGGCACAGATATGGCTAATGAGGAAAGCGAGGTAATGAAAGCCATTTCTGATTTGAAAGATGTTTTCGCCTCCAAATTTGACGGTGTTCTGTCCGCCATACAAGACATTAAGACTGAAATTCGTGACTTTGGAGGTAGGATTTCTGAAGCTGAACATCGGATTAGCAGTACAGAAGATAGCATCAGTGGTATGCAACAGACGGTGCAAACTATGGAGAACCAAGTCGAGCTGCTCAACTCCAGAATAGAGGATTTGGAGAATAGAAATAGACGATGCAACCTACGCCTGGTAAATCTTCCTGAAAAGGCAGAGGGGAGCAATGCTGTCAGATTTCTAGAAGACTGGCTGCCTAAAGTGTTTGAAACATTAACAAGTCCACTTATAATTGAACGAGCACATCGAATTGGCAGACTCCCGAGACATGCAACCGAACAAAAATATCCCCGAGTGCTAATCATGAAGTTCCTCAACTTTCAAGACCGACAACGAGTAATGGGGGCTGCCAGAGAAATGAAAAATGTAACATACCAAGAACACCGAGTCATGTTTTTTCCGGATTTTTCTGCGGAGGTGCGCAAGCAACGAAAGCAGTTTGAGGGCGTGAAGAAGCGTCTACAATCGTTGAACATCGAATACAGATTTGGATACCCAGCCAAGTTGATCGTCTCCCGCAATGGACAAAATACCATCTGCAACTCACCAGAGGAAGTGGAGAAACTTATTGAAGCCGGCGATACAGGGGAACAGGGAGGCCTACAGTAGGATACTATGAACTATGTGATGGTCTTGTTTTCTTAACCTAGGCATACATGATAACAAAATTAGCCTACGGGTTAAACTGAGTGAATAGCTGCTACTATGACACTGCTTATTCCTGGGTGAGATTACATACTTTTTGGTTGTTTCATTTATGTTAAGGCTATGCAGACCTGGTTAGATCGTTTAATACTCTGGTTAAAAGCTGAGTCTATCATTGGAATTGGTATAATATCTTGATGGGCTGTTTTGGGGTGGAGTGACGGTAACGTTAGCGAACAGCGGAACCTATGCTTGTAAGAGACTTGCTCCTTTTAGAAGGATCAGTCGAGTCCACCGTTGAATCTTTTACGTTTGGGGGGAGGGGGAAGCGACGCAAGTTTGTTCGGGTTAATTGCGTTCAAGAGCCTCATTTTGCAAGACGTTTTACTATTTTGTTTTTTCTTGTCAAACTTCTGTTAATGTATGTTTTTACAACGGGTATTGTCTCTAGCTTAAGGAAATATAATACACAATGGTTACATGAGGAATGACTCTCATATCAATATAACATCCTGGAATGTGAGGGGGTTAGGTAAATTATCTAAAGTGAAACAGGTCATGAATAGATTAAAACAACTCAAAGCAAATATCGTGTTCTTACAAGAAACGCATTTACTGTCTAGTGAACTACAGAAATTACAAAGAAGATGGGCGGGACAGGTATTTGCATCATCATATGCATCTAATGCAAGAGGGGTAGTAACATTGATTCATAAGTCTGTTCCATTTAAAGTTCTGAATGTCATATCTGACAAGGCTGGCAGGTATTTAATTCTTCAAGGGCTTCTCACTGACAAGAAGATAAATCTTGTAAATCTATATGGGCCAAATTCAGATAGCCCACATTTTTTTGAAGACTTATTTTTACTTTTAGCTCCTATGTCTGGCCAACTCCTGATTGGAGGAGATTTCAATACAACCCTGTCAACAGATCTTGATAGACTCAAGAGTGTAGATAACACACATGCTCAAAGTAGGAAAATATTACAGACCTTTATGCAGGAATTAGACTTGTGTGACCCATGGAGAAGACAATATCCAAACAAATCAGAATTTTCATGCTTTACCTCTTCATCAAACTCATATTCTCGTATAGATTATTTCTTAGTTTCAAACCAATTATTCCCACAAATATTTGACATTAGATATGAAACCATTGTGATTTCTGATCATGGCCCTGTTACACTAATATATGACTTGAACAAGATCATTAGAGGTCCTCATAGATGGAGGCTACACCCAAAATGGTTACATGATACAAACTTCTTAGAATTTGTGGGTACTAACATTGATGTGTTTTTCAAAATAAATACAAACGAAACAAGTGCTTCTGTTAGATGGGAGGCTTTTAAGGCCTACATTAGAGGACAGATGATTAGCCATACAAGCTTTATAACCAATAAAGTTAATTTAGAATTGAGATCACTTGAAGAAGAAATCAAGAAGCTAGAAAAAGAAACCTATGACGACCATACACAGCAAAAGGAACTACTACTCCTCAGAGCACAATACAACAAGCTATCACTATCTAAAGCTGAAAACAGCCTATTTCGCCTGAAACAAACATTCTATGAGCAGGGAGAAAAATCTGGCAAACTTCTGGCCTGGCAAATTAAAAAAATGCAATCTGATAAAGCCATTAATAGCATTATAACAAACTCAGGAACTCTCTCATCTGATCCACAGGAGATCAACGAGGCTTTTACCCATTTCTTCAAATGGTTATACAAATCAGAATCTCCTGGAGTTACCGTCCAACAAACTAGCTTTCTAGATGGTCTTCAAATACCTGCCTTCTCAGATGAAGTGAAACAGAAATTAGATTCACCTTTGTCTGTAGAGGAATTACTGAAGGCTATAGATACAATGAAAAATGGGAAAACAGCTGGACCAGATAGTCTTCCCATAGATTTATATAAAGCTTTCAAAGATCAATTAATTCGCCCTCTATTTGAAATGTTTGAGGAGTCCCTAGAAACTGGAATTCTACCCCCGTCACTAAGAAAGGCCTTAATTACACTTTTGCCAAAGCCAGACAAACCACAACACTATTGTGAATCATATAGACCGATCTCTTTGATTAACACTGATGCTAAAATACTAGCCAAAGCACTAGCTATGAGACTAGAAGGTTATCTACCAGCAATAATTCATAATGACCAAAATGGATTTGTGAAGGGCAGGCAGGCCTTTCATAATATACGCCGAGCATTGAATATCATCCATGAAAAAACAGATACTACAGACAACTGCATACTGTCCCTGGATGCCGAAAAGGCATTTGACAGAGTTGAATGGCCTTATTTATTTGATATGCTCTCCCGATATGGATGTGGACCTAAACTCTGTCAATGGATTAAATTATTGTATTGTGAACCATTGGCTGAAATTGTTACTAACAACTTAATTTCAGAACCCTTTGATCTATCGCGTGGTACGCGACAGGGTTGCCCACTGTCCCCCCTACTATTTGTGATGTCTATTGAACCCCTGGCAATAGCCATACGAAGTCATCCAGAGATAAAGGGAATTGATATTTCAGGACAAGAGCATCAGATTTCATTATTTGCCGATGATATATTGTTATACCTTGCAGATCTAAAACATACAATGCCTATTCTGATCAACATGATCAATCATTTTGGAACATTCTCAGGATATAAGGTCAATCTGTCCAAATCTTCCATACTTTTCCTCAATGAAAAAGAAAGAAATAGTCCACCAATCCAACACCCTTTCACAGTATCTAAAATCGGGTTGAAATATTTGGGAATTATTCTCACACCTCAAATAAAAAACATAATCCCACATAACTATGACCCCATTATTTCACATGTAAACAATTCTTTAAATAGATGGATGTCTCTCCCCCTCACATTAATAGGCAGAATCAATGCTATTAAAATGAACATTCTCCCCAAATTTTTATATTTATTTCAGTCAATTCCTCTCTTACCACCGCCAGCCTTTTTCTCTACTATGAGGAAAACATTCACAAATTTCATCTGGAATAAAAGACGACCAAGACTTCGCTTAACCTTATTATACCTACCTTATGATAGGGGAGGGTTGCAATTACCCAACCTACTATGGTACTTCAGAGCAGCCCAAGTTAGAGCCGCACTTTTTTGGTTCTCTAATCCTTCAAATCTGCCATGGGTCCAGATAGAGGAACAAAAGGCGAAAGGGCTGACTTTGGACAGATACCTATACTCCAATTCTCTGAAAATGCTTAAGCGGAATACAATCAATCCATTTGTTACAACCACAATTACAGCTTGGTATGAATCGCAAGAGATGGTTGGAGAGCCAAGAGATGTATCACATTTCTCTCCTATCTGGGGTAATGCAAGATTTACACCAGGTACATCAGACCCAGGTTTTAAACTTTGGGCACAGCTTGGTTTTCAGAAGATTTCAGATCTCTTTAAAGACAACACCCTTATGTCTTTTGAATATCTGAAAGATAATTTTGGCATTCCTAGGACGCATTTGTTTAAATATTTTCAAATACGGAGTTTTGTCCATTCTAAGAACCAATCATACCAATCTCCTGCTTTAAATGGTATTGAAGAACTGGTAACACCCAATCCCCATGCTAAAGGAACAATCTCGAAAATATACAGTAAAATGCTTAATTCCTCAAAAGAGTCCTCAGACTATAAGAAAATGGCCTGGATGGAAGATTTTCAGACAGTCATTACAGACCCAGAATGGGAAAAGGCATGTTGTCAAGCACAAACAATGACTATTAATAGTAGATTGAAGTTAATTCAATATAATTGGCTCATGAGAACATATATAACTCCTGAAAAACTCCATAAGTTTAACCCGAACATTCCGGACACTTGTATAAGATGTATGACAGAGAAAGGAACTTTGTTTCATTGTATTTGGACCTGTACACATATTCAAGAATTTTGGAATGACATAATTGATATAATTTCCTGTATCATTCAGAAAGAAATCCCTGTATGCCCAAAAATCTGTATCCTTGGTCTTATCCCGGAGACATTATCCCTTGGAACACATGAAAATAAATTGGTCAACCTTTGCCTACTACATGCAAAACGTCTTATTGCTAGACAGTGGAAAAGTGTTTGTTGTCCATCTGTAACTCTATGGGTTAATGAACTATCTTCATGTTTAGCGATTGAAAGGCTTACATATGCCATTAAACATAAAAGCCATATTTTCCATAAAATATGGGATTCATTCATTTCATTCTTGGAATCAAGACCCAGTAACCTATGTTCTTAAATGCCATAACAAGTGAGACTGCCCTCATGTATGTGTTTTTGTTGTTTGTATTTTCTGTTTGTTTGTTTGTTTGTTTAAGTGATGTTTTTATTTATTGATTGATTTATGTTATTACTATTTTTTTTATTTTTTTTTACAATTATTATTGTTACTTCTATTGTAAATTATTATTATCAACAGATGGCTCAAAGTGGGTGGATGGGTGGGTGGGTGGGTTGATGGGAAATGGGCAAGAAATGTATCTTTATCTTGTATTTGAATACATGTGTTAAAAGATTGTTGGTTGTTTAAAATCAATAAAAAATAAGGATTAAAAAAAAAAAAAAAAAAAAAAAAAAATAGGATCAGCTAAGATATTACTTACAAAAAATGATGGATATGTATTTTCATGGTTAAACATGTTTATTATATGAGTCATGACATGAGACGTGCTAATCTTAGTGCTATTCTTGTGCCTGTGTGTTTTTTTTTCTCTTCTAGGGTATTATGGCTCTTGACTCTCCATACACGGGGATAGTGGACTGGCGGAAAGTTGCCCTCAGGTACGGTAAGGACTTTGAGGAAGCAGGGGGAACTGTGACAACAGAGTTTGAGGCCGCCGACATCACAGCCATGAGGGAAAGTTCTGCCAAGAGTTCAGAAGGTAAAAGCTCTTTCTCATATGTGCACACACGGGCTGCAACAAACCATTATTTTTCTAGTCGATCAATTTGTCCATTATTTCTGAATAAATAAATAGATTAGCTGTTTGGTCTGTAAAATGTCAGAACAATTGTGAAAAAAGTGAATCTGTGTTTCATAAGCCAAGTTGTGATATATCAAATATGTTGTTTCGTACACAACCCAAAGATATTCATTTTCATTTACTCTTAAAGGACCAAAGAAACTTGATAATACTGAAATTCAGCAACCAGAGATCAGAGAATTTTGGCACTGTTTTTCTAAAAAAAAACAATTAAATGATTGAGTTGGTAATTATTTTATTGGTCCATAAATAAATTAGTTGTTGCAGCTCCGGTGCACACACTCACACACTGCAGAGCTACATGACGTCATACAACTATTAAATCCCTCACATGTCTCTTTTATAGGTCTAAAATACCCTATTGCTATTAGAAGCTCCAAGGTCAGTCACTTGAGGGATTGAGAGAGAGGTTTTTACATGGCTTTCATGAGATTTGGTATGTGTAAGATCTTATGTATTGAAGATGTGTGTATGTGTGTGTGCTTGTGTCTGTAGGGTGATGAGGTACACTGTCGCTACGTTCTGACATGTGGGGGTCTCTACTCAGACCGACTGTCCCAGATCTCGGGGTGCAGTCCTGAGCCCCGTATCGTGCCCTTCAGGGGGGACTACCTGGTGCTCAAGCCAGAGAAGCGTTACCTGGTGCGGGGGAACATCTACCCGGTGAGCGTCTAACCCCTCTCAAAGCTCCATTGGCTGGAATACAGCATTGATTTTCAAGGTCAACTTCATTATGCTCAACTGGCAAAGGCTAGATGGTGAACGACTGTATCATTGATGAAAGTATCCCAAAAGAATTGTTTCATCTCGGGTATTTTATTATATGTTTTTTTGGACATCTGTTAAATACTTTTTTTCGGACCCTATATGTCCTATATGTACAGGTTTGTGTAAATCATATCCAAAAGCAGAAAGTTATTGTCCAGAATATGAATTGCACACAAATGGTTAGTTTTTTTTTCACAGACTCAAACCAAGATCTCCAAACTACATATCTAAAATATTAATAGATCCAACTCTACCTGTTCTGTTGGTGCGCATTGTCAGGTGCCAGATCCTCGTTTCCCATTCCTGGGAGTGCACTTTACCCCCCGTATGGATGGCAGTGTGTGGCTGGGGCCCAACGCAGTCCTGGCCTTCAAGAGAGAAGGCTACGAGCTCTTTGATCTCAATATCAGGGACCTCACAGATGCACTGTGTTTTAGGTACTAGTGAAGGGGTCTTCTACTGGGCTTTGCCTGAAATATTTAAAAAGATGTATTTTATTCACCAGATTTAATGGATTCAAATTTGTAATTCAAGTAATATTACAGGTAGATGTACACTGATTTTTCCCTTCAGCAAACTACATATGAAAGTCAGTGCTGCCAAAAATAGCTGGAGTGGGAGTTTCATCCTGTCTCTCCCATTGCCTCCTGTAGAGGTTTGCAGAGGTTGGTGATGAAGAACATCAGCTATGGTTTGGGAGAGATGTACAGAGGGGTGTTTATCGGGTCACAGGTGAAGATCCTGCAAAAGTTTATACCTGAGCTCTCTCTCAGCGACGTGGTCAGGTAAGGCTCACCTGTCAAGGTCTCGAGACACCTGGAACACCTCACCTTTTCATGACTGATTGTTTCCATTCTGCCGTGATTACTTTGGACATTTCAGATGGCGGCACACCATTAAGTATTAAGCGACTGTTGTTGGGTGTTTTTTTCCTAGTTTTTTTTTTACTCTTCAAAGACCTTGATCTCAGTGGCTAAACTTGAGTGTTTAATTGTGCGTGTGTGTGTGTGTGTGTGTTTGTGTTTGTGTGTGTCAGGGGTCCGTCTGGAGTGCGGGCACAGGCTCTGGACGTGGACGGGAACCTGGTGGACGACTTTGTGTTTGACGGGGGCGTGGGGGAAGTGGGCAGCCGGGTGCTGCACGTACGCAATGCCCCCTCCCCCGCCGCCACCTCCTCGCTCGCCATCGCTGAGATGATCGCCAATGAGGTCGAGAGCAGGTTCTCTCTCTAACTAACACACACTCAGACACAAACAGAGAGAGAGAGAGAGTGACTGTACACTAACAGATGTGAGAGAGAAACACTGTACATTAACATATGTGACAAAGAGACACTGTACAGTCAACGGACTGGAAACGGAGAAAGGAAAAGACTAAGTACATGTGTACCCACATGGACTAGAAGTGGACATGGACAGTGCGTTCCCCACAGCGCATCCCGTAATCACTGTACGATTACGGGCACAGTGGATGAGGTCAGCGTGGCCGTTTGTCTTCTCCCATTTGCATAGTGGGCTCCATCCCAGCTTTCCATCAACCTACTGCTCCACCGACACCTGACCTCAGATTACCTAGTCCTTCTCTCTCTTTCTCTCTCTTTCTCTCTCTCTCTCTCTCTCTGTCAGTTTCTTTCCTTCTGTACATATAACCGTGTGACATCCTATAGGCCAGGGCCTCACATCACTGCCCTCCATATTGCTTTCAACCTGTGGCCCAATCCCATTACACGGGCATTACATTACATTACATCTCCCTGGTACCACCACCAGCAGCCCTGGGTTGTTCCTGCCCAGAGGCCCCAGCACAGCGGATCTCACCCACTTCTGGGCAGGAGCCAGCAGACACCCATCTACTCCTGTACTCCGCTTTCGTCTATACGTTGTTTATATGGATCAATTCTCCTCCTGAAAGGAGGGAAAGGGGGTGGGGGTGGAGGGGGTGGGAGGGACAAGGAGAGGATGATTGGCATCATGATTGAGATTGGGTTCTGCTTTTACTGTACAGACAACGTTGACTCATGCCACTGGGGCCATGGTGAGCGTAACCCCAGATCTTAATTGACTCTGGCTATATAATTCATTGGATGCCAAGCGCCTTGCTATTGGGTGAATTGTGAACTGAAATGTTTAGCCCTTATTTTGCTAAACTGCCGTTGTTAAAGATTCATGTGTACATGTGACATTCAGGGAAGTTGCTGCAAATTATTTAACATTTTACATCATGCTTTTTTACAAAGCCAAAGGTACTGCAACAACATAGCTTTTTGCTTTGTTTTATTTAAACATCTTAAAAAGGGCTAAATGATTTGCTCTGTTCAAACTGCACACTGCTATATGTAAAGAGTACATGGGTGTTATCCCAATATGTTTTACTCTAATTTAGAATCCCTTTGGCACTAGTCATCTGTATTAAACTGAACTAAATCATTTGCAATTTGTTCAGAGTTACACATGTACTTTATACTATTGTGGAACAATTCAATTCATTAATGTTGTTAGAAATAAAGATACATGTTGTTGGTTTTTTGAATTTTAAAGGTTTTTTGGGCTTGTTTGTACAGCCAGCTAAATATACAGTGTTTTAGACGGTAATTCACACTTATTTTTAGATGACTATATGCCCACATCAGTGGCAACTACAAAATAAGACAAAAGGAGTGCCTAAAAATGAAAAATGTGTAGACTTTTACAATAAATGTTTTAAGACAAGAGCATTACATTGTTTTGCTTTTATTTTTAGAATTCGAATATCTTATTTTTGATTTACATTCTTGACGGACATGATTCTGGACATTTTGCCAGGTGTCAATAGGCATTCCTGGACTGCATGTGTTGCTAGGCAGCATATTGGTAAACAACATTTACATAATGTGAAGTTTTATATATTTTTATTACTGTAGTTTATATACAATATTCTGTTTGAAGCAGGAGTGTATATTGTACTGTTATGCCTGCTTATACTACTAAGCTTTAAAATGGTGTTATTAAATGGTAATTGAGATGTATACTATTACATATTGCTATTATGTGGAGGAATAAAATTGGGTTAAATTGGGTTAAAAGTGGTGCTGATGAATTAAATGAATTAGAAGCCTATATGTATAAATTTATATGGCATTGAAATTTATATGTATGCTTATACAGTAGGTCCAGCAAAGTTTTATGATATTATCTTTAATCTTTTATTTGTTTTTGTACATAAGAAAAAAAACTAAATAAATGTTCTTCAATCTCAATGGCAGTATCATAACGTATTAACACAACTTTTTTTTTAAACCTTTGACCTTTGTTATTGTAATATTCAGCTGGCACAAAAACATGATCTCTCTGTGGTGATGGGGGTGTTTAGGCTTTATATTGTATCATAAGAATTATTTAAATGTCAGCTGTCAGCAGTTTAAGCCATTATTTTTAGGTTTTGTTAATGTCAACAAAAACAAACCTACCAATAAAATAGAATAAAATATATTAATCCCTTGGTGGAGGGGGGGGGGGGGGGGGGGGGGGCTTAGAGAAATTGGGATTCCAGTGCCAAAGTACCAAGTAACGATACAAATAGTACAGCAGATCAGTAAAAAAAATTATTCACTTTGGTATAAAAGCATGAAATTTGGCAGAAATACTCTCTGAGGGCCACTATTTTGGAAAAAGGCATTGGCCACTCAAAAATTCAATATAGCGGCCATTTTTCAAGATGCTATTAAATGGGTATTATATGGATTATTCAAAAAGTGATTCAAGCATAGCATTTGATAAAAAATACTCTCTAAAGGACATAATGGAAAAAGATGCATGTCACAAATTCAAGTTGGCCGACATTGTCACAAAGTCAAGATGGTTCCTCTAGAATATTAATTATTTGAATTGTTAAAATGGTAATGCAAACATAACAGCAGGCAGAAATTCTCTTCAAGGAACACTCTTGAAAAAATGTCTGTGCCTCAAAAATTCATGATGGCGACCATTTTCAAGATGGCCGCCATTTCTGTCAAATAGTCATAATGTCTGCTTTGTCTGACTCTTCTCCTTTGACCTGTCCGGCTTAGTTAAACTTATAAAATATAAAATCCCTACCGGCATAGCTCTCAGGTTCATTAGAGTACACAAGCCTCACCACCATGGCAAGGTGCAGTCCACAGAGAGGATGGGCCACTGTTAAAAAAAGAAAGTGGCTCGTGAAAATTCAGGATGGAAACCATTCTTCATTCCTGTCCTATGTTCATTGCCACTGTTTCCAAATAGTAATACAGAAAATATGCTAAAAGCACTCTGTTAAGGCCGCTTTTTGGAAAAATTGGATGGCCATTAAAAAATTCAAGATGGAACCTTTTTTCAAGATGGCTGTCATTTCAGTTGTATGTACACTGATGCACACATACATGTTAGCAAAAAGGGCCACACTTTTAGAAAAAGGCAATTGCAAAAATTCACGATCCATTTTTCAAGGTGGGTGTTGCTTTAATAGTATACTATGTTGGGGCTGAGATTAAAAGATGGTATGAAAAAAAAGTTATTCACATTTTTACCAGCTCAAAGGCCTTATGGTTAGAGTGTCCAACCTGAGATCAATGTTTTTTTTTCCTGCCATGTCATAATTAAACACTGTTAAAAAATAGCCTGCCTATTTGGCAGTCAGCAAGTGTTGTAGTGTGAGCAACATATCCAGGAAGGTGTACATATACAGTACATCATGGTCCAGATTTACAGATTTTTTTTAATTCACATTTGCAATTGCACATTGCTGAGCTAGTGAAACCCAATCTAAAACAGGTGCATTTTCTGTCCAGAAGACCTCCCATTGTTCACCAATCTTTTTCTATCCCCAGTTAGGAGGACTCTGCTTTTGGCTGACACTGGGTTGCTTGACCTCATATGCAGCCAGCTTGATATGCAGCACGTCTACTATGTTGAAGCACAGCTGCTCTTGTAGGAGGAATGGCTTCATATGGCCTCTGCTTTCAGACAAACATATCAAGTCTAGCCTCATCTACAGGTGTGCTTGATCGATCATACAGCAGGATCACAAACTTCTCAAGGATCGCCAAGTCGTCATCAGTCAGAACAGGAGGGTATATTGACTCAGTTTGCTAAAGGTAAGAGAGGCCTCTGGAAAAATGTCCCAGGTTTGCCAGGCTGTCTCTTTGCCTTTGTTGCGAAAGGCTGACACAGTATCACAACATGTAAAGGTGTGAAAGAATAGCTTTTTTCCAAAAAGTGACCCTTAGAGAGTATCTGTGCCAAATGTTATGCTTTTATACCGATTTGAACGATTCTCCTGAAATATGTAATTAACCTGCTGCACTAAAACAGATTAAATTTAACTAAAAGTGTCAGTCTGTGTGCGCACATTCCTGCATGGAGACATTGTGCATGTGTCCTGTTCCCCCCTCCACCTGTTATTCCTACTACCTTTCCTTCACCAAATGTAGTGTTGTAGAGATTGGTGGTTCAGGGTACAAAGGAGTTTTGGCCCTGTTGGTTCTGCTGTTGATTATGGGGTGCATTATTGGTTATGTGGCTGATCCGGTTTTCTGTGTGTTGATGACAGTGTGCCAAGGGTGGCTGTCATTGTCTATGATGCTCAGCAGTTTGTCCAGAGTCCTTTTCTCTGCCACTGTCACCATAGAGTCCAATGTCATGCTGACCACAGAGCCAGCACACCTGATCAGCTTCTCCAGCCTGCAGGAGTTGCTTGAAGATGTCCTACCCTCCCAGCACACCACCACATAAAAGATAACACTGGTGGACGCAGACTGATACAACTTAAACAAGAGTTTTCTGCAAGCCTTCTCTGGATGTACAGCCTGCTCTGATCCCTCTTATACAGGTAGTCTGTGTTGCAAGATCTTGCAAGGACTTGTAGGTTCTAACAGCATCGATCTCCCTTCCCTCAATCAGAGCCGGCCTATGACTTGGACTGGACTTCCCAAAGTCAATGACCAGCTCCTTAGTCTTTGAGATGCTATCTGTGTTTGGCACCAAAGTCTTGTACCAGACTCCTGTACTCCTGTACTAAAATGTCTCACTACTAAGCCTTTGAAACTGTTATTTTGAGTTGGGCTACTTCAAATAGACAGGCATTATCCATATTTACTCAGTTTGTCCATTCTAGCATGACGGACACACTTGTCAGGTACAGTTTCAACAGAGCTGATGCTGGTGCCGTCAAAGGTGTGATACAGGATATCCCCACTGGGTGGCGATATTGTATATACAATATAATGCAGAACAATGCAGAATACTGTTTGGCATATTATTACTTCAGTGCTTGTAAAGTTAAAAGGATAATACCAGTGAAATGAGATCAAGAGATCTAAATACGAATAGCATAAAAAACACATAACAATGTATGATTGGCTTCTTGCATGGCAGCCTTCGCAACCAGTGTGCCAATGAATGTGAGGTATTCAATGTAAAGCGGTTCTGTCGAGTATAGGAACATGCTATATAACCTAAATGCAGCCCATTTACCATTTATCATTTATGCTGTAATATATAATTTGGACCTGCACACCAATCAACTTCAGCATCACTGGTTTCGGCATGTCATTGTTTTTGTTTTTTTCTTTGACTACTATCTATTCATACTTGTGTTCCTACACATGTGTGGTGTATGTGTTGTATTCAGCTCAAATATTGGCTGCTTTGTACTGTAGTCCCTCCTTAAGACAATAGAGGCCATAAAAGGTACAGGCTACAAGTGTGGTTAAGGATAAGAGGAGCATATGTACGGTTTTTAACAGCAACCCTTTAAACCTATTAAAAGACACATAACATCTGTCTGTCTGTCTGCCTGTCTGTCTGTGTGTCTTGTATTTACCCTCACACGACACTAGGGGGCGTACAACACTTCTGTAATGATTTAATTCGATTTCATTACTTACATTACTTCTGGTCCAATTTATTTAATATTTTCTCAAGGTCACCTCCTCCTTTATAATGGCCCGAATCCTAATTATATTTTACTAGAGATATGTTTTTCTACCCCCCTTTTTAATCTTTAACCTTCTTTTTTCACTTTTTACCTGCATGCAGTGCATATACCAAACGAGGTCAAATTCTCATTTATTTTCATATTGAACTCATATGGACTAGTTTGGTTGAAGACGTGGACCGTAAGAAACAAAAAGACTATGGAGTTATCATCACTAAGCCTTTTAATTTTCACATAGGTTAACAAGTCAGTTTAGCACGAATTTCTTTTAATGCATCCCAGCAATGGCAAAGTATGACGGCGTTTGTGTTACCTCGGAAAAGTAGACCTGATGTTTCAGAATGAGACGTTATCTTGTGCTGACATTGAGCGATCCGTCAAAACACAATTGGAAGCTCATATGTGCGCTTAATTTAAAACGATGGTGTAACTGCATGCAAACGCTGATGATGACTTTCGCCTTTGCTATTCACACTCTGTCAGCCAGGAGGCCAACAGGCGAACCCTCCCTCCCTTCACGTTACGCAGATGCGGAAAGTGAGACGACGCAGCAACGCATAGAGAGCAAGTGAGAAGCCGAGATTATTTCAAACATGGACACGGACGCTGAACGGGAGAGTTGAATCGGGGCTTCCACTAACAAAAACAACGCCAGCGTTCCTCTGCTCTCCCCAGGAACGTTTTCAAGGGATTTTACTTCGAATTGTCTTTCGATGAGTTTTTCTCCATGAAGAGTGCTGTCGACAGACACGGAAAAGATGACATTTTCCTTCATAAACAGAAGTAAAGAAACTCTTCCTCTGGAATTGAATGAAGGATCTTCTTGTGCCACAACACGGATCCCTGTGCATCAAGGCCAAAGATACAGCCAGCGCATACAGATGTGCTTCTAGGCAGTTGGCTTGAGCCGACCTGCGAAATACAACTCCCACCGATTAAGATGCATGTTAATCTTCTCCTTTAGCGTAGAGTCAATGACACCTCGTACAAAATAAACAAATATTTTTGTCTTGCCAGATTGCTATCAGTTAGCTTCTTAGCTCGCTAACATTAGCAGCCGCTGTTTGTCGCGGGTGAAAAAAAGGCTGTCAACTGGCTAGTGTAGCAGCTAACGATAGCCTTAAAGCTAGCTCGAAGCTCGGTTACAAAAAGTGTAGTAGCAAGTTAGCTAATCAGTTTGTGTAACTTTGATAAATAAGACACGCTCAAATGAGCTTAAAACTTTTATGCTGCTTCCAGTCGTTCGACAGATGGCATAAAGACATAGTTTATTCAGTTACCGCACGCCTAATTGGTCTGCTGTGTTTTGGCTCAGTGTCTTAACTAGTCCTCGTAGCTAGCTATAGCAAGTTTACTTTCGCCGTGCCTGGACCGACCCACCCACTAGGACTTTGGGGCCGATGCGGACAGATCAGCCGGGATCACGGCATCGCGACGAGCCGCAGCAGGCATGCAGCCCCAACAGAGCTACGACTTTTCCAGCGAGGAGAACAGTCACAAATGGCGAGGCCTCTTTGTGCCTGCCCTCCGCAAGGTAATTGAACTACAAAAAATAAAAATGAAAACATGCTCTAACTTTAGGTTGCAGCTAATACGTTCAACAGCACAAATTGCTTTTATTACTCCGGTAACAACACTTGCATGCTTTATTGCCATACTCTTCCATGCTGTCATATGGCAATCTGTGTATAAAGTTTGGAGCGTCTGGTAGTGTGAAAGAAATGAAACTAGCTCAGTGGTTCCACCGTTGACATGAACAACTGCGTTCTGAGGAAGCGTTCCACACTGTGTATGTTCGGTAAAACCACAATGTAAACAAATCTTGTGGCCTGAAAGTCAGGGAAGACCATAGTAAACAAACTCATTCACCGTCATGAAACGTGTAAATGCATGATTGCATGATTGCCTTATTACAACACCATTACATCAGTCACCGGCAGATTGGTCAGTCCACTTGGATGTGCCTGGTCCTGTTTTTATATTGCGTGAGTTTATATGGGGCCAGTGATGGCCACTGACCAAGTCAACATGTTGAGGCAGCCTGTGACCCATGCATGCTAGAATACAAACGCTGGTTTGTTGGAGTATTGTCTGAGTAAGAGGAGGGTGTCTTACCATTAAGTTTATGATACCTAGACTGGTGATGCATGTTTACAAGGGAGTGTAGCCTATGTTTTTATATGGTCTTTGTCTGACTGAGTCTGTTGCCTTGCTTCTACTGAGTATGAGTGCTTTTTTTGGGAAAGGGGGGTGGGGGGTATGTCTCCTCTCTGTCCTCATTTGAGGAAGTTGGCTGAAAATACTAAGCTTTGTCCCATGACATCATCGCATTGTCGTAAGCAAAGGGGATTCTCAAGTCAAGTGCAAAAAAAAAAAAAAAACATAACACAGACATCAAGGCTTTCAAGTCAGTGTGACACATTAACATGTCATTCCCATCACGAGTCCCTGCTTGACATGGGACCTTTAACCCAGCAAAAGATCCTTGCACTAGGTCTTGTTGCAGTGTGTGTGGTTTGTAAGATGGTTTGCATATACTGTACACAGAGCTGGAGGTTCTGAATGTACTTTGATAACTGCATGTCAACAGACATTTACGCTATAAGCTGTCAAAGTCAGTCATATGCATACTTGCATAGGACGTATCAAGGATTACAATTACAATACTCTCAAAGCTGCAGTGCAGCAACTAAGATATAATATATAAAACAGGAAAAGAATGAAAAGGAAACCTCAACAAGTGACCTATACGGACGACCTCAAGGGCTTAGCTAAATGCAATGAGGTCCCTACTAAACTTCCATTTCAGCTGATCATGAAAGCAGAGTAGAGAGGTCTTGGTTTCTGTTTTTAGATTTGTGGCTGAGGAGGACCAGAGAGGAGAGTGGTGTATAACTTTAAAAAAAAAAATGACTAGCAAATAAGTAGCTAGGTGTCCCCTGAAGCTAATCCTCTACTACAGGAATGATGCTAAGACTTCTCAGTGTTCATTTTACATTCCCAGTAATACACATGGACACAGATTGTTGCTGGCAGTAGGCTATGTTCAGCATAGTGTTACATCAAGAGCATGCCAGTTTACCATTTCACTAATTTGTATGACGGAGCAGTTTTTGTGTGTGTGTGTGTGTGTCTGTCTCTGTCTGTCTGTCTCTCTCTTTCTCTCTATTTCTCTCTCCTTCTCTCTCCTTCTCTCTCTCTCTCTCTCTCTCTCTCTCTCTCTGGTACTTTTAAATGTCCTAAATGATGCAGTGTGGTGAAACTCAACCTGTTTTTCATAAGCCTTGCTGGATGAGCTGTGATTGTGAGACTTTTGGCACTGAATCTCCTGCCAGCACTTTCCTTTTTTTTTTTTTAATCCCCTCCAAGAAACACTGACGTCACATCAGAGGGTGTCAACAACACCCCCCACCCCACCACCAACCACCATCAGTACCACATCTCTCTCTCTCTGTCTGTCTCTCTCTCTCTCTATCTCTCTCTCTCTCTCTCTACACTCAGTCTCTCTCTCTCCTGCGCTCTTTCCCTCTCTCTACACTCAGTCTCTCTCTCTCCTGCTCTCTCTCTCTACACTTAGTCTCTCTCACACTCCTTTTCTCTCTCTCTCTCTCTCTCTCTCTCTCTCCCTCTCTCCCTCTCCACTCATTCCCATGTCACACACACGTACCCTCCCACCCACTGTTTGTCTCCTTCTCTCTCTCTTTCTCTGTTATTCTGCCTCCCTCTCTCTCTCTCCCCCCCTCTCTCTTTCTCTCTCTCTCTCTCTCACTTTCTCTCTCCCTCTCTCTGTTATTCTGCCTCTCTCTCTGTCTGCCCCCCTCCTCCCCACTCTCCCCTTTCGAACCTGTGACCCATACACACAGTCAGTGCAGCTGAGTTAACAATGGTCCCTCTGTGGCCCTGGCCACTCTCCCTTTCATAATTCTCCATCTCCATGTATTTTTATGCCCTCAGTCTCTGTGGCCTGAGGGGTCTCCCTCATTCGCTCCATTTTTTACTCTCTCTCTCTCTTTCTCTCTCTTTCTCTCTCTTTCTCTATCTCCCCTCTCTCTCTCTGCATGTTTTTGTTGTTTGCATGTTTGTGTGTGTGTGTGTGTGTCTCTGTCTCTCTCTCCCTCCCTCCCCCTCTTTCTGTCTCTTGCTCTATCTGTCTTACGGCTTCTTTCTCTCTCTTTCCATGTGTGTTTGTGTCTCTGTTTCTTTCTCTCTTTTTCTTTCTTTCTCTCTCTCTATCATGTCTCTGTTTCACTCTCTATTTCCATGTGTGTTTGTGTCTCTATTTCTCTCTCGTGCTCTCTCTCTCTTTCTTTCTTTTTCTCTCTCTTTCTCTCTCACTTCTTGTTCCTCTGACAGCTCCAAGTGTTTCTCTGTCATCACCTTAGTCTTACTCTTTGTGGTCGCTTCTCTGGTTGTCTTTCTTTTTTTTTCTTTTCCTTTCACCATCATTCCATGTAACAAATACACACACACGCACACACACATACACACACACACACACACACAAAGGGACATGTGCTTTCAGAGACATATCCTAGCCCATAAGTGTGCCTAAGCAATTTGGACGGTGTTAATTTTGGGTGTGAGAAGTAGAATGTGTGAGATTTCTCACTCTAAACAGTCTGCTTGTCGCAGAGAGATCTGGCTGCTGTCTGTCACACACATAGGCTACACACTCACACATGAATATCTACGCTCGCACGGACACGCATATGCACGCACACACACACACAGGCCTGTAGACACACACCCACACATACACACGCACATGTAGGCATGTACACACATACACACACAGAGACATGTAGGCATATACACACACACACACACACACACACAAACATGTAGGCATATAGACACACACACACACAGACATGTAGGCATATAGACACACACACACACACACACACACACACACACACACACACAGACATGTAGTCATATAGATGTGCACACAGACACACACACACACACACACAAACATGTAGGCATATAGACACACACACACACACACACACACACACACACACACACACACACACACACACACACACACACGCAAACAAGAGAAGCCCCTGCTCATGTCTTATTCAGGAGGAGCTAAGAGCCCCTGCGATGACATCATCACACAAGCGCCAACCCCACTATTATGGTCATCCTCCACCCCCCCACCCCACCCCCCACCTTACTCTCTCTTCTCCCTTTGCCCAGCTCAAGTCTCTCTCTCTCCAGCTCTCCCTATGTCTCCCTCCTACTCTTTCTGTCTCCTCTCTCTCTGTCTCTCTCTCTGTCTCTCACCCTCACTGTCTTTTTCTCTCTTTCTTCCTCTCTTCACTCTCTCTACCTCTATTTCTTCATCTCCATTTCTCTCACCCCTCTTTTTATCTCTGTCCTTCTTTCTCTGTCTCTTTCTTTCGCTCTCTCTCTTCTTCCTCCCTTTTGCTTCCATCCATCTGCCTCTGATGTTGTTTTTTTTTCAAGCACTTCTGTCTCTTCCTCTCCTTATCCCAAAAGCAGCAGCATATATCTTTCTTCCTGTGTGTCGCGTCTTCCGTTAAAAAAGGCCGGCCAGCAGTCGTAGTTTATGGTTGTTGAGTCCCCTTGTAAAAAAGCTGGTTCCTCTACACTTCAAACACTGGGGCCGAACGGAGTAGAGAGCATATACCCCCTGAGTGAGGCATTCCTCCGTGTGGTCCCTCTCAAAAGTTCTGGGAGATTTGTCCCCAGCCTGTCATGGAGGCCTGCGCCGACTGTCAGAAGGGCCGAAAAAATGTCCTGGAAGGTCCGCTAGTCTAAACGTAGACTATTTAGGATCTTTTAAAGAGAAGAAGCACTCGTGGCTGTCTGTAACCACCCTCACTTTCACTTTACAAAAACACTCCAGTTTCTTTCCCCTCACTGGGCCCTAAGAATCAGATGTCACACTATTAAGCCATAGAGAAGACAGAGCGTCATATCTAGGTTGAAGGTGGCAACTACCTGTCTATTGTTTGGTGTCTTTTGTTGTTATGATACCTGTGTGAAACAACTTATACACAACTCCACAACCTATTCACAACTTTATGTATTCTTCTTCTCTCAGGCTCCACTCGTCTATAATTTGCTATCTGTTAGAAAGGGAAAAGGCAAATGATGATGAACACGGCTTCTGGTGGTCCCTGAATCCTGTCAGGTTATTTGGGTGCTTGGTGAGGCTTAACCTTGCTCACATTAAAGTAGTCTGGATTAACGAGGCAAAATATGTTAATGGAGATGATAGTGTTCGATGTTCTAGTGGTAAAATAGGTCTAATTAGAAACATCTCCATCTTGAAGTTGAAGGTGACTTAGTCATGCTGAATCATATAATAGTTTGTACTGGGACAATTATATACTATACTATATATATACACTAGGGCTGGGAGATATGATGGAGAAAGTTGATCACGATATATTTTTCCATATTGACTGATATACATTTTTGTTACAGTTAGGGCTGGACGATAGGACTTCAAATCAAAATTGTCTTTAATTGACTGGGCTGGGCAGAATCACATGACAACACGTGATGGTGTGCTTTCAACGAACAGTAAAGAAAAAACGTAACAATATAAACATAGGAAAAAGTACAATAAGTCTTGTATGTAATACAAATAGGTAAAACACACAATGTGTAGCGTAATAACACGGTGGGTAGCGTAATAGCTGCAAAGGCGTAAGCATAAAAACGGTGCAGTTTGAAGGATCTGGCAGTGTGTCATGTCGGCAGGCAGGCAGGGGAAAGCGATTGTGTCATGATTAGAGGTGTGACCGTTTGCAGAGGTCATGCTATGGCTCACACTGAGGTTTGGACATCACAGTTTGGTGTCAGGCTATGACTTTGGTACAGTGAGGGGACGAAAGTCTAGGGTTCAAACGAGCACCAGAAAACCCCAAATACATTAGACTAGGGTTTGTTTTCAGTTATTTTGAATGGACAGTTGTGCAGATAGCCTAGTAAATCTGTTCCAGCTAGAGTTGTCTAGTCGCCCCAGACAGGCAGACAGGCAGACAGACGCACGCACGCACGCACAGATGTGTAGATGGTACAGCTTGTAAGGTGTGACACAGTCAGTAAAATGTAAACAGTGAATGTACCCTTGCATAGGTCAAGGAGTGTCGCAGTCAGATACAAAACACAAAGGCTTCTTCTGTGTTACAAAAAAGTACAAAACAAACTAAATATAAGAACTAAAACTTGTGCATTATGAGGATTGTTGTCATTTGTACCACTAAGCCTACATTTAAAGATTACAGTGCTTAGATCCAACCCTTTAGTTAATCTATTAATTGTGTAATTGTCTAATACTGCCTGCATCTGATGAGCCGTCATGTCAGTTGTAAAAGAAAGGCCCACACGTCTGGGTGCAAGGTACATTTAACAGTACATTGTTGTACAGAAAATGTGTTTGTTTTGTAACATCGTCAGCAAAGCATGGACTAATCTTATGCCAATTAGCAATGTATTAGCATTGCTAAACTGTCAATGGGGCACTGTTGCTTGTTTATGATGTTATGTTGGTGAGATATAATGGTATTAACAACACACCGTTAAATTGGAGGAAATCTAAATTCATCACCATCCCCGTGCCTCCTTCCAGCACGAACATTCCCTGTTTTCTGTGCAAACCTCTGATCAAAGCACCGGTAATCAACAAGGAAATATTTGGTACGCTTACCAATCACGACACTCAAGGGGATGAATGCTTTCTTATACCCCTAGTTGAAAGAGAAAGTGTGTCTGTGTGTCTGTCCATCTGTCCATCTGTCCGTGTGTGCGTGTGTGCGTGTGTGTGTGCGTGTGTGCGTGTGTGTCTGTGTGTCTGTGTGTGTCTCTGTCTGTCTGTCTGTCCCTGTGTCTGTCCACGTGCTTGTGTGTGTGTGTGTGTCTGTCCACATGCTTGTGTGTGTGAGTGTGTGTCTCTGTGTGCTTGTGTGTGTGCGCGCACGCGTGTGCTACCAGCATGCACTGTGTTGCCCCTGCAGCCTGTGTGTTTGTTGTGGCTTACTGACATAATGGCGTTGTTCTGTTTGTGTTTACGTGTGTGCGCTGTGTGTCTGTGCTGTGCCATCTCTTATCTAGCTCAGTTGTGCTGACTCCTAAGGTCAGTTTTTTTTTAATCTCTTTTTATTGAACACAAAATAGAGTTACAATCTTAGCTTGCCTCACAAATTTTTGTCTTTTTTTTTTACATTTCTTATTGCAACCCTTCCCTCCCTCCACCCTTCAGAACATCTGTGCGACAACCCATATAATCAAACAGCAATAACACGTTTGCGAGTCATTTATGTACATTGTATACTTCCTACCCCCCAGACAAACAATAGTAGTTATAATGGCAAATGAAAAATGCAACCATTAAGAGTAACATAACTTCTACATTAATAATGTACATGCACACTGTATATGTACGTGTATTGCTACCATAGAGGGGGACTAAGGTCAGTTTTTACTCTTAAATCAGCTGTGGCTCCTCAGAGTGATATGTGTGTGTGCTTAATGTCGTCTCTGTGTTAAGCTAGTTGTGTGTGTGAAATGGTTATGAATGGGATGGGGGGGCAGGCGTGGTGCGTTGCTTTGTTGTTACACCCTGCATTTTATGTGCTTTCCCTGTCACTTTTGTTTTCTGATGTTTCTGTTCCTCTGTCCACTGTGTGTGAGTGCGTGCGTGCGTGCGTGCATGCGTGTGTGTGTCTGTGTGTGTGTGTACACATGTAGGCTCTTTAATGAGTTTTGGCATCAGGCGATTGTTTTAGGTTGGTCATGTTTATGTTGTGGTTGGGTACAGTAGGATGTGGGTGGAGGAACTTGGGCAGTCATAAACCTGGGCTGGTGTGTGTGTGTGTGTGTGTGTGTGTGTGTGTGTGTGTGTGTGTGTGTGTGTGTGTGTGTGTGTGTGTGCCTACAGTGTGTGTGTGTGTGCGTGCCTACAGTTGGAAATGAATGAATCGCCATGGGTGTAAACCAGGTGTGCGTGTGAGCAGGTGTGAGGTGTGTGTTAGTGGCATAATCCAAGTTCTAGAGGTGTGTGTGTGCGTGCGTGCGCGTGTGCGCATGCATGTGCGTTTGTGCGCATGCATGTGCGTTTGTGTGTGTGTTTGAGTTGCACCTGTTGGTTTATGCAGGGATCTTCCCTACGTGTGTGTGTGTGTGTGTGAGAGAGAGAGAGTTTCAGTCAAAGAGGCCAAGGGTGAAGTCAAGTATTCGTGTTTGGTATAAAAGCTCATAAACACATAAAAAGCACACAGCTACTCACAGCCAACTCAGCCTCACTTAGTTTCCTGTGTACTCACACACAGACACACACAGACACACACAGACACACACAGACACACACAGACACACACAGACACACACAGACACACACACACACACACACAGACACACACAGACACACACAGACACACACAGACACACACAGACACACACACACACACACACACACACACTCACTCACTCAGAGCAGAGTGCAGTGGGGGCGTCTAGGTCTCTGTGCTCCTTCTGACCTTTGTGGCACTTGCTACGGCATTCTGTAACACACATACACAGATACGGTGCACCTCCTCACCACACACACACACACACACACACACACTCACACTCTCTCTCTCTCACACACACACACACACACTTGCAGGTTGCTGTTAATAATAACTGTGCATTCTCCTGCTGCACTCTCTTACGACTGCAGGAACGAGCCCAGGGTTGGATTTCAGCCCTCCTCCTACTTGCCCAGGAGAGGAGTCCAGCAGGAGTGTGTGAGTGTGTGTGTGTGAGAGTGTGCCAATGTGTGCGAGTGAGTGTGTGTGTGTAGCAGAAAGATAGCCTAGTGCAGCAACACCAAAAAAAAAAAAAAAAATCCCCATCACGATGATGGGCATCCAGTTGGATCATGTGAGTTTCCTAGTGCCTTGTCTCCTGATACAGCCGAGAGAAGTCACAATGGTGTGTGTGTGTGTGTGTGTTGTGTGCCATGTGTGTGTGTTTGTGTGTGTCATACATGACCTCTCCAGATGCGTGTGTAGTAATGGCAGATGATGTAATGCCCTGACACACACAGAATGACACATCATACACACACACATGTGGTCACATTACCTGCAACCTGAGACAAACAAGCGCACACACACACACACACACACACACACACACACACACACACACACACACACACACACACACACACACACACACACACAACCACTTTCTCCTCTCACATGCAGAAACAAACACTCACACAGGC
>CM059278.1:20084705-20092205 GCA_030347295.1 Setipinna tenuifilis | reverse complement strand
GAAAGAGAGACTGTTTGTGTGTGCAAGAGGAAGAAGGGGAGAGGAAAAATGAAAAAAAAAAAAAAAAAAAAAAAAAAAACAATGAAGGAGACAGCGGATAAAAGAGAGAGAGAAGGATAGGGGGACTTCCCATGTGAGTGACCTTATGGAGGAGAAGAAAAGGTGTGAAAAGTGGAAGAAGACAGAGGTGAGGAAGTTGAGGAACAAGTGCACAAGTATAGGTAAGTAGGTAGGAAGGAGAGGGTAGGAAAGGAAGGGTAAGGAAGAGAACATGTTACTCAGTGAGAAAAATATCGAGACCAGTGGCGTCCTTGTCATTCCCGCCACCTCAAGTTCAAGTTTATTGTCAAATGTACAGTTAGCAAACTCGCGTTTCTCTGCAAAATGACATTTTTTATTAACTCACCCCTTGAATGCCACACATAATACCACACTTAATAAACACATTAAAGACATAACTTAAGACATAAGTCACAGACAAAGCAATATGTACAATTTAAATAAATTTAAATTGCAATGGATGTGCAAGCTGGTCTGGAGAACAGTGCACTGTGCCAAGGTGTGGTGACGGCTCAAGAGACTGGTACAGTGGGTTACACCAGCCAAGTGTAAGACATACACACGTCACACACTTAGATACACACACACACACACGCACGCACACTTGACGCATGCATGAACGTGGAGTGCGGAACATGAATGGCAACCAGTAAAAATAGCTCAGGAGGGGAAACACCCCTGTTTGCATCGGTGCGTGTGTGTGTGTGTGTGTGTGTGTACGTGTGTGTGTGTACGTGTGTGTGTGTACGTGTGTGTGTGTGTGTGTGTAGCACGTGTGTGTGTGTGAGTGTACGAGTGTGTGTGTGCGTGGGCGCAGGTTATACCTGCTTGTGATGTCACGGGCTGCTTTTGATGGAGAGCTCTGCTCCTGCCTGCCCCGAGGCTGCCTGTCCCACTGCGGCTGGGAAACTAGCAGCACACACACACACACACGCACACCTCCTCCTCCTCAAGGTGCCCTTAGTGCATTTGCACCTGTTAACCTCCCATTATCACATCACACACTTACACCTTACACTTTCCCATTATAGTTTCCATACCCTGTTGAGTAAGTCTGACTGTGTGTGTGTGTGTGTGTGTGTGTGTGTGTGTGTGTGTGTGTGTGTGTGTGTGTGTGTGTTTTAGAGATAGACATTGACTGTGTGTGTGTGTGTGCACGCGAGAGTGAGTGAGTCAGTGTGTGTCTGTGTGTGTTTGTGTGTTCGTGTTCATGCTTTCTTATCTCCTTTTGGTCAAATATACACACAGACTGTAGACTTAGACTTGTTACGCAATTTTTTTTTTGTTCACCTTAGCTGTCTAAAGACTGGCCCAGCAGACTAGAACTACAGAGAGACGCGGTGGCTGTAAAGAAAAAAGCAGTCAGGATAGATGGGGTGTAATCTAGGGGTGTTTATGTCCGTTTGGATACTAAATTTGACATGTCACTCTTTTCATCCAACGCACTCGTCTAGCTTCTGTCCATATTTTTGCAGCACAGCACATTTTTTGTTTTGTTTTGAATTTTTTTTTCTGTCTTGTCTAGACTACATAATGGCACCTTGCCTTACTGGGCGAAGTTTGTAGGTTGCTGTGTGTGCGTGTGCGTGTGTGCGTGTGTGCGTGTGTGTGTGTGTGTGTCAGACAGCAGAGGACATGTAAGGCAAAGCCTTATTTGAAAAGTAGAGAGCAGAGGCCGTTGTAATTGAGGTGCAGACATAAGTTTCACATGGAGGAAAAAAACAGTATGTACTGTGCTGTAGGAAGTTTTTTTTTTTTTTTTTTTTTTTGCCAGACCAAGTTTTACATGCCCTACACCTGTCTCAGGCAGGCCCACGGTATCTCATCCTTTTCTTTCTCTTTTTGACTCAATGTCTCTCTTTCTCCACACACTCTCTGTGTCTGTCTGTCTGTCTGTCTGTCTGTCTGTCTCTCTCTCCCTCCTCCTCCTCCTCCTCCTCCTCGTCCTCTCTTTCTGGCTGTAACTGCTTGTAGACTACCGTAAATGTTACAGCTTTTTATTCCCGATCCCAATCCCAAAGCTCTGGGAGTGTTTTCTAATCTAGCAGACTCACATGGGAGCAGTAGGGGTAAAACTCTGGAAGGGTTAGAGAGTAAGCGTCTAAATCTGTGGAGTTAATTTGGTCTTGTAAGAACCTGTTTCCCATTTGAAAAAAAAAAATTGTGTGAATGGTGAATATAAACAAACGTCTTTTTCTTTTTCATTTAAGTATGAAAACACCCACACACACACACACACACACACTTCTCTGCTGTAATGAATGTATTTTAGTGTTTTTGTGTGTGTGTTTGAGTCTCTGTGTCTCTCTCTCTCTCTCATGCACACACACACTCCTCTGCAGTACTGAGTGTATCATGAGATGTGTGTGTGTGTGTGTGTGTGTGTGTGTGTGTGTGTGTGTGTGTGTGTGTGTGTGTGTGTGTGAGTGAGGGAGAGACAGAGAGAGAAAACCAGAAAGAGATAGAGACTCTGTCTCTGTCTCTCACACACGCCCCCTACTCGGCTGTACTGAGTGCATCATGACATGTGTGTGTGTGTGAGGGAGGGAGAGAGAGAGAGACAGAAAGAGATAGAGACTCTGTCTCTGTCTCTCACACACACACCCTACTCTGCTGTACTGAATGTATCATGACTGGTGTGTGTGTGTGTGTGAGAGAGTGTGAGTGAGTGAGTGAGAGAGAAGAGAGAGTGTCACTGTCTCTCCCTTACACACACCCCCTACTCTGCTGTATTGAGCGTCTCATGACGTGTGTGTGTGTGTGTGTGTGTGTGTGTGTGTGTGTGTGTGTGTGTGTGTGTGTGTGTGTGTGTGTGTGTGTGTGTGTGTCTCAGGTGCTGCACCAGGTGCACTCGGACCTGTCTGCGGAGGAGGACGCCCTGCAGTACATCGAGGAGCTCATCCTGCAGCTGCTCAACATGCTGTGTGTGGCCCAGCCCCGCTCCGTGGCAGACGTGGAGGTCAGCAACACACACACACCATCACACACACACAATCACCATCAGACACACCATCACACACACACACACACCATCACACACACACACACAAACACACACACACACCGACACACACCAGCACCATCACACACACAAACACACACACCATCACACACACACCCTCGCACACATCCACACACACCATCAGACACACAATCACACACACACAACATGCTGTGTGTGGCCCAGCTCCGCTCCATGCCAGACGTGGAGGTCAGCAACACACAAACACACACACACGCACACACCATCACACACACACACACACACACACACACGCACACACCATCACACGCACACACACACACCATCAGACACACACACAGATCGAGCAGCTTTACCCAGATCACTGAGCCTGTCATCTGTCATGGCTGGGTGGGTGGTTGGGGTGGCCTACTCACATGGAGGATCCCGTGCGGAGCCTCATAGCTTACACTGCTTACACACACATTCACATATTCACCACCACCACCACCGCTGCCACCACCGCTCCTAGCTACACACAGCCAAGCCACGGCTCCTGACCACACACACACCACTGTTGTGTCACATCTCTGCTCTCCAGAATTACACTACACCACTGCCACATGACCTACTGCTACAAAACAGACTCGTAACACGGTAACACTTTCTATGGAGCTTGTATTCATAAGACTTTATAAACACATCCATAAAGGCTTATAAGCATAGGTCAAGTATTTAAAGTATACATGGCTATTTATACCTACCCATGACTGTACTCCTAAGGCATTATAATGCTATGTCATAAGGCCTATTCCAACTTCAAGTGACATAGTGCATTCTTGGTTATAAAGCTTTGCCTGTCTACGAGTGCAGTTATGAGTATGTATAAATCCTTAAGAATACTAATTTCAACCATTATTAAGCTTCATGAAGTCATTATAACCTTTTATGAATGTGGTTATAGAGTTTTATGAATACAAGTTTCATAGAAAGTATCACTTTCTATGAAGATTGTATTCAGAAGGCTTTCTAAACACATTCATAAAGGCTAATAATGACTTCATGAAGCTTAATAATGGTTAAAATTACTAGTCATAAGTATTTAAATACGTACTCATGGCTGCTCATGTAAATCAGGTAAAGCTTTATAACCAAAAATGCACTGTGCCACTTGAAGTTGGAATAGGGCTTATGACATTATGACATTAAGCATTATAATGCCTTAAGAGTACAGTCATGAGTGTGTATAAATAGTTATGAATGCTTTACATACTTTGTAAAGTGTATGTAGTAGATTACTGTATGTAGTAAATACACATGTGCATTATAAATGCATTATAAGCCTTTATGAATGTGTTTATAAAGTGTTACAGTGAATACAGGCTTCATAGAACCCAACAGATTCTGTAGTAGTCCTGTAAACAATACTACACAAAGGCTAGGTGAGTCATTTGATTGCAAGTCGAGATTGTGATAAAATTCAGGTTCATCACAATGGTCAGCCTCGGGCAGGCGTATTTGCTCGATCACATGGCAACTCCGCAAAGTCATTGTCACTGTCACAGTCACAGTCATTGTCACTGAGGTTTCACAATGCCACAAAGTTGTGTGACTATAATTTGGTTATGGCCAAAGTGACATGGGGCAAATAAGGCCAGTGTGTAAGATATGTCGGTGCCTTGAAAGACAGACAGTGTTTGATCCTGCTGCCGTTAAATTGTCAGTATCAAGTGAAAACAAATCGTGATTTTAAAAATGACATCAGATGATATGGGGAAAAATCGTGATGATATATTTTTTTTTTTTTACCACATCGCCCAGCCCTAATTACACCACTGTTGTATGATAAAAATCTGCTATAGATTTTCTAGAAATGTCCAGCATCACACAACACCACTGCTATATGATAATACTGTTATGTCCAGCCTCTTCAGAAGTCTCTAGAATCATAGCACATTACATCTAATCCCGTACTGTGGCTGGGACTGCACTGCTGTGTCATGCACAGATTAGAGTAGAGTAGAGTAGAGTAGAGTAGAGTATACTTTATTGTCCCCAGAGGGGAAATTTGTATTGGGCTTAAAACGGTCGCTGCAACACATGCAACATACAGTACGTTGGGACGGCACACTAGACATGAAAGACATTAAACTATACATAAAGGACAGAATATACGTCATACGAATATAGCAGATTAACATGATGTTGTCTTTCATGCCAGTGCTGTAGGTTGTAGTACCTGTGTGTAGTAGCTGTGTGTGCCTCTCTGTTGCTGCCCTCATGCAGCCTCTAGTAATGTAATGCCATTACTCCTGTTTCCTTAAAGCAGTATGCTAATGGATGTGTATTATCTCTTGTGTGTGTGTGTGTGTGTGTGTGTGTGTGTGTGTGTGTGTCTGTCTGTGTGTGTCTGTGTCTGTGCCTGTCTGTGCCTGTCTGTGCCTGTCTGTGTCTGTCTGTGTCTGTGTATGTGTGTGTGTGTGTGTGTGTGTGTGTGTGTGTGTGTGTGTGTGTGTGTGTGTGTGTTTGTATGCATCTGTGTGTGCATGCGTTTGTGTGTCTGTGTTTGTGTTTGTGCGTGCGTGCGTGTCCGTCTGTCCGTCTGTCTGTCTGTGTGCGTGTGTTTGTATGTGTTTGTGTGTGTGTAGGAGCGCATTCAGAAGACCTTCCCCTACCCCATTGATAAGTGGGCCATCGGCGATGCCCAGAAGGCCATTGAGAAACGGAAGAGAAGTATGCCTCTACTGCTCCCCGTGGACAAGATTCACCCTCTGCTGAAGGTGTGTGTGTGTGCGTGTGCGTGCGTGCGTGCAAGTGTGTGTACGTCCCTGCATTCAAATCTCCCTGCCCCCACACTTCAGGAGGTGCTGGGCTACAAGATCGACTACCAGGTGTCGGTGTACATGTGTGTATGTGTCTGTATGTGTGTGTGTGAGTGTGTGTTTGAGTGTGTTTGAGTTGCAGAAGGTTGAAGTCAGAAGGTTTGTGTTTATTTATTTGTGTGCGTGTGTAGTGTGTGTGTGTGCACGCTTGCGTGTGCACATGCGTGTGCACGTGTGTGTGCAAGTGTGTGTACGTCCCTGCATTCAAATGTCCCTGCTCTCACACACCCTTCAGGAGGTGCTGGGCTACAAGATCGACTACCAGGTGTCGGTGTACATCGTGGCCGTGCTGGAGTACATCTCGGCGGACATCCTCAAGCTGGCCGGCAACTACGTCAGCAACATCCGCCACTACGACATCAGTCAGCAGGACATCAAGGTGTCCATGTGTGCGGACAAGGTAAGGAAGGAAGCAGCCCGCTCGCTCCTCCAGGGTCCGTCACCGTGATTGTTTGTGGGCAGCATCTCTCTAAATAATATACAGTATCATGAAAAGGTTCATATATTTCACTAAAATAGGCTGACAGGGCATTCATTAATATAGAGACAACCACAAAATTCATGAAAAAAAAACAATGCAATGGCACTTTTAATCATACGTTCATTATCTCTTTGAATAAGAAGCAATATCGCGGAAAAGTTTATATATTTCAGTTCAGTCAGTTTAAAAAAGTGAATTGATGATAGAATATTGTGAAAAAAAGTTCACTCATTTCATTCCAATTCATTGAGATGTGCCTGTACATGTGTGTAGTGTGTTTGCCGCTATGGTATATATGGCTGTACAAAAACAAATGTTTGCTGTTACATTTAAATATTATTGGTTATGTTTATGTCAGATTTGGCTTGTATTTGGTCTTGGTTGATTTTATTTTGTTTGACAATTTTTGTTTTCTTTGTTCAGACGTCTGTGGACTTTGTTCAGTGTAGGTATATAACATATGTAAACTGTTTTTTTTGGCGTGTATCCAATGTGTTTTGTAGGTGTAGACTCTGTTACAGTAAGTGAGTTGTTTTGTGGCTGTGCATTGGCGTGTTTGTGGTAGATAAATGTGTTTTGGCTGTGTCCAAATGGCGTGTTCTTGATTATATTCCAACCTTCATATATACCCCCTTAATGTTTCACATCACTGGTGATAAAAATAAAAATAAAGAAAGGAAAACTGAAACTGAAAGAATTTTTCATCAGCAAAGCTCATTTATTTCACTTTGGTTTGTGAGTATGCACCAGGGATGGAAATTGGCACCAGCCACCAGCCAAATGCTGGTAAAATATGAAAGTGGCTGGTAAATTCTATTTTTTATTTGTCACAGGCTAGTAAAGGTTCACATTTCACTAAGTTTAATTTCCACCCCTGGTATGCACTCACACAAAATACACTCATCCAACTTTCATTGTCATTGTGTTTTCAGGTGTTGATGGACATGTTCGACCAGGACGAGGACATGGGCCTGGCCTACCTGTGCCCAGAGGAGCCCCCTCTGTCTGGGGAGCTGACCTACGACGACCTGGTGCGGCTGGAGATCGCGGAGGAGCGGCAGTACCTGCGCGAGCTGGACCTCATCATCAAGGTGTTCCGCCAGACCTTCCTGTCC
>CM059278.1:20072205-20074705 GCA_030347295.1 Setipinna tenuifilis | reverse complement strand
CACCCAAACTACAGGCCTGGACAGTTACAAACCCCTCATCACTTATTACATCTAAACTACAAGCCTGGACAGTTACAAACCCCTCACCCAACACACCCAAACTACATGCCTGGGTTTAACTTGTGGTTTTAGGAGTGTACATGTAGAAGTATTGATCCAAACATTCACAAATACATGTTAGGGAACCTCTCGAAAATAAGATAAGTTACATCTGAAGGAGGTATTACTCCCACAATAAATTGGTTCCCTGATGGTATTCTCAGCAGTCACGTTATGTAGTAGTATTGTTATACTTCATTTTTAGTATAGTACATTTTTATGTTGATGAGGAGAATTTTGCCAGTGCCTTTTAAGACATTTTTGTGTGTGTTTTTAAGTGCTTGACCGCATATGTACACTGGTTTTGCTACCCAGCTTTGTGACAATGTCTGTGATGTGTGTGTGTGTGTGTGTGTATTGTTGTTATTGCAGCAACTTCAGGAGCGCAGTGAGGACGACGATGACCGAGAGTGCCTGAAGCAGGCCATCACCGCACTACTGAACCTGCAGTGTAGCGTCGAACGCATCTTCAACAAACACCAACCTCGCCGCAAACCAGGGTACACACACACACACACACCAGGGGTGGAGATTCTCACCACAAACGAGCCAAATTTTTGCACTGCTAAATTTTGGTCACAAAATAATAATTTACTATTTAGTGGTTGAGTTACTTTTACCATTTATTTGGCAGTAGCTGGTAAAAGTTCACTATCTTCAAAGTTAATTTCCCAAAAAACACAGGTTTGTTTTAGTAATAAAAAATGTCATTAAAACCTATAGAGCCTTCTGATTTGGTGGGGCTGATTGACACAGCACCCCCCCCCACACACACACACAAACACACACCCCAGCCCACCTATGGCTACACCTATGCTGTAACAAACAATCTGTGTTCTATACAGTCATTCGAACCTATAGAGCCTTGTGATTGGATGACGGGCTGATTGACACCGCCTCCAGCCAACCTGTGGCTAAGCCTATGCTGTAACCCCTTTCTCTCCCCCCCCCAGGGAGCCCATGTACCGCCTGTACAGCCGTCCGGCGCGCAGCAAGCAGACGGCCATGCGGCGCATGGGCGAGATCCAGAAGAGCATCGACGGCTGGGAGGGCAAGGACATCGGCCAGTGCTGCAGCCGCTTCCTGCACGAGGGCCCGCTGAACCGCGCCGGCGCCAAGCACGAGCGCCACAACTTCCTGTTCGACGGCCTGCTGGTCAGCTGCAAGGCGGCCAGCCAGAGCTCCCGGCTGCCGGGGGCCAGCAGCGGCGCCGAGTACCGGCTGAAGGAGAAGTTCGTGCTGCGGCGGGCGCGCGTGCTGGACCGCGACAACACGCCCGACATGCAGCACTCCTTCGAGCTGGTGGGGGCCGGCGGCGGGGGTGGCGGGGGCGGCCGAGGCGAGGAGTCCCTCCTGAGCGGCGGCGGGGGGGGCGGAAGCAGCGGGGGCAGCGGCACCGGGGCCATCTTCTGCGCGCGCTCGGCCGACGAGAAGGCCACCTGGATGGCGGCGCTGGTCACCCTGCAGTGCCGCAGCATGCTGGAGAGGCTGCTGGACGCCGAGCTGCGCAGCGAGGAGAGGACCCAGCAGCTCTGCCTGCCCCCGCCCCACCTCTACCGCTTCGCAGAGGCCGACTCGGAGGAGAACGTGCTGCTGGAGGAGCGGGGGGCGTCGCAGCAGAGCGCCGGGGGGGGCATCCCGCTCATCAAGGCCGCCACCCTGCTCAAGCTCATCGAGAGGCTCACCTACCACATGTATGCAGGTGAGGAAGATACAGACACACACACACACACACATGCGTTGATGTGATGCACACACACCTGTATTGTGTTTGTGACTGGATAGAGTAGAATGCCTTTTATTGTCACTCTACACATGTACAATGAGAATAATTGTATATGTAGAATATTTACAACAAAAAATAACACTAGTGCAACAAAAGATACAAGAGAAGAAAAAACACTCAGCTGACCGCATGTCTCTACTCTTTTTCCTTCTCAGATCCCAACTTTGTACGCACCTTCCTCACCACCTACCGCTCCTTCTGCAAACCCGAGGAGCTCCTCACTCTGCTCATTGAGAGGTAAACAAGTGTGTGTGTGTGTGTGTGTGTCAGGAAAATTTATATGTTGGAGATGTGGTATCTGTGTTCATTGTGGTAAAGAATAGACGTTAGCTATGTTTACATGGACAGTTTTATGTCTGATCGCAATAGATCTAATCACATCTTTTGATCACAAAAATTTTGCAGTGCGTTCGAATAGCCATTGTCATGCCCAGGTAGCAGGTTAAGGATGGACGTTTTATCGCTAGTTGGACCTGGATCATAGTGTATACAAGACTGTTGTAACAGACTACACCACCCCTTCTAATATGATTAAAATTGTACCCGTAATCTGATCAGATTTATTCCAATTGAGGTGTTTATATGTGCATTTCTATTCCGGTTGAGTAGGTGTTC
>CM059278.1:20047205-20067205 GCA_030347295.1 Setipinna tenuifilis | reverse complement strand
ATGTACAAAAATGTTAGTGGTGTACTCACTTTTGTGACATACTATAATACTGTATAATAACTAACTAAGTCGCTCTGGATAAGAGTGTCAGCTAAGTGTAGGACCAGCTGTCTGTGTTGTGTTGTGGTGTGTGCTGATGCAGTGTCACTGAGTTGCAGCTGTGACTGTGGTCTCTCCCGTAGCGCTTCTTCGAGAACCTGAACCCCACGGACAACATGGGCATGAAGGAGTTCACCGACTACCTGTTCAACAAGTCCATGGAGATAGAGCCTCGACACTGCAAGCAGCCCACACGCTTTGTAAGTCTGTGTGTGTGTGTGGGTGTCTTTGTGTGTGTGTGTGTGTGTGTGTGTGTGTGTTTGTGTGTCTGTATCTCTGCGTTTATCTGTTTGTGTGTGTGTGTAAATGAACTGACTGATGTGTACACCCACATCTGTGTTACTGTGCATAGATGTGTGCATCACGTGTGTGTGTGTGCGTGCGTGTGTACGGGTGTGTCTGTGGCCGTGTGTGTTTGTGTGTATGTAAATGAACCTCGGCCTGCAAGCGTTCACCTGTGTTTGGTGAATCTAAACCACAAACCAGTTCTCTTATATACAGTCTGTGGTAACCACCCCCTCCACCCCACCTCCCCCCCCACCCCCACAGCCCAGGAAGACCACGTACAGCCTGAAGTCCCCCGGCACGCGGGCCGTGCGCAACCCGTCGACGGGCAGCGGCACCATCAAGGGCCACCCGGTGCCCCTGGAGCGGGAGCCGCCCCACAAGGTGACCTTCCGCAGCATCATCGAGATGGAGCAGGAGCGCCACGAGAGGGACACCACGCCGGCCTCGGTGCCCACCTCCCCCAACACGCCCACCTTCATCCCCACGCCGCAGTCCGCCTCCTCCGACCTCAACAGCGTCTTCATCGAGCCCGACCTCGCCAACACGCACGAAGGTTGGTGTGTGTGTGTCGGTGTGTATCTGTCTGTCTGTGTGTCTTTGTGTGTGTGTTGGTGTGTGTGTGTGTGTGTCTGTCTGTCTGTGTGTGTCCTGTGTGTGTGTCCCTGTCCATGTTCCTGTGTGTGTCCATGTGTGTGTGTCCGTCCGTGTGTGTGTGTGTGTGTGTGTGTGTGTGTGTGTAGCCCTGTGTGTGTACTATTTTACCATGTGTGTATACACAGACTTAGAAAACTTAAGCAAGCACTCAGCCGTTTTAGTTGCTCTTTGAATCACCTCTGAGCTAACTAAAACTGCTGAGGGCTTGCTTTCATTTCTCTACGTCTCTGCTTTCATTTTCAGAAAGTTTAAGCACCCAGTAATAGTACTTATCAAGTAATTATGAACCAATAGTCAAGTGCTTATTTTTGTTCATACCACTTTTGTGTGCACGATATTCAATCTAGCACACACAATGTATGTGTTTGTGTTGTTTCAGCAATAGTGTGTGCATATTATTCAATCTAGCATAAAAAGTGTGTGTGTATGTGCTGGGAGTGTATTTCCGTGTGTGTGTGTGTTGGAAAGGTATTTCTGTCTATTATTTGCTGTTTTGTGTGTGTGTGTGTATGTGTGTGTGTGTGTGTGTGTGTGTGTGTGTGTGTGTAGGGATGGCATTTTCATGTGTGTGCGTTTCCGTTTCAAATGTGTATATATAACCAGTTTCTCTATTATCCTACAGGCAACAACAGCATATTCGCTTCAGTTCTGCTACCACAAACATCAAGTGAGTAACCCTACCTAATGCACTCCACACACTAGTGTGCGTGTCCGTGTGTGTGTGTGTTTGTGTGTGTGTGAGAGAATGTGTTGGCTAATGCAGGTATAGGCATATTTATCCTCCTCAGGTTGTTAACTGCTATCAAATGTGTGTGTGTGTGTGTGTGTTGTCAGAGTTCCACTCTGTGTCCTGCGGTAGTCTCACTCAGCTGTTTGATGAGCCGCCCCCTCCAGTTCCCCCTCGCAGGAAAGATGCCGTCTCAGAAGCCAAGGTAGTGCATCTCACACACACACACACACACACACACACACACCAAAACACACACACACCAAACACACACACACACACACACACACACACACACACACACACACCAAACGAACACTAGCAAACACACACATGTAAACACACACATGCAGACACTTGCCCCCAAAGACATACTGTATGTATTATTTGCCTCTGGTTCACTGTGAAGACACACTTATCATTTTCCACACTGAGTTAACTCTAAATTTAATGGTGTGTGTTTGTGTGTGTGTGTGTCTGTGTCTGTGTGGTCTCATTTCTCCCTTCAGATGGGCTCCAAACTGGACAGCCCCCCGGCCATCCCCCCGCGGCTGCCCCCTCCCCACTCGCGAGTCCAGCCCCGCGTCTCCGTCTTCAACGGGCCCTCCCACTCCCCCTCCATCCTGCCCCCTTCCTCAGCCTTGGACGGCCCCCTGCCCAGCCCCCCGCCGCCTCCTCCGCGGGACCCCCTGCCCGACACCCCTCCGCCCGTGCCCCAGCGGCCCCCCGAGATCTTCATCAACTACCCCGTCAACCTGCAGCCCTCCCCCGTCAGCCGCTTCCACTGGGAGTTCAGCGCCAGCTCGCCCAGCTCCCCCAGCACCCCGCCGGGCACCCCCTCCCCCCGCGTGCCCCGCCGCGGCTGCCCGCTCAGCGCCAGCCAGACCAGCCTGTGCCACCTCACGCTGCCGCCCATGCCCATGACTATGCCCATGAACATGACCATGAACATGAACATGCCGGTGCCCGCGCCGCCCCCCGTGCCCCCCCGCCACGTGCCCAGCAGCCCCCAGCTGCCCAAGCTGCCCCCCAAGACCTACAAAAGGGACCTGCCACACTCCCAGCAGCACTCCCAGCCCCAGCACTCGCCCCTGCCACAGACCTCCCCTCTGCCTCTGTCTCTGCCCCAGGCCTCGCCACTGCCCATGCCCCTGCCCCTCACTCTGCCCCAGACCGCACCCCCACTGCCCACGCTCTCATTGGTCGAGAATGCAGACAGTAGCCAATGAAAGGACTTTTTTCTTTTTCTATGTCTCTCTCTCTGTCTCTCTCTCTCTCCCTGAATTGGGGTGGAAATAGGACACTCTCATTGGTCGAGAATGCGGACAGTAGCCAATGAATGGACTTCTTTTTTTTTTCCCCCAAATGGGGGTTGGAAATAAGGACGTCAGCCAGTTAGAGGGGTCTTGGATTTTTTTTTTTTTTTTTTTTTTTTGTCAGGCAGAGATGGCAGCCAATGACAGGGGCATGAGCAAAAACTGATGGGCGGGACTTGACTGTTGGATAAGATAGTGAGATACCCAATAACACACACAAACCACCACACACACAGACTCTGAAACAGGAGGTTGAGAACCATCTACTTTCCCAGTAAAGTATGTGTGTGTGCGCGCGCGTTTTATGTATTTGCGATGTGCAAGAGGAGAGTGACCTATGGATTGTATCTGTTTTTGACCTACAAGTAAAAAAAAAAACCTTAAACAAAATCTCTTCAAGATGAACTTGAACGGACTAATTGAAAAAAAAAAGAAATAAGAAAACAGTTAACTGCAAACACAAAACAACACAAACATATATAAAGCTACTGATCAACAAGACCACCTTCCAGTCTGCACCCCTTTGACCAATCACGGCACGGCCTGAACTACTTCCTGGCCCCGCCCCCTGAACCCGCCCCTGGATGTTACACTTCCTGATCATCCCGGATGGAAGGAAGGAGGAAGGGAGGGAGGGAGGGAGGGATCGTTTTCAAAGGACTGGTTGTGGTCCCAGTTCTGGGGTGTGTTTTTTTTTTGGGTGGCGGGGAGGTGGGGACGGGGGTGTAAATGGCTTGGGTCCTGAGCAGGGTTGGTCCACCCCTCTCCCCTCTCCCCTCCCCCTTTCTCCAGGCTGTGGGGCTGGCTGGGGAAGAAGTTGGCTGACCTTGGGACTCCCAGTGGCTGCCCCCCCCCCCTTAAAAACCTGCTGTGACCCAGACCAGACAGGCACTGACTGAACACTGGGACTCACTGATGGACGGACGGACAGATGGATTGATGGATGCACGGACGGACGGACGGATGGATATACTGACAGATGGTCAGTGAAGGAGTGTCCTGGAACCCAGTGCATCCATCCACAGCCAGAACATCGCCCTCCCCAGTATGTGCTCATCAGTGAGACAAAAGAGGAGCCTGAACTACAGAGTGTAAACACTTAAAAGACAAAAAACAATGCCTATCACACAAACACAGAAACAAACAAACAAACAAAAACAAACTCGTATACATATATTTGAAGGCCATTGGTAGACGGAGGCTAACCAGAAGGTTAGAGCCATCTGTCCTAACGACTCCATACTGTTGAAATACTGTTGAACTCTTTTTTTGTTTGTTTGTTTTTTTTTTCCTACGCACTGCAGTTTTGTGGCCAAAGTCTTACTTTCTGCAGGAGGCCGAGGACAAAGAGGAGAGAGGGTGATGGACACACACAGTCTGCCTGCCCACCCGCCCTTTGGTTTTTCGTTGCTTCTTTTTGCAAATGAGTAACTGTAACGATGTAACATTTTGCAGGGCTCAGCCTGTTACTTCAAGATACACACACACATACACACGCATACACATACCTACACACATACATACCTACACACACACACACACTTGCTTATCTTTAGTTGCCTTTTTAAACAGCTCAGACCTATGACCTGAGGCTGTGACCAGTCAACAAGCTGAGAGAACCGGAGACTGTGTGTGTGGTGTGTATATGTGTGTGTGTGTGTGTGTGTGTGTGTGTGTGTGTTTGCGTGCTTGGCTGCGGTGGTGTGTTGCTCAGTGTGTGTCAGAGGTGTGTATGAAATCTGGGGTGGGTGGGGAAGGGGGCTGGTAAGGAACATCTGGAGAAGTTATGAGAGAACTCTAGAATGCTCTAGAATGAAAGTGCCCTTAAAGACTGTGTTTGTGTGTGTGTGTGTGTCTTTGTGTGTGTATGTGCGTGTATGTATGTATAGGGGGGGTGTTTTGCATGTATGTGTGTAAAAGTGCCTGTGTCCTTACTGAGTGGTTATGTAAGTCCAGTCTCCAGTAGTCGCTCCAGCTGTCTAAAGCCAAGATGATGTCTTATTATACCCCCCGACCTTGAAGATGCCTGCTGCTGGCAAAAACAAAGACTCCAACCCCCACAATCCTCTACTGAACATTCTACTCCGAATGCCCAAGTCCCCCCCCCCCCCCCCCCCCCCCCACATTCCCTTGTAATAGTCCCTGACCAATCAGCGTGGAGCACTCCAGTCAGCAGCCAATCACAACCACAGGACTCTGGAACACGGCCATACATGTCCCTGATTTGTCTCTCTGTGTCTTCTCTGGAAAAAAAAAATCAGGATTCATTTTGTTTTTCAGTCACTGAAAAACTGCATTGTGCATTCTCAATATGTGCCTTTTGTTTTCTTTGGAACGCTTAGCAAAATAATGTGTTTTTAAAAACGCTTGAATAAGACAAACAAGAGAAAGAAAGAATCGGTTGCCTAACACAGACACAGCTGTACACTACAGTGGTTAGAACTCTCTGTAACATGTACACACTAACGTGTGTGTGTGTGCGTGTGTGTGCGCGTGTGTGTGCGTGCCTGTGTGCGAGTATAGAAACTCTTTGCCTTGTATGGAAATCAAAAGCCCTACTTCTACCCAAAGCCATGATGTGGACATTTGATTTTTTTTTTTTTGAGTAGAATACAGACAATCCCAGAAATGCTCTACACACACACACACACACACACACACACACACACACAATAATAATGCAGTATAGAACAGCCATCTGCGCATATCTTCTTTGAAAAACCAAATGAATACATGGCACTCAGCAACCTTTGGTTTAATAGAATCTAATGTACTACTACACTGTTAGCAGACTTATTAACTGCTGATTGGTTGGCTGGGTGGATTGAGCGGTTGTCAGTTGAATAGATAAGTGCGTTTCTGGATGACCAGGAAACAAACTTAAAAACAAAAGGCCCATAGCATAGACAAGAATGGGCACAAGTCTCACTTTCTGCACTTTAGGGCTGCACTGTTATATAGACCGCGAAAGACTACGGAATAATAACCCACTCACCACACACACACACACACACACACACACTAATTGCTTTTAACCGAAGTGAGTTCTTGAGGCCCTCTGATCACTCATCCCTGTGCACACACATACACTTTGAAGCGAACACTCCACAGGCATGCAGGCACACTCTCGCAGTTGCCATGTTTGCCCTACCCCCTGCATAGGAAGAGTCCTGAGGGGTCAAGACTTTTGCCCACAAGGAACCCTCAGACATGGCGGCCTTACGGGACTCTTATGATGTCCTCTTATGATGTCACATTCTGTTCCGTGTACCCTGAGGGGGGGGCGACGAGATGTTGTATGTGCTTTGGCAGTTTTTGTTCCCCTGCCCAATGTTTGTGTGCGTGTGTTATTGTTTGTGTTAGTTTGTTCAAATCCTGTACACGTTTCGTGGGCCCTTGACAACTTACATGTGGTCCTCCAGGCTATCCCAGAATTCCGATGGCCTGGTTGGTAGCAGCCGAGGCTTGGTCAGCAGCAGCTGGTGGTTGTGTGGCCTTTAACCATGGAAAAAAAGCATTTTGTATTCATGTTCTGAAAGAGATTAATAAAAAAAATCACCTGGTCTTATTTTGTACATAATCAAACTTTATTTAAGTCTGGCTGAATTCTTTGTTCTTAAGTCATTTTTTTTATACATTCTATACATCTCTGAGTTAGTCTGTCCCCATGCAGGAGAAGTGTCTGTATTGCATCTGCACATGTACATATGTACTGTATAGTGTGTGTGTGTGTGTGTGTGTGTGTGTGTGATTTTGGGAGATGAGCTGCAAGTCTCTCACAAGCAGTCTTAATATCCATTGCCCAGCATTAGAGCATAAACAGATTCATCAGTAAACTTAACAGTGCAGTTCTTACATTATAATATAATGCTATATTATAAATATAATCCCATACAATTGTTTTTGTAAAATACAGTGAATACCTCATAACATTTCTCCATCTCTTCCGTGTCGGCTCGAAAAAAAATCTGGCGTACGTTCAGTCATAGGTCGTATGACACGAAGTGTCTTAGACAGGGTAATGTGCTAATCACCGACATCGCCTTAGGAGCAACGAAGGTAGGGACATATTACATACATTATCTGTTGAATTTAAATAACTCGGACCAACTCCAACGGATTAACTCATCGTAATGGCACTGTGTATGAGTGGTGTGTGAACATGAAGGTCAACGCCACGTCACGCGGATGTTCCAACCGCCAAAACAGTTAAGTGCTAAACCGCCTAATAAAAACAGGCGCCACTAGAACGGTTTGGGCCACCTCATACTTGTAACGATATTAATAGTACTGTCAATGCCAATGTCACAGGCCATAGTATATCCCCAGTCCACACTACAGTACACCTGGGGTTAAAGCGGGCTAGGCTAAATTATACCCCTCAAGGATATGGCCTAGGCAAATTAATAATTGAAAGACAAGAAAACAAGGCCGTACTATACGTATATAGGCTAATTAATTGAATAAATGTTGTATACACATAGTGTGGCCCTTTTTTCTGTCTTTCAATTGTGGTAATGTTTGGCCAGCGCTCTAAAAGTATGTAAAACATGTTTGAGTGAACCCTCCTCCTACCCTCATGAACTACTAGGCTAATTCATACTCTTGGCAGAATTACACTATGTCCGTGTTTTAACCTAGGCAGGGTTTTATTTGACCTGTTACACCTGGGCCTTTACAATCATCCTCACCTTGCCCCCAGCTGCTGGTGGTGCACTGAGTGCTCCAACAGGTCGTCATTCTCCGTGCAAAATAACACCATGGGGCTGTTGTGTTACAAGGTTGTACAATCAAGTCTGGGTACATAAAACCAGGCGTACCACAGGGGCGTAGCCAGAAATCATCAAATGGGTAGGGCCCAGCAAAAAATCAGGTGGGCCTGGCCCAAAACACATAGTTGTCATTATTAACAAAAAAAAACAATCAAACAAAGGGGGCCTTCTGATTGTGTGGGTGGTTACAGGCCCACCCGTGGCTACGCTTATGGTGTACCATTAGTCTGTCTTATTGGAACACCCACCTGTCAGTATTATGTGTAAGACAGAAGAGCTATCCATTGTAAAGGGCCTAGTGTCCAGGCATGTCCAGATACTGACCGCTTATGCACCTGGTAGAGTAGAGGCCCCTTGGACGTCCTTTGCCGGTGGCTAAAGCCCAGAGTGTGGGGTTATGAGTCAGGGGGATGGGGACCCACAAGGACCCAAGTGGCCCAAAACAAATGTGCTGACTCATGTCAAATGGTAGAGGTGTCAAAGCTAAACAGCAGTCATTGCAGTCATGACGCCTGGCTCCACGAGTGTGTGTGTGTGTGTGTGTTTGTGTTTGTGTTAGTGTCTCTGTACTAAACAGTGCTGCAAGGTCCTTCGCTGTCCTCGCTCTCGTTCCAAGTTCGATTTCCATGCGTACCCACTTGTGTGCCCCCACCACTGTACAGAGAGGACCTAAACACACACACACACACACACACACACACACACACACACACACACACACACATCAGTTTATATTTGACCATGAAACAGTGAGAGTGACAATTTTAAGCTGTACTGTATGTGAAGGTTTGTGTTGGCTGAACACACTCAAACTCACCTCACTCCATCTCTGTCTTGCTGTGGGTTGGCGGCTGAATGCCCTTGTGATGTCACTCCCCTGTGTGGTTGTGATTGGTCCCTGTCAGGCGTCTCATCTCCCTGGGCCAATGAGAGACAAAAATACATCAGTAAGACCCGCAGTGGGTCCCTAGTTGGTGATTACAAGCATGTGTTTTTATCAGAGGTGAACAAACTGACTTGGGAAAGTTAAAGTCGTGCTATTCATTCATTTTGCCTGTGTTCTTAACACAGTTGATTTCAGTAATTAGGTCAGTGGTTCTTATCCTGGGTTCGATCGAACCCTAGTAGTTTGGTGAGTCGGTCTCAGGGGTTCGGTGGAGCCTCTTTGAACAAGGTGATGTTGATGCATATTTTATTTTTTACTATAGAAGGGTTCGGTGAATGAGCATATGAAACTGGTGGGGTTCGGTACCTCCAACAAGGTTAAGAGCCACTGAATTAGGTCATCTATCTGGCTGAACAGGTATGTGGCAGGACTTTTACTTTCTGAAGCTGGGAAGTCTGCATGTGGTTTTTATACATGTTTGTGTGTTTATGTGTTCATGTGTGTGTGTGTGTTCATATGTATGTTGTGCATGTATGTGTTTAGGACACACACCTGTCTGTAGGGCTGGTCCCATATGGGCCGGAATGCTCTGGAAGGTTGCCGCTGCAGTTTGACGCGTCTCTCTCTCCTCTCGACCGTGCTGTTGGCCACCATGCACACCTGACCGCCAACCTGCATCTGCGCGTGGGCCTGCGTGTGCATAGGCGGGTTGGGGGCGGCGCGCGGGATCTGCCAGCGGGTACAGACGGCCCCCTCCCTGTGCCCCCCCTCCCGATGCACCAGCCTGGGTGAGAGGGGGGGCCTCTGCCCCGAGGGCTTCAGGCGGGGCAGCGTGTAGGAGGGCTTCAGCAGCACGGGGATCTGGCTGTCCTCCTCGTCCTCCTCCTCTTCCTCCTCGTCCTCGCCGCGGCTCTCCTCCGTCCCGTTGCTGCGCTCCAGGCCGTTGCCGTGGAGCTCCAGGGTGTCGTCGGGGCTGCAGGTGGTGACGGAGGAGTAGTCAAACACCGACGCCTCGCCCAGCTCCTCCGGGTCCGTCTCAAAGTCCACCACAGGCCTGTGGCTAGGTAGAGAACATATGTAGGGGTCACCTCAGCACCACATTGCTAAAATCAACATATAACATGTTTCAAGTGAATCACTGCATAGTTGCCTTCTCTTACCGCCACTCAAGCTGCCTGGCACATACATGTGTTCCTGGCAACAACATTGTGCCGGACCCAACGGAGAACTTGGAATGCTTTTTGTCTCTGACAATCCACATACCAACTAATTGATTACTAAAGTGTTGGAGATCATGGTACTGTGTCCAAAATGCACAAATCCACTGTTTAGAAAAATAAGGCGTATAAATATTCCGTGACATCTAGGGTTCTGCCATAGACCTCAATGTTACACAGCATGCCTCTGCTCTGCATAAAGGGAGATTATTGGCTTGTCATGAAGGATCTTGGCATATCTACTACTACTTTGGTATAGGGACACTTTACTGAGCAAATGTCCATGGGAATGACTGAGTAATGGGTAATACAAGACATGCAATTACATATCATGGCCAGCAGAGGGCAAACTGACATTCATTAGGAGAAGGCATCTGTATGATGTTTGTACATGGAATTCAAGACCAGGTAGTGATGTACCATTGAGCGAGTATCATGCCTGTATCCAGAATTCAAGCCTAGGTTGTGATCTGCTATTGTCTATGACTGTACTGATGCTACACTGTATAAAATGTTCTGCAGTGTGCAGTTCTCAGTGTGCAGTTCTTGCTGACAACTAAAAAAGTAGCTTAAAACAAACGTGTAACCCCTCACCCACATCCCTCCACACAAACACACACACACACACACACACACACACACACACACACACACACACACATATAAACTGCCCCACACACACTAACACACACCTGTTAAGATGATAGACCTCGGAGGTGTACATTCTCTTGTCCAGTGGCTGCGGGGAGGGGCCCTGTCCGGGGTCGCTGTCTGTGGCGGTGCCCCCTCCTGGCTCGGAGGGGTGCAGAAGGAAGCGCACGTCCCCCGGCCCTGGCACCCGCACCGGGGTGGCGTCGGGGGTCAGGCTCCACCCAGAGGGCCCGTGGTTCCAGACACCAGCGTTGGGCACAGGGTGGCACAGACTGGATGGACTGAGACACAGAGAGAAGAAGGAGAGAACTGCTACTAACACTACTGCTTGACTTATTTAGGAGTATTTAGGACGAACAACGCATTTCACTTTCAGCGACATCGGGTTCGCTAAGCAAAACAACCTAATTACTTAAGTAAAGTCAAGCAGTTTTCACTGAGTGAATAAATCTAAAAAAAGTTAAGCAGTGTTCGCTAAGCGAATAAATCTAACTAAAGGCAAGCAGTGTGTGGTAGTTTTTTTTTTCCTTTTATATTGGCTAATATGTTCCTGTGATCTACCTGCACCTGACCTGTGCAGGCTGTGCATGGAAACATGAACCCACAGAGAAGGAGAGATTTAGACATGAAAGAAGAGTTCAGAATAGAACAGCACAAAAAATACTCAGAGAAAGGGGGAATAAAATAAATGCCTAAAAAAAGCTGATATGTATGTTCATTAAAAATGTTTTTAACAAAGAAGGCACTTAATGACTGCTTGTTTTACCTGTACCATTTAAGTAGTTAACTATGAGTTGGCAATAATATCCCTTAATTTTGCAATTGGTACTGCAATTGTGATTATTTAATCGTGATATTTTTTTCAATCTTCTGGTCAACACTATTTTGAACAATCTGATACAATGTCTTGGAATAATGGGATAATGTTATTTTTGGAGATTCTGTGAAAGAATGTACTGTGTACAGTAGAGATGCATTTTTAACATGTTGCTTATTAGGCAGTGCCTAAACACAAAAAAATTCTTCTGTTATTTCTGAACCAAAAAATAAATGACACTGTGCTACACTAAATAACCACTAGAGGGCTCTGAGAATCGAACCAGACACAAATAATCCATCAAAAGACATAAAAAAGCAAACTGCATTTCTCCAGTGTCATCTATTTTGTAATGAACTGCAAGGACTTGCCACTTATCAGACTGAAACAGACAGCACTGCAGTTCTCACAGGATAGAAAATACCCTACACACACAGACACACACACACACACACACATATGGCAGAAGAAGCAAAGCACTAACTGTGAGTTGGCATGCTGGTTGTCCTGTCGGTGTGGCTGGGAGCGCGTCAGGGTGTCTCTGGAGTTGGGGGAGTATTTGGTGAAGGCAGAGGGAGGACAGTCAGGACTGGGAATTTCACACCTGCCAAAAAGCAAACGCTTTTCAGGCGTCTGCATTTTTTTTTTTTTTTTGACGTTTGCTGCTCACTATTTCGTTAACTTCATGAAACATGTCATGTTATGTGCCTATATGTATATTCTTGCCTATATTAGGTGCCTATATGTTTATTGTTGTCTCTATTGTACAGTATGTGTTTGTAATTTCTATTTGTCTATTGAATGTATACTACTACAAGTCCATATGTTGAATGTATAGAGAGCTAATATCTACTGCAGTCAAATTCCTTGTATATCTAAGTATAATTGGCCAATAAAACTGATTCTCATTCTGATGTCACCCATAATCAAAACTAGAACCCTTTGCAGCATCTTAAAATGTCAGCCTTTTAGCCTAGTTGCCCAAGGGCTATCAGAATCACGTGTGTAAATACTTTTATATTATCAAATAATTCTATACATATGAACTGCAGTGTGTGTAAAATTAAATGCATGGTGTGTACCATGAACATGAGGCAATAGCAAAGAACATGATTTTTAACACTGTACTTACAAGCAGTAGATTACGAGCCATTGTGGTTGATTAAGCATATGATTGTGATGAATCTTGTGTCCCCTGACTGACCCCACCTTAATCCTGTGACTGCAGCAGCTGGCCTCTCATCCGATTGGACGTCTTGCTCCAGCAGTGTGTGACCACGAGAACGGATGTGTCCAAGAATCCTTTGAGTGTCCTCAAGGAGACGGCGATCAGGGTGGTCTCCTCCTGTCCAGTCAAGTAGACTCTAAACGCCACACACACACACACGCACAGACACACACAGATGGGCAGAGAGAGAGAAGGAGGAAGAGAAAAAGGAGTCTTACTAAACTGTAATTTGAGTGTTGAGAGTATAAGGCAGACCTAAACTCATTGTAATTTCACTAACAAGAATATACATATGAATGTAAAGTATGTTGACAAAGAAAGAAAGAAAGAAAGATAGAAGGAGTACCTGTATGATGCTTAAATAGCTATGGATCCTTGACACAGGTGAGAAGAGCAATGATATTAGCCCAGCCCCTTCTTTTTTCTCCGGGCAACCCTGTGGTAGTCACGACAACACAAACATCACATTATATCATCACCGAATGAAGATAATAGGTGTCTTAACAATACTAAAATAGCTTTGTGCAGCCAACTGAAGCTGCAACAATTAAATGATTTATTAATTGATAATCCACCTATGAAAATGTTGCCAACTATTTTAATGACCAACTTGACTCCTTGACTGAGTAGTTGAGAAAGTAACGTTGGGTATGTCTTTCAGCAAAAAAACAAATTCTCTGATGTCAGCTTCATTAATGACAGTAAAATGAATATATTTGGGATGTGAACAAAACCAGTTATGTGAGGACATCCCATTGGCCTTTGTGAAACTAAAGTTCTACATTTTTTACCATTTCTCTAATATTTTATAAACATTAATTGATTGAGACAACAATTGACAATTTCACAGACATTAAACATAGACATTTCTTGCAGGCCCGGCCTACTTTTTTTTACGTAAAAAAAAAAAATGCTTATGTCTGAGACGTGAGACTTGGGCACTTGTCCTCACCTGTGTATTGTGGGTCTTTGGTGCCTGCTGCACTCTGCTGACCTCTGCGTTGAGAATGGCCGGCAGAGTGGACACGTAGCCCAGGTAGGCTTCAGAAAACGCTGCCTGTCAGTGCACACATCAGCCATGTTACACTCATGAGCAACTACCTGCATGAGGCTAAGCACACAGTGCAGCAACAAAGCTGCCCCTTTAAAGCAACACTAAAGTACTTTTTATCTTCGGTCGCCCTAAAGGGCGGAAGCGAATTGTCTTTCTTATGTGTCATTTGAAGTACAGATGAACACATGAACACATGTTCATGTCTGACTAGAATACATTGCACAGTAAACAGCAGGAATATGGTTTTCGCTTTAGATGGAAGTTAAGATGTAAGTCTGGAGCCTATGTAAAAAAATAAAAAAAATAAAAAACTTGCCTCCTGTGACCATTTTAAAAAGAACATCCCCCAGGTCACAGTTTCCTGTGTATGTCCTGACGCTGGGAAAAATAAAACTAGAGCAGCCACAAAAAAATCTGCACAGTACTGTGGATCTGAAAGTGCGAAGTGTGTGCTCAGCGGTGAGTTTAGCGATAAAGGAGAGACCATTCAGCTCTCCTGAAGGCTACTCAGCACAAAAAGCAGGATCTCCCAATGTGTGTGTGTGTGTGTGTGTGTGTGTGTGGTGGGATTGGGATAGGGGATAGGGGATAGGGGTTGGGGGGCAGTATTCTTGATAGAGAGGGTATGGCATTTATTGTGACACCGGAGAATCTGTTTTCACCAGCTGAGGCTAGTCTTTTAGCAGAGGCTGGTCCACTTTGAAAGTGTTTTAACACTTCGTTGCCCAGCACAATGTGTTGAAAGGATTATGTTTCCTGTGGGTGAAGTTACATTACGTGTGTGTGTGTGTGTGTGTGTTTGTGTGTGTGTGTGTGTGTGTTTACATGTGTTTACCTCGCCATGACCTGTCAGTTTGCCAAACACATCCCCCACCAGACACCTCCACTGGTCTGCAGCCAGTTTCTCCTCCAGAGCATTCCTGAACACCAGGTGGCGCTGCAGCAACTGCTCCACATGTCTCAAAAAGACCTTCCTGAGAAGCAACACAAATTCCGTGCTGAAAGAGGGGTTTGTTTAGCCCAAGGGCTGCAGGAATAGAAGCGGAAGTTGAAACCTCATAGGCAAAAGGGCCCGCCCCAAAAAGGGCCTAGTAGTCTAGCATTCCATAGAATTCCACTCATTTTAGCATCACTTTGACATGAAATAACTTTACATAGGAAGCACCTTGATGTTGGTATTGTTGGACACCGGAGAACCCACAGCAAAACATATTTGTTTCGATCGGAAATCTGTCATGTCATTGTGTTGTAAGAAATGTTTATCTGTAATTGTGCTAAAAATGACGTCACAACGTATGCGACAGCTAGTGAGTTTCTGTCGCACAGGAGGAAATTTACCGTACTGTTTGAATAACAAGCCATGCCCATAATCATGCTAGTTTACTTTTCTGTTTATGTCAGGGAAACATTTCTAGCTGTTCTAGCAAAATAAGCACCAGAATTGGTATTTGTTTGTAAGAGCAATTGTAATCTTTGTGAATTTTACTGTTTGATGCAAGTGAAGCCTAAATAAAGATGGCTAAGCTAGGCTACACACTGCAGCTCAGTATGGACGTGCTAACTAGCTGGTAGCTTGTAAAACCACCTGGAAAGAAAGTTAGTAGATTGCCCAGGTACAGTATTAGCCTTCCACTCCAGTAACGGTAGATTACGAAAATGATCGTATGCTGTCTGATTTGTGTTTGAGCATCCACTCTTCAATTTATCGTATTCAGGTTCGTTGGCGGACGTCATTTGACATCAACAGGAGTTTGCGCAGTAGATCGAAGTGGACACGTGTCCGAGCCAAAAAATAGAAATTGGAAAATAGGCTTCATTGGCTCTCAGTGAAAATGACGCCATCCCTCAGTCCATTTCTTCTACTGTCTATGGTCTAGCCTGGCTGTAGCACCAAACTCGTATACAGAGCTTGGTGTGGACATGAGGTTCTCAAAGGTGGAATGAACAACTTTCAAATGTCTTTCAAATGCCTCTGTGTACTACTGGACAGAGCTACAACCAGTCATACCATTGATTTCGATCACATATGTGTAGCATTCATTTTTCTTTGGTTCTGGATTTTTCCAGACCAAATAGAACTGAGTATAGGCAGGTTGGCCAGATTGGCTTAAACGCGAAACTCAGCGTAGCGTCACAGGCAGTATGGACGGGCCCAGGCTAGGGTTTGTCATAATTACAGTGTTTTATCATCATACATCATACAGCATTCAGGTAACTGAAGAGTAATAAATAATTTGTGAAGATTTAAATCGTTCATGTTCATGCTGTGATCATGTGAATATGCATGGGCAATTTCAAGAAACTTGAACTTGGAACGTGGACTTTTTGTCACATCCATAATGCTAATGAAATGCCATGTTATTTGTAGGATGTGAATGATTATATGAAATTTGAACATTTTTGTATTCAGCTGCAGTGGTTACATGAAAAGAAATATACAAAATATTTAAATAATATTAAAGTTGTTACATTCATAATGTGGAATTGCCTGCATATATATGTTCTGTGTGGTTTTGCTCTTACTGTGGTTCGGCGTTGGCCAGTTCAGGTGGGGATTTGTATTTATCGTAGAGCTGCCCCAGGCTGGACACGTACTCCCACTCTGACTGCAACAGCTGGACAATAACCTGCTGCCTCCTACCTGTTAAGACAAGATAGCCACCGCAGAGGATCAAGGACCATTAAAGGGGTCCTTCCGTCAAAAAACACTTTTAGTAGCTCTATTTACAATGTGGTGGGTCACAACAAGCAGTATATGCACGCAGCATTCCAAGACGTGAAATTCGACCCTCATGGTTTTACTGGTCATTGAAGGGTCGAGCTAACCAAAACGAGCGGATCAGAGCATGCTAAACCTATCTGCGTCACTAGGTCGTAAGCCCCGCCCAGAGCCATGTATGGCAAGCCCACATCCCAAAGGATTGGTGGACAGAAGCTAGGTGAGCGAAAGACAGCGAATTTGCCCAATCAGAGGTGCCTTATTGACACGTCATGGATATTCACGAGGGACACCGGACAAACCAGTCGTTCAACCACTAGACCTGTTATAGCTTACAGAAAACAGCGTCAAACAAGAGATCTAGGACATAATTTTTCACAGAAATGACGCACAATGCATTCAACCATAGTGGCGACACAGAAATATGAATAAAAATAACGATGGAAGTTCCCCTTTAAATGAAGATCCAATATGTATAGTTAAAAAAATTGAAATTTCTTTTACTTTTACTTTCATTTGAATTATTTGCAAAATCGTGATATGACACGCATAGCAAATGAAAAACAAAACTGAGCTTTCAACTGATATCCAACACTACATCACCAACCCTAAGGGCGAAGCGGCCTTGTCTTTCAATCACACTGTCGATATAGTGAGCTGTGCTGATTATATGTAAACAAGGTCCCATAGTGTATTAATAGTATGCATTTCTTTAAAAAGTTCAGCAGGGGTGTAGTCAGAAATCATAATATGGGTGGGCCCAGAAAGAATCAGGTCAACCCAAAAACACATAGGTTGCTATTATTATTTAAACAGTCAATCAAACAAAACAAAAAAAACTTTTGATTGGATGGACCTGATTAACAAGTGGGTGGGCTGAGTCTAAGTCAACATGCTCATTTGACATGCAAGACATGAGAATATGGTTAGAAAGATAGTCAATACTTTTCATCTGTGCTTATTTCAAGGCCAAGAGGAACTGTATACAGCTTCTTAGGGAAAAACAAAATTGTCTAAAGTAGCACATCATTTGATATCCAAATAAGAGTGCATAGGCTGTTAAAGGTGTTTACTTATGTATTACTTTTTGTCTGTCTATTACTTTTATATCATACTATTTATATATGTTATTATTATTATTATTGTTATCATTATTGTTGTTGTTGTTGTTATTATTATTATAATTATTGTTGTTATTGTTACTATTATTTGAATAAACTTCACATTGTAATCTTATTATATATATGTAATTATGCTTATTGCTTTTTTTTGCCATGTTTGTTTTTTTCTCTTTCTCTGGTTTTTAAAATAGCACTGACAAAAGCATATTCTATTGAAAACTTTACCTATGCTATCTAATAAGCTCTAGATCAGCCAATAGAATTCCTCACAGCATCAGGTGAGCATCAACAGTGGCTGAGAATTCTATTCTATCTGAACATTCTAGTTTGAGAGTTCTACTTTGAGCATTCTAGTTTGAAAGTAAATACATTGTCACTTTGACTTTCACTGAGCAAGAAGCAGCATTGAGAAGTATTATCTCCCAGCAATTGCGATTTTAAAAAAAATAATTCCTTCTTCTGAATTTTCAGTTTTCAGATTTCAGGTTGTAGCTTTGTAGTTTTGTAGTTTTGTGTCGGAAAAACATCTCCTAAAGCACAAACTCATAGGCAAAGGTCACAAAAGTTGGTCTTAGCACTCCTGTAAATGGAGTCTGGTTGTTTGGGGTGTTTTGGGAGTTTTGGGAATGTGCTGAGGGATGCCTGGGCCAGCCTCAGGAACAGGATCCGTCAGCGAGGAGTGAGGCAGAGGCGGCGCAATTATCGGATTTCTAAGATGGAGGCCATCAAGAAGCTCGGTAGGAAGAGGGGCAGAGGACAAATGGAGAACATGGATGTGGTGAAGTTGGGGGCCAGGACCACCAAAAAGAAGATCAGAAGAGCTGAACTCCAGGCCGCCGGGTGGAAGCAGAGGAGGGACGACCCTGAGGTGACTGGGAGAGAGCTCAAGGAGAAAATCAACACCATCCTCCTGGACTTCCAGAGGAGACGTAAGGCTAAGAGGGTCAGGGAGGGAGCTCAGAGACCATACCCCGTGGATGTCACCAGCCAAAGGGATCTAATGCCCTTCATTGAGGACCCCAAGACTGCTAACGTCCCACAGGAACTGATTGAGGCAACGGCGGACACACACTGTGGTGATGATGGGAACAGCAAGACCAATGTCCTGAGTAAGAACATGAGGAACACACTGTAGAAGGAGGCAGTATAATTCAGTGGTGAAAGAAAAGATGGCTAACCATAAGTCTTTCTTCTACCCTTTCTGTAGCCTGCTGTCCCCTCAGGGGCAAAAAGGCCCACTGCGGGAAGTGGCAGGACATGGTCCTGGAGGGCATCCCAATGGTCCAGGCCAACATGGACAAGAGTAAGTGAATCTGGGAAAAAGTTAGTAAAAAATAATATCCATAACCCAGCTAGGTGATATAGTCAGTACAAAAATATGATATTATCAAATCTGAGATTGACTGTGTAATTTTTTGCAGGCTGCGTACCAGTGATAGGAACGAGGGATCAAAAAGCCTCTGAGAGCGTTACTGTGCAAGATGGAAAAGGGTAAGTGAACTTAAGGAAAACAGTAAAACTACAATCTAATATGCTGAGTAGGCCTAGTCTGTAGAAACAGAATAGAAGCAATTTTGAATACATGCTCAACAAATACACCTTTTTCTCTTCTTGCTGACTTATGTCATATAAGTTGAATGTCATACATATAACTTTAGTTAATGCAGCTGAAAAGTATATTTAATGAACATCTTGCGTATTTTACAGACAATGGAATTAACAGTCCAACTCTTCCTAGTAGAAAATGGCGACCAAACAGGTCAACTCATGGGAACAAGGACTTATCGTTGGAGCAAGAAGCGCCTTGCCTTTAAACCACTAAAAGAGGACCAGGGCATAATCCAGCCCAACCAGCTGACTAATACTGGATACAAGAGGACCATCTTTGTCATGCTGTTACTATTTTTCTTTTCAGTTTTGCTAATTTGGTGACTGAAACTAAATTTCTGATTCAAAGGGGGGTGGGGGGCGGCACATGGATAGCAATTGGCACTAATTTGGGGAGTAATTGGGTTGGGTAATTTTGATCATTAGGTAGTTGCATAAACTGTTGCATAAACTATACTGCATATTATCATTATAATTATTATTAACATCTTAAATAAAATATTTTACCCACAGTGATGCTGTTTTGCACCTTTTTTCTTCCTTACAATAGTCTATATGCAATGGCGCCACTAGGGCTATTTTAGGGGCTCAAGCCCCTCTATAATTACAGGACCATGGACACAAAATGGCAAAAGCACACCCATTCTTTTCTGTTATGTTACTTCACAATAGCAGATCTACCTCATAGCGAGATGCTAATATGCATATCAATGGAAAGAACACACCCTGGGCTTTCAGATTGTGCTCTGTGCACTTAAGTGTTGACAAGAAAGAATAATTGTACAGTTATGGTCAGTGTATACATGTATACATATATAGGTTACATTTATTTACACAGATATG
>CM059278.1:20034705-20042205 GCA_030347295.1 Setipinna tenuifilis | reverse complement strand
TGACATTCCCATGTTTTTTTTTTCAGGCACAATCCCCATTTAGGTGGTCCGTCTCTAATTGAAAACGCAAAAACACACCTTTTGTCACTGAAACGTAACTTATTTTAATGCTATTGACTGCAGAACTGTGAATGAAAAAAAAGTCCCCAGTTTTCTGAGATTTCTGAGATCTGTTCATTCTAGATAAATGTGCATACCAGGGAAAGGAAAGTTGCTCTGTAACCCTGCCTGATTTTTTAAATCCCTATTCACAGAAGAAACATACATGATCAGCACTCTCACACTGGACTGCTTTGTACTCTGTTTCCTGCCTTGAATGAGATCTTTTACTCTCAGCTGTAAAATAAGTCGGACTGGGTGTCTCAGTGGTAAAACTAAAGACTCAGTTACATACTTATTTCTCTGCTCTAAAGTCAATTAGAAATGAGATATTGTACAAACATACACAGGCCAATACATATTAGCAATTTCCCTCTTAATTTCCTGTCCCATTCAGTAAACATTGCAATAACTACATTTATATAGATAACTTCGACAGCTTTCAAAAATGCTTAAAGCAAACAAAAATTAACTCCCTGACTGGCATTTGTTTGATGCATATTGTGTCTTTCCCTATAACGTGTATGCATGAAGGAGGAAAGGTGTTCCCATACATATTTCTCAAACACAACTGGCACATTGGTGGTACAATAGGTCATGATGGATGACAGAGTACCAAAACTGGTCACAGTTAAGCTACAGACAGCTTTCAGGCCGTATCACCATCTGTGCTCATGAGCGAAACGATCTAAAAAGAGAAAGGCCTGGAGAGGAGCCCGTGTGTTGCCCCGACAGAAGGGCCGAGCGATAGCGCGCGCGGTACCGGGTGTCTGTTTACACTACCTGATCTGATGCGTTGCCCTGCCAGCAACTCCCGCGGGCACCGACAGGAAGCAGCACGCTCGCCAATGCGCGCAACGCGGCAGGGAAAGATGGCTAGAGTCGCGTCACAACCGGCCACTGCCCGACCGCCCGTCAGGCCTTACACACATGGCACAAGGAGAGAAAAAGGCAGTGAATGTGTGTGAAAGAGACTTAATGAAAAAAAAAGACAAGTGGAAGGATGGTGTGATTTAAATTGTTAATAAATAATAAATTGTTACATTTGTTTTAAACTTGTATGCCATCACATAAGATAATCTTAATAAACAATTGTAAAGTGAATCAATTGCATATTTTTTTCAAAACCAAATGCTATAGCCAAACAGAGAAAACACATTCGTATCCGTTTTAGCCTATTTAATGAAAGGTTACATTGTTACCTGAAAGAAAAAGAAAGACACAAACCAAACACTAAACAAAGACTCACCTGCTACCAATCACCACTTATCCCTTTCCCAGGAGTGGACTAAAAAATATTCGTCCGTCCGTAACGCACCGAGAAAATACTTCACTTATCATGCCTTTAGAAAGAGTCTAACGTCCTTTCAACAGTATTCGAACCTACTCCTAATTGAAGCTGCACTCTTTTGCGCATTTAGTCGTCGTGGTACATACCCCCCTATGGCTGGAGTGAGTGTGTGAACGAAGGAGCGAAGAACAGAGACAGATACCCGATACCGCTGTGGAAGGTCCCTAGAGAACGTCAGCGCGAAAGGTACAGTCCGCAATCAAACCTCATTCCCAGGATAGTCATCCGGTTGCCCTACGTCCCACGCTGCAGTTCTACCCACGAGCCACCCCTCAAAACGCAGCTTGTTCGAGGTGTGCGCGAGGACTGTCCCTGGTATTGGAAACGACAAAGCAACTGACTCAGGATGCGCTCACGGTGGCATTACAGCACTTTCAAGGATACTGCTCGGTTTAGGCTGGGTTTATTGAAGTGTATGCCTACAGACATGTACTTATCAATTCTGGATAAAAACGCAAATACTAGACTACTCCAGTGCCAATGTGATCATTTTTTACATAAATATTACAAATTTTTACATAAATATAAATGATTTGCAGCAGTATATATTTGATGCACACACGTGAACTACACATAGTTTCTATTCAAGAAGAGAATGCAAATGCTAAGGAAACTATTTTCCAGCTCTAATGGAGACAATTCAGTTCATTGATTAAATCGGGATTATGTTACTTATTGCAACCCAGCAAAGATACAAAATATCAGCAATAGTATGGTGTATTGACAGTGTAACACTATGAAATGTTTGGAGGTGTGGCTTAGTGATAGGATACTTCTCGCTCATTGGCCAATCGGTGCAAAGTAAGTTTTTAAAATGCTCTCATGACAACACACACGCAGCCGTGAGCTGAGTGGACTATGGTGAACTTGGTGAGAATACTCGAAAGACTTACAATTAATGTTTCGATTCTTTTATTATGTTTAAAAATCCATGCAGTAGGCGCTTAATAAGGTGCATTAATGCATGCATTGTCTAAAGGAAGTATGCAAATGTTCAGTGTTAATCAATTTCTAATATTACCACGATGGCTAACGTAGCTTTAGCTAATCTGCTTGGCTACATTCACGCAAAGGCAACCTGTGCAAATTCGATTTATTTTCTGTTCATGTTGCACTAGTTATGTTATCATATTCTGTGACAGCGGTGTGTCATTTTAAAACATTTTATTTGCGGACAAACTATATGCCACTTTATCTTATGGAGCTACTCGTTTGACAGTGCTCAACACGTCCAGATTAGTGCACAGAACACGAGCTAAGTTGCCAACGTCTGCACGGCAGACGTTCAAAAGCCCTTGCAGAGGTTCGTCTGTAATCCTGACTATTTGTCGAACACGGAAAGCGCCATGAGCTGTCGGTTCCGATTCGAATCTAGAACATTTTTGTCACTTCGCGTGTATAGCCATGTATGTGTGCAGTTCCCAAATAGCATTCGCTGACTGACAGACACAGGGGGCTTTCCTAGCATGGGGCCGATGTATAAAAGCAGGTGAAAGGACCCAAGAGACCTGTAACGACCCATGTAACCTACATGTTGTTAATGGGTCGGTATTTGGTGACCATAAAAGGGGAAAATATGTCACTGGAGGATATGGTCGTCGAACTGACCATTAGTGCAGGCAGTATAGGCTACCTGTATTGTGGTCAGTCGTACTACTAAGATTCGTTTGCCTTCAATACAAGATGTGCTAGCATCAGGCTGGCAGTGTCTTTACCAACCAAAAAGTTCTGCTTGAGTTATTTTTCTTCATGGGAGTTCGTACAGTTCATATTCACAATTGTCAGATTCCATTCCACTTCAGTTTCCGCGTTGTATTAGCACATCAATATTCTCTTATGGTTCTCCCAGCCTGCTATCATGAGAACCACGGAGTTTGATTCTTCTGACGAGGAGGACACAGGAGAAGAACAGTGCACCCCTCTGCAGATATCTTGGTAAGCTGTTTACCAGTGTAGTAGTAGGTTGTAGTAGGGTTTAAGCTTCATGAAGAGTGGAGACAAATCCATCAACGTTTTTTAAAACAGACACTTTTGTCATTTAACTGGTTTATAACAAACTGCGTGTTTTGTAACATGAAACAAAAAAACAAACAAACTAGAGTTTCCTTTAGTAAATGTCACTACATTGCATTGCTGTATTTTGTTGCAATGCAATGTAGCCAATTACTATGGCTGTTGGCTATTATGAATGGATGAGGGGATGAACTGTATCGTATTGTTAGGTAGCACTGTATCAGTTCTTAAATTAAACATGGCTGTATGAACGGGGTTGTTTTCAAGCATGTGCCCTTGTTTGTTTGTTTTGTTTACTCTAGGCTGTCCTTGGCTGTGGTAGAGTGTCCACAGTCTTTGGGTATTTGCTCACTGCCAGGTAAGTTACAAGGAGTCCCAGTGGAGTTAAACAGAGGTGCATGTATGTGTGTCAGAGAAACACAAAAAAAACAGCGCCTACTTTCTTTCTTGTCTTTGGCAGGATGCAAGTACAAAGACGTGAGGAGAAACCTGCAAAGAGACATGGGTAGGGTGACCTCCTTTTCTGCTGAATGGATGACTGTGGATAAGGAAATGCATAAAGTGGACATGGTGGTGATGTGATTCTTCCAGGAATTCTAACATTTTTGTAAGACTTGTGGTGATTGATACACAATTTCTAACATGATTGTGTGAAGTCATACAGTGTTGAGAGTAAAGTAATTCAGAAAATAATATGCGTCCAAAAAGAAGCTCTGCTTGCCCAGAGAGGCTAAGCACAATGAGGGATCACACACAGTTTAGAGAAGTGGACTAGTAGAAGCTCTAGTGTAACAGTTTTGTGCATTGAAAAGTTTCTGTTAAAGTATGGAAAAGGGGCAAGAGAAGAATTGTGTTGCACGTACCAAAAGGATATTGCCACAACTAAGTGAGCACTGTTTTTTGTGTCAGAAATGTTGTAGAAAAATCATCCTCAGATTGTGTGTGTGTGTGTTCTTGTTTGTATGTTTGTGTGTGCGTGTATATATGTGCATGTGTGTGTTATGGTTTGTGTGTGTGTGTGTGTGTGTGTGTGTGTGTGTGTGTGTGTGTGTGTGTGTGTGTGTGTGTGTGTGTGTGTGTTGTCCTCAGGTGAGCTGCAGGAGCAGGGCGTGCAGGATGTGTTTGTGTTGTGCACGCGGGGGGAGCTGCAGCGCTACCGGGTGCCGGGGCTCCTGGAGGCCTACAGCCAGCACGGCCTCACCGTCCACCACCTGCCCTTCCCGGACGGCTGCGCCCCTGAGCTTCCCCAGTGCTGCCAGATCCTGGATGAACTACAGGACAGCCTGCAGGCCAACCGCAGGACAGTCATCCAGTAAGATGCTCACACACACTCCGATAGATAGACGGGTTGGTAGACGGGTTGATAGACAGGTTGATTGATTGACTGACTGATTGACTGACTGATTGGTAGATAGATTTGTCACACAGTTATAACAAGCACAACTTGCAATGAAATGTAGACTGGTTAACCTCAAAACTGTGCAGAAAGAAAAGACAGATTTAAGGAATACTAGTATACATAATTTAATAAATACATGTAGGTCTATGTACTGCTAATTAATTACCGTGGGGGAGATACACACACACACACACGCACACGCACAGATACATGAGGAGTGCATGGGAAAAAAGGACATGGTCACAAAATGCAGAAACTAAGGAATACTATAATTTTTTAGTTTGATTTTTTTTATTTAATTTTATCGGTAAGTGCTATCTTAAAATGCTTGTAGCTTGTGACTATGCTTGTTTATTCACAGCACTACTTTTGAAGAACTACTTACAGGACTACTTTCTGGGGTTTCAATGCAGCTACTGGAATAACTTGAAAAATGTGATTTTGTGACTATGCCTGTTTTTCCCATGTACTTCTCATACACTTGTGTGTGTATAAACTCTCATTCACACATGGCTGGATAAACACACACATACACCACCACAGACCCGTAAGTGTATGAACTCAGTCACACATGAGTGCAGAATCTGAAAAATCTGAGAAATATTGTGACTGACGCTACTTTTTTCCATTGTGTAGTTGTTATGGAGGTCTTGGTCGTTCAGCCCTCAGTAAGTGTACTTTCCCTACCAACTTTTGTCCAGTTATAGAAAATATTGGTGTCACATGTAAAATTCATTGTTCCTGCACGTGTGTGTGTGTGTGTGTGTGTGTGTGTGTGTGTGTGTGTGTTTGCGTTTGTGTGTGCGTGTGTGTGTGTTCGTGCTCTACTTAGTCGCAGCCTGTCTGCTGCTGCAACTCTCCGTCTCCATGACGCCCAACAAAGCCATTGAGATCCTGCGGGAGCTGAGGGGGGGCGGGGCCATTCAGACGGTCAAGGTGAGTGACGGAGGAGCCATCACTGCTGAAACCTGAGGCCATGACTTAGAACACCACTCTAAAGGCCACTGTGCAAACTCCATGTTACAATATCAATATCAACATCAGCTTATTTCAGGCCATAAACTCAAAAATAAACCAGTTTTTGTGAAGTTTTTATTATTTAGCTCCTTTTACGTATGTTTGTGGGCTTTTTTGTGGAGCAGTGTGCTGTGATGTGTAAGTTATACTGGCATGACTTTTTTTCTACTGAATGACACAGGAAACACCTGCTGTCATACTCTACGCATTGGCGTTAACCATTTTGTTTTAATCTAGAACTGTATTTGCCCCCCTGAAATGAAATGTTTTTTTTGTGCAAGAATTGTTTTGCTTTAAACATCAGGCAAGCTTAATAAACATATTGAAAACCTAACTGTTTTTAAAAATACTTAAGAAGACAAATACGTTTAAATGTGTTCAGAAATTAAAGCCGTAACTTAGTTTTGAATAGTTTGACCACACTGATTTTTAAGTGTTTGTTGTGTACAAATCATTATTTATCGCTATATTTCACAGCAATACAACTTCCTCCATGAGTTCCGGGAAAAGTTTGCAGAATATCAGGAGACCAAAGCTTTCTCAGAGAGATCGGTGTCCCGGTAACTCACACACAGATCCATGCTGCCATGCTGAGACTGGATTCTGTCAGCATCGCATCATCAGGGAAAAAACACTGCTTTGCTGTTGATTGTGGACAAAAATGCTAACTGCTTAATTCTGTTTAATAATAATAATAATAATGACTGGATATTTGTTTGTACTGCACTTTACGAAAAAGGCAATTTGGTAATATTAGAGAAATATTTTCTAAATCTAGTAAGCTTTGCATATTGTTACATTTGTGTGAGATACAAGTTTGTGGAAATGTTTTTTTCAGTATGCACCTTTTAGGAGTAGGTTACAATGACCCCGAAGATTAATGTGAATAAAATAGATTTCTGTTGGGAAACTTTGTTCTTTGAAAAAGGTTTTTGTTCCACCTTCAGTGCAGCAGAACACCATGCTCTCCACATGTGCAAAATGTGTCTGTATGAAAGACAATGTGCAATTGTGGCTAAAATGGGTACGGTGATCCCCTCTTGAGGCAAGAGGAAAAGCACAAAATCAGAACATTTGTGTCTTTGCTTGTTGTAGATTAAGATAAATGAACAGTCAGGAAATCTGAACTTCAACTTTACATCTTTGCTCAATCTCTAATGCATCAGGACAATTTTTACTGTTTCTCATATATTTCTTATGGTACCTTTAAACAGAAAACTGCTTGCACTTGTGCATATGCACAAACCAAGGAACCTGTGCCTGGTATTTGGTTGGCACCTTTGGCTTATTTTTAGATGGCATATTTATGCATGTATGCTTAAAAGTAATTAGGTTCCTGGGCTGATTGCTGCAAAATGACTTGGGCTTCTGCATGAAGTAGAATCCGTTTATTTGAGTTCTTCTACTCAAGGTTCCATCACATTTGCAAGGGGTCGACATAGAAAATGGAGGCTTTCTAGCTAAGTCAGGGATCAGACTATCAATCATTCCACACTGGTAGAAAGTTATTTCAAGTTTCCATTCACACAAACACACACACATATTCATATGAATCCTAGTTCTGACTGAGATGTCAGGTTTTAAAAAATAATCTGTACTTAGTTATGGCAATGGGACAAAT